>JAJJWW010000271.1:181765-812645 GCA_023531295.1 Papaver armeniacum | reverse complement strand
ACCTTCCGCTCATTATTTTCTCCTCTTCTTTCCTCGACGCTTTCTTCGTTTCTTTTCATCAATTCGCATACCATTACATCGGTTGTTCTCTCTTCTTGGTCAGTCTCTCGCTCTCATCCGCACCCTCTCATATTCTTCATTAATATTTCTATTAGTACGATTTTGTTCCCTTCTTCTTTCGCGGTTGTCATGGTTATTCGCACTGGATTGCCTCTTCCATCTCTTGATTTTCCAATTTCGCTCTTATCCTTTCTCTCTGCGAGCTAGTCGCGCTTGTTCAATGTAGTGTCTTCAATGTCATCCTCGATCTCTCGGCTTTCTTCTCCTTAGCTCTTCTCTCCGCGCAAGATTATTCTCCCCTTCAAAGAATTGGGTCATTCGCCCTTGAGTTGCATGTTTCTTGGTTTTCCTTTATTCCGCTCATTTTGAAGATTTTCTGGCCGAGGAATATAACGATCTTCCATTTCCCCTCTTCTCTCGCCATGCTCGTACTTGGATTTTGTGTTTCTTCCTGCACTTTCTCGCTTTGGTAAAACTCTCCTTCTTTCTTCCCTATTCGACCTTGAACTTGATCTCACGCTACTTCTTGATCTCCTATTTTGCAACCTCATATTTTCCATCCTTAATTCATGATTCTGTCTTGTCAAGTTTGCTCGTTCCTCTGCCTCTAGCCGCCTTTCTTCATGTATTGTTTGTCTCAATCTCTAATGCCGTAATTTCTTCACTTCCCGGATTTATTTCTCCATTCATTCTTTTGCTCGCCTCCTCCTTATCCCCGGTTTATCACCGGCCGCTTCTTCTTCCCTCTCGTCTTCGTAATCGATCTCCAAGTATGTACACTTACTCTATCATAATCCACAACAGCGTTTGCTACCGGGAGATCGGTGGTCAAGGTTTTGATCTTCTCCATCGCTTCCCTATTCATCCTCGACGATTCTCCCGTTTCATTCCTCCTTTTCTCCAAAGAAGTCTCCCACTTCTTCTCACAATCGTTGGTTGCCCTTGTACGTTTCTTCTTCTAGCCATTTTTCTTTTCCAATGAATTCTTGAGTATCTTCTCCAAACCTTTTCTCTCGTTAATCCAAATTCTTTCCGATTTCGCGTCAATCTCCTCGCCGTCTCTCGCTTTAGCGCATATGTAGTAGCAGGATATCCTACACTACACACCTTACTCAATTTTGTTTAATCAATCCATTGAAAGATGTAAGATCGAGAATATTTATTGATTGAATCCATGAAATGTTTTACACAGAAAATAGAATTACACTTAAGAATTAAAACACCTTAAACTTTCTCTCTCCTAATGACTTGCCTAACAATTCCAAAAGATCTCTCCCACCACAGATTCACTCACTCCTTTATATGTGGTAATACGTAGTGCATGACAAATAGCTATCCTTTATTTTCTAGGAATGTCCCGCGAAGTGTCGCAAATGCACAAACATTCGTTCGCGACACTCCTTAACCCTCGCCAAGTTTCATGTCTCCTTTATGTTTTGCTTGTCGTTATTCATTGCGTCTGCTTATTTTAGCCGCCTACGATCGCCTCGCGACATCGCTGCTTATTAACCCCGCGAGCCTCAGACGCTATGATATTATGATCCTACAATATGCTCATAAGAATTAATGGCACATCATGCTCGCAATAAAAAGAATGCTCAATGATTACAAGAAGGTTACAGAGTTCCCACCTGTTTTGAAGGCAAACCACTTCTGCCTTGAAATCCAGAATCCACTGGTTCATCCTTTGAATCGATCGTAGTTAATATAGACTAAATGTTAATCACACAAGCATACTAAGAAATTAGTCAAAAGGCTCATATCATAATCTCATACAATTCTCTACTTATAAGCTAAGTGATCTATTTAATGGTTCTAAGACCATTTATGGTTCTGCACCTTTCCATTATCTATACTAGTAAGGCCACATGTGCGATGCACATGCTTGAATTGATTCTTACGAAAAATATCGCTTGGTCCTTTTTAGGTGGGCCCATGTCTATTTGGTCCTTTGGTCAAACGCCTTTATTATTTAAAAATATTAAAACCGACAAAAATACCCTTCCGTGTTAATTTTTACTTATTTTCTTGTAGACTTCATTCCGTAAAATGAAGTCCATAAAAACCTAAAAAAGGGACTTCATTCCAAAATGAAGTCCATATAAAAACCATAAAAATATCTAAATCGATTAACACCATCGCCTTCATCGTCAACAAGAAAGAAAGAATAACATATCTTCATTTTCTTTATCATCTTCATCGTCAACAAAGCAGCTAAAAAGAAAAAACCCTAAAAATCGTATTCAACAAGACTAACATCATTGTATTCATCGTCTACAACTACCGATCTAAATATCTAAATCGATTTTCACCTTCACCATCGTTTACAACAACAGGAAGAAAAAGAGAAGAAAAAAAATGGAGACGCCATTAATAGGAGGAAAAAGAAGAAGGAAAAAGAGAGAGAGATTAGATCTGGAAAGATGAGAGAGAAACTAAATATGAGAATGATTTATTCTCTCTTACTTTTTGACTATATATATGGTCCTTATCCAAAAGCAGATTTCGCCACTACAAGGTGACATTTACATCATCCATGACATCACCCTCAGACCAAACAATAATTTTAGACCAAACTATAATTTATATTACCAAATAGGACCAAACAGATATTTGACTCGGGCCAAATGGACTAAACTCTTTCTAATATATTATTCCTATGACCTAATGGTATTTCCTACTTTTTTAACAACACCAAATTTGATAATAATGGAAAAATCGAAAATAAAAATTTAATATTCTTGTTTGTACTCATTACGTAGATAATTTTAAAGAGCTTTCCAAATATATTAATTTTGTAAAAATCTGATGTGTATTTTTAAAGATATCTAAGTTTTAATTTTTTTAATCTATTTTTAAAACAATGGCATTTCTGTAAATATACAAATATTAACTAAAGTTTCTTAATTAATGTAGGTATTATTGTCATGTGAAAAGATAAGATTTAGCATCACAAAGGTTTACCAATCCAATTAAATTGGTTTTATAGTTCAATAGATATGTCTTATGAACATCTACAACTTTGTAGAAGAAACCAAAGGCTAATTCGACCCATAAAAGGTCCAAAACACCAACATAAGAAAACTAGGCCTAAGCCCAAGTCCACTAACCCGGCCCACTAATCTAAGGCCTGATCCAACTGGGTTAACTGACGGTCACAGGTCATCTGACAGTCAACGACATTCAAGGTCAAAGTCCAGGGTCAAAGTTCAGATAAAGTACACTGGTCAACTCTAAATCGGTCAACTGTGTCAAGACAGGTAACTCAGTGAGTTAACTCGGTTCAACTCAGTTATATAAATTGAGTCACCTAAGAACATAATCAGTCAGATAATCTGACTGAACAGAAAGGCTCAAGGCCGATGCCTTTGCACAGGCCAACCTTCTATTTCACAAACAATGAAGCAATACAAAAGCAAATACCCCAAACCCTATAACTCAAATACAAGCCTAATCTACCATTACAGCATCTGTCAATTCATCGACACAAGAACATTCATTCAAACCCCACGAACTTCAACCACACTGCCATTCTAAAACAATACCACCTCCATTACGATAAGAGCATCCCCACCAGCAATACTGACTTCTTGAGTCCAATTCTTCTTCTAAAACACCACTTCAATTCTTCACAACTGTAGCTTACCTTCCCCAGTAACACATAAACCATTCGTCAGCTGTAAAGATCACTTCTTCTTGTTGAGAACCCATCTGCAATACTGGTTCTCATTCCAAACAACATCTTCTTCTTAACTTTCACTGCATTCAACCAGCAATTCCAACCTATACCAGGTGCAATCTCAACTTCTTCTTATCTTCAATTCATTTAACACCCAAAACTAATACCACCAACACCAATTGCAACACAAATTCAAACCTCATTTACAACTTCAATTTGAAATACTCTTCATTCCCAACCACAATTCAATCCTGCAACTTCAACTTATTCATCTGAATCAAATCTTCAAGAACATTAACTCCCTGAATATCACCACCAACCTCAGCTTCATGCTAAACTCATCTCTTCCAGTTCCTGTAAACTATTCAATCACTCCATGAACCCTAACCAAATTGGGGAAGAACAGGGGAAACCCTAATTTCTCTATGAATTCAAAATTAAACTCCATATATTCATCTACACTTCAATTAACAACAAACCCATTCTATAATCAATCAAAACACATCAAAATCATAAAGTAATTTTAATGAATTCGAAACCCTAATTTACCTTTTATCGATTCACTTTCAGAACAACTTCACTTCATCAATTCGGTGATAAACCTTCAATCCTTCATCCTTGAACGTCACTTTACCATCATCAGTTCTACAAGAACCCTAATTCCAGAAACCCTAACCTCAATTCAACATCCACATCATCTTCTTCTTCTCCTGGAGGTCAAACAACTTCAGTTCTAAATTCATTCTCTTCGATTCGTCAATCTAACTAACTATCTACGAACATATCACGCAAAAATAACTCTGAGATCGATAGAGAAAAGGAGAAGACTGAAGAGGAACAGAGAGGAAGGAGAAGGAAGAAAGAGAAGAAGAAGAGAGAAATGATCTTTCTCTCGACACGATTTGGTGATGATATGACCAATAAAACTTATGAAGGCGCCCACGAAACATATAAGGGCAGCCAAGCGGTTGAGATGTAAAATGACTATTTTGCCCTTCATGATAAACCAATGATGTCTTCCTCGTCCGACACTCGATTGACAAGCTCGAACAGTCCATTCTGCCTAACTTTTCAAGATGAATACGTTGATACTAGTTTCATATTTAGATCGTTGTTAGATTAATTTCTATTAAATAAAATCTACATTAACTAATCGAGTCATTAGCGGCTAAATCGTCTCTTGACTAGTTTAATAGCACTGACGAGCTTGAGGGTCCTTACAATTGTAGTTTTCCTCGTTAACAGAATTATGGTGTGTGCTTTACTTTATTTCCGCGTTATAATTGTTTTTATATTATAATTAAAGTAATTACACTTGTATGTTAACTAGGCACTTGATATTTATCTTATAAGGTTTCAGTTATACCGTACTATTATCAAGTGAACACTTTGTTGTAGTATTTTCTCGATTTCTCGATTTCATATCAAGTGAACCATAGACGATCACACAAAGTGTATTGGATTTCTCCACTTGTCTGATATAACTATTCACGTGTTAGGCCAGTTCGGACCAACCCTATTTCAAGTGGACATTGTGTTGAAATATTCCTTGAGTGATTTTTGCTCCAAGAGGTTTATACACAGTGGGTCTTGTATAGGTTTTGATCAAAATAAGAGATTGTGGTGTATTTGGTTACCTTCGTCTTTTCATACACAAACACAAACCAACAAGAAATTAAGTTAATTTTTTTAATAAACATGATTTAAACTACAAACATGACTATACTAATCCAAGGAAATGATGTCAACAATAGGAGTCAGTAGTTGATCCCATATATGGAATCAACAACAGTAGTTGATCCATAAAAATTACGTCAACAACAATAGTTGATCCCATTTATGAGATCAACAACAGTAGTTGATCCCATAAAAACTGAAGTCCAGAGATCTTTCGACCAAGGAAGTTAATACTGAAGAACAATACCTGTAAAATGGATCTGGAACAGTATTGGCAGCATTTTCATGTATCACAGCAACAATAATAACTTGAGATCTTTTGGGGTTACAAGCCTGGTTTAAATGATCAAAGGTATAATGAATAAATCAAACCTAAAAAAACAAAAAATCAAACTATCACAAGACAACACCTCCACCATGATGTTCCCAACCACCACAATCTCCACCACCACCATAACCACAACAACCACCAATATTTATAAAAAAAAAGTACCACCAACCCCAGTAGCATCGCCAACACCACTGTATTTATTACCAAGAAGAACCCACACAACGCCACCGCCATCGTCGCCGCCACCATTACCACCACTGGATTTTTTCATACAATGATACATACAACTACTAAAAAAATCCAACAATTTTCAAATTTAGTAAATTTATGTATTACGACCGTTCAATCTTTTACTAACTCAGTTACATCATAAGAATACATCCAAGACTCAAATTAAATAGAGATTTCTAGGGTTTTTGATACAAACCTGATCCATCGCGCTCTCTGGAATTCGTTTTTGTTTGATTCTCTATTTAACTTGAAATTACCAGAGATCGAAACCTAAAATCACATCTCTCGATCACCTAAATATTTAGTTGATATCCAAATCACCAATAACATGAGAAGAAGAAGAAGAGGGAAGGAAGAAAAAGAATATGAACTGCTTTTGCTGGTGATGCTTCAAACGATCGATGTTTCTCTCTCTCAATCGAAAATCGCTTCTCTTAAATCCCTTCTGTTAGTGGTGCTGGTGGCGACGGAGATGGTGGTGGAGGGTTTCGGTTTTCTCTAAATGTTTAGATCCGTAGATGGAGAAGGAGTATAATAATAAGAACGAAGAATAAAAACGGAAGGGTAAATATGGAAAGAATAAAAAAGGTTAACTGATCCAAAGGGTCCTATAGATGGAGAGGGCACTACACCAAAACATCCGATTTGGGACGGATATACGCGTTGCAAATGAATTTCACCAACGCTAATATCTGTTGGGAATATGGCGTAGCAAATTTTGGTGCAACGCCAAAATCCGTTGGTCAAATTAATTTTTGCAACGTATATAAACGTTGGTAAAATAGATTACCAACGTTTGTTGAGCAACGGATTCTTTAATTTGTGCAACGGTTACAATAATTTAGGCAACGTATTACAGTAATTTGCACAACGTTTATATACGTTGGAAAATTATTTACGGAGTAAAAAAATAAATTCCTACTAAAAATTACTACAGATTTGAGCACCTAAATATATAATTGTAGATCAACTAGAAGACGCAATTTTTCATATGAACATAACTTATACTCTCTACAATATTCTCTCTTCCAACATGGATTACATACACAACTTATACTCTCTATAAGAGATCATAAATAGACATACAAGTAAATGCTTCATTAAACTTGTACAATTAAAGGAGACGACTAATACATCATATGACTTGAAAATAATATCAAAGTAGCAGAGCTGCATTATGATTTATTTAACATACCAATATTCTGAACTTGTTGGGTATTTAATCTGATGCAGGATTTAGCCAGCCCAAACTTCTATTGCAGTGGCACCTGAAAAATAGGAGAATACATATGGTCAACAGATATAAAGTACTTATAACTGATACGAGTTAAAGATATACGAAACAAGTTCAAACTTACTCAAGATCACACTTGGCCGAATTTGTGAACTAAGGTACAGAGTAAACTAAAAAGTAAGGGTTAACCATTGACCCAGTATGCTACAAACTAAAAACCTTGCAAAAAAGATCCTATGAACCAAACCTCTTATTGTTATGGAACATCACCTGCATATATAAATTTCTGACTACTACTAGGATCTGTCAGTTTTTCCTAGCAAACACCTTGGACATGATCATTGGTACCTATTAACTTAGAGTTGGCACGGTGGCTAACTTCCAATGCATAAGACATACTGATTAGATTTAGATTAACACAATACATACACTCCCCATTTTCTTGCAAATTTAATGTTTCAGCATATGGACTAGGAAGTAAAATAACAATCAATTTTCAACATGGGATATGTATGTTTCTGTAGTTTATAGCCAAGTTACCTCTCTGTCATAACAGAACCACCGTTGGATCATGGCCACCCATACATAATCCTCATTTTTGTTCCTTCGGCCAATTGCATTTTTCCTGACTGCATGGACAAGAACTACTAGCAAAGCACCTGCGGAACAACCCATAGTTAATTGATATGCTTGGAGAGTAGTATATATAAGCTAACTCAGTGTGTGAATCATAATACCTTCAATGATGAATGAGCCTGCAATTACTAGATCTGCATACTTGATATTTTCCTGGGGGATGCTTCTAAATTTATCCACCCGTACGCATTACATATCAAACCAAAAAGCCATTAAAACAAATTCAAATATGTGCAATTTATCAAAATCAAATAAACCAGATATATTATCACCTGTGTCGTCAATGAGTTATGAAATCCATGGACAGCTGTCACACCTGTACCAAGGCAGAAAATACCAACTACGGATACCAAGGACCGGATAAATCAAATATTAAGAAAATAAGTATCCCCTTACTCACCATTCATTTGGTGTCTTTGACTTCACAAAGACTGGGTAAATGGAACCTTAATAGAGAAAGTGATGAGACTATTGTTTCGGTGAACGTGAAAGTAATAAGACTATTGTTGCTGAAAATGGTGAAGGTGATGTTCACCAGCACCATGTTCTGATTCAAATACATAGCTATTGACATGAATCCACTATGGATAATGTTGCGCTCTGAATCTACAAGTAAATAAAAAATAAAAGATAATTGTGAGTGATCAGAAGTAAACCACACATAACAGTTAACCCATAAAATCCAATATCCAATTGATAATTAACAGTGCCAAAAACAGACCGGTAAAAATCACTATTTCATGAATAAAAAAAAATCCTCATTTGCAATGACAGATGAATCCAGACACAATAGTGATCCTGCATTACAAATATTGTAACTTCGAGATTTAACGAAATAGTTGTGAAGTTCCAACCAAGGAATACAACCCTGGGTATCCTTACCACTCGTAAAACACATCTCTTGCAAAAACGATAATGAGGTGATCGAGGAGGGGTTTGTAGCAGGAGCATTTATGACAGTATCTCATCAGATCTCCACCCTGTAAGAGAACCAAGACATCCAAGTAAGAATTTGATTATTATGACTCAGTGCGCACTAACAAAAAATACCGACTCCACCTCCCAACTCAAATTCTGACCATTCTCCATACATGTCTCGTACTCTACGACATGAGCCACAGGACAAAAACTATAGTAAGCGGCACAAACTATAAATACAGTGAACCAACCTACAGAAAATACCAGAAATAAATTGATTAAAAGTCAGTATCTGGGGAAACATAATAAATTAGTAATGAACATCCTGTAATATGAATGAAATACATGAACCAACTACCGAGATTCGGAGCACAAGCTATATTAGAAAGATTTTCTAAAAGTATTCATTTACAAGGAACAACCTCCATGACTATTGACGTATCACAAACTCTCCATTCGAATTTCTTTCTTACTTCCTTTCCCATTAAAGGAAATTTCATATCATCGGACATATGATTGTTAGTTAAGCCCTGCAACTCACAAAACCAGCTGCAAACAGCTCAAGACCAACGAAATGCAGCAATTACAAAGTCAATTACCAAAGTACCAAAAAGTCGATGCACAGTAATACGTAAATTTAAAGAACCGTAAATCCCACCGCCTTGAGAGCATCATCCCACCGCTGCAGTCTTTCACATCCCACCGTTGCAGTCTTTCACACCTAAAGTAAATCCAACAGAACCACAAGATATGAATGTCTCTATGAATCAAATAAAATGCACATAGTGAGTTCGAAACTTATAGTTAAGCCAAAACCAGAAATATAGTAAAAAAAATATATTAAGACAACGTACTCTCTCTGCAGAACAGATACAAAAGAAACAAAAATCCTACAACATCTAGAGTGCGACTACCCAACCTTTCAAGCCCCTAGGAACCAAAATTATAATCCACAAACCCTACATCAAAACACACAAATCACCTTTAGAATTTGTTACCTCGGACCAACATAGATAACATAAACACACAATTCATAGAAAGTGGTTGTTGCAGGGAGGTGGTATAACTTCTTTTAGCATATTTGTACTGTTACACAGGAAAACGAATTGCAAAATCAGCGACACAAAATTCAATAAATATAAAACTTGAGCAAAGAAGTTATAGTTAAATTTATACTTACTACTTAAATTGCAACCTACAGTGGACTAGAACGGCAAAGACATGGGTATGAGGTGCGCCTATAGGATCTAGCGTCTTCTGTTAGGATACCATAGCATTAGGGTCTTGTATTATTCAGGATCTTATCATCTTTATCCACACAAACCTTTGCAAAATGAGTTGAGGTAGTCACCTCAAAGTTATCATCAACAACACCATAAACTATCTCCATCTCCTGAATAACAAACAAAGAAACAATTTGGAAAAATAATTATAAATCTAGGGTATTAACTTTGAAGGATAATTATAAGAAAAAAAAAACTAAACCCGACGAGGGAAACAGATCTATTACTGTACAATTCATACCATACTGTATTCATTAGTTCATCACTGGATAAAAAAAACTCCAGGTTGATCCAAGCACACCTTACCGAATCATTCAACTTTACCAAAAATTTTTTTTGATTTCTAGGGTTAGTTTATTGAAATATTGGGTTGATTTCCGAAGTAAATCTGATTCATGAGATTAGAGTTTAGGAGAAATGGGTTTTAATTTATGAAAACTTGGGTTTGATTTGGAGGTCTTTGCTCAGGGTCAGAAGAGAAGAAAAAAATGGGGGAGGAGAACTCGATGTTGAATGAGAAGAAAATAAAAAGAAAATGAGAAAAATAAAAATAAAAGGGAAGATAATAAGAATTAGATAGACAGTTAAGCCCTCAACTACTTTAATAATGACAAGCGCGTCCTGGTTTCTTTTTCTTATATAATAATTATGATTTTGTGCAACGTATTTTCGGGTGTGCAACGGATATTGACGTTTCAAATGGTGCAACGTTTATATCCGTTGCGCACCCCTGAAATTGAAATGTTGCAAAATACAGAATATGGTGTAGTGGGGGTATATTTTTTGTGTCATAATGGTATTTGTGAATCCCATGAAAAGGAGGGACAATTATATAATTATCACCAAATATAATGCGGAAAAGAAATAACACAGACACCGGAAGTTTTGTTAACCGCAAATGCAGAAAAACCCCAGGACCTAGTCTAGATTTGAACACCTCACTGTATTAAGCCGCTACATACACTAGCCTACTCCAAGTTAACTTCGGACTGGAATGTAGTTGAGCCCAAACCAATCCCACACTGATCAAGGTACATTTTCGCTCCTTACGTCTCTGTATCCCAGCAGGACTCTACGCACTTGATTCCCTTAGCTGATCTTACCCACAACTAAGAGTTTCTATGACCCAAAATCGAAGACTTGATAAACCAATCTGTCTCACACAGAAAAGTATATTGTATAGATAAATCTGTTTCCCACAGATATACCTATGAGTTTTGTTCCGTCTTTTGATAAATCAAGGTGAACAGGAACCAATTGATATACCAGACTTATATTGCTGAAGAATAGCCTAGAAATATCAATCACCTCACAATAATCTTAATCGTATGGTGGCGAAACAAGATATTTTGGAATCACAAACGATGAGACGAAGATGTTTGTGAATACTTTTTATCTTGCCTATCGGAGATTAAATCTTGAGCAAATGTTAGAGAATATAGTAGCTCAATCACGATAGAAAATAGCAAGAACTGAACACGCAACTATAGAGAAAATAGTTGGGTCTGGCTTCACAATCCTAATGAAGTCTTCAAGTCGTTAACCTACAGGGTTTTGGAGAAACCTAAGGTTAAAGGAGAATCGACTCTAGTCACAACTAGTACCACACAGTAGGTGTGGGGATTAGGTTTCCCAGTTGCTAGAGTTCTCCTTTATATAATCTTCAAATCAGGGTTTGCAATCAATGTTACCTTGGTAACAAAGCATTCAATATTCACCGTTAGATGAAAACCTGATTAGACTCAAGCTAATATCTTTCAACCGTTAGATCGAACTTAACTTGTTACACACAAATGAAAAGTGACTTCATTTAGATATGAGTAAACATACCTGAATGTGTACACCTTTGTTGGCTCAACAATAGTTAACCGAAGTTAGCCATATGAACACTTTCATATCAACCATATTCATCTTAACCATAACTAGTTCAAATGACTCAAATGAAACTAGTTCTAGAGTTGTTCAATTGTTTATATTCTCATAGAAGTATACAAGACACAATTGAAGCAAAATCGATTTTGATTCACTCGAATCAAGTCATGAACATTATAGCCACGGTTTGCAAAAGATTGCATTCCGTATATAAATGTATTAGTTCAGGAACAAACCGTTTTTAGAACATAACCTACTCAAGTATGCGAACGTGTACGCATACCTAAGTGGCCGGACTAAGTTTGGGTTCTCCAGTACGCGAACGGGTACGGATACCACCAAACTCAGTGAAATCCCGGAACTTGAACCTCACGCCAGTACGCATACCGGTATGCGTCCTTAGTTTCTGGACCTTTACAAAACCAATCAGTACGCATACAAGTATGCATACCATGGTTCCCGGACTTGGAATAACTTGCAAGAGTTAGCATAAAAGTACGCATACTGTGATATATCCAATCAGGATTATTTGTTCTAAACTCCCATTTCAATCATTGAAACATTTTGCGGAAGACGGGAACAGCTGTCTCACACAAACTATTAAATTCAAAGCAATTTTCAAGTGATCGAATGATCAATACGAAACATTCCAAGTCTACATCAAATGACTGTCTCACACAAATCATGTAAGATGTTACCAGTGATTTTCACATGATCATCTTTTGACTTTCGTCAAGAATATAAGATGAACTTGGTTAAAGAGAAAGCTTACCAACACATATTTCGAGAAATATGTAAGCGAGTTAAACTCAGCTTGAAATATCAAATGTGTATAATCGAAGTCTATACGACTTTTGTCTCAAATAGGAGATAGAGTAGATAGACTTTTGAGTGATAGATGAGTTCAAGTCTCCACATACTTTTTGTTGATGAAGTTCCACAAGATCCCCTTAGTAGTTTTTCGTCTTCAATCGATGAACGCCGTGAACTCTAATGCTCAACTACACTTACTATCCTAATTCGAGACTTAGCTATAAGTAGACTATAAATCAAGACTTATAATTTTGGCAACTAAACTTGACAAACAAGCTTGAGATAGCAACGCTTGCGAGTTTGACCGAGCAGTGCTCTAATAACACTTATGCACTTAGAGACGAGGAAGGGCATAATAAGCGACAAAATGCTTCGAAAAGTTGAAAATAAACATAGATTAGGAGATTCTCGAATATGTCAACCTTTCAAACTGCTGCTAAATCCATGAGCAGGCAAGAGATGTCCTGGCGAACTAAAATTTCTTAGTAGCCTGAAGAAAAGGAAGCAAAAACAATTTTCGTATGGCGAGAGAAATGAGAGTAATCTAAACTGACCCAGATGTTATTTATTTATTCCATGCAAGAAACAGACTCGTGCATCGCACGGGTAACAAAGTAGTTTCTACAAAAAAGAAATGAATAACAATTTATGCGGTCATTTCTTCGATTGCATAAAAGGTTATGTAGTAATTTTTATAGCTACATAATAGGTTATGAAACTATTTTTCTTTTGTTGATTTAAGTTTTAACTAGCATAAATGAATTACGCATCCATCTTTTCTGATGCATAATAGCTTATGTATCTATTTTCTCGGGTGCATAACAAGTAATGTTTCCATTATTATTGCAGCATAATAGATTATGCAGTCGTTTTCCCATTTCAGCGCTAACAAAAACGTGGTTGCATAACATTATGTAACCATTTTTCGAAAGCATAATAGGTTATGCAAGCACTTTTGCAGTTGCATAACAGATTATGCAGTCATTTTTAGGTTGACTTCAATGTTAGCAAAAGAAAAATGGCCACATAATGGAATATGCAGTCATTTTGACGTCTGCATAACAAGTTACGCATCCATTTTCTCAACTGCATAACCGATTATGCATCCATTGTTGAAGCTGCATAACAGCTTATGCACTCATTTTTGTAACTGCAAATACTCATGCTTCCCATCATGAGTGAAAAAACCAAACCAAAATAACATATAACCGAATATACTTGTATACAATTGATCAGAATCTCACAAATTTTATTTATCCATTACATAATAGTACAAGGAGTTGCATGATAACAAATGAAGAAAACAATTAACGTGGACAATTTTTTCAAGAGAGATGAATACCAAACTTCAATGTTAGACAATCAGTGCCGACGCCAATGGTACCTGCACCAGTATTTCAGAAATTTAAGTGTGAAACTAAACTCCACTAGTAAAAGATAACCACCAGAAAAATTCCAATACAGTAACCTATGTGCATCTAAATGTTATGGAATTAAAAAGAAAATGCAGTAATCGTACACTTTACTTCATCCAAACTGTCCAAATCGACAAAAGTTCCTCTTGTGGTTACTAATCGTCCAATTTATGTACTACTTCCACAAAATTACCATGTAATATCACCACATGAGTAACAATTCTAAGTGATTCTGACGGTATACCATCAGATAGTTTATATTAACCCTGAAAATCAACGACCAAAAAGTTCTTATGAATAAAAATTCCTATCAAGTCACTAAATGAATATATTTAAGGTTTAACAATTCTAAATTCATTAGTTGTTGAAGATGGAGATGATGGAATAATAATGAATGAAGATTGAAGAGATAATATTTGGACATATTTCATATTACTACTACTGCCCACTACCCAAGAGTTTTAACTTCCATTTCCATTTTTTTTTCTGGATAACTGGTGAAGTTATTTATTAAATTTTATCAGGTTCAATATACCTGAATAATAAAGTTTCAATGTGTACGAGGTTATTACTGAATTCCTCAATAGATAACACATCTCTTCTCACAACTTTAGAAATAGAATCAGCTATGTGGTTAGTATCTCTCCTAACATAGATAAGTTTATAAGAAGCAAAAGAGTTTAACAGAAGCTTAATTTCTTGTATGAGCTTTCTGTTTTCCCATCTGACTTGAGTTAATTTATTGACGATGGATTTAACGACAACCTCAGCCTCTGCAGCTAAATGAATTTTGTTCAGTTCCATAGCTTTAGCCCATCGTAATCCTTCCAATACAACTTTACATTCACCAGCTAAACCCACTGCTGTTTCTTTCTATTTTTGTGTCTCAGTAAAATGACTTCTATCGGTCTCCGCTAAACCCACTGCTGTTTCTTTCTACAATTGTTTCTTTGTCCCTCTCTCTCGTTCTCTCTGTCTAGTCTCTACCTGGGTTGCATAGACGCGGACGCGTGGACGCGGACACGACGCGGACGCTATAATATTATCAAAAAACTAGGACGCGAACACGTATATACATATTTTATTTATATATATACAATTATGCATTTATATAACAAAGTCAAGTGTTTCGATCCTAAAAATTAGAAAATGATGCTACATGTGTATAAATTTCAAAAGAAAAGAAGAGATCGTATGTTTATACACGCCGAAAGTCAAGCAATCAATCACTATTAAACACATGGAACAATCAAAATGCATTATTAGAATAACACATGCCCAACCAAGGATATACGTGATCTCAATGCTTGTCTTTCTTCATTTAGTTAATCATAGTAAAAATAAAGGAAGAAATTTAAATGAAAAAAAAAAAAACGCTTCAAACCTGAGTCATCAGTGCGTCTAAACCAGACGCGCGCCGAACGCGCACATTGGTGCGTCGGACACGCGTCCCACGCGAGTCAGACGCGGACACGGCTCTCAAAATGCAGATTCCGTGCAAACCAGGTCTCTACAGGTGTAGAAATGCAGAAAAAAGAGAAACCAATCAGTAAACGCCATGTATTTCCAAACTATAGCTAAAAAAATATTTTATGCATTCCTTAATAATTAAGGCAGTGGTTCTATTCAGCCCACCAAGTCAAACCCACCTTCAAAATGATGTATTGTGGATGTTCCATTGCCATATTGAAGCACCATTTATAGTCCATCCTAGAATTACTTTGAATATGCCAAGTATGCCCTTGGTGCTAGTATAAATTAGAAGACATAAGGCTAAAAGAGGAAGTTTTGGTTTAAGAATATTGTGTGAAGAATGAGAGGTTCTCTTCTTTCAAACCTAATTGTTGTCTCTAGGGGAATTAGACCATCTAATTCTAGAGTATCAACTAGATGCTTCTCATAATCTTATAGTTTCCAATTTGATTGGGTAGAAATTGTAAGTTATTTAAGAAGAATCTCCATTATTAGGTTCTTCCTTTATTCAAAGGGTAGAAGAAACTAAATTGGTTGATTATTTATTCTTTTCAAGTTATAAATTTCAATTTATTTTCATTGTAAGCTTCCGCTTCTCATCACAAACCCACCACTTATGTGGCGGTGACGTGGGTTGATTTTTCTCTTTTCGATGGTTTCTTCTCTCTTCGTGATTTTAGTCTTTCTCTCTTGACAAAAATTATCACTTGAATCATGGGCGTCGGAGGTACCATTATCGTCAACATCAGCTGCATCGTGAATCGTGATACCATCGAGCATTGTGTGTGATGTCCTCCACACTTAAGGCACCATCTCTGCAATCGTGTTACTAAATGTAAATGATTTTTCAATGATTGAAGAGGGAGGATCCATGGACACTCTTAGATGGACAAGGTCAAACAAGATTTGCGCCATTTTCTCCGGAAAGCTCAAACGACAATGAATTTAAGTATAATATTTTAATGATATGTTCCTATTATAAGACTTTATATTCCTACTAAAAATGAATGCTATTCGAGATAGAAAACCTGACCATCTACCGATCTTAATTGCAACCGTTAATTTTGAACGGTTGATATTCAAAGGGGTAGATGGTGGTTTTATACATCTCTAATTGTGCTCATTTTTTGTAGGAATGTAGAGTCTTATAAGAAGAACATAGCACCAAAATATTAGACTTAAATTCATTATCGTTTGGGTTTTGCGGAGAAAATGGCGCAAATCTTGTCCGACCTTGTCCATCTAAGAGTGTCCATGGATCCTCCCTCATGATTGAAACCCTAATTTGGATTTGGAAATTAAAAATGAATGTGCGATAGATTTTGGTTCTGTGGAGATCTTGTTACTTGGGGTTTCTTTTTGTTGTTGTGCTTCACAGTTTCTGTTTTGTGATGGTTAAGCATTTTCTTCTTCTTCTACTTTTCTTCTTCTTAATTTCTTTTATTTCCTCGTCATGTCTACAGAGTCATCCTCAACTTTTTCCTCTTCTTCTTCTTCTTCTTCTTCTTCTTCATCAACTACCATGATCTCTTCCAGCACCATGGCTACTTCAACCACTTCTGACGTCCCTTTTGAACGGCTACACGGTGCTATCTCGGAGAAGCTAACTGGTCACAACTTTTTGCTGTGGAAAACTCAATTTATGCCTTACTTGCAAGGTTATGATTTAGAAAAATTCATCGATGGTTCTCATCGATGTCCACCATCTATTATCAACGGAGCTCATAACCCGTTATTTCTGTCATGGAGACGCACAGACAAACTCCTTCTTGGGTGGATTATGTATTCTCTTGCCTTTCCGGTTTTAGCCAAAGTTAAGGCATGTGAAACTTCACACTCTATATAGATCAAACTGGATGGATTTTTTGCATCAAAGACTAATGCACATCTTATTCATCTTAAAGAGTCGCTTTCTTCTGTTATGAAGAGAAACTCAATCATGTCTGACTACATTCATTTAGTCAAAAACATTATTGATTCGCTTGCTGCTAGCGGAGTTGAAATTTCTGACAAAGAATATCGTCACTATGTCATCAAGGGTCTTGATTCAACTTATGAGTCGATTGTTAGCTCATTAATCACTACCATGGGTGTTATTACTACAGATGATTTTGAAGCCATGCTACTTTATTATGATCTTAGTCTCACCACACAGAATCAGGCTCATATATCTCAACCCCATGCTAATGTCGTTTCTTCAAATCGTGGTCGTGATGTTCCTCTTATGAGAGATGGAACACCTATTTGCCAAATATGTGATAAACCATATCACGGTGCTAGGGAGTATCGTAAGAGATTAGATACGGTAACTTACCCTTCTCGCGATAGGCACAAACCACTCAAAAGTAATGACAACAAAGGTAGCATGCCTCTTTCTTGAACTGCAACCACTCCACCTACTTCCTATGCTACTTACCCAACAACCCGATTATACCTATGATTGGCTTCCGGACTATGGCGCAACCAACCATATGACAAACAATCTTCACAATTTGGAGAATCATTATGAATATACAGGACCAGATCATGTTCGCACGGCGGGGGACTCTAATCTGACTATATCCAATATCGGTAATGGTGTACTTCCAACCCCGCACCGTAAGTTTCTTATATCACATATCCTTCATGTTCCACACCTTTCCAACAACCTCTTATATGTGTCTCAATTTTGTCGTGAGAATAACGTTTTCTTTGAGTTTCACAACCCTTATTGTCTTGTGAAGGATCGTCGCATGGGGACGGTAGTACTCAAGGGAATGCTTAAAGATGGCTTATATACTCTTTCTCCAATCTCATCTATTTCGGATTTTGTTAGAGAACGTACGTCCCTTCAGAACTGGCACCATCGTTTAGGACCTCATATGCTCAAAACGGTTCGCGCAATTGTCTCCAAACATCATCTACCAGTGTCTATTTCTAGCTTTTCTATGTGTTAGTCCTGTTTATCTAATAAGAGTCATAAACTTCCATTTTATTCTAGCATTGCTGTCTATGAAAATCCCTTGGACTTGATTGTGTCCGACGTTTGGGGTCATGCCCCCGTTTTATCTAATGAAGGTTTTCGATATTATATAATTTTTGTTGACGCTTTTTGCTGATTTACACGGATTTATCCGATGCATGTAAAATCCGATGCCGTTTCTATCTTTGAAATTTTTTATAAGCATGTTCAAACTCTTTTCGATAGGAAAATTAAAAAATTTCAATCTGACAATGGAACTGAATATAAAAAATTCACCAATATTCTTCAACAAAATGGTACCCATCATCGGTTTACTTATCCACACACATCTACTCAAAATGGTCTTGCCGAAAGGCGACACAGACGTATCGTTGAAACAGGTCTCACACTTTTATCAATGGCTTCTATCCCTAACGGTTTCTGGTATGATGCATTCTTCACCATCACTTTTCTTATGAATAGAATTTCTTCGGCACCAACAGGTATGCACTCTCCACATGAATTGCTTTTTCATAAAGTTCCAGACTATCTATCTCTGCGAACGTTTGGGTGTCTGTGTTTTCCGCATCTTAGGGATTATCGTTCCAATAAACTCGAGTCTCGTCTCATCTCCATATGTTTTCCTAGGATATTGTGCTACTCGTAAAGGCTATAAATGTTTTCATATTCCGTCTGGAAGAGTATACTGGTAATGACATGTTGTTTTCGATGAGTCCGTCTTTCCATTTGCAGCTGCACCTAAAGTACTACCCTCTCCGTTGGCTCCACCAGAGGTACCTCCTTATCCATCTTTAATACCTAACTTTCCTGCACCAACAACATATAATTCTTCCACTTCTTCTCTTTATATTTTATCTATTAGCAACTCAGGTACAAGCCTAGACTTATTTCCAGCCACACCATCTTTGGTTTCCAGTTCTGCACAACCCGTAGACAACACTCCACTTACTCACTCCATGTGTGAGTCAACTAAAACAAACCGGTCATAATCTTCTCCTATCCCGTTTAACATGCCAACAGATGATTCCCTTCATTCCCTTTTACCCACTGTGCCTACGGCTCCTAGAACCCAACTGCCAACATTTCCCAATCCTACTCCGTCTAATATATCTTTCCCACAACCAACAGTTCAGAATGATCACCTTATGATCACTAGGGGAAAAGATAAAATTTTCAAAAAGAAGGTTTTGTTGGCATCTAAACATACAGTTATTATTGACTCGTTACTCGAGCCTACTTGTTACTCGCAGGCAAAGAAAGATCCTAAATGGCGTAAGGCTATGGATGATCAACATTATGCTCTTATCAAAAATGGTACATGGTCTTATGTTCCAAGAACCTCTAATATGAATTTGGTAGGTTGTAAGTGGGTGTTTCATATTAAGATACATGCTGATGGAACTATAGAATGGTACAAAGCTCGTCTAGTG
This sequence comes from Papaver armeniacum, assembly GCA_023531295.1. Lineage (NCBI taxonomy): Eukaryota > Viridiplantae > Streptophyta > Magnoliopsida > Ranunculales > Papaveraceae > Papaver > Papaver armeniacum. Next base: position 792,631 of record JAJJWW010000271.1, on the reverse strand, counting down.
GCTAAGGGATTTAATCAAAAAGAAGGGATTGACTATGGAGAAACTTTTAGTCCAGTTATCAAGCCATGTACAATTTACGTTGTACTAACATTGGCGCTTACACAATCTTGGCCTATTCGGCAACTGGACATTCAAAATTCTTTTCTTAATGGTTTCGTTACAGAAGAAGTTTATATGAAGTAACCCCCTAGATACACTGATCCGCAATTTCCTGATCATGTATGTCGCTTACATAAGTCTTTATATGGCCTCAAACAAGCACCGAAAGCATGGTATACTCGTTTGAAAGTTTTTCTTCAAAAACTTGGTTTCGTCTGTAGGAGTATAATCTCGCAACAACAATGTCTCAACGAAAGTTTAACCGACCAATATTTGCGAAGACCAGTACAGACTATTTGAGAACTGGCGTAGCAGATGACATCAGCCTAATCACGCGGAAAGTGTGAAGACTTTGCGAGATTGAAGAACATATGTGAAGAAAACCTTTGTAAGCTTGCGAGAATGACGCAGGCCAGATCCGAAAATAAAGGTTGGTTTAGCTGTCATCCACTATGTAATATCCTATATAAGGACCAAGTAGACTTGAGAGAGGAGAGATCTTTTTAGGAGGAGGAAAAAACAAATAGGAGAGAGAAAGTTCAGAATAATTCTTATTTCCTTGTATTCATATCATTCTTGTAAGATTCATAAAAGAAATTAATAAAGATTTGGTGACTGTTCTTGAAATTTGAGCAAATAATTGTGTAAACTCATTAGGGTGTGATTGCTGGGAAACCTGCAATCACATATTGGTGCTAGAAACATGGAGGATTGTTATTGTAATTTGAAAAAGTTTGGAATAAATAGTGAAGAGTTTGTGTGATTTTTAACAAATTATTAAAGTCGAAAAGATGGTAAGATGAACAAATGTTTTGGAACAACCAGCAACAATTAGGAGGAGTAGAAGAATCGCTGGAAGAAGGAGAGGTGAAATTGGAGCAAGAAACAATGGAGGAGAACGACTGCAACCACCAATTCAGCGTGCACCGTTACAAGACAGAATCATTGATTATGATAGAGTCAGTGTACACATTTGGCAGACGGACTCAACAGAGGAAGTAGAAGAAACACAACAATTGAGACGAATAGAGAGGGACAGAGAAGTAGAGGAAGGAACAATCCATGGAGAGCAGGAGAATGAAACGCTAGAGGCATTAAGACAAAGGTTGTTCGAAGAAAGGAGAAACAGAACGTGCGAATTTAACACAACAAAACCATCAACTAAGGATGGAAAATATAAGATTAAAAAATACCAGGTTGAGAAGTACTACAAGATCAAATTCAAGATCAGTTAGAGGAGAAGCGAGACGAGATTCACCTATGAGAAATGTAGCAGAGGATATTCAAGAAGATATACAGAATCCTGGTGAAAGACATCGTGAAGAAAGAGAAATAGTGGAATATAGTTACGTTCAACATGGAGAAAATTATCATAATGAGCAAAACAATATGGATCAGAGGAATGAAAAACATCGCGAACGAGATAATCAAGGTGGCGAAGACCGGGAGGAAGGAAGGAGGATATTATATGGGAGAGAAGTGCAAAGGAATCAACAAACAGTTGAGGATGAGATTGAGAGACATAATGTCGCACAAACACATATAGCTTGCGAAAGAGAAAGGATGAGGGCGGAAATTGAAGAACAAGAGTTCCAGGAGGCTATACGCCAGAACAATCATGATAACCGAGAGAGAAGGCGCGAACGACACCGCAACAATGATAATATTAATGAAGAAGCTGATAGAATACAAGGAAGGATTAAAAGGCGAGAAAGAGAAATGATAAGGAATGAGCAAGGTCACAGAGGAGAAAATGAGAGGCGAAATCATGTGCAAACAAATGTAAGGGATGAAAGAGAAAATCGCAGGGGAATACGAGAAGAGGATGATGAAGAGGAAATGCAAGATCTCGCAAGGAAAAACAGGCATGAGCGCAAGATAAGAGAAGCAAGGTTAAAGAGACCAATGGATCAAGATTCAGGCATGAATGAACAAATTCTATGAGAATTAGCAGAAATGAGAGGGATGCTCAATAACATAAGAGAAGGAGGCATGAGACAGTTGGATGAAGTAATAGAGGAAGCTGCAAAAACGCCATTTACACAGGAAGTATAACTGAGGGGAATACCCCCAAAATGTAATTTGCATGCATTAGCTAGCATTTTCGACGGAACAACTTGTGCAGTGCAACATATCAAAGCTTACGTGAGATACATGTTACAATGGGAAAGCCATGACGTTGTGTTGTGCAAATACTTTTCATCAAGTTTGACAGGAGAAGCGTTAAAATGGTTTGAAGGTCTGCCAAAGGATACCATAGCATCTTTCGATCAATTACAAACGGTGTTCTTAGGAGCTTACATAAGTAACAACTCATCACGTCCAGGCATTGAAGATGTATTTGGATTGAAACAAAGAGTTGGCGAAAGTTTGAAGCACTTAACTATGAGGTGGAAAACAATTTGTAACAATATGGTTGGCCGTGTGGATGAAAGATATCTTATTTTATCATTTATTAATGCAATGTTCGCAACAAATTTGCTGTATGTCAAATCTTTAGAATCAAGAATACTATCACAATGACTGAGTTGCGAGAATATCAAGAAGAATATATTACTCTTGAGGAAAAACAGAGTGAGATGGAGTCATACCCAGTCGCAAACACAAGTTCAAAGGTAGCGAATGCAAGGTTACTACCCAAGTTAACAAATGCAGTGGCGAACGCTTCGCAGGAACAACAGAGAAAGATGATGTTCGAAAGTCAACAGAAGCTGGTAGCAATGAGAAGTCATGATCAAGAAGAATTTGAGAGAAAAAGAAAATTCTTTAGCCGTGGTGGAAATAACAAGATTTAAAGATTTGACCATCCATAAGAAACTTATGGAGGTCAGAAACACAATTATCATAGGGGATATGGAACCTTTAAATAAAGATGCCACCTCTAAATGCTAGTGTGGAAAAGATATGGGAAGCCATAATCTTGATGGAAAACATCCCAGCACCTTGGAACATGGGAACTGAGCCACCCCCGAACCATAGAAGTCATGAATTCTGCTCATATCACCACTTCCATGGACACACGACAAATGATTGTAGGAATGTAAAGAGAATTATCCTTAGAATAATAAACCAAGGAAAGCTGAACCATTTTCTGATAAGGCAACCACAACCTTTGCCACTACCACCGCCACCATAAGATCGCAGAGCAAACATAAAAAAGGGAGGAGACACGTTTCTAATTGAAGATTTTCATGATAACGTTCTGAGCAGAGTATTCGCAAGGGATGTTGATGATAGAGAAATTATGAATATTGCGAAGGTCTCGCCACTAAAAAAATTGCAGAAACAACTTATTTCCTTTATAACAGAAGAAATATCTGAAGGTGGAGAAATGCATGATAATCCTTTGGTGGTAAAGTGGTAGGAGCTCAAAGAAGCTTTTCCTACGTCTTACTGCAAGTGCACAGGCCTATTGGAGGCGTGGCAAGCACAGGTCGATCCCACAGAGAAGTGGTGTGTGCTGTTAAGCTAATCTATCACTCACTATTGATTCTCAGATGATAATGTAGCACAAATGGGTTGTTGTGTGTCGATACGACTAGTTTGAAATGTGTGACACTGAACTAAGGTATTAATGAGCACAATAAGTTGAAAACAAAGGTGTGAGAGCACTAGGATGATTGACTCCACTCTCTAAACCTATGCTAAGGTAATACAAAGCCTCTCTTTGTTCTACCGCTTCCCTTGAAGGCTTACTATGGAAATAATCTAGCTAACTCTCCCTAATTACCCCTAGTATCACTGGTCTTCTTACAGTACCAGTGATCACAGGCAAATTTGGTTCAATAACTAGTTATATCACTAATCAATATTCATAAAAGAACAAGTTGAGACTCTGATAACTTTCACATTGAATTAGATAGTTTCATCTTCACCCTAGCTTAAGTGTTTAGAACATGATGTAATAGTAAAAACAAAATTCAAATTAAAGTTGCAGAAATGAAAACCCTAAAACATGCTGTGTTTTCTCTCACATCAAAACCACAATTTATATCTCAAAATTTACTCAGAAACAACAATTCACAAACACCCAAACCTCTCTCTTCCGTTTCTTCTACTCATTGTCGTCACATGGTAAACCCTAATTCCATTTATCTCTCACATAGCCTCTTGGGAAGAGAAGCTATAAGAGAGAGATAACTAGAACTAAGGGTGTCGGAAGGGATGACTGATGTGCTGCTGGCGTTGGGAGCTGAGGCTGGTACGGGTGATGGGAGAACGATGGAAGAGATGGCTCGCCATTTTTGGTCGGGGGAGAACAGAAGAATGGGTGTGATGGTTGTCGGGTGAGAAGGAGAAGAATGAGATTAGGGTTTGGTGATGGGGGTTTATATATGGGCTGTGTTGTGAGGCGGGTGCATCAGGGAGTTGATGTGAAGGTTGGAGCGAGCGCGTCGGATGGAGCTAAGGGAAATCAACTACCGAGGGGGTTGTGCTATTTTGGTGTTGAGTGAGTGCATCGAGGGTTGATGAGGAGGCCAGTAGCGACCGTAGGATGTGGATGAGAGAGATCTCAACGGCTTGGAGTGGACGGGCTTGGATCCGGTCGCGGGTCGCCTAGCTCAAGCCCATGTCTTGTAGATGAGTTGCTACTTGTTGGGTTGCAATCACCGTGCGCGCGGGCTTTGGCTATCTCGCTCCATAAATGCTCGACTCCAATTCTTCGCTCTTTGGCTCCTTAGTTTCTCCGAGCTTTATTTATTACCTAAAAACACAAAATTAATTAGTACAAATATTTATTCTTGAAAACAAAGAAAACACGTAATTTGGGATAATATCTGATTCCTAAGCGCAAAAGATGAGTAAAATGCCAATAAAAAGGTGTATAAATATGCAATATTTGGCACTCATCAAATACCCCCAAACCTGAATTTTACTTGTCCTCAAGTGAAACAGAAAATAAGAAATCCTAACTATACCCCCGTCAGCAGTCTCTCGAATGCATTTAGCGTATGCACTAAGCCTTTAAACCCCTAGGTGTCCCTAGTGGACGAGTTGTAGTCTCGTGAGGGTTTACAAGAGGTGTACCCACAAAACCTTCTCCAACTTCAGAGTGTAAAAGAGTCTCAAGCCTCCAAGAAGCTATGAGGACATAGAGTTTCGCATGCTAGTAACATGAAGTTAGAACTATCAAAGAACGCATTCTCATCCTTAAGTGCCGAGCGAGAAGTAACCATACCATATGAAAGAATTCGGATTCGATTGTGATCATAAGTCTCAACTTCGCCTCACCATTAGGGTTTTATGATAATTGCACTCAAAAAGATCGCTTTTTTAGTCTCTCATGTGTGCAGCAGGAATAAAGAGAGAAATCCCGCACACGTTGTAGGTAAGAAGGATAACCTTCCGAAATAAAATCTGAGACTCCACAGAAATGTGGACAAAAAGAATCTTTTTCTGATGATCTCTAAGAAAGGAAATCAACCATTAGCAAGGGGTGGGAGTACTCACTCACTTCTCACCCGATCGGCAATTAACATCAATCTCTCATAAGAACCATAAAACGTCTTCACTCTTCTACCTTCGGTCTTCAATAGCTGATGATGAACTTCTGAACTTTACAAAAACTTGACAAACTTTTTTTTTTTTTTTTTTTTTTTTTTTTTTTGATTTTTTTTTTTTTTTTTTTTTTTTTTAATAAACTTATAATAACTTGGTGGTAACTAGACACATAAAATAAACTACTTTTTTTTTTTTTTTTTTTTTTTTTTTTTTTTTTTAACTTAGTACAAGAAATGGAAATAACAATAAAACTCAATTTTTCACAAACTTCATTAATTCTCATCTTCTTTTCTTTTCTTTGTTGCACATAAACCTTGGACTATTTCAACTTTTCTTCATATATTCTGATGTTGCTCCGCTTGCTGACGATGATGTGTTTCTATGGATCTTGATGATTGAGAGAGAGAGTGATGTTAACTGCAAATCGGTATTTAGAAGGAGTTTTCATCTTTAGACGTCACCCTCATGATTGACGGAATTAGCACTCAAGAGATCAAAAATAGTGCTGAAAGTGGTGCGAAGTTGGGTAGCTCACCATTCCTACCCGGAATTGACGTACGGTGACACACACTCTAAAAGCTTTTCTAGAAAGTCACAAAGAGTGAAGGTCGGTACCTCGCTTGATGTAAAATGGGTAGTCTCCACTATGGTTGATCACAATTCTACTACCGAATATCTAAACAAAGACCTAATTCGCCCTCCCGGTATGGTTAAATCCAACTTTAACGCTCTAATCAACTAAGGAACCCGATTGCGTTCTCCAAGTACTTCCAAGTTCTTGTTATTTCGGTCAGACTCTCTATGTAAACATAGCTAGAAGCATGCTAGTGACTCTAAAATCTCTAAAAGTTGGAGGTTTTTATGCAAATTTTTGAGTTTTTTTTTTTTTTTTTTTTTTTTTTTTTTTTTTTTTTTAAATAAGAAGAAGTAAAACAAAAAGACTAAAAACTCTATATGCAAATCACACCCCCAAACCTAGATCAAACATTGTCCTCAATGTGGCAACAGATAGGAAAAATTTAAACAGTTACATACCATGAGAACTATGATGAGTAGAGTAAAGGAAAGAGATTACCGGATGCAAGAGGGTGTTGCTAAACCATAGAAAGGTGAATGCTTTGAAAGCAAACAATCACGAGCGCAAGACAAAAAGATTGGTTAGCACACATCAAAATTATGCAAAGAGAAAAAGAAAAGGGAAAGATGATGGATTTTTAGTCCATAAGTATGTACACAAGTGAACTAGATCAGTCCACATAGATGGGGTCTTCCAAGTCAACTGGTCTCAACTTCTGGTGGAAGATGCTCCAGAAATGGTTTCAATCTCTGACCATTGACTTTGAAAATGTTCTTGTTTGCTGGGTTTTCAACTTCTACAGCTCCATGGGGAAAGACGGTACGTACCACGAATGGTCCAGACCATCGGGAACGTAGCTTTCCTGGAAACAAATGCAACCTAGTGTTGTACAATAAAACTTTCTGTCCTGGGGTGAAAGACTTGCGCAGAATGCGCTTGTCGTGAAACACTTTCATCCTATGTTTGTACGTTTTGGCACTATCATATGCATCATTTCTCAATTCTTCTAACTCATTGAGTTGAAGTTTTCTACGGTTCCAAATTTATCAAGATCAAAATTCAACTTCTTCACAAACCCAAAATGCACGGTGTTCTAACTCAACTGTAGATGACATGCTTTTCCGTACACAAGTCTGTAAGGAGACATCCCAATGGGAGTCTTGTATGCAGTCCTATAGGCCCATAAAGCATCGTTTAGGCGCAAAGACCAATCTTTCCTAGAAGGATTGACGGTCTTCTCAAGAATATGCTTAATTTCCCTATTAGACACCTCCACTTGGCCACTTTTGAGGATGGTAAGGTGTTGCGACCTTGTGAGTGATTCCATACTTGCGCACTAGTGATTCAAAGGGTCTATTGCAGAAATGACTACCTCCATCACCGATTATCGCTCTGGGGTTCCAAAACGGGAGAAAATGTTCTCCTTAAGAAAAGAAAGAACAACTTTATGGTCGTTGGTTTTGGATGCAATGGCCTCTACCCACTTAGAGACATAATCTACAGCTACAAGGATGTACAACTTACCTTCAGAATTCGAAATGGACCCATGAAATCAATGCCCCAAACATCAAACAGCTCAACAATCAATATGGGTTGTAAGGGCATCATGTTTCTCCTAGATATACTTCCTAGTTTCCGCATCGGTCACAAGCAACACAAAATGCATGGCAATCCTTAAACAAGAGTTGGCCAATAGAAACCGCTTTGCAAGATCTTTGCAGCAGTTTTCTTGGCACTAAAGTGGCCTCCACAAGCATGGTCATGACAGAAAGAGATGACATCCCTTTGTTCGTAATTGGGGACACATCTCCTAATGATTTGGTCTTGCAAGATTTAAACAAATATGGGTCATCCCAAAGGAAATGTTTAACTTCAGCCAAGAACTTAGAACGGTCTTGTTTAGACCAATGCAAGGGCATTCTACCTCGTAGCAAGGTAGTTGACAATATCAGCAAACCATGGCATTTCAGCCACAAGCATCAATTGCTCATCGTGGGAATGATTCCCTAATTAACACGTCACTCATCACTGTATTCAACATTCAACCTAGACAAGTGATCGGCAACAACATTCTCTCGACCCTTTCTTATCTCGAATTTCGAGGTTAAACTCTTGTAGCAAGAGTACCCATCGAATTAGACGAGCCTTAGCATCTTTCTTAGAAAGAAGGTATCTTAATGCAAAGATGATCGAATAAATGATGACCTTAGACCCTATCAAATAAGATCTAAACTTGTCTAATGCAAAAACAACAGCTAGCAACTCCTTCTCAAAAGTTGGGAATAATTCAATTGAGCATCATTAAGGGTTTTACTAGCATAGTAGATCACATACGGAAGTTTGTCTACTCTTTGGCCTAAAATAGCTCCTACAAAGATAGTCGACGCATCACACATAATCTCAAATGGTAATGACCAATCGGGGTCCGACTATAGGGGCAGATGTAAGGAGAGCCTTGATTGCTCCCATGCTTCCTTACAAGCATCATCAAAGACAAATGCAACATCTTTTGCAAGAAGATTGCACAAAGGTCGTGAAATTTTACTAAAGTCTTTGATGAATCGGCGGTAAAACCCGCATGGCCTAGAAATGATCTGATGTCCCTCACAGAACGAGGTTGAGGCAAGTGTTGAATGAGATCAACCTTGGCTTTGTCTACTTCTATTCCTTTTTCCGAGATGATATGCCCTAGAACAATGCCCGAATTAACCATGAAATGGCATTTTTCCCAATTCAAGACCAAACTCTTCTCCTTACACCTAACTAGCACACATGTGAGGTGATGCAAACACTCATCAAATGAAGATCCAAACACAGAAAAATCATCCATAAAAATCTCAAGAAACTTATCTACCATGTCGGAAAAATGCTCATCATGCAACGTTGAAAAGTAGCGGGCATTGCACAACCCAAAAGGCATACGACGATAAGCAAATGTTCCATAAGGACATGTAAATGTGGTCTTTTGTTGGTCTTCAAAAGCTATGTGAATTTGGTTGTAGCTTTAATAGCCATCTAAGAAGCAAAAGAGAGTACTTATGTTTGGCTAACCTTTCCAAAGATTTGGTCAATGAAGGGAAGGGGAAAATGGTCTTTCTTGGTTACCGTGTTCGCTTTTCTATAATCAATACAAACTCGCCACCCCGTGGTCACACGGGTGGGAAGGAGCTCATTCATCTCGTTTTGAACAACAAGAATGCCGCACTTCTTGGGTACTACCCGAATAGGACCGACCCACTCTGCTATCGTGACTGGGGTAAATGATACCCGCGTCAAGCAGCTTTCAAATCTCACCCTTGACAACATCTCTCATGTTGGGGTTAAGTCTCCTTTGCATTTCCCTAGATGGTTTAGTGTTTTCCTCAAGGTTTATGTGATGCATGCAAATTGTGGGACTTATACCCTTAAGATCGGAGATGGTCCAACCTAAGGCTCCTTTATGCTCTTTGAGTACTTCTAAAAGTTGACTTTACCTGTTCCGTGTCTAAACATGATGCAATAATCACAGGTAAAGTCTCGAAGGACCTAAGAATGCATACTTCAAGGTATCAGGTAGTGGTTTCAAATCAAGCTTAGGTGGTGTGTCAAGAGGTTCCACTGCATTCTGCCATTTAGCAATATCCATGGGTGGGACCGATTCAAGCAAAGAGTTAATTTCACCAATGTACTTAGAATCGAAGAGATCTAAGTCAAAGTTATCTAAACATGCTTGCAAAGGGTCCATTGACAAAATGTCGGGCAAAGAGTCTTGGATCAGACTCTCGATCATGTTAATCTCATGCAAATCAGTATCATCACAATCAATGGGTTGTTGACTAGTGTTAAAAACATTCAGCTCTACTACTACCATGTTACCAAAAGACAATTTCAACACACCATTACGACAATTGATGATAGCATTGGATGTCGCCAGAAAGGACGTCCTAAGATCACGGGAATGTGATTACTTGGGTCTTGCACGAGTTGAGTGTCTAAGACAATGAAGTCTACAGGAAAGAAAAATTTATCAACCTTGATTAACACATCTTCAATGATACCACGGGGATTCTCACGGATCTGTCCGCTAATCGTAGCGTAACAGTGGGGCTTCACTCCCCAAGGCCCAATTGCACATACACAGTGGTATGGCAAAAGATTCACACTGGCTCCTAAGTCTAGTAACGCCTTTTCGACCGTATGGTCGCCTATGTTGCATGTAATCGTTGGACTACCCGGGTCTCTAAACTTGGGTGGAATCTTGTTTTGGATTATGGAGCTCACTTGCTCGGTGTGAAAGGCACGTTTATGCACATGAAGCTTACGCTTTTGTGTGCACAAGTCCTTCAAAAACTTAGCATAGGTGGGTATTTGTCTAATTGCTTCGAGAAATGGAATGTTTATGTTAACTCTCTTGAACATTTCCAAAATCTCATTGTATTGGTTACCCCCTTCGTTGCACCAACCTTTGTGGGAATGGAGCAACAGTACATGACTTGGCAAAGAAACATCAACATCGGTAGGACTCTTGGTCTTATCAATGGGTTCGATTCTTTCTCTATAGTGGATGTTTTCTGTGGTGTTGTGTGTACTGGTGAGTCTGATGGAGACTCGCTTGAAGGTGGTACACCTACATGGTTTTCAACAATTCTACCACTTCGGAGAGTGGTGATAGCATTTGCCTGACTATGTGAAGTTTCATTGCGCGGTAGAGGAGCCTGCTTGAAACACATTCTTTGGATTTTGTTGGGGTTGACTAGGAAATTTGCCTTTCTCTCTCATTCAATGCATCACAGATTTGACCCATTTTAAGTTCTAGACTTGTGAAACGTTGGTCTATGGTTTTCCTAAGTTCTCGTAAGATTTTGGGTTAACAGACTGACACGCCTTCAAAGCTAGTCTTTTTCTCTCTGGGTACTGAGTGGGTGGTTGTACTTGGGGGTTTCTAGGATATGAGTATCCTTGGTTGTTATTTGTTGGTCCCCTTGTACCGGTCCCTTGGACCAAGAGAAGTTAGGGTGATTCCTCCACCCCCGGGTTGTAGGTTTGAGAATAAGGGTTGTTCTCTTGCCTATTGTATAACGCATTGGCTTGCTCGGTTTTGGACTCTTGAAATGCATGTAAATCTGGACAGCTGTCCACTAAGTGGTCGAACTATGGCATGCGGCACAAGTGGCCCTATCAATTTGGTCACGGAGAGTAGGGGCATTAGATTTTACATTCTTTTCCAACTCAAGCACTTCTATTCTCCTGGCCAAAGAAGCCATTTTTGCATTTCCCTCAAAGTCAGACTCGATTCTATGAACATTTTGTGCAGGGGTAGTCCGTTTCGGTTCTCGGATGGACTCCCATTGTTGAGTCTTTTCAGCGACTTCTATTAGAAAAGTCCAAGAGTCATCAGCATTCTTGTCAATAAATGCACCATTGCACATTGACTCGACTGTGGTACGGGTTCTAACATCTAGACCCTCATACAAGATTTGCACAAGTCTCCATTTTTCAAAACCATGGTGGGGACATTGGAGTAGTAATTCATTGAATCTCTCCAAGTATTTTGCTAGAGTTTCGTCTTCTAATTGCACAAAACCATTTAGACTTTGGCGAATTGTCGCCGTCTTATGGTTGGGGAAAACTTTTTGAAAAACTCTTTTGTGAGGTCATCCCAGGTTCTAATGGACTGTGGTTGTAGAGCATGTAGCCAAGACTTGGCTTTGTCCTTCGAGAGAAAAAGGAAACAATCTCAATTTGAGGGACTCATCTCGTCATTTGGTTAAAACGCAGAGTCCCACAAATATCCTCAAAGTCTCTCACGTGATGGTAGGGGTTCTCGCATTGACCCTCTAAACACGGGTAGCATATTAATGATGCTTGCTTTCAGTTCAAACTGACAAGCATCAGCTGGCAGAATGATGCAAGAGGGCTGGCTTGCCCTAGTTGGGTACATGTAGTCCTTGAGACTACGGGGTTGGTTGAGTTCATCACCCATGGTTTCTGATTCGGATGGGTCTGGGCTCGGGCTTTCGGTTGAAGAACTGGGTATGCTTACGATTTCGTCCGGCGGATTCTTACTAATCGATTTGTTTGGTCTCTAAAAGACACAATCATAGCCTAGCACGCGCCTCTAGCATGTTAACACACAATCAAGTTCAACACAGAAAAACAAAAACTCAAAAATAACCCACTAATACAAGGCACAAGCCCAAAAGATGGCTTTTTGAAGTTATGAAGCCCAACCGAATAGATGGGTTTCAGATTTTGGTTCTAGGGTTTGAGATTGGCTTTGTACAGCCCGATGAAGTGGGCTTCGGGTTGCTTGCAGCCCAGTAGTGGAACTTAGGTGGGCTTAGTCTATTGCACAACCTTTGCAAAGCCTGAAGTGAGCCCAATTTTGTTCAAGTGGGAAGCCTAGCAGTATGGGTTCAAACCCCGCATGATGTGGGCTCGTTTTTGTTCACATCCCAACAGGTTGCTTGATGTGGGCTGAAGGTTGGTAGGAGCTGAGCCCAGAAGTGGGAAACTAGCTCTAGCCCAATTGCAGATCTGAATGGTTAGATACAGAGGCAAGTTATGCACAGAATAACTGAGTTTTTGTAACTCAGCTCAGCCTAGGTTGGCAATTCACTCAAGTGCACAGAGGCTAGGCAACAGGGCCAAAACACAAAGCAATCACGATTCATACTGCAATTGACACAGACAGATTTGTTCCTCAAATTACAAATTGATAGTAACATAGCTTGCGTTGACAGATTGCACAAATAAAATGGCAAGTGAACAAAAAGTTAAAACTTGTGTGGTGCACTGGGTTGAGGTTGTGCTCACTCTATGGTGAAGCATGTGCCAGGGGTGGTGTCTTTGAAAATCAACAGGCTAAGTGCTATTCACCAGCCTCGCTACTTCACATTCATTCAAGCACAAAAAATCTCACTCACAGCAGGGCATATAAACTTCGCAGTAGTAGCATATTAACAGACCAGCTCAAAGTGAGAATCAACTTTACAGATGCAAAGAACAGAGGCAGCCAAGGAGTAATGCCAATTTTCTACAACACCTCGGAGGGTGTAAACCAATCATTGGCCTCAAATAAGGCTTGCAGGCAAATTTTTTACAAAGCTAGTTTCAGTTATACGAAGGACCAGGTGCTTCAAATTTACCACAGTCACAGAAATGCCAAAATATGGTTTAGCAAGGTATTTAGCCTATCATGCACAGGGACCAGTGTCCAGGTGGATTGAGGCCGCAATCAAAGGCAAAATGGGTTATGTTCAATTATTCCATTTCCACTTTGGGTAGCTCAAATAACTTGGGTTTCCAAGTTAAACCCAAAACTTGCAGCTACAGGGGCTTGCAAGGGAGCAGCACTCACAGAGGCAATGACTCAAGGTGAGCTTCAATAAACCAATGGACAAGCAAGCATGCCAACTTAGTTATGTAAGCAAGGGTAGAATTACATTACCGCCAGTATAAAAACTGGGTTTAGGCAATTCCACCTCAATTCAGCTCCTTTGTTCTTTCCTTGAGCTTGTTCAAGTTGCTCCAAGAGTACCTGCTAGCTCAGCACAAAAATCTCAGTTCTCAAAGTCTCACAAGAAAGCAACACAAGTATCAATGCTATAATGACGAGGCTCAGAGCTTTTGACTGAAATGAGATGAAACTGAAGCTTAAATGAAGTTGAGTAAGTCAGTCGCAAGCTCTCAACCTCAGCTACCGCTTATGCACAACAATGACTAGGAGAGGAACAAAAGATGATGAGTTAAAATAGGTACAAGTGAACACTAGTCTTAACAGATGCAAAGGCAGGCTAATGCAACATTGATATTTAAACTAAGCTACAGATGCTATGGCAGATGCTATGCAAAAATCAAGAGTTAAGCTAAGTTACAGCAAATCAGTGCAAAAGAGCACAGATTGTAAAGCATATATACAAAGGAAGACTGAAAATCAGTTAAAGCAAGTGAAAGAAAATCAGGGCACACTACCAAATCCCCGGCAGCGGCGCCAAAAACTTGGTAGGAGCTCAAAGAAGCTTTTCCTACGTCTTACTGCAAGTGCACAGGCCTATTGGAGGCGTGGCAAGCACAGGTCGATCCCACAGAGAAGTGGTGTGTGCTGTTAAGCTAATCTATCACTCACTATTGATTCTCAGATGATAATGTAGCACAAATGGGTTGTTGTGTGTCGATACGACTAGGTTGAGGTTGCTGTGACACTGAACTAAGGTATTAATGAGCACAATAAGTTGAAAACAAAGGTGTGAGAGCACTAGGATGATTGACTCCACTCTCTAAACCTATGCTAAGGTAATACAAAGCCTCTCTTTGTTCTACTGCCTTCCCTTGAAGGCTTCAGATGGAAATAATCTAGCTAACTCTCCCTAATTACCCCTAGTATCACTGGTCTTCTTACAGTACCAGTGATCACAGGCAAATTTGGTTCAATAACTAGTTATATCACTAATCAATATTCATAAAAGAACAAGTTGAGACTCTGATAACTTTCACATTGAATTAGATAGTTTCATCTTCACCCTAGCTTAAGTGTTTAGAACATGATGTAATAGTAAAAACAGAATTCAAATTAAAGTTGCAGAAATGAAAACCCTAAAACATGCTACCCTCTCTCTTACATCAAAACCCAATTTATATCTCAAAATTTACTCAGAAACAACAATTCACAAACACCCAAACCTCTCTCTTCCGTTTCTTCGGCTCATTGTCGCCTGCCATGGTAAACCCTAATTCCATTTATCTCTCACATAGCCTCTTGGGAAGAGAAGCTATAAGAGAGAGATAACTAGAACTAAGGGTGTCGGAAGGGATGACTGATGTGCTGCTGGCGTTGGGAGCTGAGGCTGGTACGGGTGATGGGAGAACGATGGAAGAGATGGCTCTGCCATTTTTGGTCGGGGGAGAACAGAAGAATGGGTGTGATGGTTGTCGGGTGAGAAGGAGAAGAATGAGATTAGGGTTTGGTGATGGGGGTTTATATATGGGCTGTGTTGTGAGGCGGGTGCATCAGGAGTTGATGTGAAGGTTGGAGCGAGCGTCGGATGGAGCTAAGGGAAATCTGAACGGCTGAGGGGGAGTTGTGCTATTTTGGTGTTGAGTGAGTGCATCGAGGGTTGATGAGGAGGCTGTAGCGACCGTAGGATGTGGATGAGAGAGATCTCAACGGCTTGGAGTGGACGGGCTCGGATCCGGGTCGCGGGTCAGGTCTAG
Organism: Papaver armeniacum; assembly: GCA_023531295.1. NCBI lineage: Eukaryota > Viridiplantae > Streptophyta > Magnoliopsida > Ranunculales > Papaveraceae > Papaver > Papaver armeniacum. The sequence goes on along the minus strand of JAJJWW010000271.1, from coordinate 777,261 downwards.
CTCAAGCCCATGTCTTGTAGATGAGTTGCTACTTGTTGGGTTGCAACTGTTGCGCGCGCGGGCTTTGGCTATCTGCTCCATAAATGCTCGACTCCAATTCTTCGCTCTTTGGCTCCTTAGTTTCTCCGAGCTTTATTTATTACCTAAAAACACAAAATTAATTAGTACAAATATTTATTCTTGAAAACAAAGAAAACACAGAATTTGGGATAATATCTGATTCCTAAGCGCAAAAGATGAGTAAAATGCCAATAAAAAGGTGTATAAATATGCAATATTTGGCACTCATCATAAAGCTAGAGATCAACCTGAAACCTAGTGATGATGAAGATGATGAAGCCGAGAATTCATGGGCGATTAACAGAATATTGATTGACATTGGAAGTTCTGTAGACATTCTATTTTACCATGCTTACAAAACTATGGGAGGAAAGGATGAGGACTTGATACCTTCGACTTACAAGATCTACGTCTTTAATGGTACTGCGCGAACAAAACTAAGGGAGAAATTTCTATGCAAACTCCTTTGAAGGGATTATCATCTGAAATTCTGTTCTGTGCTGTTGACGTAGAGTCGCCGTATAATGCACTAATTGGTCGACCTTGGTCGCATGGAATTCTGGGAATATCTTCAACCTTTCATCAATGCATAAAGTTTCCTCATCCTAGTGGCGTCGGAGTCATAAGAGGAGATTGGGTTGGGGGACGAAAATGTCATGAAATTGATGTAGAGAAATATGAAGAAAGCGCAATTAAGAAGAATAATTGGAAGCATAATATCAAAGAAAAACAAAGGGGTGAAAGAATGATGGTAGACGTAGTACAACACGTAGAAAAAGGGAATGTTGCGAAAAGCTTGTCTGCTGAAAATGAGAACCAACGAATACTTCACAAAGGGGATCTGGTGCTACGTCTACAACCAACTTATCAGAGGAATGGCGAAGATGATCCTTCGAACAGGTGTGAGGGCCCTTACACGGTAACAAATGTGCTAGGGAAAGGAAAATATGAGCTAGAGGGTGTGAAAATTGCAGTGTATAATGAGAAATATCTGCGAAAATATGGTGTAAGAGTTAATGACAGTACAAAACAAGAAAAGAATACTCTGCAAAATGAGATGATCAATAGTGTACGAGAACTCAAAGAGGCACAAGCAAAAGATAGCAAATGTAAGAAACTTAAAATGTGAAATGAGAATGAAATTGGCGAAATTGAGAAGAGAAAGAAAGAAAAAAAATTTGTAAAAAAAATTTTGAAAAGTATTTTTATTGAATGAAGAGAACAAAAATGAGAAATTACAACAGAGCCTTACAAAAGGCAAAAAAAAAAAAAAAAAAAAAAAAGGCACCCAACTATGGCTACACCCTAGTTCGCGATTTTTTTTTTCGCAAAAGGCAAATGTAAGACCTAAAGTGCGTCATAGAAGGGGAGAACCTATTGCATGGCTCAGGGAAAGGCTATACCGCCACCGGAACCTAGGTCATGGAGCTTTGGGGCTAATAAAGCCCATCCAGGAGAGGCGCCTTGGATTTTCAACCTAAGCTTATGATTTAGGTTGGACGACTAAGGTGTCTCCTAAGGAGTGCAGAATTTGATCAAGGCGCCGAGGTACACGGTTGAGCCAAGAGTGCCTGGGACGTCTGGAGCGTACCTGGCCATTCTTGGAAAGTCTTGACTATGATGCACTCGGTCCGAAGAAAACCCCACTTAGGGTGCGGTCTTGTAACCATGAGCCATATCGGCGAAGGGATAAGAGGCCGCGAAAACAACTGGTTGTTGTTAATACCGGATGGGAGGAGCCAACCTTGTATGGTAGAGGTACGCCTCCTTGAAGGGGCAACCAGGGGGATGATAAGGACGGCGCCATCCATTAGGGAGCTGATAAGTGTCAAAGACGCAAATGTCATGAGGCTTTTTACTCACGGGAGTATTAAGGCTTGTCATATTTGTGTAATGATCTTGCAGAGGCAATAATATTAGAAAAAGATAAGACGAGGTCAATGGGTCGATACACGAAAGTGTAAAGACGTCCTGCGATTTCGTCGCAAGACGACAATGTCATTGGGCTTTGTATTCGCACGAATATTTAGGCATGTCATATTGTCGCATGAAAAATATCCTGCTAAGGCAATAATACAAGAAAATGATAAGAAAAGATCAATGGGTCATTACATGAAAGTGTAAAGACGGCCTGCGATTTTGTCGCAAAAACAAGGGGTGGCGAAATAAGACCTTTACTTAGGAAGGCAAAATAAGACCACATAAGAGAATAATAATGAATGGAATCTTGGAAATTCCCAAGATATATATGATAACATGCAAGACAGCGAAATTATGCAGGTAAATGCAAAAACGATTGCGAAGTTAATGAACAGACATACAATACAGAAACAAATAACATATGATATTACTACTAAGAGATAACATGCTTAATCTTTCATTTGGAAACAAATAACAGAGGCAAGTATGGGAATGTGAAAAAATTGGAGAGTGTTATTTGCCCCCACCTGACAGATTTACGCATAGATTGAAAAATTGAAAACTGTATGTAAATATTGATTGTATATTGATCAATTGTTATTGCGAAAAAAATGTTTTTTAACACTTGCAGGTAAAAGAAAAGAGATAGAGCTTATATTGAGAAATTTTGGAAGTTGAAGAATTTGCAACGATAGATTATAAAGACATAAAGACAAAAGGATAAAAGAACAGATATACAAGTACTATACAAAGGGATGAAAGTCATTGAAGAGAGAAAAACTATTTCTTGCTTAATTATTCTTCCTCTTCTCTATCATTCTTTTCTTTTCTTTCTCCTTCATATTCTTTCTCTGTTTCACCTTCTTCTTCCATTTATTCTTCATCTTCTTCTTCACTATCATCACTATCCGAAATGGCTGGAGGGGATACATTCTTCATAAATTCCTCTAAGAGACAGGGATATGTAGAGTGGGGAATGTTGTTATCATCTCAAACCTTTGCAATAGTCTGATTGCGAAAGTGAAGAACATCATTCTCAAAATTAGTGACAATGAGATTTAATTGATTCTTGAGCCTGCGACACTTATCGTTGCGAACAGATAAATCTCTAGCGAGTTGCACTTTTTCAGCTTCATGATATTTGATTTGAGTCTCCAATTACCCAATCCTCTTGCGAAATTCCTTCTCAGCGTCTATTAAGGTATAATAGAAAGTCAATAACTTGATCGAAGTTTATAAAAGAGAACAATTAGTAAGGAAGCAAAATTAACAACCTTCTCTGTTAGAAATCATATCTCTAATCAAGGCCGAATGATCAACTTGGAGGCTAACATTTACACCTAAGTGATTTCTAGCATCATATAAGACTTTCGCAGCCCAAGCAAATTCATCATCACTATTTATGAGGTTACGGGAGAGAATTTGATTCTCTCTTTCGATAAGAATGGAATTTTCACGGGTAATTTCATCTCGCTCAAGTTGGGTCTCCAGAAGGGTTTTGTGGAATTTTTCTAAAACTTGAGCACCTTGACTAGTGATACGATCTTTATCATCTATAAGATTGCTAATATTGACTCTTAATTCATTAATTTCATCCTTAGAATCAAGATAGCGGCGTTTAAAGTCGCTGGATAATTTTAAGCTGGATCTATGATCGATTTCTAAAAGGTGGAATTTAGATCTGAGCTCATTTAAGGAAAGAGATTCTGTTTTGTCATTTGTAAAACTGTTTAAAGAAGTATTAAGGCGCTCAAGAAGGGTATCATCATCCATAAAATGGGGAAAGGTGCGAAGAATGGTAGCTTCATCAGAAATACCATAAACGTCTGCAAATATGATTAATCAATTAAGGAAAAGTAATGGGAAAAAGGAGTAGAGGGAGAGAAGAAAAATTACATACCGTAAAGTTGGTCATTCGCCTTCTGAAGGCTAGATATTGTTCTTTGTTGAGAGGAAGCATTAAATTCCAACTGTTTGTTTTTCTTGTGAAGATCGACAGCTTCAGCTTCTAATTCTTCGCTCTTCTTGCGAAATTTCTTCCCGTCTTTATTACTAGAGTTGAGTTGATTAGTAAGTTGGAAATTCTTTTTTGCAAAGTGTTCACACCTATTTACTAAATCAGAAGCAACTGCATGAGAAGCTCTTCCAGCTTGCGAAAGGGTATAAAGTTTGTCAAGACAATCTATAATTTCGAGTTGTAAAAAAAAAAAAAATTTATTACCAAAGTGCTGAGCAAATTTAGGAAACTTGGAGTCACTGATTTGGAAACCCCGCGAAGGGATTCATCATCATCTAGAAGGGAGGAGTCACAGATATTCGCAATAGCTATACAGGTATTAGCCAAAGGAACGTTGCCTACTCCTTGCAGAGAATCATAAAAAATAATAGATAGTTGTGCCATAGAAGATTCAAGTGAAGAGCCTTCATTCGCGAGAGAAGTCTCATCATTATCATCACTGCTTTCATCAGACTGGAGATTCAAAGGAGAAGGAGAGCGAATTTTTCGCTTTTTCGAGAGATTCTTAGAGGAAGGAAAGACAACTAACTTCTCCTTGTGAAGAATACCCTTGCTCTTGCCTTTAGTCCTCGCAACCTTGATAGGCCCATCGGTTTCATCTTCTTCAACAATCCTATCATCAACCTTCGCACACGGATAAATATAAGAAACAGAGGCAACAATATTGTTAAAAATAATAAAAAGGGTATTTCTTACTTCATCCGTGATCGAACGCAGAGCTGTTAAGATGCTTGCCTTCCCAGTTTTGTTGTAGTTCTTTCTCAACTTTGCAACATAAAAGTTTTGCAAGATTAGAAAAAACTGGAGTAAGGATAAATAGAGAATTATAAGCTGAGCAAAATTTTGAAGCATACCTCTGTCTCGTTTTTAGGCCAGTTGAACACCCATGGTTGGTATGCAACGAGATTTTCGGGAAAAACATTAGAACCAGAGATATAAGGTCCCTTCAAAATCAAAGGAAAGACACACCATTTATCATCTTTAGAGTGACGTGGGGTCTTATTATTACCAAAATGCCAGTCAATATCTTTCATGAGAACTTTGTTGCTAGCAACAATCTCTTTCCTCTTCAAGCAAACGCCCCAGCGAGTACTTTCCTTCTTCATGGTGATTATTTCATAATTTTTGAAGAAGCTCTCCACAGTATATTGCTCAGAACTGATTTCTAAATCAGCGAACTTAGGATCTCTAAGTTCTGGCGGATAAAGAGATCCCAAGCCTGCACCGCGATGGGAAAATTCAAGTATAAGGCAAATACAGTCTCCTCACAATTGGTAGATGGCTCACGAAAAGTTCGCATGAGAAAGAATCTCGTAAAATAAAGGTAGATTGGGATTATAAAGAGGTATGGGAAGACCAGCGATAAGCTGACATAACGAGACGATGGTCTTTTCATTGTTACAATGATGATTAGAAAATAATCTAGAAGAAAGAATGGATTTAGAATTCTGATCAGGAATGGTGGATAATGTGAAACCTCTATTTTTGAGATCTTTTTGAATTTCTTCAAAAGAATTTTCATATCTACGGCCACTTGGAGGCATCTTTAAGTATGGGAATGAAGAATAAGTAAAGATTAAAAAGAGAAGAAACAAAAAGTGCGAGTAGCGTGTTTTAACTTATGGAAGAATGTTGAAGAAAAGTTGCAGAGAGAATGAAAGGAAAGTAAAAAGAAAGAAGAGGAATATTAAGAAGGATATATATAGAGAGAAGGAGATATCGAAAAGATAAACTAATTAATGCGAAGACAAGACGTGAACGGTTGAGAAATGACGGTTATAAAAGACGTGTCAAGAAGTAGATGGTTGAAGAGACACGTGTAGTTCATTCTGCATAAAGTACGGTATCTTGTCAGTATAGGAGAAGGTAGAAAGATAAGCGGTTGCGACATTATGAAGTAGAGGTTCTCATATCTTTCTCTTCTTAGCACAAAAGACATGAGAAGAGGCAAGATGTAGGATTATAATCTCGCAACAGCAATGTCTCAGCGAAAGTTTAACCGACCAATGTTTGCGAAGACCAGTACAGACTATTTGAGGAATGACATAGCAGATGACATCAGCCTAATCACGAGGAAAGTGTGAAGACTTTGTGAGATTGAAGAACATATACGAAGAAAACCTTTGTAAGCTTGCGAGAATGACGCAGGCCAGATCCGAAAATAAAGGTTGGTTTAGCTGTCATCCACTATGTAATATCCTATATAAAGGACCAAGTATACTTGAGAGAGGAGAGATCTTTTTAGGATGAGGAAAAAACAAATAGGAGAGAGAAATTCCAGAATAATTCTTATTTCCTTGTATTCTTATCATTCTTGTAAGATTCATAAAAGAAATTAATAAAGATTTGGTGATTGTTCTTGAAATTTGAGCAAATAATTGTGTAAACTCATTAGGATCTGATTGCTGGGAAACCTGCAATCACATCGTCATTTCTCAGGCCGATTCCTCCTTTTTCATTCGTCTTACAGATGATGGTATAATTTATTTACTTGTCTATGTCGATGATATTATCTTGACAGGCTCCAGTTTGTCTTGTTTGCAAAATTTGATTGCTACACTACATAAAGAATTTGCCTTGAAGTATCTTGGCGATTTGCCTTTGTTTTTTGGAGTTGAAGACACACTGACTCCAGATGGTTTATTTTTTTCTCAAAGGCGCTATATAGAAGACTTATTAGAGCGTGCAAGGTGCAAAGCCTGTGAGTACCCCTTTCACCACTTCCACTGAATTGCATCCATCAGGTGGAACTCTTTTATCAAATCCTACTACCTATCGAAGTCTGGTGGGTGGTCTACAATACCTACTAATCACACGTCCGGAGCTTTCCTTTGTTGTTAACAAGGTTTTCCAATTCATGTAACATCCCACAGACAAGCATTTAGTTCTTGTCAAAAGGATTTTGCGTTATCTATAGGGAACTTCTACTTATGGCATTACTCTTCGACCTTCACCGACGGTACAACTAAATTTTCAAGCCTATACTGATGCCAACTGGGCTGGTGATCCTACCAATAGACGCTCTACAAGTGGGTACTATATGTTTTTAGGATCGAATATTATTTCTTGGAGTGCTCATAAACACAGAACAGTTTCGAAGTCCAGTACCGAAGCTGAATATAGGGGGTCTTGCAATAGCGACTTCGAACTAATGTGGATCGAATCTTTATTCAAAGAACTAAGGTCTCCAGTATGCACTCCTCCAATTTTATGGTGTGACAATCTTGGTGCTACCTATCTCACAATGAACCCTGTTTTTCATGGCCGCACTAAACATATCGAGATTGATTATCATTGTACGAGAACGGGTTCAACGTGGACAACTAGATGCTCGATTTGTGTGCTCGAAGGATCAAATTGCTGATGTTTTCACCAAACAATTAACGAAACAACACTTTTGTTATCTCCGCTCTAAGCTTACTGTATCTAACCACCCTCTTAGATCGAAGGGAGTGTTAGGGAAAAGGATACATAGTCTTAATTTAGCTGACCTTTCCTCTGTCAGGATAGTTTTTCCTTTTTCAGTTTGTTTGTTATTTTTGTAAATACGTGTTGTCCAAGTTTGTACGCAGTATAAATATAAAGCCTTTTCTTTTGGTTCTCTCAAGCTGAGAAACCATACCAAAACTCTTTTCTAGCTCCTTTTATTTACCAACATTGTTTTAACGTTTCTAGTTATAAGTTGGTTATGAAGTTTGGTTAGGATTCATGAAAATTAACTCTACATAGTGCACGAGTAATCAAAATGGATAGTCTTTTATAAAGTCTAGTGCCTCGAATTCTATGTAGGATTGTGAAAAATCTGATTAATACAAGATAAGATTGAGTTTTGCAAGAAAGCGATAGCAAAGGTTTTCTTCCGTTTTTCTATCATCAAAAAGTTAGAAGGGGAAGAAAACACAGAGAAGAGAAAAGTCAACCCACATCACCGCCACATTAGCGGTAGGTTTGACGGTGGGTTTGACTTGGTGGGTGTTTGTACCAAAATTACTATTAAGCACAAAACATGATTGATTTATGATGATGATTATGATGAGAAAATAAGACAACAATATAAACAATAAACAATGAAGACAAGAATTTTACGTGGTTCGGCAAGTAATGCCTACATCCACGGATGAATCCCCTTGGGGAGTGAAGCTTTATTGATATATGTATTACAATGGATTTTCTCTTTTATAGAAAAGCTTATCTAAGAAGATGAAATTCAGTGAAGATGAGTAGAAAATTCTTCCTCCTCCAGTTGAGATTTTCCTCCCCCTTTCCAGTTGAGATTTAGTCTCTATTTATAGGCACCTTGTAGATCTAACTTTAGGGTTTCATAGTTATCTTCATAACTTCCCTTCCCTGTATAAATCGAAGAAAACAACCAGATTCATGTTAAAGTTTGTTATTCCTCTAATATTTATCATAATCCTTATTTATCTTAAATAATTATTATCTTGAATAATAATTATAACCACCTAAGATAATTATCCTCTTTCGGTTAGGATTTATCTGGGCTTCCATATTAAGCAAAAATGGGTTTCCATAATACACCAAACGGGCTTCAACAATAAGCCAACTGGGCTTCCAAAATAAGCCAGTTATGTTTCCATAATAAACAAAATGGGCTTCAATAATAAGCCATCTGGGCTTCCAAAATAGGCCAACTAGGCTTCTTTAATAAGCCTTGGGTTTCTTTAGTAAACCGACGGGCTTCCAAAATAAGCCAACTGGGCTTCTATAATAAGCCATGTGAGTTTCTTTAATAAACCGACGGGTTTCCATAATAAACCAAACGGGTTTCTCCAATAAACCGTGTTTTACCGTTATGCAATAGCTTGTGCGGTAAGCACGTGCACCATTTTAATGGGGGTACAAACAGTGGGCTAAATAGAATTATTGTAATTAAGGCTACTTGAGAAGTGGGCACAATGCTCAGTAGGGATATAGCCAACGCATACATGGGACAACGACAATTCATAAAACACTAGATTTTGTGCCCGTGATACGCACCAGGCGGCTCCAAAAACTATCCACCATCACCTTTATTGCACCTGTAAATAGTTTAGTTGATAACGGTAATGGAGTAGTTTAGCAATAGCAGTTAAGCAGTGGTATATGAGTAGTTTAGCATTAGCAGTTAAGCAGTGGTATATGAGTATTTTAGCATTAGCAGTTAAGCAGTGGTATATGAATTCATGATTCAAATAATTTGTGAACATTATTTTCGATTTGGCGTGGCTCGGCTTCGCCTCGCCCCGTCTCGATGCATTTTTTAATTGGTGTCGCACGGCTTCGCCTCGCCCCGTCACGATGCATTTTTTATTTGGTATGGCTCGGCTTCGCCTTGCCCCGTCACTTAGGATTTTTTATTTACCCACGCTTGGTTGAATTTCTTCACTAAACTCTACTGCCAATTTTGATTTGGTGTCACGTGGCTTCGCCTTTTTCTTTTAACAAAATTGGCATGTCATGAATTTTTGATTTGGTACGGTAGGATCATCGTCGCGATGCATAAAACCTTTATTTCAAACTCCATGACATCATCTTATATTCAAACTCCATGACATCATCTTATATGGGTAAGTGTTTAATCATTGGCAAAATTCTTTGGTCCATTTTAAACAACGAAAGGAATCTCAACACTCAGATGAACTTGATTAATTTGCAACTGCTTGATAAGTTTGTAAGTGCATAAAAAAACATCTATAATTAATGGGATCAAAATCACTACATGAGCCAAGTACTGTACAAAAGCCAAAATGCTATAATCAATTTTGATGCAGCTAAAATTATAGCATATATAAAGTAATCGCATTATGTAGAGTTATGACTTTGCTAATCATAACAGGAAACTATAGACTTACTAAAACTCCCGAAATCACCACCATCACTACAACCAAATACAAATTCCCATCGACGTTCCACCTCAGTTTCAGTATCAAATGACCATTCACCCCATAATGGAACTACAGCCAGGCTTCTCCTGGCTTAAGCCACACCCAAAGAAGCCCAGGTCCATATTTTATAAGCCTATTTTATAAAGGGCCGTAGAGTGCGTGTACATTTTCTCCCTAAGAATGCTTAAAAAAAAAAAATCTCCTTAAGCCAGGGCTAATAAAATGCTCAAGCCAGGGCTATACCAAATGTCCCGCGTGTACACTTCTAGCATCTCCCGCGTCAAATAGGACACCTTTATCACCAGCTTCTCAGCCAATCTCTCCATTGGGTGGGTCTAAGGAAGACATTTATAGTACCCGCAAGCTGCCAATGGTAAATTATTTCCTCCGGCTATTTTAGGGTCCCCATAAACTCGGCAAACCGAAAAGGAAGCTGCATTTTACCAAAAAGCAGCCAAACCTTTGTGCTTTCTACCGGTAGCCTGCAGAGTATTAGATCGAATTATAACACTTGCACCTGCAAAAATAGAATGAAAGAGCAGAAGAAATATAAAGAATGAGTTAGCACACATATATAGTGGGAAATCTCCAAGCTGTGAAAGGAAATTAGTTTTCGTTCAAATCATGAAAAGAAAAAGTAAGCAATCAAATATTACGTGATTAACAAATTGATAAAAATAAATAAAGATAATAAGGAAATGTATTTTGCATGAAAAACTTTCGCCGCCAAGGTATTTGAAGAAGAAAACAACAAAAGAAATAAGCTAACATTTTCTTGTCTTAGGAGCATCCAATGTGCCATAAACGTGACAGTAATCCATAAGAAACCCATACTTAACACAGACTGGATGTCACTTTTGTTAAGTGATGAGGAATTTTTGTGGATAAAGCTAAGTAGCTATTTCCGCTTGGGCAGTGAATCGAAGAAACCCCTATCTCTTAAAGAACAATAGATATTAGTCATCTACCACAATTTAATGATACAATTCATAATATTAATTCTTAACAGACGAAGAGAAGCCGTTCCTAAAGTAGCTTGTTGTTTTTCTTAGGATAAAAGATTGTGCTACCAGAAGATGGTTCCATGAGTCCCAGATACGTCTTACTTGGGAAGATGTAGCTTCCATATCTGTTAACTGCGGCTTTAAAATGATTTGGGAAAGAGTTGGCCAAAGTCTTCCCATCAACAAAAGCACTTGTAGAAAAGCAATAGAAAGAGCGCCTGCACAAAAATGACAAAAGCGTCAACCGTATTTGTTAAATCAGGAAGCCTATCTGTTAGTTCTCAATAAGTATCAGCCTGCGTTCAACAAATGGAACTTTTGGGCATTAGTAATTCTTGTGAGGACATCTGGCAAAATCCTATTGATTGAGTCCTATCACCTTTTCTATGGTGGGTCAATAAACCTTTCATAATCTTAGTGTGGGTCAAGCAAACCCAGTTATCCCATTCACATAACATAAAGAGGTATACAAACCTTGGGAGTTGAAGAATCATTCAAACCCATTAATGATTGATAAATCTTAGTACACGCATTTGTTCGTATTCTCTTTGCAAAAAATATTGTATCTTTGTTTATAATAATTAATGGAGTATCAGTGGCTTCCCACCAGCAAGAAGTTGATACACTTGTAAAGATAAGTAATTAATGGATGTCTGCTAATTGATTTATAACTGAAAGAACTTGAAGCTTTTATGCAGTGTATACTAACCGATCTACCATAGAAGCTTGTACAAACTTATGCAGTGAACAATAAACATAACAGATTTATCCAACCCTTCCTTAGTTTTGCATAGGTGACGACCACCAAGTTGTCTTTCCATGGTAACTTCCGTTAATAACAGAAAGGTTCGAGAGAACAGGGTTAGCAATAGTGGCCAGGATAAGGCAACTCAGCAAAAAAATTACACCAATAACTCCAGGATGCAATTGGACCTGATCGCACCTCAAACCCTACAAACAATGTAAACCAAAAACGCCATCGATTGTAGCCGAATATGCATTTCTAGATGTTAAAGAGTGTTTCGTTAACATTAAGGTGATTCGGTAGTATTTAGGATAAACTTTCCCGTCAATAAACCTATAGACGGGAAAAAGAATATCATGCAGTTCTGATTTTTATCAATACGTCTAAATGATAAAACCCGCAAAAATGCTATCATTTATATAAAATCACATCACATTAAATCAGTTGTTAATTTAACTTCTTAATTAAACATCAAGAAAAACAAAATACAGTAGATTACCATTTGTACAGAGACCATATAAGTTTTCTTTTTAGAGCGTCAATAGTTGTGATCTTGTTCCCGTCAAGTGGCTAATGAACTTTAATGACCCAACTTTGATGAGTAATATAAACATGAATCAGTAAATAAAAGCTACAAAATTCATCAAAAGTCAACTCAGAAATAAAATCAATTATCGGCGTGTTTTCATGTTCATTTGTCACCTCCCACTCTACTGATTTGCTCCATTTCCCCACAAAGTTACCTTCAGGTCGATCCTCTATATTTCAGCAAACATAAAAGCAGTTATTGACTGAACAACATTATGGCCTTGTTTGGTAAAATTTATGATTATCTATTTATGATTATAGATAATTATAAATTAATAAATGATTTGATATAATAATTTTAAAAATAAATTTTTCCAAACATTTTTTTTAGATAATTGATTATCTTAGAATGATGATCTCAAAAAGGAGAGGAAAGAACAATGATATAGGATATTTTTTTAGTCCTATGTTGTTTTTTTGTCTCTCTCTTTATAGTTTAGAGAAAATAAGAAGAAAAACTTCAATTTGAATTCCTTAGAAAAAACAATTGATTATAATAAATTTTCAAAACAACTTTTTCCTGTTTATGGAAATAATGAATTTTTTCAATTATGATTAAAATAAGCAATTATTATAATGGTTACCAAACTCATATATAATCCATTATAATCTGCATAATGAATTATGGGTTGATAATCCATTAAAATAATGGTTACCAAACAACCCATATAACTATTTAGTACATATGGCTTAAGATGATGATCTTACTATGCATCTTGGTTTGTTATTTCCCTCTTTGCCGCTGTCCAGGACAATTAAGATGGAAAATAGCATCTGCACGAAATAATTCAGTCAGGCACGCATACCTTATATTGCATAAATGACTGGAAGGTATTGCAATCTTTACTTATATAAAACGCAGTGACATCCAGTAAGATCTTTATATACACCAGTGAATAAACAATGTCTACAAATGCAATTGCTGATACATACCATGGAAATTATTAGAAACCATGGACTTGTAATGCTTCTCAATCCTATCCAACATATATAGCATTTCGCTGTTTATCAAGGGCAAAGAAAAATTGTACCTGCAAAATAAAACAAATGGGTTAGGGTTTATTGATTCAGAGAAACAAAAAGACAGAAAGAAAAAGTTTCAGGCTTACCAACTGCAAAAATCGTTTACCTTGTTTACTTCGTATTAACCCAAAATTCGAAAATCAAACCCTAATCAGTTAATCAAATTGAAATCCTCAAACCTAAGAAAACCAAACTTAGGTATTGATCAGAAAAAGTTATAATTTTATATCTTAACTCCGCTAATTAACCACAACCCACCACTTCAAATCAAGCATTCAGGTAGATTACCTATTAAAATGGAAGAGATTTGTGAAAGAAGGGCCAAAATTAGGGTTTACGTATTTACTGTTCCTGAGGTTTTTATTCCAGTGTTCAGAATCATCATATCCCGAAGCCATATAAAAATCTGTAAAAGAAACCATTAGTATATAATCAAAATACAGAAACCATTAGTATATAATTAATCAAAAAAAAAGAAAAAAAAGGAAAACGATGATGAATTAAACGGGAGAAGTAGAACATGGAGAGGAGAGGAAGAAGGCTGCAGATAGAATAGAAAAAATTAATGATGATTATTTTCGTATGGAATAAAATCTAGGTTTGTTCCTAGGGTTTCTTCTTAGGTTTTTCTTTGTGTTTTTTTTTCTTTTGTTTTTTTTTCGGGTTAATAAATAAAAAAATTTCTTTGTTTCGTGAAAAAAAGCCTTGTTATTTTTCTCTCCTTTTAGGAAAAGTGGAATTGAGCAATTCTAAGAGTGGGTGAGGGTTACCGTTCAACGTGGGAGCTTATATGATGAATTAAACAAATAGAAGTAGAACATGGAGAGGAGAGGAAGAAGGCCGCAGATAGAATAGAAAAAATTAATGATGATTAGTTTCGTAGGGAAGAAAATCTAGGTTTCTTCCTAGGTTTCTTCTTAGGTTTTTCTTTGTGTTTGTTTTTTTTTTGTTTTCTTTTTTTTCGGGTTAATAAATAAAAAAAATTCTTTATTTCGCGAAAAAAAGCCTTGTTTTTCTCTCCTTTCTGAAAAAGTGGAATGGAGCAATTCTAAAAAAAAGTGGGTGAGGGTTACCGTTCAACGTGGGAGCTTATATGAGTTAGGATTTTAAATGTGTTAGATTAGATTTGTGAGCATAAGAAGAGGTGACTAGGTGAGCTCAACTGAGTGAATGTCGACACTGATACACTAGTCCACAGCCGCTTCATCCACAGTCTCATACAAACATGATTCGTCACCTAAACACGCTACTGATATCGATTTTAGGCTTTCAAAATGGAATCAAGTTGAATTACAGAGTTTCCCAATCTCGAATTTAGGCTTTGAAGAATTAATTTCTGAAGACATAGCTTCAGAAAATAGATCTCTTGATTGCAGATTTCATTGTGGTTCTCGGCTCTCTCTGTCTCTCTTTTGAAAGATAACACCCGAATCTAAACGAAGAAGATGAAAAATTTTGACTCGTAAAATGGGTGCGTGGCTGTACTTTTCGGACGGTGGGTTTGTGGGTGAAAAAAGTTGGGAAAATGGGTCTGACAATAGGATCCAGGTACTATTACTCTTGTGACTCCTTCCAAATAACCCAAATGATAGCAAAAGATAACAAATTCCAAAATGTCCCCGTTCTTCCCTTGAAGCTTGTTTAGATGTCATGCTAAGAAATTTGGTTGCAAAGAATTTGCATTCATCAATTTAATTTTAAACACCCCCAAAAATAATTCCAAATTTGCCAAGAGAAACTACGATAGAAAAACAAACACTTTTACCGATTCTTCTTCCTTGTCACAGAGCTTGTAATTCACATTACCGACCACAATACCAAGCATTTCAGAATAGGCAACGAGTCGCGTGGCTTGCTTCCCGCAAAACAAAGCTCACCTATGGTGGGGTTAATTTAGACCACCACAAGCTACCATCAAAATCGGTATCAGTATTCAACGAAGCTATCATTTTCAGCCGTAGACAGACACGTCTTTGAGTTGAAAATCCAAATTCCGTTCGATACAATGGTGGTGACAGTAGCCCACTTGTTTGTACTTTGGAGCCTTCTTGTCAAGCATAAGAAATTGCCATTTCAGAAGACCATCATTAATCCACCGGTCACGCCAAAATAAAGTCAAAATTTTCGTCATTTATAGTACACACCCCATCTTCCATTATTGGTTCTAGTTAGCAGGTCGACTACGATGAGGGCTCACATTTCCTCTCCCTTGGACGAAAAATTCTAAAATGAACCCCCACTTCTTTTGTTTTGAAACAAAGAAAGGACACCATTTGGTTGTCATTCAAGTATGAAATAGAAGACTTTAGTGAGCTATTTTTCCATCTTAAGCTGACTTTCTACTATTCCAGAAGAGTGATTAATTCGTATCTTTGAAAATCTTCTGAGCTAGTATCAACTTGTTATAGTCGTTGACTTTTGACTTTTGACTCCCCGTTGCACCAGTAGCTTGCCTTGCACATAAATCCATGAACGAAGACTCAGTGATGTCAGTGAAAATGCAATGAAAAATAGTTTCTCTTCTCTTCTCCATTAGCTTACATAAAACCGCAGCGCTGAAATTTTCTTGATCATCATTCTCCTCGATAAACTTCTTCTTCATGGGAAATGGTAGTAGAAGATGGCCGGATATGACACTCATTTGCACTTTCTCCATCACCGTTACAGTACTACTGAATATTCCTAGTTCCAACTCTTTGCAATTTATTTCAACCAACCAAACCATCACAGACGCAGGCAACCAAACTATAGTTTCGTCACCGGGAAAGTTCAAACTCGGATTTTTCAGTCCGGACAATTCGACAAATCGTCGTTACGTTGGAATTTGGTTTAATAATGTTCCGGCGCCAGTCACGGCATCTTCCGTATGGGTAGCTAATGGAGACAATCCGCTCAGAGATACTTCCGGTGTTTTTAAGATTGCAGATGACGGAAATCTAGTAATAGTGGATGGAAAAAATAACGTTATTTGGAGCAGTAATATTTCTTCTATCGATGCTGCTGCTGCCAGTTCGAGAGTTGCTGAACTTATGGATCCAGGGAATCTTGTTCTCCGGGAAACAATAAACGGCAGAAACAGGACGCTGTGGGAGAGCTTTGCTCATCCTTCCAATGTATTCTTACCAGACATGAAGTTTGGTTTAAACACGAGAACACGAGAGAAGCTGGTGATAACTTCCTGGAAAGACACAGCAAATGATCCGTCGACAGGGAACTTTACACTGGAGTTAGACCCTGCAGGCGTTCCTCAGAGTGTCATCATGGACAACGGATCTGGGAATCAACAACGGCGGCACTGGCGAAGTGGTCCGTGGAACAACCGGATATTTATAGGCATACCCACTATGTCTTCTACTTATCTTAATGGATTCAATATCCTTACTGATAATATTCTAGGAACTGTCTATCTCACACTACATTATACCGAAGTAAGGACTGTCTTGCAAAAGTATACCGTAACTTCTGACGGAAACTTTGTCGAGACTCACTGGAATGAAACAAAAAAACAATGGGTTAAGTTTTGGTCTGCCCAGGATACAGAGTGCGACATGTATGGTAAATGCGGTCCGTTTGGTAGCTGTAACATACTGGGTTCACCCATCTGTAGCTGTCTGAGAGGGTTCGTGCCAAAGTCGACAGACGAATGGAACAATGGGAATTGGACAGGTGGGTGTGTAAGGAGGACGGAATTGCAGTGTCAAAGAAGCAAAAATGAAACTAATGGCGCAAGAAATGCAAGTAGTACAATTGCTGGAGGGGGCATAGAAGAAGCTGATGGTTTTCTGACACTGGAAAGGATGAAGGTGCCTGATTATGTAGAGAGGTTGGAAGCTGGAAGCGCAGAAGAGTGCGGGCAAAGATGTTTGCAAAACTGTTCTTGCTTAGCTTATGCATCGGAAAGCAACATTGGGTGTATGTGGTGGTCAAGAGATTTAATAGATGTGCAAAAGTTCAGCAACTTCACTCGGTCGCCTGGCGTTAATCTTTACATCAAGGTTGCACATTCAGAACTTGGTAAGTCCTTTTACTTGTTACATAGAGTTGATTGTATTCTGAGGGAGTTGCATGAATGTTCATCAGTGGAATTTTTTGTTGGGATGCAGATAAGATTAGTGCAGGTGCGAAAAAGAATGTCAGGATAGGTATCATAATCCCGGTCGTCATTGCAATAGTTCTAACCAGCCTCTGCGCATTGTTCTGTTGGAGGCGGATGGCGAAAAAGAGAGGTATAATAAGAACTTAGAAAAACATCATTCTTTATTTTAATTTATCAAAATTAACTTTGCAATACGGTTAGAAGTTGAAATATTTAAATTTCAAAATCAAGCAGCAAAAAACAAGAACGGCACCCGATTACACATAATCGATAGGTATGGAGACACTTCGGATGAGAACATGTTTGGTGACAACCCAGAACTTGCAATGTTTACTTTCGATACCCTATCTGTTGCTACCAACAATTTCAGTTGGGAGACTGAACTTGGACATGGTGGTTTTGGTTCAGTCTATAAGGTAAATATTGTTGTTCTTGACTATATGGCCATTTTCCGGGAAGGATCCGCTGACATGATTATTCTCACACTATCTTGCAATTCAAGGCAAAGTTGATGAGCGGACAAGAAGTAGCTGTGAAAAGGCTTTCGCAGAGTTCCGGACAAGGCCTAGAGGAGTTTAAGAATGAAGTTGTGGTGATCTCTAAGCTTCAACACAGGAACTTGGTTAGACTTTTAGGTTGTTGCATTGATGGGGAAGAGAAGCTATTGGTATATGAATACATGCCAAACAAAAGCTTGGATGCATTTCTCTTCGGTACGAGCTTAATCAATCAAACTTTGTTGATAAATTATACTCCCTCCGTTTCTGGAAAAGAGATACTTTCATTTTTTTTCAATTTGGCCAATTTTTAGGCTAAAATGAAAAAGTGAAAGTATCACTTTTCCAAAAACAGATGGAGTACTATATTTATTATATGTTTTCCCGTGCATCAATATCTTTGCAAGACTGTGTGTGATTCACAACTTGAATTTGGAAAACATTGCTAATGTGTTTGATTTGTTTAATGTTGTGTCTGGATCAGATCCTACCCAGCGAGCACTCTTGAATTGGAGGAAGTGTTTCGAAATTATCGAGGGGATAACTCGTGGGATTCTTTACCTTCACCGAGATTCCAGATTAAGGGTCATCCATAGAGATTTGAAGGCGAGTAACGTATTGTTGGATGAAAACTTGCATCCTAAAATTTCAGACTTCGGGATGGCGAGGATATTTGGAGGCGATCAGCTCCAAGCAGATACTAGAAGGGTTGTCGGGACATAGTAAGTAATGGTTGCTGTTTGGATTATTATGTTCTTTCTCAAGCTTATAAGAATTTGTGTCTAATCCCTTAATTTGAAATGCAGTGGCTATATGTCCCCTGAATACGCAATGGAAGGCCGATTTTCGGAAAAATCCGATGTTTTCAGTTTCGGTGTGTTACTAATAGAAATTGTGAGCGGAAAGAAGTGCACAAGTTTTCACCTGCAAGAGTTGTCACTAAGCCTTCTGGGATATGTAAGTTTTTCTATATCCAATACTTAACATTATTGTGCAAGTTATTAGGAATCCGAGTTTAGTTAATATTGGTTGTCAATTTCAGGCATGGAAATTGTGGAACGAAGACATGGTGCAGAATCTGATTGATCCGACATTGTTATCTGAAAAAGTGCACGAGGCAGAAATACTGAAATGCATTCACGTGGGACTATTGTGCGTACAAGAATCTCCCAAGGACAGACCAAACATGTCTATGGTACTTTCAGTACTTACCAGCGAAACCGCAAATCTTCCAGTTCCAAAGCAACCCGCGTATGTAGATAGAGAGGCATCATCTGTATCTTCAGGCTCACTTCATAAGACTAGTAACCTACTTTCTGTAAACCATGTAACTATCACAAGCATCGAAGGCCGTTGAACAAAATTTGCATCATTTCCTTCCTGTGAACCAGTCAAGCTATTTCTTGCATATACATGTACACTAAGCTATTATGTGAGCATATGAACTCTACTACTATACTAAATGCTCTAGAATTCAATGAAGCCAAGTGAAGTTGTAACATCGTCTAATGCACCAAACCTACAAAGTCCAGCAATCATTTTATCAAACAAGTTACATACATGGCATATCCTCTCTGGTGAACATAATCCTTTAATCAAACTCTTAAACACATTTACATCAGGGTCAAAATTCATAATCAATTTCCTTTTTAACCGACAAAAACAACTAATCAAAATTGTTCAACAAAATATACTCATTTTCTTTTCTTTTTTTCTTGTAATTTCAAAATTTTCACCTCGCACATTTGCCCCCCAGTCCCAACTGGGCCCTTACTTGCTCCGATATGTTCGCAACTCTTGTTCCAATTGGAGAATGTAGTTACTTTGTGACTCACAGTTATCTGGATTCTAAATTTCCCAAATTATTCTGGTTCGCGTATTTTACCGATATCATCTAACTAGGGCTGCACACGGTTCAGTTCAGTGCGGTTATAGGTAAAACCGTTCACCTAACCGTGTTCGGTGCGGTTATCACAATTAAAACCGTAGCCGAACTGTTTAGTATTCGGTTCGGTTTTCAACCGCACCGATAAAATTCGGTTACGGTTCGGTTCGGTTCGGTTTTCACCTATACCCTGCACTTGTACATAAATATACTCTGAAATTTTGAATTTCTTGATAAACTGATACTACATTCCATACTTAAGTCTTGACAAGATAACCATAGTCTACAGATTAAAAACAAAGTTGAAGTTCACAAACAAGTTAACCAAAGTTAAAAGATTAACCAAAGTCTAAAGATTAACCAAAGTCTGATGAAACCAAAGTTAAAAAGCAAGTAGCATGAAGAGTTGCCAATAAAATAAAAAGACTGCAGTCATCCATTTGATCTTCATTTCTCAAGTAGCAGACCAGTAAAATACCGCAATCCATCCATCTCTCAAGCCAATCATCCCCTTAATCTTCATCCTTCCCCAAATGTCTCCCAGAATGCAAAGAAGAAAAACAACAAATAAGATAAGAGAAACTAACAAATAAGAAGAAAAACAACAAGAATGCAAAGAAGAATACAAACACTTGGCTGAATATGAATTATGATTGTTGTTGTTGTTGTTACAGCAGGTGGGTACTATGACAAAGGTATAGAAACTAACAGATAAAAGAAGATAACATTCATTTAAATTTCAGGTCAAACGAGAAGAGATTCCATTACCATCTTCAATGTTGGAATTGTCATCGGGTATATAGTCACATAAGAAATCAAGAGATGGGTTTTACGTAACCGACTTTGCGTACGAGAGAAGTGCTTCAACCGTCTGGCGGATAGTGAGCTTCTCCATGGAGTAAGAATGCGCTTTCCGGTACTGAATGCAGATTCTGAAGCAACAGAGGACACTGGTATTGCCAAAATATCCTTGTCCATAAGTGATAGTACCTTATACTTGGTACTATTAGCCTGCCACCATGCCAGAATATCAAACTCCCTGGTAGATGCTTCACAGTCATCAAGCAAATACCTTTCAAGCTATGACTTTGGATGAGTACTGTGAACATTCATTCTTCGCCTTTTCTTCCTAGACTCAAGCATATCCTCAATTTTATCTTCTTGCACACAAACAACCATGTCATCAACACCCGAGCGGATGTTGAGCCGATTACCTAAGACATGAGAACAATTAATAGTAAGTAATGATGATAAAAAGCGGATAAGCAATATAAGTAATGAACTAATGATGCTCAACAATAAGTAATAATGTCACCTTCCTCTGCATTGGCATTTGAATACATCTTTGTTGTACTCATCATAAAGCTTTCCCATATCTTGTTTCACGACTTTCAAAACGATCGTAACCACTAAAATCATCTTGCTCATACAAACATTCAAGATCAAATTTCAAACCGATTCTTTCTCTCGAGGATCAAGCAACTTAGCAAAATACGTAACGAGTTCATATCTTCATAATCCCCCAATATGTGTTGTATTGTTTAAACATTATTTACGCCATCCTAGAAATATGAGGATCTCGGTTTCCTATAGCTCTAAGACGACCAATTGTTCATGTATCAATGCCAACTGCCATAGAAATTCATGTGTAGTAACTTTGAATTGAAGGCGAGAACTTAGCGGTAACATCAAAGAAGATTTTTAAACACTTAACAAGACACCTAGCATATGACCAAATCTGCAGACATATGGAGCATGATGAAGAGGTTTGTTCTTCTTCTTCTTAGTATTCTTCTTCTTAGATACATCTCCTTCACATTCAGATTCACTAGATGAACTAAAATAATAATCTTCATTATCAATTACAACAGTATCATCATCAGTATTAGGCAAAGCTTCAAATTCGGATTCTTTGAAAATATACTTATCTCGAAAGCTCCTATCTTCTCTTTCTAACCTCTTAAAGACCTTTTCATAAGGAATGGCAGCTTCAAGCATCAGATACGTAGCATTCCATCTGGTATTCACATCAAGGAAAAGCATCTTCTTACAATCAATCTTCTCGAGAGCAACACACACTTTGAATTTGGCCAACCTAGAGGGAGAACCGGTAACAAACTTGATAACTGATCTAATCCCGCCTATCGACTTGTGATACAACAGCACATCATCTTTGACAACAAGCGCAAGAACATGCGCAACACACCTGACCTGGTAAGAATGAAACAAGGAAATATCATCAAAAAATCAGAGTGCAAGCACAAAGAATAAAAGCATGAAATAATTAGTTACAAATATAAAGAGTGGACTAGAATCAATATTTTTTACCTAGTGATACAAAGAACTCATGGCTATGCAAGATTATATGCTATCAACCTAAAGAATTGTTTTCATATTGAATCAGTTTCAAGTGTCAAAATGAATAGAGCTAAGAAAAGTAATTATACCTGCATGTATTGAGATCTCACTGTTGCTCCTGTCCAATTGATGACACTTGTTTGAAGATACTCGATCGCCACAGTATTTGCACTGACATTGTCCAAAGTCACACCAAAAAGATCTTCTAGCCCCCAATCCAGCAAACATTTCTCAAGCATTTTCCCAATCTCCACTCCAGTATGACCCTTGATCAAGCAAACCAGAATGATCATCTTTTGAAGCTTCCAATGGATATCAATGAAGTGCACTGTCACACACATATAATTGAAGTTGTTTGGAGAAGTCCATGTATCAGTTGTCAGGGAGACTCTTTGTTTACTTTCCTTGAAGTATTTCTTCAACTTCTCCTTCTCATCTTTGTAGATGATTAAAAGATCTCTGTAAATTGTCATCACCTTGCTGGCACCTTGAATCTAGGTTCCACTGTTCACTATATCTTCTAAACCCTTCTCCTTCTATAATTCTAAATGGCGGTTCATCTATGATGACAAACTCGATCAATCTTCTTCTACACATATCCTTGTCATAACTTATAACAACCGATTTGTGATGGTATGTCCCGAGGTTTTGGTGGTGAAAACATCAAAGTCTTTTGACCCTTTAGCTTCTTGTTGGGATTCTCTGGACATGTGCCTAAATGTGTCTTCATGCTGGAAGTGCCATTTCCTCTACTATGTGCTTGCAATTTCTTCTTACAATGCTTACACTGTGCTTGTTCTTTACTGAGCCTTACAAAGTCATTTGATAGGAGCTAAAAGATGCTTTTCCTATGTTCTAATCTGCAAGTGCACAGAGCCTTGAAGGCAGTGGCAAGCACAGGTCTTTCCACAGGGAACTAGAGGATGCTAAATTATTCTAAGGCTATCTCAAGTGTTTTCGGGGCAAGTGATGAAATGCAAAGCTTTTGTTTATAGTCTTTAAGACTAAGTGATGTTGTGGTGACAGTGAACTCAAGATGTATTGTAAATGTTAAGATTCAAGGATACTAGGATTGTCCAATCCACCATGTGGTTCAAGTTATGTGTGTCAACTAGTTGGAAAGTTCTTAATCCTATTGCAGACAAGGACAATGTGTCAAGACTATCTCTTATCTAAGGAGATTCACCAATGTAATAATTCAATCAACAACTAGAGTACCAAGCGAGCACTAACTTCTAAGTTAAGCACAATTAGTCAAGGGTTTGGCGGCTATCTCTTAAGCATGAGTGAGCACAATCAATACGGTTTAATCCTAGCTACAATGAATACATGATATTCAATGTGAAAGCAAAGTATTGAAGTGCAAGGATTGAAATTATCTTAAGAGTTAAGCATTCAAGAACAATCACAACATAGTTGAACAACGGAGCAGAATTAAGGCTTCATGTAAATCCTAGCAAATAAGTTTAGCACATGATGAACATTAGAAACAGATTTTATTGAAAAAATAAACTAAACATGAACCCTAAATTGAAACTAAAACTGACTGCCCTTTCTCTTTCATCCCAAACAACAATTTATACTCCAAAAAATATCAACTAACAACTATACTGATGACCCAAACCTGCTCTGATGCGCCATGAATTTCCTCTCACCTCTGAATCGACATGCAATGGGGGTTTGGTGAAAAACCCTAACCCTAATTATCTCTAACCTAGCTTCTAGGTTGATAAGAAGCTACGAACGAGATAATTGAGAGAGAGGGTGATGGAGTAGGATCTAGTGGTGATTGCGACATAAGGAGATGGAGGTGATGATGGAGTGGCTCTGACAAGAGACATGGAAGAAGGAGGTGGAGGTATGGGTTTTCTCTGAGAACTCGTGGGAGAAGAAAGAGAAAGGTGAGGGAGAAATGAGGATTAGCTCGAGTGGGTATAGGGTTAGGTGACTTTGCTGTGAGGCAGGTACATCGAATGATGATGAGACGGGCCTAGCGAGCGTTGGATCTTGGGGGACAGATCTGCACGGTGAGGAAATGTTGGGGGGTTTTGGTGTTGAGCGGAGACATCAAGGGTCGATGCGTAGGATGCGGCGAGCGTAGGATGCAGCAAGATGATATCTCAACGGCTTGGGTGTACGGGATCGGATCGGGTTGCGGGTCGGGTCTAGCTCAAGCCCATGTCTTGTAGATGAGTTCTTTACTTGTTGGGTTGCAAGCATTGCGCGCGGGCTTCGACTTCTGCTCCTCGGGCACTTGACTCAATTCTTCGCTCTTTTGGCTCTCGGATTCTCAGAGCTTTATTTATTACCTAAAAACACAAAATTAATTAATACTAATATTTATTCTTGAAAACAAAGAAAATACTGAGAATGGATAATATCGATTTATGAGCACAAAAGATGAGTAAAGTGCCAATAAAAAGGTGTATAAAAATGCAATATTTGGCACTCATCAAATACCCCCAAACCTGAATTTTACTTGTCCTCAAGTAAAACAAAAATTAAGAAATCCTAACTATACCCCTGTCGCAGGTCTCTCGAATGCATTTAGCGTATGCACTTAGCCTTTAAACCCCTAGGTGTCCCTAGTGGACGAGTTGTAGTCTCGTGAGGGTTTACTAGAGGTGTACCCACAAAACCTTCTCCAACTTCAGAGTGTAAAAGAGTCTCAAGCCTCCAAGAAGCTATGAGGACATAGAGTTTCTGCATACTAGTAACAAGAAGTTAGAACTACTAAAGAACGCATTCTCATCCTTAAGTCTTTGAGCGAGAAGTAACCATACCATATGAAAGAATTCGGATTCGATTGTGATCATAAGTCTCAACTTCTGCCTCACCATTAGGGTTTTATGATAATTTCACTCAAAAGATCGCTTTTTAGTCTCTCATGTGTGCGAGCGGGAATAAAGAGAAATCACTGCACACGTTGTAGGTAAGAAGGATAACCTTCCGAAATAAAATCTGGAGACTCCACGGAGAGGTGTGGACAAAAGAATCTTTTTCGATGATCTCTAAGAAAAGGAAATCAACCATTAGCAAGGGGTGGGAGTACTCACTCACTTCTCACCCGATCGGCAATTAATATCACTCTCTCATAAGAACCATGAAACGTCTTCAATCTTCGGTCTTCACTTGTTGATGACGAACTTCTAAACTTCACAAAACTTGACAATTTTTTAACTTTTCTACTCAAATTCCTTGTTACTTGGAATTTTTCTTCTTGAACTCTTCTTTACCATGGTGGTATCAAAACTAAGAAAATAAACTACAATATTTTTTTATTTTTTTTTGATATTTGATTATGAATTACTATATACATTAATTGAAACAAAAACAATAAAACTACTAACTCCATGGATGAAGGACTATATCACACAATTTCCATAACTTGTATTGTCTTGATTTTATAAACTTCATTGATTCTCATCCTCTTTTCTTTGTTGTATGTAAACCTTGGACTATATCAACTTTCTTCAAATATTGATGTTGCTCAAACTTGCTTGTGATGATGTGTTTCTATGGGTCCTGCTGATTGAGAGAGAGAGTGATGCTAACTGCAAATCGATATTTAGAAGGAGTTTTCATCTTTAGACGTCACCCTCATGATTGACGGAATTAGCACTCAAGAGAACAAAAGTAGTGCTCAAAGTGGTGCGAAGTTGGGTAGCTCACCATTCCTACCCGGAATTGACGTGCGGTGACACACACTCTAAAAGCTTTTCTAGAAAGTCACAAAGAGTGAAGGTCGGTACCTCGCTTGATGTAAAATGGGTAGTCTCCACTATGGTTGATCACAATTCTACTACCGAATATCTAAACAAAGACTGATTAAGCCCTCCCAGGTATGGTTAAATCCGACTTTAACGCTCTAATCAACTAAGGAACCCGATTGCGTTCTCCGGTACTTCCAAGTTCTTGTTATTTCGGTCAGACTCTCTATGTAAACATAGCTAGAAGCATGCTAGTGACTCTAAAATCTCTAAAAGTTGGAGGTTTTTATGCAAATTTTTGAGTTTTTCGATTTTTTTTTTTTCCGAAATGAATGAAAAAAAAGTAAAAAAAAAAGACTAAAAACTCTATATGCAAATCACACCCCCAAACCTAGATCAAACATTGTCCTCAATGTGTTAACAGATAATAAGAATTTAAACATTCACATACCATGAGAACTATGTTGAGAGGAGAAAAGGGAAGAGATTACCGGATGCAAGAGGGTGTTGCCAAACCATAGAAAGATGAATGCTTTGAAAGCAAACAATCACGAGCGCAAGACAAAAGGTTGGTTAGCACACATCAAAATTATGCAAAAAGAAAAAGAAAAGGGAAAGATGATGGATGTTTAGTCCATAAGTATGTACACAAGTGAACTAGATCACCCACATAGATGGGGTCTTCCAAGTCAACGGTCTCAACTTACGGTGGAAGATGCTCCGAGAAATGGTTTCAATCTCGACCATTGACTTTGAAAATGTTCTTGTTTGCTGGGTTTTCAACTTCTACCGCTCCATGGGAAAAAAGCAGTGCGTACCACGAATGGTCCAGACCATCGGGAACGTAGCTTTCACGGAAACAAATGCAACCTAGTGTTGTACAATAAAACTTTTGACACGAGGTGAAAGACTTGCGCGAGAATGCGCTTGTCGTGGAAACACTTTCATCCTATGTTTGTACATTTTGGCACTATCATATGCATCATTTCTCAATTCTTCTAACTCATTGAGTTGAAGTTTCCTACGGTACCAGCCTTATCAAGATCAAAATTGACTTTTTCACGACCAGTATGCACGGTGTTCTAACTCAACAGGTAGATGGCATGCTTTTCCGTAGTACACAAGTCTGTAAGGAGACATCCCAATGGGAGTCTTGTATGCGAGTCCTATAGGCCCATAAAGCATCATTTAAGCGCAAAGACCAATCTTTCCTAGAAGGATTGACAGTCTTCTCAAGGATATGCTTAATTTCCCTATTGGACACTTCCACTTGGCCACTTGGTTTGAGGATGGTAAGGTGTTGCGACCTTGTGAGTGATTCCATACTTGCGCACTAGTGATTCAAAGGGTCTATTGCAGAAATGACTACCTCCATCTGTAGGATCATAATATCGCAACATACAAGGCTCGCGGGATTAATGAACGACGGTATCGCGAGGGAGTCGCAGGGAGCTAAAATAAACGACGCAATGAATAACGACAGGCAAAACATAAAGAAGACGTGAGATACGCGAGGGTTAAGAAGTGTCGCGAGTGAATGTTTGTGCATCTGCGACACTTCGCGAGAGATTCCCGAAAATAAAGGGGTAGCTTAGTTGTCATCCACTATGTATTACCCTATATAAAGGGCTAAGTGAGTCTGTAAGAGGAGAGATCTTTTTGGAATTGTTGGGCAAGTCATTAGGAGAGAGAAAGCTTAAGAGTGTTTTAATTTCTAAGTGTAATTCTATTTTCTTGTGTAAACAATTCATGGATCAATCAATAAATATTCTTGATCTTACATCTTTCAATGGACTAATTAAGCAAAATCGAGTAAGGGGTGTAGTGTGGGAAAACCTGCTACTACATATGCGCTAGAAACAGGGGACGAATCTTGGTGATTGACGTAGAAATTGGAAAGAATTTGGATTAACAGAGAAGAGATTTGGAAAAGATACTCAAGAATTCATCAAAAAAGAAAGATGGCTAGAAAAAGAAATGTACAAGAGCAACCAACGATTGTAAGAAGAAGTGGGAGACTTGCTGGAGAAAGGAGGAATGAAACAGAAGAATCGTCAAGGATGAATAGGGGAAACGATGGAGAAGATCAAAACCAGCCACCGATCTCCCCAGTAGCAAACGCGGCTGTGGATTATGATAGAGTAAGTGTACATACTTGGAGATCTGATTCTGAAGATGAGAGGGAAGAGGAACAGCAGCTGGTGAACAATGGACAAGGAGAGCAAGGAACGAATGGAGAAATGAATCCAGGAAACGAAGAAATCGCAGCATTAGAAAGATTGAGACAAATAATACACGAAGAGAGACGGCTAGAGGCAGAGGAACGAGCAAACTTGACAAGACAGAATCATGAATTGAGGATGGAAAATATGAGGTTGCAAAATAGGAGATCTAGAAGTAGCGAGAGATCAAATTCAAGATCGAATAGGGAAGAAAGAAGGAGAGCTTTACCAACAGAAAGTACGGAGGAAGAAACACAAAATCCGAGTACGAGCATGGCGAGAGAAGAGGGAAATAGAAGATCGTTATATTCCTCGGCCAAAATCTTCGAAATGAGCGGAATATGGAAAATCAAGAAACATGCAACTCCAAGGGCCGAATGACCCAGCTGCTGAAGGGAGAATGATCTTGCATGGGAGAGAAGAATTGAGAAGAAACCGAGAGATCGAGGATGACATTGAGAGACACTACATTGAACAAGGGCGACTAGCTCGCGAGAGAGAAAGAATAAGAGCGAAATGGAAAATCAAGAGATGGAAGAAGCAATCCGGAGAATAACCATGACAACCGCGAGAGAAGGAGGGAACAAAATCGTACCAATAGAAATATTAACGAAGAATATGAGAGGGTGCGAGATGATGAGAGGCGAGAGGCAACCAAGAAGAGAGAACAACCGATATAATGGCGGGCGAATTGATGAAAGAAACGAAGAAGAGCGTCGCGGGGAAAGAAGAGGAGAAAATAACGAGCGGGAAGGTCAAAATAGGCACGAGCGAAGAAGGAGAGAAAGCGAGCTAAAAAGACCCGGTAGAAACAAATTACGAGGCAAATGAACAAATCTTAAGAGAACTAGCTGAAATGAGAGGATTCTTGAACAATAGAAGGGAAAGGAGGAAGGAGACAGTTAGACGAAGCCATCGCGAAGCATGAAGAATCCCTTCACGCTAGAAGTGCGGATGGGAGGAATACCTCCTAAATGCAATCTACTGCGTTAACCAACATCTTTGATGGAACAACTTGTGGTACAACATATCAAGGCTTATATGAGATGTATGTTACAATGGGAGAATCATGATGCTATACTATGCAAATATTTCGCATCAAGCTTGATAGGAGAAGCATTAAAATGGTTTGAAGGTCTTCCAAGGAACACAATCACATCATTTAACCATTTACAAGCCACGTTCCTGGGGAGCATACATAAGTAACAACTCTTCGCGACCCGGTATTGAAGATGTATTCGGGTTGAAACAAAGGGTTGGCGAAAGCTTAAGGCGATTGACAATAAGATGGAGAACCATGTGTAGCGAAATGGCGGGACGGGTTGAGGAAAGATATCTCATTCTCTCATTTGTGAATGCTCTCTTCGCGACTAACTTGTTATACATTCAAATCTTTAGAGTCAAAAATACAATCACGATGGCGGAATCTGCGAGAGTTACGGGAAGAATATATCGCCTTAGAAGAAAGACAGAATGAAATGAATTCTTATCCTGTCGCTAACACAAACTCGAATGCTGCGAACGCAAGCTTGTTACCTCAATTCATAAATACTGTGGCGAGCACTTCGCAAGGACAAGCATGCGGGAAGAGGCCGATAAGGAACAGCGGAAGATAGTAGCCATGGGAAGCCATGACCGGAGAGGTTTGAACAAGAAAGGAACTATTACAACCAGTAATAGCAATAATAAGATTCGAGAGGCTAGATCATGCGCAAGAAACTTACGGTGGACGAAGGCAATATAACCATGGAGGGCGAGAGAAGTCGTAGAATAGTATGGGAACCAATTAAGATGCCTCCACTGAATGCTAGTGTGGAAAAGATCTGGAGGCTATACTTGTGATGGAAGATGTACCAGCACCTTGGAACGCGGGGATGGAACCACCACCAGGCGACAGAAGTCATGAGTTTTGTTCTTACCATCGCTTCCATGAGCATCAAACAAACGATTGTAGAAACATAAAGAGAATTATTCTTAGGATGATTGCTCGGGGAAGCTAAATCACTTTCTAAAGGGAGAAAAACAGGCGGACATTACCACCACCACCAGATGCACGAGGTACGATTGTCGGCGAAAGGAAAGGAAACATTTGTGATAGAAATCGGGACAAAAGCTAAAAATCTGAATTGCAACTCTATCGTCCACTCTTATCGCACCATTGAAGATTTTCACGACAATGTGCTCAGTAGAGTCTTTGCGAGAGATGCTAATGATAAAGAAATAATGAGCCTGGCGAGAAGCAGCGCGATTAGAAAAGTGGCGGTGAAGACTATTTCTTTCTCTGCAGATGAAGTGCCAAAAGGAAGAGAAACACATGATAGCCCGTTGGTTGTGAAACTAGAGATTAACCCAAAACCAGTTGATGGAGAAGATGATGAAGCGAGAAGCTTGCTTGGCGATCAAACGAATCTAATCGATACCTGGAAGTTCGGTGAATATTCTTTTTACCATACTTATAAGACGATGGGAGGAAAGGATGAGGATTTGATCCCCTCAACATACAAGATATATGGCTTTAATGGCACTGCAAACAAGCCAAAGGGAGAGGTTCACATGAGAATACCTCTACAAGGATTGTCAAGCGATGTTTTATTACAGTGTGGTTGACGTAGAATCCCCATATAATGCACTGATTGGGAGACCATGGCTTCATGAAATCTTGGGGTCGCGTCAACATACCATCAATGTATAAAATTTCCACATCCAAAACGGCATTGGTATTATACAAGGAGATTGGAAGGAGTCGCAACAATGTCATGAGGTCGATATAGAAAGGCTGCGAAGAAAGAAATGCCAAAAGAAAGGGTTGGAAGCAACATGTGAGAAATGAAGAGAAAAGGAGAAACGATGGTAGATGCTATAGAAGTGAGGACTGAACATATCTCGCGAGGTGAATGCACTGAGACAGGACCAATATTATGACAATAAAGAAGCAAAAGATATGAGGAACAAAAGGCATAAGAAGTGAATAATCAATAAAAGCAAGATGCAAAGTAGCATTGAAGTAATGATGTGCGAGAATCTCGCATGACCAAGAGTAAAATGAGAATTCGACTAAGAAAGAAAAGTGAAATACAACAAATGAAAGCAGAACTATCAATACTTCGCAAACAAATATCGACAAAATGATGAAACATGAATGATTGAATGATTTAACAAATATGAATGCGCAAAAGAATGGGACGAACCTTTATGACGTACACCCTAGTTCGCGAATAACATTTCGTAAGAGGCAAATGTAAGACCTAAAGTGCGTCATATAAGGGGTATCTCTCGCCATGGTTCGGGGGAAGGTTACACCGCTCCCGAAGCTGAACCATGAAAATTTGGGGCCCATGAAAGCCTATCCAGGAGAGGTACCTTGGATTCCCAACTATATAAGGTTATACCACCTGGTTGGGCGGCCGAGGGTCTCTTCCAAGGAGTCGGTGTATGCTCAAGGCGCCGAGGTACACGGTTGAGCGAGTGCCGGGATGGATGAACCTACCCTGGCCATTCTTGGCAAGTCTTGGCATGCGTTGCACTCGCTTGAAGAAAACTCCACTTAGGGTGCGATCTCGTAACCATAAACCATATAGGTATAAGGGATAAGAGGCTGCGAAAACAACTGGTTGTTGTTAAGACCGGATGGGAGGAGCTAGTCTTGTATGGCCGATGTTTCGCCTCCTTGAAGGGGCAACAGCAGGGAGATGATAAGGGCGACGCTCTCCATTAGGGGGTGTCAAAGCAGACGCAAATGTCATGAGGCTTTGTTTTCGCAAGGAGACTTAGGCTTGTCATATTTGTGCAATGATCCTGAGAAGGCAATAATACTAACGCGAGGGTAAGGCGAGATCAATGGGTCTTTACACGAAAGTGTACGGACGTCTGCGATTTCGTCGCACGGCCCTGATGTCATGGGGCTCCATGTTCGCAAGGATATTTAGGCCTGTCATATTATCTCGCAACTAAAACATCCTGCAGAGCAACAATACTTGAAAAATGATAAGGCAAGATCAATGGGTCTTTACATGCAAGTGTAAAGACGTCCTGCGATTTTGTCGCGATGAAAAGGTGGCGGGGAGGACCTCTAATTAGGGAGGTCTAACTTGGAAGTCCACACAAAAATGATAAGGCAAGGTCAATGGGTCATTGCATGAAAATGTAAAGACGTCCTGCGATCTTGTCGCAATGATAAAATTCAACATAAAGCAATGAAGAGATTAAAATCAAATCCCTGATTGGGATGGATTTACTTAATAAAAAATCCAATGAGCAAACATGCTCGCAAGGGTGGTCTTAACTAAGGAAGGAAGAAAGAAATATGGGAATTACTCCATCAAAGAGTTAAATCATTCACACAAAAAGAAATTCGGCAAATTACAAAGAGAATTTAACTCTCTACATCGAACACATTATCAAATACGAGAGGATGGTTGAGACTTTTACTGCGCCCTTATCGGCTTCGCCTCCTTGATTGGTTGATTTTCATCGAAATGTTTTCATTACCTTCGTTCTCGCCAATCTTTGGATTTTCATCGAGTCTTTTTATTTGGATCTTCGTCGACGACTTCCTTATCGGGGAGATCTTCGCAGCTTTCATATTCATAATCACTATCTCGGAGCATTAGGAACTTCATCATCACTCACTTCCAAAGGATCGACGTGAATAGGATCAAGAGACTTCGACAGCAAAATGTTATTCACAAGAACTTCCGCTTTTAGAGGGAATTGGCGAAGCAATGCCTTTTGACGATTCTTACTATCAATGTCCTTACAATAAGACATATAATCAAATCTTCGCTCTGCACGGTCGCGAGAACGAGCAAGTGGCAATGACGAGTAATCTCTTTTCCTTGCGAATTTTAGAATAATCGAGACTTGAGGGTGGATATAGTGGAGCGAAGCTTTCTCTCGAGTCTACATAACAAATACACAAGATCAAAGAAAATTCTTATCGAACATTATTGGCATTTTTTAGGGTAATAAAGCATTCATAGAATAAATAAATAAATTCAGATAGTCAAATACTTTGACTACCTTCCTTTTGAAAAGTAAGATGTTGAATTAAAGCTGCGAAGTTATTCCCCAAACAGTCCATGGCATCATCAAATGAATCTCCAACTAAGCCTTTCAATCGAGATCGCAAATTCTTTTCATTGGAAACAAGTATGGAGTTTTCGGCCGCAAGAGTAGAGTTGGATTTTTCTAATTTGGCACATTGTTCTTGGAATTGCTTTGCTTTTACACTCAAAGTTATTCTACCTTGAATAAGTCTATCTCTCTCGGCAGTAATTTCTTCAAGTTGGTTTTCAAAGAATGTTTGGCTTGCTCTTGTTCTTCACATAACTTTTGACAAGCATTATCTTGCTGCTGCGAGCATTTCGCCATCTTATTCAACGAGAACGTTTCTCTTGAGAAAGAGTTCGATTCTCATCGATAAAGTTTCCAACTCCAAATTAGTTTTAGTCAAAGAATAAGAGAGCGAGATAAGTCATTACTTAATGAGTCTTGCTTTTGCGATAAATCAAAATTCTCTTTAGACAAGTTATTTATTTGATCAGTTTGCATAGGTGTGAAGATTATCTAAGAGATTATATTGCTCCATCCAAGAATCCCTCTCCACTCGAACTTCTTCAATGACAGAGACTCAACTTGATATATCTCCATTATTCGTTTACTCGGTTTAATGCTTGGAGGACGAGCAGGGAGTTTGAGTTGTAAAAAAAAAAAAAAAAAAAAAAAAAAAAAAAAAAAAAAGGGGGAGAACATACCTGTTAATTCTTCATTCTTCTTGCGATATGTTGTGAAATTTTTGATTTTCAAGGTGGAGACTATTGCACTTCGCGGTCATAACTTGGAGATCATCCTTCAGCTTACTAATTTCTTGAACTAAAGATGCTTGCGAGACCTTATCAGGACCAAGGTGCTTACTTAAAATCTCGTGACGTTGGATTTGACGGGATCGTGAAGTCCTCTTGGCATCATTCACGAGATGCGAGAAAGAACTTTAAAGGCCACATCTATACCCTCCAAATTTTCCGCCGTTAGAGGAATTTGCTCCACTAAAAAAGATGAGTCATCCTTTGTCAAAGGAGCCTTAGGAGAAGAAGAGGTTTCAGGAAGGGAAGAGATTGGAGAAATAACAGGGGCATTAATAACAGGAGGAGGCGTAAGATTGTTTGTAGTAGGGTTATTATGAGGAACTTGGTCTATGAGGAGTTGAGGTATAGAAATGTAAATCGCTAGTAATGTTATCGAGAGGAAAGAGGCACAAAATTATCTTGCGAAGATTTACGCAGCAAGAGACGATGGTGTGAATGAAGGAAACGGAACGTTTGGGGTAACAGGCTTAGAGTGGCGAAGCCTTTTGGGAGTATTACCAGTAATTTTATCATCTGCGAATGACAAATTAAATAAGAAACAGAGGCAACAACGCATTGCTAATAAAAACAAATGTCTCTGAAATACCTTGTCACTCATGGTGTCTTTTTAAGCCAGTAGATTTTGCTCGCGAGTGGGCTTTGGTTGTGTGAAGGATTCTTGTTGCGAAGTAGATTTCGATGGCGAGCCCAAAGAAAGAAGGGGTCCTTCACGGTAAATTTAGTTACAGGTTGGTTCTTGCTAAACAACAATGGCGGAAAAAGAATCACAAAGTTAATCATACCAGCGTGATTTCAAAAAGAAAAACCAATCTCAAATTTAATCAACCACAAAATCGGTCGGATGTGGCAAAATTAACAAACACAGGCGCCATGAGAGTAACAAGCTGGAAGAGAATAGCTAAAGTGATGAAGAAGAAGAACACTTGCGAACGATGAAGAAGAAGAACACTTGCAGACGATGAAGAAGATGAAAAGGAAAAGGAAAATTCTTCACGAGGATGCTCCTATAAATAGATGAGAAAAATGTTATGACCGGATAACATTAAATGCACCGGTAAAAAGAGGTAATATAGACACGTGTAAACGGTCACTGCAAATCAAGGGAATCGACGAAAAAGAACTTTAGAGAATCTAAATATACGGCATATTTCCTAATAGGCGAGAAGAGATTGCAAAATTGATTATTCTCTGTAACACATGAGGCAAGAAATGACACTTCGTATATAGGAGCTTCGGAACTTCGCAAAAGAATAGAGGCAAGTACGTACTTTTCAAATACGGTATTCTTACGCTCGTTCCTTCATCAATAAAGACCAAAGATTACGACAACAACGATTTTTCCTTAAAGATCGCTCTTCAAGCAATATTCAAGGAAAAAGAGGCAAGATGTAGGATCATAATATCGCAACATACAAGGCTCGCGGGATTAATGAGCGACGGTATCGCGAGGGAGTCGCGAGGAGCTAAAATAAACGACGCAATGAATAACGACAGGCAAAACATAAAGAAGACGTGAGATCTCGGCGAGGGTTAAGAAGTGTCGCGAGTGAATGTTTGTGCATCTGCGACACTTCGCGAGAGATTCCGAAAATAAAGGGTAGCTTAGCTGTCATCCACTATGTATTACCCTATATAAAGGGCTAAGTGAGTCTGTAAGAGGAGAGATCTTTTTGGAATTGTTGGGCAAGTCATTAGGAGAGAGAAAGCTTAAGAGTGTTTTAATTTCTAAGTGTAATTCTATTTTCTTGTGTAAACAATTCATGGATTCAATCAATAAATATTCTTGATCTTACATCTTTCAATGGACTAATTAAGCAAAATCGAGTAAGGGGTGTAGTGTGGGAAAACCTGCTACTACACCATCACTGATTATTGCCCTAGGGGTTCCAAAACGGGAGAAAATGTTCTCCTTAAGAAAGGAAAGAACAACTTTATGGTCGTTGGTTTTGGATGCAATGGCCTCTACCCACTTAGAGACATAATCGACAGCTACAAGGATGTACAACTTACCTTCAGAATTCGAAAATGGACCCATGAAATCAATGCCCCATACATCAAACAGTTCAACAATCAATATAGGTTGTAAGGGCATCATGTTTCTCCTAGATATACTTCCTAGTTTCGCATCGGTCTGAAGCAACACGAGAATGCATGGCAATCCTTAAACGGTGTTGGCCAATAGAAACCGCTTTGCAAGATCTTTGGCGGCAGTTTTCTTGGAACTAAAGTGGCCTCCACATGCATGGTCATGACGAAAGAGATGACGTCCCTTTGTTCGAGTGGGGACACATCTCCTAATGATTTGGTCTTGGCAGTACTTAAACAAATATGGGTCATCCCAAAGGAAATGTTTAACTTCAGCCAAGAACTTGGAACGGTCTTGTTTAGACCAATGCAAGGGCATTCTACCTGTAGCAAGGTAGTTCACAATGTCAGCAAACCAAGGCATCTCAGACACAAGCATCAATTGCTCATCAGGGAATGATTCCCTAATCAACACAGAGACTCATCAGACGATTCAACATTCAACCTAGACAAGTGATCGGCAACAACATTCTCTGACCCTTTGTTATCTCGAATTTCGAGGTTAAACTCTTGTAGCAAGAGTATCCATCGAATTAGACGAGCCTTAGCATCTTTCTTAGACAAAAGATATCTCAATGCAGCATGATCAGAATAAATGATGACCTTAGATACTATCAAATAAGATCTAAACTTGTCTAATGCAAACACAACAGCTAGCAACTCCTTCTCAGTAGTGGAATAATTCAATTGAGCATCATTAAGTGTTTTACTAGCATAGTAGATCACATAAGGGAGTTTGTCTACTCGTTGGCCCAAAACAGCTTCTCAACATAGTCGGACGCATCACACATATTCTCAAATGGTAATGACCAATCGGGGGTCGACTATAGGGGCGGATGTAAGGAGAGCCTTCGATTGCTCCCATGCTTCCTTACAAGCATCATCAAAGACAAATGCAACATCTTTTGCAAGAAGAGTGTACAAAGGTCGTGAAATTTTACTAAAGTCTTTGATGAATCGGCGGTAAAAACCCGCATGGCCTAGAAATGATCTGATGTCCCTCACGAACGAGGTTGAGGCAAGTGTTGAATGAGATCTACCTTGGCTTTGTCTACTTCTATGCCTTTTTCGAGATGATATGCCCTAGAACAATGCCTGAATTAACCATGAAATGGCATTTTTCCCAATTCAAGACCAAACTCTTCTCCTTACACCTAACTAGCACACATGTGAGGTGATGCAAACACTCATCAAATGAAGATCCAAACACAGAAAAATCATCCATAAAAATCTCAAGAACTTATCTACCATGTCGGAAAAAATGCTCATCATGCAACGTTGAAAAGTAGCGGGTGCATTGCACAGCCCAAAGGGCATACGACGATAAGCAAATGTTCCATAAGGACATGTAAATGTGGTCTTTTGTTGGTCTTCGGGTGCTATGTGAATTTGGTTGTAGCCAGAATAGCCATCTAAGAAGCAGTAGTACTTATATTTGGCTAACCTTTCCAGCATTTGGTCAATGAAGGGAAGGGGAAAATGGTCTTTCTTGGTTACTGTGTTCAGTTTCTATAATCAATAGATACTCGCCACCCAGGTGGTCACACGGGTGGGAAGGAGCTCATTCATCTCGTTTTGAACAACGGTAATGCCGGACTTCTTGGGTACTACGAATAGGGTGACCTCATCACTATCGGGGACGGGGTAGATGATACCCGCGTCAAGCAGTTTCAAGATTTCCCCCTTGACAACATCTCTCATGTTGGGGTTAAGTCTCCTTTGCATTTCCCTAGATGGTTTAGTGTTTTCCTCAAGGTTTATGTGATGCATGCAAATTGTGGGACTTATACCCTTAAGATCGGAGATGGTCCAACCTAAGGCTCCTTTATGTTCTTGAAGTACTTCTAAGAGTCTACTTTCCTGTTCTGTGTCTAAACATGATGCAATAATCACAGGTAAGGTATCGGAGGGACCTAAGAAGGCATACTTCAAAGTATTGGGTAAAGGTTTCAAATCAAGCTTAGGTGGTGTATCAAGAGGTGGGGCAGATGTGGTATCAGAGAGTGGAAGAGGTTCCACTGCATTCTGCCATTTAGCAATATCCATGGGTGGCACAGACTCTAGCAAAGAGTGAACTTCACTAACGTACTCAGACTCAAAGAGATCTAAGTCAAAGTTGTCTAAACATGCTTGCTCAGGGTCCACAGATAAGATGTCTGACAATGAGTCTTGAATCAGACTCTCTATCATGTTAACCTCATGTAATTCATCATCATCACATTCTATGGGTTGTTGATTAACACGAAAGACATTCAGTTCTACAGTCATGTTGCTAAAAGACAAATTCAATATCCCGCTACGACAATTTATGATAGCGTTTGACGTTGCCAAGAAGGGACGTCCTAAGATAACGGGAATATGATTTTCAGAATTTTGCACAGGTTGGGTATCCAACACAATGAAGTCCACAAGGAAATAAAATTTATCAACCTTGATTAGCACATCTTCAACGATTCCCAGGGACTCTCACGAGATCTGTCCGCTAATTGTAGCGTGACGGGGTGGGTTGCAATTCCCAAGACCTAACCGCACATACACGAGAATATGGCAGTAGATTCACACTAGCTCCTAAGTCCAATAAAGCTTTCTTGATTGTATGATCACCTATAGTACAAGAGATAGTTGGGCTACAGGTCTTTGAACTTAGGTGGGGTTTTGTTTTGAATAATTGAACTTACTTGCTCGGTGAGAAAGGCACGCTTATGCACATGAAGCTTTCGCTTTTGTGTGCAAAGGTCCTTCAAAACTTAGCATAGGCGGTATTTGCACGATTGCTTCGAGAAATGGAATGTTTATGTTAACTCTCTTGAACATTTCCAAAATCTCGTTGTATTGGGTACCCCCCTTACATTTGCACCAACCGTTGTGGAAATGGAGCAACGGGAATATGACTTGGCACGGGAACATCTATATCGGTAGGACTCTTGGTTTTCTCAAGGGGCTCGTGTTCTTTCTCTACATTAGATGTTTTACGTGGTGTTGTGTGTACTTGGGAGTCGATGTAGACTCGCTTGATGGTGGTACACCTACATGGTTCTCAACAATTCTACCACTACGGAGAGTGGTGACGAAGATTCGCTTGACTATGTGAAGTTTCATTGCAGGTAGAGGAGCCTGCTTGAAACACAGTCTTTGGATTTTGTAGGGGTTGACTAGGAAATTTTCCTTTCTCTCTCTCATTAAATGCATCACAAATTTTCCCTATCTTAAGATCTAGGTTCGTGAGACGTTTGTCGGTAGTTTTCTCAAGTTTTGAAAGACCTTGGGTTAACAGAACGACACAGTCTTCCAAGCTAGTCTTCTCTCTCTGAATGCGAGGGGTGGTTGTACTTGGGGTTTCTAGGATATGAGTATCCTTGGTTGTTATGTGTTGGTCCCCCTTGCACAGGTCCCTTGGACCATGAGAAGTTAGGGTGATTCCTCCACCACAGGGTTGTAGGTTTGAGAATAAGGGTTGTTCTCTTGCCTATGGTACAATGCATTGGCTTGCTCGGACTTGGACTCTTGAAATGCATATAAAATGCGGACAGCTGTCCACTAAGTGGTCGAAACTATGGCATGCGACACAAGTGGCCCTATCAATTTGGTCACGGAGAGTAGGGGCATTTGATTTTACATTATTTTCCAACTCAAGCACTTCTATTCTCCTAGCCAAAGAAGCCATTTTTGCATTTCCCTCAAAGTCGGACTCGATTCTATGAACATTGTTGGTAGGGGTAGTCCGTTTCGGTTCTGGATGGACTCCCACTGTTGAGTCTTTTCAGCGACTGCGATTAAGAAAGTCCAAGCGTCATCAGCGCTCTTGTCAATAAATGCACCATTGCACATTGACTCGACTGTGGTACGGGTTCTAACATCTAGACCCTCATACAATATTTGCACGAGTCTCCATTTTTCAAAACCATGGTGGGGACATTGGAGCAATAATTCATTGAATCTCTCCAAGTATTTTGCTAGAGTCTCGTCTTCTAATTGCACAAAACCAATTAGACTTTGGCGAATTGTCGCAGTCTTATGGTTTGGGAAAAACTTTTTGAAAAACTCTTTTGTGAGGTCATCCTAGGTTCTAATGGACTGTGGTTGTAGAGCATGTAGCCAAGACTTGGCTTTGTCTTTCAGAGAAAAAGGAAACAATCTCAATTTGAGGGACTCCTCTGGCATTTGGTTAAAACGCAGAGTCCCACAAATATCCTCAAAGTCTCTCACGTGATGGTAGGGGTTCTCAGCATCGACCCCTCTAAACACGGGAAGCATGTGAATAGTGCTTGCCTTCAGTTCAAACTGACCAGCATCGGCTGGCAGAATGATGCAAGAGGGCTGGCTTGCCCTAGTTGGGTACATGTAGTCCTTGAGACTACGGGGTTGGTTAAGTTCCTCACCCATGGTTTCGATTCGGATGGGCTTTACGATGGAATTGGGCTTTCTGTTGAAGAACTGGGTATGCTAACGATTTCGTCCGGGCGGATTCTAACTAGTCGGTTTGTTTGGTCTCTAAAAGACACAATCATAGCCTAGCACGCGCCTCTAGCATGTTAACAAACACTCAATCTCAACACATGAAAGAAAAGGCTCAAAATGACCCACCAAAACAAGATTCAAGCCCACAGGATAGCTTTCTGAAGTTGTGAAGCCCAACTGAATATGTTAATCCCGGCCCAAAAGGTGTAGGTTTGATTGTTGCACGGCCCAGGTTGGGTTGAGAAATGTATAGCCCAGTTGTTATGGTGTTGGGCTCGGTTTGTGCAAGCCTTAAGTGGGTTGATAATGCACACCCAAATTGAAGTGAGCCCGGTAGTTGGGTTTTTGTTTTTGGCGGGTTCTTGCCCGGGTTTGTGGTGAGAGATCGGTGGAATGCAAAGCCCACAAATGGGTTTTAGCTTAAACGACCCGGGTTGTGCTAACACTTTCATCAACCCACTTGTTGCTCTCCCATTTTTGCTAAGAGACAACACGGCTTGAGCACAATTGCTAAGAGAACAACTCTTGCTAAGAGACAAGAGAAAGACACGGCTCGGGGCTAGTGCGGCTCCCTTATGCACGGGGAGCATTTAACTCGAGAAAAATACACAAAGACACCTTTTGGTGAAGCAAAATTTTTGTGATGTGCACGGGTTATTGGATGTGCCCACTCAATGGTGCGGCATTGTGCGGGGTTGTGTTGTTTTGAAAAATCAACGAGGCTAAATGCTATTCACCGGCTTTGCTACTTCATACACATTCAAACACAATTGATAGCAACACGGCAAGGTTGATTCACGATCAATCGGACAACAATTTTAGCGAGAATTCAAGTTAACAAGTATGCAAGTACTAGCATGGCGAGATGGTCTTAACAAGCTCGGGTGCACAAATGAGCCAATGGAAGTCGAGTCAACAACACCTAGCAGGGAAGCTAGTTTATCGGACAAGTATATTTCAATGATTTCCGGGGGCATGCTCGGGTGCAAGGATGGTATTGTCAAGCTGGCTCGATTGAGTTTGTGGCATCAACTCACTCGGATACCAAAAAGTCGAGTTGAT
This sequence comes from Papaver armeniacum, assembly GCA_023531295.1. Classification (NCBI taxonomy): domain Eukaryota; kingdom Viridiplantae; phylum Streptophyta; class Magnoliopsida; order Ranunculales; family Papaveraceae; genus Papaver; species Papaver armeniacum. The sequence goes on along the minus strand of JAJJWW010000271.1, from coordinate 735,782 downwards.
GTCAAACTCGAGCTCGGGGTTTTGCAGAACACACAAGGCAAGGCTTCACGGAGCGGGTTCTTTGGGAAGAAATGCTTTGCTTGAATGTAGCGAGATAGCTCACGGGTTTTGTGGAGTCAACTCACTCGATTGACTTCACTTAACTTTCACAGATTAAGCTCACATCCCGCGGCTACAGGGGCTTGCAGCTAAGCTCAGGGGCTAGCAAGGCAAAGCAACACAGAAAACAAATGCACAGACGCAAAAAAATATGCTCAGGTGCACAGGGCTCAGCAAGGTTCAGGCATAAAGTGAACAAATAAGCATATCTTGTTTTTTTCTTTCTTTCATTCATTCAAGGTTAGAGATACATTACCACCAGTGCAATACTGGGTTTAGGCACTCCACCCTGGTTTTGCTCCATCTGCTCCACAGGTACCTGTCACTCAAGAGAAAAATCTCAGATTTCAATGTTTGCACAGATTAAAGGAGAGGAGCAAGACTTGCGGTATGAAGACAACCACTGTACTTGGTTGTCCTGTGAGGGCGAACCAAGCTACGGGTGGTGAAATATCTAACCAATGAGATGAAACTAGTTACACTAGTTCTGAGGCTTGAGATGATACTTTATGCTAATGATGCAAATATGAACAGAGCTGAGTTAAGTTATCGGGAAACACAAAAGTTTAAGCTAAGATAACACAATACGATGCAAGAGAGCAAAGATTGTAAAGCACATATATATACCGAGCTACAAATGAAAAACGCAGGGATGATTCAAAGTACGAGAAGATAGCACAGCAACTTCAGAGCATATATATACAAATATGGTTGGAAAACAGTGGAGAAATGCACTAAAGAGCAACAGCACACTGCCAGTTCCCCGGCAACGGCGCCAAAAACTTGATAGGAGCTAAAAGATGCTTTTCCTATGTTCTAATCTGCAAGTGCACAGAGCCTTGAAGGCAGTGGCAAGCACAGGTCTTTCCACAGGGAACTAGAGGATGCTAAATTATTCTAAGGCTATCTCAAGTGTTTTCAGGGGCAAGTGACAGAAATGCAAAGCTTTTGTTTATAGTCTTTAAGACTAAGTGATGTTGTGGTGACAGTGAACTCAAGATGTATTGTAAATGTTAAGATTCAAGGATACTAGGATTGTCCAATCCACCACTGGTTCAAGTTATGTGTGTCAACTAGTTGGAAAGTTCTTAATCCTATTGCAGACAAGGACAATGTGTCAAGACTATCTCTTATCTAAGGAGATTCACCAATGTAATAATTCAATCAAAAACTAGAGTACCAAGCCAGAGCACTAACTGTCTAAGTTAAGCACAATTAGTCAAGGGTTTGGCAGCTATCTCTTAAGCATGAGCTGAGCACAATCAATATAGTTTAATCCTAGCTACAATGAATACATGATATTCAATGTGAAAGCAAAGTATTGAAGTGCAAGGATTGAAATTATCTTAAGAGTTAAGCATTCAAGAACAATCACAACATAGTTGAACAACAGAACAAGAATTAAGGCTTCATGTAAATCCTAGCAAATAAGTTTAGCACATGATGAACATTAGAAACAGATTTTATTGAAAAAATAAACTAAACATGAACCCTAAATTGAAACTAAAACTGACTGCCCTTTCTCTTTCATCCCAAACAACAATTTATACTCCAAAAAATATCAACTAACAACTATACTGATGACCCAAACCTGCTCTGATGCGCCATGAATTTCCTCTCACCTCTGAATCGACATGCAATGGGGGTTTGGTGAAAAACCCTAACCCTAATTATCTCTAACCTAGCTTCTAGGTTGATAAGAAGCTACGAACGAGATAATTGAGAGAGAGGGTGATGGAGTAGGATCTAGTGGTGATTGCGACATAAGGAGATGGAGGTGATGATGGAGGTGGCTCTGACAAGAGATATGGAAGAAGGAGGTGGAGGTATGGGTTTTCTCTGAGAACTCGTGGGAGAAGAAAGAGAAAGGTGAGGGAGAAATGAGGATTAGCTCGAGTGGGTATAGGGTTAGGTGACTTTGCTGTGAGGCAGGTACATCGAATGATGATGAGACGGGCCGAGCGAGCGTTGGATCTTGGGGGACAGATCTGCACGGCTGAGGAAATGTTGGGGGGTTTTGGTGTTGAGCGGAGACATCAAGGGTCGATGCGTAGGATGCAGCGAGCGTAGGATGCAGCAAGATGAGATCTCAACGGCTTGGAGTGTACGGGCTCGGATCCGGGTTGCGGGTCGGGTCTAGCTCAAGCCCATGTCTTATAGATGAGTTGCTACTTGTTGGGTTGCAACTGTTGCGCGCGCGGGCTTCGGCTTTCTGCTCCTCGGGCACTTGACTCCAATTCTTCGCTCTTTTGGCTCCTCAGATTCTCCGAGCTTTATTTATTACCTAAAAACACAAAATTAATTAATACTAATATTTATTCTTGAAAACAAAGAAAATACAGAATCTGGGATAATATCTGATTTATGAGAACAAAAGATGAGTAAAGTGCCAATAAAAAGGTGTATAAAAATGCAATATTTGGCACTCATCATCATTCCAAACTTTTGATCTTATTTTCCCCTTCTTCTTTGGTTCAACTTCAGGTGCAGGGTCCTGTGTAGGCTGCTGTGTAGCTTGTGTTTCTTGTTGTGTAGCATCAACTTGAGGTGTTATAGATAGTGTCACATCGGTAGACCCAAGCTGCAGGGGATGGAGAGGGAGATGCACTTTCCATCTTGCGACTTGATAATGAAAGCTGAACTTGATCCAAACATTACCCCGCCAAATGCCAAAGGTAAACAAGTTAGTTCTTACACATACACAAGCAAAATCCAAACTAGTCATTCAATTTCAGGCACATACACAAGCAAAATCCAAACTGCTCTTTCAATTTCAGAGTAAACATGACTAATTCAAGTGCCTAACATTCACAGTGCTCAACCATATCAACATTCAACACCCATTAAAAATTTAAAACCCTTTTTCAAAACATTTTACATCATTCAACATTCAACCATATCAGTACTCAACCATATCAAGTCACAGATCATAAATCATTTCATTTTACATCAACAAACCTTTTTCAAAACATTTTACATCAACAAACCCTATGTTCAAAACCTCAATCAAACAGAACAAGTCAAAATGAAGATTTAAGTAATTAGTAGTTACCTGTAATCAGACTCCTTCCTTCCCTTAACTTAAACTGAATGATAATAGCTTTCAGACTCCTTCATTGAGTTTCTCCCCTTAACTCAACCAAAACCTAAAATAAAAAACCCATGACTGTAATCAGAAAAATAAATTTGACAAAAGAAATTGATTGATAAATACAAAACAACAAGCAAACCATTTCGACAAAAGAAACCCTAAGTACTAACAGAAGAATAATTAAAAAAAAAAACCCTAGAAATTGAAAAACAAACAAATCAATCGAAACGAGAATGAGAAATAGAACATGAGATCTATTTACTTACTAGATACAACCATAGAGGTGGTGGTGCTCTTGATGGAGGTGGTTTAAAAGATCAGGGTGGTGGTTCTACTGTTAATGGTGGAGGAGGCGATTGAGGTGAAGAGTGAGAGGAAGAGAAACGAAGAAGAAAATAGGCTGAAGAGATTAGGGTTTCGAAATATATATGGTGTGGGATTTAATCTAGACGGCTAGGATTAATCGGGATAAAAACTAATCGACGGTCCCTATTAATCGGTTGTTCGGTGCGGTTAGTGTGCGGTTATGGGTAGAACCGTTCACCGAACCGTAAATCTAACGTTTACTAAAATGAAAACCGTGACCGACCGTTGGATCATCGGTTCGGTGCGGTTAGTGCGGTTTCGATGCGGTTTGCGGTTTCGGTGCGGTTAGTGTGCAGCCCTACATCTAACACCTCTAAAATCCTAAGTCATATGGTTGAACGGTGGGAATACCTCCTCCTCCTTCAACGGTGACCCTCACCCATTCATAGAATTGCTTCATTACACTTTTCCTCAAAGGAAAGAAAATCAAGGCTTTCCTTCACAAAATAAAGAAATTTTATTTATTTATTCACAGATTTATCCGGGAAAAGTGAAAAACAAATTCGGGAAAGAAAAAAAACAACATCTACGATAGAGCAAATACAGAGAAAAACCTTGGAACAAACCCTAGAAACAAATCATTAATGGCTGCAGAATCATGATATACATAGAAAGAAAAAAACAGCTTGACACATCGGATCCGCCGTTATTCAGCTGGTCATGTAGCAAGATCTTTTTTTTTTCCCGTCAATATGTTCTGATTGTTCTAATTATTGTTTTGTTTTATTTTATAGGCGTGGTTTTTGAAGAAGAGATGAATAGCCAAATCCAATTATGTATTGGTTAACCCTAACTCTTTTCTGTTTCTTTATTTTTTTGAATCAATGAGACACGAAAAAGAAAAGATTTGTTATGAATTGATTTTTTAGGCTTCGTCACAGTTGTGAAATTGACAAGAGAAAATCTGATATCAATAAGTCTTATGCATTAATCCTCTTATTCAATTAGGTATGTACATGTCCACATATCAAAATATTTTTCTGCTACAATCTGTAATTCTAGGGTTCTCTAGATTTTATGGGTTTTCTTTGATTTATGTTTATCAATGGTTTTGAAGGGTGTCAATTACAACGGGCTTAGAGTTTTGTTAGGTTTTATTATTTTTAAAGAAATAAAGTTTTGTTTAGATTTTTATTTGGTTTTCTTAGCCTGGGATATCTCTATCCAAAATGAAACTCAAATAATCTTAAACATAATTCCATGGACTAGTTAAGGGCCTGCCAATTGATCCATGATGTGGTGTTTAGCTTGAAAGTCAATCTCATCTCCAGTACCCATAATGTACTGAGTTGTACTTTTCGCTCCCTGATTGTTATGCTTCGAAACGAAGTTTTGATTAAGGTTTGGGAATGGAGAGCATTCTGACTTCTAAGGTAGTAAGCAGAGAAAGATGCAATAGTAGTACCGTAAGTGATGTTTAATATTGCATCTAAGTTTGATGCATGACGGCATAAAATCCGAGGTAATGGCCTACTACACGTATGTAAGTATAACCACATCTCTTTACAGTATGAAATCGTAGTGTGGTGTATATTAATTTTGAGGAATCTAATTTAATGATGCGGCTATGCGTGTCATCTTTCTGCACTAACAGAGTATGTCTGCTCAAAAAGTGATAAAACAAAATGTAACTTACTGAGAGTTTTTTAGAGTCTGGCAAACAACAACATAATAAAAGTGGTGGATAAGGATGTTGAAGTAAGTTCTCAATATCTATGTCATTGGCACATAGCCAATATGTGTTGGTTTTTGTTGTACAAGTTTGTTGCAGTTTGATTACAGATAACATAAAGCCGCATACCATCCACATTGGCTGGATTTGTTTATTATCAGAATTAACTACCTTCTGAAACTTCTTATTATTACAATGAACTTCGCGGTCTTTATAATTTCAGTTGTTTTAGGAGATGTAATCCAAGTGAACGTACATAAATATTATGTGAAGATTGTATATATTAGGATTAATTTGTACCTGCTCCTCAACTACGAGTTGCTGTGTTTTATTGCATAGATATTGAAGAAAATGATTTCTTATTACTACGAGAAAATCCAAAATGTTTTACTTAATCGGAAATCACTAAATGAATGCTTAACCAAACTGTTGGTCGCATTACTTTTCTCTGATTTTCTCTGATTTTCTCTGATTTTTGTAGCCTGTTGAAGATATTTTTGAGCTTCTCTATGAAACAAACAAATGGGTAGCACAGGATTGTGAGGTTGGGATTGCTTTATCATGTACAATAATTCTACTTGGAGACTTAATTACTGTGTTGTTGGCGAGTTATATTATATTCTTAATTTCTTTTGGTTTTCTTATATATACATATATACGCCTTCAGTATGTTTTTTCATTTTGATGAATAATATGTTGCATTTTTCATTTTATAATGATTTTAGACAACTACCATGTTCTACTGGGATCGTCCAATAGAACCACATGCCATGTGCTATGCGGATTTCTCATTGAACTATATGGACTAAACCCATCAGTTGACAAACCTAATCTGATATTCCTTGGATCAGCCTTAAAAGTTGGATTCATCTCATCAAAATGCCTCTAAGCTTCAGAATCAGCTGGATGTCTCAATACCCAATCTTTTTTACGCCCTTCATGATGCCATCTCATATCTCCTGCAGTCTTAGAACACATGAACAACCATTGTAGCCGAGGTTTTAAATGAAAGTGACGAAGTATTTTAGACGGCATTTTTAATCTTCCATCTTTGTAATGAGAAGGTTTACAAACCGTACAAGATTCAAGATCCGCAGTATCCTTATAATACAACATACAATCATTGGGACACGCATAAATTTTAACGTAAGACAGTCCCAAATAGGATGGTACCTTTTGTTAGAGCATTGCTCGGTTGAACTCGCAAGTGTTTCTATCTCAATCTTGTTTGTCAAGTTTAGTTTCCAAAACTATAAGTCTTGATTTCTAGTCTACTTATAGCTAAGTCTCGGATTAGGATAGTAAGTGTAATTGAGCTCTAGACTCCATGTTGTTCATCAAATGAAGACGAAGAACTACTCGAGAGAACATGTGGAACTTCATCGACAACAGGTATGTGGAGACTTGAACTTATCTATCACTCAAAAGTCTATCTACTCTATCTCCTATTTGAGACAAAACTCATATTTCTATATAGACTTCAATTATACACATTTGTTATTTCGAGCCGAGTTTATCTCGCTTATCTATTTCTCGAAATATGTGTTGGTAAGCTTTAAGCTTTGGCCAAGTTCATCTTTACTCGTGATGAAAAGTCATATTAATAATTTCAATAACTTGAACATCGCTTTGATGAAAAAATAGTTTGTGAATAACAACTATATAACATCCTCTAAGAAAGTTTCAATGATTGAAATGAGAGTTTAGAATATATAACCATGATTGGATATAAACATTGTATGAGAACTCATACTTGTGTAAGTCCAAAATCCTTGAACCAAAGTATGCGTACTTTACTGGTTTAAGATGTCCGGAGCTAAGTTCGCGTACCAGTACGCGTACCGACGGAAGTTCACATCCCATGAATTTCTGTTGGAGTTTGTGAACCAAAAACAAACTCAATCCGGGTACTTAAGTATGCTTACTTAATTGGGTTATTTTCTAAAAACGGTTTACTCATGAACTAATACATTTATAAATTAAGGAATGCAATCTTTTGCAAACCGTGGCTATAAGGCTCATGAATCAAAATCGTTTTTGCTTCAATTGTATCTTGTATACTTCTATAAGATCTAGCAATTGAACAACTCTCTAACTAGTTCATTTGAGTCATTTGAACTAGTTATGGTAAAGATGAATAAGGTTGATATGAAAGTACTCATATGGCTAACCATTGGTTAACTATTGTTTAACCAACTAAGTGGACACGTTTAGGTACGGTTACTCAAACCTAAATGAAGGTGCATTTAATTTGTGTACAACAAGCTAAGTTCGATCTAACGGTTGAAAGATATTAGCTTGAATCTAATCAGGTTTTCATCTAACGGTGAATACTGAATGCTTTTTTACCAAGGTAACTTAGATTGCAAACCCAGATTTGAAATCTATATATAGGAGAACTCTTGCAACTGGGAAACCTAATCCCCACACCTCATGTGTGATACTAGTTGTATAAGCTATAGTCGATTCTCCTTTAACCTTAGGTTTTTCATGAAACCCTATAGGTTAACGACTTGAAGACTTCATTGGGATTGTAAATCCAGACCCAACTATTTTATCTGTAGTTGCGTGTTCTGATCTTGCCCTGTTCTATCATATTGAGTACTATCTTCTCTAAGATTTTCTCGAGATTGATCTCCGATAGGCAAGATTAAAAGTTGTCACAAACATCTTTGTCTCATCGTTTGTGATTCCACAATATCTTGTTTCTCTACCATACGATTAAGATTATTGTGAGGTGATTGATATTTCTAGGTTGTTCTTCGGGAATATAAGTTTGGTATATCAATTGTTTCTTGTTCACCTTGATTTATCAAAAGACGGAACAAAACTCCTAGGTATTTCTGTGGGAGACATATTTATCTATTCCAATAGACTTTTCTGTGTGAGACTGTGAGGTGATTGATATTTCTAGGCTGTTCTTCGGGAATATAAGTTTGGTATATCAATTGTTTCTTGTTCACCTTGATTTATCAAAAGACGGAACAAAACTCCTAGGTATTTACGTGGGAGGCAGTTTATCTATTCCAATAGACTTTTCTGTGTGAGACAGATTTGTTTATCAAGTCTTCGACTTTGGGTCGTAGCAACTCTTAGTTGTGGGTGATATCAGCTAACACTACACCAAATCAATGGATTTGAGACACTTATATCTGTTGTTATGAATTTAAAAGACACATATAAGTGTATCAAATCGTGCGTCCCGAATGCTTTGAGACGCCTAAAGAGACACTTATAAGTGTCTCTTAATTAAACAAAGCGACGCATTTTAAGCGTCTCTTAAATTAGTTAGCGACACTTTTTTAGCGCAACGTATAAATTAATTAAGAGACGTTTATCGCGCGTCGCTTATTTTCAAAGGCAACACATAAAAATCTATCTCAAATATTTTGCCACCTATAGATTTTTTTGTTTAATACACTTATATGCATCTCAAAATAAAAAAAAATAAAAAATAAAATTAATTTTTCAATTTGCAATTTCCAGAATCCAGAATCAATAGTTCATGCACCTGTATTTCATTGTTGCACCTGAATACAGACACCCAGCAAGAGCTGCCAGCCAATCCATTTTCCACCAAATATGAAATATGATAGCACAATTCAACATAAATAATCTCACTGTCATAATTACATATGTAATATACTCAAAATAAAAATAGCTTCCTATAACTACAAGTCTCTCACTATAATTTTGGATCAAAGTTGAGAAAATTTTGGTACTGAATAACATGGTACTTCTGATAAACTTGTTCAATCTACATCATGGGACTTCAAATACATTTCTACAGGAAATTAAGAAAGGAATTACCTAAAACTTGTTGAATGCCACTACTCGTAATTCAGATGGAACATATCTGACATGGCCAACTTCCTTGTCTAAACCAGCTCCAAGGAACAGAACACCTTGTACGATATCCTTTAGATTTTTTTTGTAACCTGACGAAAACAAAATCAAATGAAAATATGTCAACACATGAGTGACACCCTTGATGTGATAATAAGTCCGGTAGATTAAGATCAGATTTAGGCAAGTACCAAATTTAGAGGCACCTTCTATAATGTCTCCCAAAATCTATCTAGAACCTTGACTTATAATTTCCATGTGCCAAGAATTTACTGTGATCCGACTTCTGACCTAACTACTTATTTGACGGCAGACCCAATTAGCATTTCATTCACAAGTCATCTGCGTAACACACCAAACACTGAACAAATTTCAAAACCAAGGCCAACAACAACAATAATTGGAAACTCTATGAACCAAAACATATCAACGACATTACAGTATTTCAACTTACCCATGATTGTGAGTTCTATAAAGGCACACTGAGATTCTGCTTCCTCGAGACTGAAAAAGAAACATCACTTATTAATATATGAGAAACGAAAGTAATAACAACACCCAAAACAGCTCTAACAACGACTACCTGTCCAAGCATGGGGATCATAAGAGTCATTCCAAGAACTTAAGCTTATTCTAATATAAGATTCATTCCTACAGGAGAGCTTTTAAGGGCATCACTAATAGCGGCAGAAATGTTACTCAATTCACTATGATCATCATGGTTGTTGGTGTGAAACTTCTTCAGGAACTAAGAAGCATGCCTTGCAGTTAACTCACATCCTTTTACCCTCTTGAACCACCTGGACAACAAAAAAGATCATTATTAGTCAAAGTTATCAAAGCTGAGGAGGAAATGTATACACAAAAAAGACACACCTCAATGCATAGTTCCAACAATATGTAAACCATGAGCGGGGTCGCCCTTATAGTTACTTGAACCAGAGCTTTCTCCGCTAGATGATTATGTATTACCTTTCCCTTTATCCTACCATACACATACTGTCATACACTTCAAATGGGTTCACTATATCATGTGAATACCAAACGCCGTCTACATGTATCTTGTCCTCAAATATAGTTCTTGCCATAAACATAAAACAACTTTGATTATAATATATACAAAATTAAAGTTCAAGACTAGATTTCATTGTGTAGGATAGAATTGGAGAAATCAGACTGCAAGAACACAAGTGTAGGATAGAATTGACCTGAAAAATACCACTTGTGAGCAACTCTCCTTCATGTCCACAAACCAGCTGAATTAAGTAATAACAGATGCAAAGTATTTAATACCGAGTACAAATAGATCATTTTCCCTCCTCCTTTATCCGATCTTGGGACCGGCAATGCAAGCACTGGCAGAATTAAAAAGGTTTTGGTCAAACACAAAATTAATAAGATATATTATATTGAGTAAATATAGGCAGTTACAGACCTAAAAAAAACCTATCCTCATTGTGCTAGAAAACACAACTAAGGCTGAAACAAACAAAAAATGACACCATAAAGCAAATTCTTCGATGCAACAAGTGGAATTTTCCATGTGCTTGTGTCGAACCTGTCCTTTCTGCGCAAAAGAGATAAACAAAGCCGAAACAACAAAAAAAAAAAAAAGTAGGATATACTACTGTTCAGTGCCAACTGGATTGTTACGCTTGTGTTGAACTTATCACTGTTGCGCAAAAGAACACAAAAAATAATACAAACCAGGAAGATATTACTCTCTCGTTGGCATCGATTGCAACCTATCTGCAGACCAGACCACCCAAGTAGGCATTTCCAGGTCCCTCAAATGCACCCATCCATTTCCTTGTGGAGCATCCCATACTAACACAGACTGATCATGCACTTCCTCGATAAGGGCCCTCTTCTATGTTGGTTGCACCTTTCTATAATGACAATAAGCGCCGCCAGCGATACATCCAGATGCAACAACTTTTCCTATATTATCTAGAATTCCAACTTGCAAGGAAGGATACTCATTACTAATTAAACAGTCAGCACGATCCACGCTTTCATCACTTGGGTGACCTAAGAGAGAATTTGAGCCTTTTTCTTGGCTGGGAGTGCCTACACGAGTTGATGATGTAGGTTCCTTGCATTTCAAGCAGGTCAAAATCTCCTAATAAAAAGAATAGATAAAATCATTATATATTAATGTTGAACTTTAATATGCTACTTCGCGAACAACAAAATAAAATTTACCTTCACTGCGTTGCCCAAGGACCCCAATTCACCTTCAATACCAACCATTTTACCGCCGATATTTCCCATTTCGGCTTCAATTTTGTTTAGTTTAAGTGCATTTTTGTCATATCTTTGGTGAAGGGCAACAGCTCCATTGCTGCCATTTCAATTTGCTTCTTTGACATATGAGATGAGTAGCCACGAATACCACCATTTTTTTCCAAACACCTCTTCTAGTTCATCAGAAATCACATTACTAGAGCTGGGATGCTTTCCTTTTGCTTTGTTCCTCTCATAATTCTCACTTACTTTGTTCTGCATTTTCCCATACTCTCAACATTATATTAGAATAAAGATCAAAAAGCCCCAAAAAGTATGTGTTAGTAACTTACATACGCTTCAACTGCACTAGGATGGACACTCCCGTCACGTCTTACAGCTCCGTATAATCATTTCTATGTAGTAGAAGGTGGTACCACTTCTTCGCCAGGTTCATCCTACAAATACAGACATGTGGTTATCTACAAATACTAGTAATTGAAGATAAACAGCTAAGATCAGGAACATGAGTACTTACCAACTTATGCTTCTTGTTATGGGATGTGCACCTCCCAAGTGTATGGTGGACAATTTGCTTTGCTTTTCTTTCTGCATTCACCTTATTCTTTGCTATCTTTTCAGGATTCTTCTCCATACCAACAAATTCCTCCAAGATATATGGATCAATCCCAAGTGGAACATCTTCTCTTGCACTTTACCATATTTCCGGAGTGAGTTCTGGAAGTGGTTCTTCATCTACCTCCTCGGGTATCTCAGCTCCTTCCTCATTTACTTCTTGCTTTTTTTCTTGCTCTTTGTTACGAGTAAGAACTCGTAGCTTTAATTGCTGCCTTAACACATATTTGAATCGTCTGTAAAAGGGTGGAAATGATACTTCAACAATTTTCCGGCAGGCTGCTGGGTCCATATTCAATTCAAATTCACCCTGGTATACACATTAAGATCAACAGAAACAGTCAGCGACACGATCTAATCTGTCTTGTGCATATTCATACAAAATTGTAACATAATTTTGTGTTATACCTTCAAAGCAGTCCACACGTCGACTTTAAAATTGTCCAGGACACACCTCCATTCCTTGTATGATATAGGAATATGACTCTGTATGAGCTCTCCAATCCTAGTAGCGAATCTTGCAGTGGCAATCTTATCTCCTATGATCTTGCCAGCAAAATTGACACTGATATACATCTTCGGCTTTGATTTGCTGGATACCTTTTGCTGGGATGTCGTCCTAGTTGAACGAGACACATCAGAACCGCTTTGACTTGATTCCATTCTACTGCAAAAGAAGAAGTGAAATCTTGGTCAAATGATTAAACAATCATCAAGTAATATAAGAAGCAATGAACATTAAACTGCTCACATTAGTCACATTAAGCAATACATACCAACATAACCACATTCAGAAAATTAAAACATAACCACATTCAGAAAAAAAAAATACCAACCATATTAGATCATAAGGTATTACTAAAGTTGGTTGAAAATCTGTGTAAAATGAAATATACAAAGACTAACATTCCTACAATCTAAACTAAGACACCATCATATTTCCACTGCTTCCCGTTGAACCAACAACACAGCCAAGTTGGGCTCATCCGCAATTAAAGATTGAATTTTTTCAAAATCAGGCTTTAACAAATCGTCTACATGTCTTGTCATACCCATCGGTGAGTGAAGCACAACAGACTAATCAGGATTCTTTACATCTTGAGAATAAAAAACTTGTTTGGCCTCAAAATACATAATCGCAGGTTCATCATAGTAGTTGTCTATACTCTTGAATCTATTCAAGTTTACCATCACCGGGTTTGAATCTGGGCAAAGTTTACACCCGAGGCTCTTGTTCTCCACCTTCACCCAGTCACAATAAAAGACTACCTCCGTAAATTCTGTGTAGTCAACCTCCAACATTTGACGAATCAGACCATAATACTTGGTACTCTGATCTTGTAGGTTCTTATCTTTACTGCTTGCCCTGAATTTAGTAGTAGCTTCCATCCCCACTATCCCGTGTAACAAATTTCTCCTCGTACGAATTTACTGAGAACGTATAACCATTCACCCGATACTTCTTAAAATCTTTTGCTCCAATTGGTCCCTGCACATAGCGCCATAATTTTCCATTCATCTTGCGCTCTCTCTCCAACTGCAAGCAGTAAGAACTTGTTAGCAAAGAATATACCAGTAGTTAACAACAAAAAATGATTACCACAGTTAGGGAATAAACTTCGACACACCTTCTTATACAACCACTTAATGAAATTCTTACATCGCTCCACCTCGCTAATCGAGTTCTTTTTCCCATTTGAATTAACTGAAACTTTGTCGCAATACTCACCGCAATTCAATTAGTTGTTAGAACGATTAGTACCAAAAGGATAAGAAATACTGATATAAATGGTAACATAAAGATAACCCACCCATAGTACCCTGCTACACCTTCTATTTCACGACAAAAAAGCACTCATCGACGTATTTGTATGAACTGGGCATGAGTCAAAGTCACATTGTCATCTCCATAAACAGGACCTTCATAGTTGTACTCGGATTCAGGGTCTAAGAAAGCTTCTTGCGTAGCTCTGTGATTCCCATCCTTTGCATTTGACAATTTTTCCATTGCATGCCTCGCAGATTCAGAAGTAAGATGCTCTTGTTCAATTGTCCCTTCCACATAACGTTTGTTAATTGGTAAGTTTTTACAGCTCTTCATCGCCCTGCTTAACATAAACAATGAAAGTTAATGTGAAACAAATATCAAATAAAGATAATTAATTGCAAGTAAGTCAGTGAATGTAAGGTACTTACCTTTCAAATGGATACATCTACCGATATGTAATCGGTCCACATATAAGGGCTTCATCAGCAAGATGCACCACAAGATGGATACTAGTATCAAAAAAGGAAGGAGGGAAATAATTTTCAATCACACATAATGCCTCGGAAACCATGAATTTGGCCTGTTGAAGTTCAATTTTAATTAGAACTTTCGCATACAAGATCCTGAAGAACAAGTTCATCTGGTGAAGCGCCTTACGAAGGTCTGGTACCTCGAGAAAGCATGTTGAAGCAACACCGGTAGCAAGTATTCTATAATCACATGATAGTCATGTGACTTCAAACAACTCATACCCGGAGGTTTAACTGTCACATTATTTCCAAGATTTGATGAAAATCCAGTAGGAAACTTCATATTTTTTAAAACTTTAAGAAATCATTTCGTTCTTCTTTGTTCAAACAGAAACCAGCAATCGGTACAATGTCCTTGCCTGTTTCAGAATCTGTAGTGATCCACTGCCCACTATGAATATTCATCTTCTTCATATCTTTCCGTGCTCTTACACTATCTTTGGACTTGCCCTTTATATCGAGAATATTATCTATCAAATGCTCGGTAAAGTTCCTCTCAACATGCATTGCATCTACACAGTTACGGTAAGGATTATACTTCCATGACGAAATATCGAACAACCGTGCCCTCTTATAAAAAGCTTTACTTGGAGAATCAACAACATCACAACCAACTTCCTCGTAACAATATTTTTTTCTCTTTTTGCTAGCTTTGGACAGTTTTCCAGGAATATACTCGATGTTCGAAGTCTTTAGCATTACTTCTTCTCCACTCAATCGATGCGGTGCAATTCTTCTATCTCCAGTCTTTAGTCCCAAATACTTTCCAGACCTGAATGGATGTCGTGTATTAAGAAATATGCGGTAGTTTAGGTACACTATTTTTCTGCAGTGACCCATCCATATACTTTCAGTTTCATCAGCACAATGAGGACAAGCTTTGTACCCATGTGTTGTACACCCCGACACATTTCCATAAGCCGGTAAGTCATTTATACTCCACATGAGAATAACTCTGCATATAAAATATTCATTTAGATGCATATCAAAAGTTGTGAAGCCATCAAACCAAAGTCTTCTCAACTCATCTATTAAGGGCTGAAGAAACACATATATGTCTTGACCTGGCGCTTTCGGTCCCGGTATTAACAACGACATTATCTGAAATTCTTCTTTCATACATAAAGAGGGTGGAAGATTGTACATCACCAAGATTACTGGCAAAAAAGCGTAACAAGTGCTCAATCCACGTTATTGAAACCATCGATCGAAATACCAAGAAATACATTTCGTGCTTCAGCTGCAAATTCTAGCCACTTTTTCTTCATAGTCTTCCATTGGAGCGAATCTACTTGATGACGCATATGCTCGAAAGAGGTATGTACCTCATGATATTGTGTAGTATCTCTTAATTCTCTTACAAAGCGTAAAATGTCTCAATACTTGGCGAGGCTCTTTTTTAGTTATTGGTCCATATTTACCCTCTTTCACCACAAACCTTGATGTTTTATAGACGGGACACAAAGTTGCACTTTCGTGTTCTTTTTGGAACAAAACACAATGATTAACACATGCATGAATTGACTCAGCCTTCATTCCTAAATCTATCAGCATAGCTTTCATTGTTGGGTATTTTTCAGGGAAAGTGTTGCCTTCAGGGAACCATTTTTCAGTCGTCCCAATAGGTACGTAACACTATTACCTGACCAACCAAATATCTTTTTAATATGATGCAGTTCTACAATTACATTAAGTGTTGTTTCATCACCCTCATAACCCGGATAAATCTTTTCCTTAGCTAACTCCTTATACCTGTGGTATTTCTTACCTAAGTCAGGCGAATCAGTTTCATTTATATCCTTGTCTAACCTTTCAAATACTTCATAGGCCTTGTCTACAAAGTCCCCTAACCCACATTGTTCATCTGTAATATTCTCTTCTATATGTTCCTCAACTGAGATTTCTTCATCTACAGTTTCTACCTCTACATTTTCCTCTACGTGTTCCCGCACTACTTCTGATGTTAATGTGGTGGATTTGTCCCCATGTAGAGACCAGATTACATATGACTTGTCTATTGAGTGTACTTCCAAATGATACTTCACTAGGGAAAAAGACATAGAGTTATTATTTCGACAAATACGACAAGGACAAGGACATAATAGTGAACCTCTCATCCTATTGTTGTATGCAAAATCTATACAATCAGACACACATTTTCTATAGACGTCACTAAACCTATCTTATTCATTCATCCAACCTTTGTCACATACTTGCACCATTATACAACAACATATAACATAGTATATCAATCAAGTACCCCTCCGCCAGAAACATAATTGAATTCACACATACAAGTCATTCTGACAGATCAATAGGGTACAACTTAAAAGTAAAATGACATGCATACGTAGAGCGACAGAATAGGTGATAGTACACTAGGCCAATAAACGCATATAACTCATGATTTTCGCTGATGTATGTACACAACCCACACAATCATACCAGAACATGAATGCCGAAGTAGACGAATAACACATGCTTATCCAGATGCCATTCAAATGAAAAAGATGATAACAGAAAACCAAAACAACAAACATAACTCAAAATATTCAATGCTTGAATCAAAATAAGATACTCACTTTAGAATTCAAATTAAAAATATTTCAAAGTATGCATAAGCAAAAACACATCAATCAATTTATTAAACATCATCGATGTTGTCAATTGAAACATGTTATAGTAACCAGCAAAACATGTAATAACAATCCTCTACCATACTCATAACCCTTCTTAAAGATCAAATATGTTATTATAATAACTAGCAAAACTCACGGACCCATTCTTAAATCACAATAAATCAGCTAACTAACAAAGAAAAAAAATACAATTCTTCTGAGATGCTAAGGAAAACACAAAAAACTGAAATTTCATTAGGATCCCACTAATTTTTGTACCTTTACCAATTTTTTTGACAAAAGGGGGGAGAATTAATGTGTAGTTCACACCACAAATAAATATGGTTTACGGATCATTATGTAAGGGGTAGTGGTTTTCATGTTGAGATGTGTATTGACTAAGGGGGAGTGATGCATATCACCATAGTGTTATTGTCAAAGTTGTGATACAATTGAACTTTGATATTGTGTAATAATACTATGACACTGTATAACAATGATTGAGAGCATTTTATTTTCTCATTGTTAAAGCTACGGATCTTCAACAACTGTGATGCTGAACTTACAACCTTTAGGATCATGGAGTACTTGGAAATGACGAAGATTTCGAGCCGCGTTGAAAATGCCAAGGAAATCAAGCATGTGGATAAGAAGATTATTTTTTATCTTTTTTTGTAATCCATATGTATTGATAGTTTGTCACTAAAATTGACAAAGGGGGAGATTGTTAAAGCATTGCTCGGTCAAACTCGCATGCGTTGCTATCTCAAGCATGTTTGTCAATTTTAGTGATCAAAATTATAAGTCTTGATTTCTGGACTATTTGTAGATGTCTCGGACTAGGACGTAGATAGTGCAGTTGAGCTTAAATCTCTTGACGTTCATCTCTTGAAGACGAAGAACTACTAAGGGGAGCTTGTGGAACTTCTTCTACAAAAGGTATGTGGAGACTTGAACTTATCTATCACTTGGAAAGTATATTTCTACTATCTCCTATATTGAGACATAAGTCATGTTACGATATAGTTTTCCTTATACACAATTGAGATTTCGAGCGAGTATATCTCGCTTACGTATTTCTCTAAATATGTATTGGTAAGCTTTAAACTTCGACCAAGTTCATCTTATATCATGAGAAAATTGCCTAGTAACATCTTACATGGTTTGTGTGATATAGTCATTTGGTGTAATACTTGGAAGGTTTCAATAATGATTATTTCAATATCTTGAAAATTGCTTTGATGCTAATAGTGTGTGAAAACGGCTATTGACATTATAGAAGAATGTTTCAAAGATTGAAATAAAAAGTTGATGATGTAACCATCTTTGGATATAAGCATATATATAGTGTGTTTGCACATTAGTGTATAAGTCCATAAACCGGGAGCCAAGAGTATGCATATGTGTGTATACGGAATTGGTGAAGGAGACAGGTTAAGTATGCGTACAAGTACGCATACTGGCGGAAGTTCTCAAACCGAGAATTTCTGCTGAGTTTGGTTTTGGCAAAACTCTTAACTTGTCACCTTAAGTATGCGTACATGTACACATACTAGAGGAAGTTTTTGAACCAGAAATTTCTGGTGAGTTTGGAAACTTTTCAAACTCAAAAACCGGTAACTTAAGTACGCATACCCGTACGCATAATTAAGATGATTACTTTGTCAAATTGGTCAAGTCCATGAAATTAAACCTTTAAATCATAAGGAATGCAATCTTTGCAAACTGTGGATATAATGTTCAAGATTGATTCAAGTGAATCAAACCGATTTGATTTCTATTGTGTTTTCTAAACAATTGAACAACTCTTAACTAGTTTTATTTGAGTCATTTGAACTAGTTATGGTTAAGATGAATAAGGTTGATATATGAGAGTAATCATATGGCTAACCTCGGTTAACTATTTGTGAACCAACTTTGGTGTACACGTTTAGGTATGCGGCTACATAAACCTAAATGAGGGTACATTTCATTTGTGTGTAACAAGCTAAGTTCGATCTAACAGTTGAAAGATATTAGCTTGGTTGAATCAAGTTTTTCATCTAACGGTGAATATTGAATGCTTTTTTACCAAGGTAACTTGGATTGCAAACCCTGATTTGAAAACTATATAAAGGAGAACTCTAGTGTGTTACTAGTTGCATAACTAGAGTCGATTCTCCTTTAACCTTAGGTTTCTTCTCGAGATCCTGTAGGTTAACGACTTGAAGACTTCATTGGGATTGTGAAGCCAGACCCAACTATTATCATTGTAGTTGCGTGATCTGATCTTGTTGTTTCTATCGTGTTAAGTGCAATTGAAATAATTGGCTCGAGATTTTATATCTCCGATATGCAAGATAGAAAATTAATCACAAACAAACTTCGTCTCATCGTTTGTTATTTCCACAATAACTTGTTTCACTAGTCGATTAAGTTTATTGTGAGGTGATTGATAATACTAGGCTGTTCTTCGGGAATATAAGTCTGGTTTATCGATTGGTTCTTGTTCACCTTGATTTATCAAAAGACGGAACAAAAAATCTTGGGTATTTCTGTGGGAGACAGATTTATTCAATCCTATAGACTTTTCTGTGTGAGACAGATTTGTCTATCAAGTCTTCGACTTTGGGTTATAGTAACTCTTAGTTGTGGGTGTTATCAGCTAAGGGAATCAAGTGTGTAGTATCCTGCCGGGATCAGAGACGTAAGGAGTGCAACTGTACCTTGAATCAGTGTGAGATTGATTAGGGTTCAACTACAGACCAGTCCGAAGTTAATTGGTAGTACGCTAGTGTCTGTATCGGCTTAATACAGTGTGATGTTCAATCAGGACTAGGTCCCGGGGTTTTTCTGCATTTGCGGTTTCCTCGTTAACTAAATTCTGGTGTCTGTGTCATTTTTTTTCCGCATTACATTTTGTTATATAATTGAAATAACACAGGTTGTGCGTTAACATCAATCAATTATAATATCCAACCTTTAGTTGTTGATTTACATTGATTGACACTTGAACATTGTTCTTTGGTACCGTTCAAGTCACTCCTCTTATATTCAATCGGGCTCGCAGATTTCTATTTGCTGATTGCGGATTGAATTAAGAGTTCGAGATATTAAACTCTTTGATATACTTTACTCTAGATTGAGTCTGACTGTCTAGTTTATTCTCTAGAAAGTGTATTGGAGTAAGTCCTCATAGATTTCCAAACGAATTGTTGGGTGTGGTTGTTAGACCCCCGCATTTTCAATTGGTATCAGAGCAGGAAAACACATTAAATACCTCATAAGTATGTGTTTGTAGCGATATGATATGGACAAATGTGCTTGTTAGATCATGGCTCGGTTGAACCCACCAAGCATTGGTATGTCAAGTTTGGTTGTCATATTTTAGTGAATCAAAACTCATGTTAAGAGTCGCTTGATTATGTATTAGAGTTAAACTTCGTATATGTTATCTTGAAACTATTAGGATAAGAGACATTACAAGTATTGCGAAGACTTCAAGATGTGAAGAAGCAAGGAGCTACAACGACAACAATCATCCTTCCTATTGAGGTTAATGATATTTGACTTGAACTGTTTCATTCCATAACATATCTTTCAAGTCGTGCATATTGAAAACATAACTGCGAAGCATATTTGAACTCTAGATAGACATAGTATTAAGGAATACAATACGAGGTTTATTTCTTAACCATTAAACTTTGTTGATAAGACATCGCCATAATCATTTGAATGCTATTGTGATTATGTATGGGTATGAGGTGAGGATTTCATCCTAGGGAACAATGTTTACATGTGTTCTAAGGAAGTAAGTTCATAAAATTGTTTGTGAACCGAAAAGAAAATTGCCAGGAGTTATTGGTTTTGTTATTCATTGCATATCTTATGAACAACCAATATGTGTGATAGAGTATAACCGCTCACAACTTGTTGTGTTCTTGGTAGAACTTGTTCACAAAGGCCTGACTTATGTATTGGTATAACTTTTATTAGTAAAAACCGATCTTAAGTAAACACCTGTGGTATGATCGGATTTTGTATGTCTAACCTTGTAAGGGAAAGGGAACCGATCCTTGTAAGGGAAAGGAACCGATCCTAGTAAGGGTGCAATACATCAAAGGAACCGATCCTTATATGGGGTGCAGCAAGGTTTATAGCAGAAAGGGGAACCGCTCCTATGGACATGTGCAACACATATAAGTTAGATACAATATATATGTGAGGAACCGATCCTAGTACCTAGTCAACTGAACTTTTGGGAAGCTAGTGTGACTATGCACAGTACTCACATGGAGGTAGAACCGAAACTTGTTTTGGTAGAACCATAAACCCATGATTATGATTGAATGTTGGTTTGATCCATCACATAGTTCTTGAAAGTCAGATGAACCAATTCTAAACTTGTTTGGAAGTGTAGCAAATCGGTTTCAAGGTTGTAAGTGTGAAAGAGAACTTGCAAAGTTAAGATGTCGACAAACTTTGAACACGTGCTGTGAATGTTTATTTCTATAATTGTTCAAAGATATTCCTTAACGGCTATGGGAAGAGAATCCCAGGATCGAAACATAAGTAAGTTAAGAATCTTTTAATTAAGGTTATTAATTTCATTTGTAGGGAAATTACAGAATTGGTAATGTGCATTTACTAATTAGATTTTCCGAGAGATTTCGATCGTTATTTTTGGACAAAGCATTTCCAGGAATTATGAAAACTGAATCTGTGCTTTTATGAATATCTTGAGAATATTTTCGGTTTGGAAATTCATTGGTGTCCAAACTTCCTTGTCTATAAATAAACGAAGTTTGCCTTTCTAGCAAACAAATCCTTCGTAACAACATATTTACTTTTTTGTTGTTGGTACTGGTGTAGCCGCCTATTCGGAGAGGAGAGTAACCTAATTAGGCGAAATCTCTTACGGTCTCTCAATTTAAAGTCTTCTTTGGGATTGAGAAGCTCTAGCGCGACCCTTTGGTGGGAAACTAGATAATTCCGGTTTATCTTTGTTTTCGATTGATTAGATTGACTAACGGTGATTGAAATCTGATTGCACCTAGTTTTTTTATTCTTGAGAATCTTCTCTTCTGATATAATATTCACTCCAACTAGTTCAGAGTTTCGACAGGGATCTTTAGACTGTTGTTAGTTCTAATGACTATCTTGTGATAATTGATAGACACATTTTTGTGTCTAATTTGTCTCGATTCTTTATATTGATAGTGCTCATTTTTGTACTTATTATGGTGTTTTATGCGTGTGTAGGTATTTTTGGCCAATAAACATTTTTGGAAAAATCGGCTCGAAAAGTTGCGCCCGGAGGACACTTGCTATTCGGACTCTCGCTATGGATAAGGGGTACCCAAATTACTAAGGGGCACCCTCAGGACACCCCAAGGCAGATGCTATTCGCACCCCCACTCTGGATAGGGGGAGGTCATCTTCAACAATTCAAAAAATGAGTTTTGGCGGAAAAAAAAGTTGGTTTTCACGGCAGAAATTAGGGTTGATGATTTGGACCAGTTTTAGCGAGATTCAATCGCTGATTTTCATGGGCTAGGCCTGTTAGAGCAAAACAGGGTTCGTATGGGTGTTTGGGTCGACCAAATTGGGCTGGAACTCGAGTTGGAGCTAAAACAGAGAGGTGAAAGAAATACGGGTCTCTGTTGGCACGATTTTGGAAGATTCGGGGAGAATAAATCGCATAAAATCCTTCCTAAGATACGTACATACCCTAATAGAGAGTTTGGGATGGTTTGGACGGGTTAGAATTGCGTAAGTGAGTCGGCAGAGAAATTATTGCCGTGACTTGCACGGAAAGGAAAAGAAGAAATTTAATCGGGTTTGGAGGGTTTGGAGGTGTATAAAAGGTGTGATCGAGTCCCGAGAAGGGTATTGAAGTTTAGAAGAAGTTAGGGAAGTTTAGAACACCACAGTGGCAGAAATCAAAGTTGCGGGAATTGGATTTACTGCTGGTGTAGGAAGGAAGAACACGAAGAACAAAGGGCCATCTAGGACAGTCGTTTAAGGCGTCTTAAATACAACGATAATTCAACAGTGCTTACAAGTTTACGTAATGTTTCTTTATAACAGTGCACTTTGTAACGCCGATACACCGTTACAAATCGGTACGTGTTATTATTTTCTCATCCTTTTAATCAACTTTTGGGCTATAAACATGTATTACGAGCAAGTGATTAATATGAGGAGCTAAACCCCTTTCTTTGAGGCGGACGGAGGAAGCTATTTTTCCAACAAATATGTGGTAATATTTATTTAATTAATTTCTGCAATTCTTTTTATGATTATTTGCATTGAATCGAAATCGGAAAAAAAAAAAAAGATTTTTGCTAACTCTTTGTGTTTTCACTTGATGGTGCATGCTTAGCTTAGGGCTCTTGATGTTCCATGCTTGAGATTAACAACCGATATTTTGAAAATCTACTATTGGCAATATTTAAGAATCAATTGAACGTAAGAATTGCATGATAATTATTAATATTGAATCACATAAAAATTGGAAAATAGTGGAAACCTGAGTCTCAGAGCTTTTTATAATCTTGATAACAACCTTCTTCGAGTTTTCTAGTTTTATTTGAGTCTAAAAATCCTTCACAAGTCTGAGAGGAACGACATCTTTCTTACCTTTTTACTACAACTTTCAAAATCACATCAATTTTTGGCGCCGCCGACGCGGACTTGTTTTTAGGGTTTTAGATTTATTTTTTTGTTCTATTTTACGTTTTCTTGGGTATTTGTCTTGTGGTTACAGGTTTTGGATCTCGGATCGAAAAGAAAGCTGAGCCAAATATTTAGTGAACAATTAAAGACTTGGAGTCAAAGAAAAATCGAAAAGAAACGAGGAAAAGAAAGAGAATTTTATTTTTATTTTTATTTATTTTTTAGGGTTTTTCGGAAAAACCGTATTAGGGTTTATAATTATTTTTGTAATTTTTCTTTTTATTTTTGGACTTTTTGGACATTTTTGGGACTTTTTGGACATTATTTTTAAACCCTACAGAAGGGTAGTCTTAAATATAAACTGTTTGCAAAGAAGGAGGACAATTACGATATTGTCTCCTGCACCTTGAGGTTCGTACACCGACATAGGAGTCGGTGGCCGAGTCGACTACTGGCGATTCATCCCCGTGCTGGAACGGGAGGTAAGACTCCAAACACTCGCGAATCTCCTGTCGTGAGTTCTGGACTCCTTCGTTTGCATATATGCCGAGGACTTGAATACGGCCGCTTTAATTTTCTAGTAAAGGGCAAAGCACGGCCATACAAGATAAGGGTTCGGATTTCATCACCGTTCTCTTCTTGCCCGCCTTAGGAACACGTAACCTACGCTAACCTAAGCCTTAAAATTTTGACTAGAACAGGGACCGATAGTAGGTAACGAGCTTAATAGGAAAGTCATTCAAAAATATTGGTTACTCTTTTAAGCACACTTGAAGTTCATGAAGGTTTCGTGAGTTGAATGCGTGATCGCGCCGCATTGTAATTCGGTGAGGCCTTGGGTATCAAAGCTCCACCGAGCTTCCCTCGCCTCGATTCAACTCACTTTGACTCGGATTGATTCGAGAGGGGTTTGCTTAAATTATGTAATTTCCTTTCGAAGGATTAGAAGCTGTTCTAGAAACAATCTAAGTGGAGCCATCATGCTTTTTGTTTGCTAGAAATCTCTATGTTTGCTCTGGTTGAGTCGGCCTTGATTTGTGATTGCATAGAATCCCCTTCCTTATTATTTTGCATGCCTGAACGTAAAAGAGACGCCTAGGTAGATTTGTTAAAGAGAAACCTAGTAGTTCTAAGCGTCTCGATTACCTCAATTTAGAAAGTCCGATTTTTGAAGAGTCCAGTTACGAACGTCCGTCTTTTTACGAGGAGACAATCCCTAATATTCCGATAGTGCCAGAAATGGCAACTTTAAAAGCTTTGTTGAACCCGACTAGGGCTACTCGTCCCTCGTGTATCGGGTTAGGCTAAACGAAGCAACTTATGAACTTAAACACGGGACTTTACAGTGCTCCCAATCTTTTTAGGGAAAGAAAATGAAAACCCTATTTCCATGTTAGGGACTTTGAGGAAATTTGTAGTACCCTAAAGATTAGAAACCTTGATGATGATGCTTTGAAACTCAGGTTATTGCCCTTTTCCTTGAAAGATAAAGCCAAATCGTGGCTATATAGTTTGGCTTCTGGTTCAATTGAAACATATGAACAACTTACATCTACCTTTTTGAACAAGTTTTTCCCTAAGCACAAAACATCGTCTATTAGGACGCAAATCAGCGTTTTCTCAACGGAGGGAGAATCTTTGTATAGGTATTTGGAAAGGTTCAATGATCTATTAGCCCAATGTCCTCATCATGGTCTCGAAAAGGTTAGGTTAGTTCGGATCCTTTATGAGGTTTAGATTATTCCACTACAACCACGGTAGAATCTATGTGTACAGGTGGGTTTGAAAACCAAATGCGATTGATGAGGCGATGACATATTTGCATGAAATCGCCGAAAAGACCCAACAATGGGAAAATAGTAGGGAACCCAAGAAAACAATTCTTAGGAAGAGGAAACGTTAATAGGCTAGAAGGAGGCTTTGAATCAGATGCCAAAATTGCAGCAATAGCTAAAAGGTTAGAAGCTTTAGAATTGGGTCACACTAGTGGTAGAGTAGAGCCTTTTTGGGAAGGCCAGACTATTGAAGAGAAAGCCAATGCTCTTTATAATAATAACACTAGATTTGATAACCGTCAGAAATTTGACCTATATTCAGAAACCTATAATCCTGGTTGGAGAAACCATCCGAACCTCTCATGCTCTAAGGACCAGAACCAAGGTCAGTTTAGTAATTCGAATGCTCCCCCAGGTTTTGGCTATACTAAGAATCCTTCAGGAATAGCTCAGTTTCAAAATTAGTCCGATAAGAAAATTTTGAGTCTAGAAGAAACTCTTGCCTCATTTATTCAAAACACTGAAAAGATGCACCAATTACTTTCACAAAGTGTAGAAGCTAGTAACAGGATAGGGCAAGAAAATAGTCAAGCTATTGCCAAGTTAAAAACGCGAGTTAGTCGATAAATGAGTCCTTGAGAGAGAAAAAGGTAGGTTCCCTAGTCAAACACAACCCAACCCTAGAGGAGTTCATGAAGTAGGTGAAAAACCATCACATCGGTTGAATTCGGTTAGAACCCTTAGGAGTGGCGAGTAGTAGACAATCAATTAACCATGCCCGATAGTGAGCATACTATAGTTCACCCCTCAGGACCATCCATAGCTGAGGGGACTGATAAAATCTCTGATGATGCCAATTCGGTTCCTGAGAGGCCATATTTTATGCCTAGAGCCCCATTTCCACAGCTATTAGTACCAACAAAGAGTGAATCCAACTTTAATGACATAATGGAGGTTTTTAAGAAAGTTACCATAAACCTTCCGTTACTAGAAGCAATTAGGCAACTTCCGGCTTATGCCAAATTCCTTAAAGATATGTGTACGCGAAAGCGCAAACTTAGTGTCCCTAAAAAAGCCTTTTTAGCTAGTCATGTAAGTTCGATCATTCAGAACAACACAACTCCTAAATATAAAGACCCGGGTGCCCCTACCATTGCTTGCACGATAGGAAAACATCGGGTAGATAAAGCTTTACTTGACTTAGGAGCTAGTGTGTGAACTTACTGCCGTACCATGTGTACTTACAGCTATGACTTGGTGAATTGAAACCTACCAAGATAACACTACAGTTAGCTGATAGGTCTGTTAAAATTCCTCGCACTAGTACAAACCTTCACATAGGCCACGTTTTTTGGTTTACAGCCTAGCCACGTTTCACGTTATTTGTGTGGCTACCGGTCATAGGTATAACTATAGCCACGTCTTGTGTTACTTTGTAGCCATAGTGTATCATTTGGCCATGGGTTTAAACCTAAACCCATCAACTGTAGCCATAAGGAACCTTTTGGTCATGGGTTTAAGTTTAAACCCATCACCTGTAGCCATAGATGCGTAAATTACCACATTAGATAATTATGTATGTGTCGAATGTGTAGGATGGAAATAGACACACCTATTAATCCGTGACGGAAAGAGGATCAATTTAGCCTCCTTGGTTTGTTTATATGCCCATAATATATGGTTTATTAGACATGCATATACTAAGATTTAGACACATTTGATCGAACATGACAAAAAATTGACTTAAGCATGACAAAAAATTGACACACCGCTTGTTAATGTCTATGCTTGTTCACTGCAATGCTGAAACCTCAATCTCTGGGCTTAGGAAGGATATATTACAAGTGACTGCAATTTCCAAGGGAATTGCAATACAGCGGGTGCAGCTGGTCTTTGGAAGGGTACATTACATGTGATTGCGATATCGGGTGCAGCTGGGTATTTTGTGAAAATAAGACGTTCATAGTGGAAAATATAATGACAATCACACAACGAAAATATATCTTAAAACTTTTCTTGGTGGAGCTGTTAAATATATTATATTATATGCTGGTGTTTATAGTTTTGCATCTAGAAAGTAACATTAAAGTAACATTTTAGATGATGGTTCAGGCGAATGGTTACACTACTAGAACATGATTACATTAAACTCACTAAAAAGAGAATCACAAAAGGTTAGATTCATCTATTCATTTTTACCTGAATCAAATGTTGTACTAATAAATTCTTGGAGGTTTTAAAATTTGTTAAAGAAAAATTCACTTATTCCGGAAATAATTACCCAAGCATGAAATGTACATGAAAATGATAGATACATTTATTTCTCTTCGCTTAGGCAAGTCAATTAGTAAACTCTGCAGCTGGGCCGATAGCACCTGCTATTGCATTTGTCAAAATTCTCTGTTATTACTGCTAGCTACAGACAACAAAACTCCCATAACAGCACCCCTGAGCATCACATTCTTCTGCAACACCACAATAGCAAGTAAATAGATTCAGTAATAGGAAGTGAAAATGAAAAACCGATCATTGGTTTCATGCCACTCCATAGATTAACTTTGAACATATCTAGAAGCACAAATTTACCGGCCATAGGCCAATAGATATACTCTAGAATCGGGAGATCAGAGGTTTAAACATCCAATTCCCTAAGTCATTAGAGAACTTAACACAATAGAAAGTTATAAATTTGACAGCTTCGCTCCCAGAACAACGCAAAAGAGCAACAACATTAAGCCATGTACATAACCACAAAAAACTTGTACACCAGATGTGTAGAAATTTTAAAAACGACTTTTGGTCAACTGTCTTCTTTAATAATAAAACAATAGTGATTCAGACGGACGAGTGGTAAAACAAGAGAGCAAATATTCAAGGTTGAGCTAATTTAGTAAATCCAAAACTATACAAACTAAAAAGAGAAATGGGAGCAAAAGGAATATCATTCGCTCAATATACCTCAAAAAATTACCTAGAAAATTTTCGTGGATTAGTACTCGATGAACCACGAAGTGTACAAGAAGAATACGGTAGTTGGTGCCTAGGAAGTCAGGCGGAAACTCCCTCTTTCCGGCGAACAACAATTGTCACATTTGCTCCATTTTAAATCCACATATAATGATATTTCCCTACGGCAAGCAAAAAATACAATAAGTTCCAGAATGACTTAGAGAGCATCTAGTAGCAGAAGAGAACGATAGAGATGCATTTGACTACCTAGACAACTGTACAAGATCATATACATATGCTGAATGACAGTTTGAAGTATGTGGTTCTCATTGGAACATAAAGAAAAACAACATAACAAATTAATAAACACTACAATGAAAACAATCTTGCCAAAATAGTTTGTTAGTAACGCGTAATTTGGATAACGACTCGTGTAATCGTTCACAGAAAACAAATTACTATTATCTATGAAGAATAAACTCAAATAAAACACTGGGATTTCTACCAAAAAACAAATAAAAACAAAACACTGAAAAACTTGATCTCTCTAGTATATTAATGAATATTTAACATTCAAGTCAAAGTGAACCACTTCGAGCAAAACTTGATCTCTTCTAGTATATAACTCAACACTCCACTAAGAATAGGTTAAGGCGTTAAGCTCTGTCAGAGCAATCAGATGTACCCCTGCTCAAAAGCAAGACTGAATTGGCGGTGGAAGAAATTATGTATTCAGACACACAATTTACTTCATTTATTACCTAAAAAAAATTGGGTGCGACTTACCCAATTGTTGATACCACGGACCCTCTCCATTCCATACTTCATGCTCACATAGACTCCAGATATAGCCCCTAAAGAATACTCCCCAGAAATCATCTGCAGATGTATAGACAAACTTACACCGGTTAGCACCCTCCTATCACATCTTCTTTAACTGCAACAAGAATGGTTCTCTATCAGTATGGTTAGCAGTTGAAACAGAACATAGTATAGTCTAGTATATGAGCCATATGACTATAATGTCTAAGCTAAGTAGATAAAATGGTTTTGTAACAGTACAGTACATTATGAAACGAAACTTTCTATGACACTGTAGTTTAAATGGATTGCATAGAAGTTACCGATTTCACTAAGCCACTCCCTGCAACAAGCATTGACATAAGATCATTCAGTACGGCAACAACAAAATCATCGAATTCACAATGAGAACCTAAGAGAATCACGTTTTTCGTTGGTTTTAATCAGCTAGAGAATTGTGATAGTAGAAGCACTTGGTATCAAGTGAAACTTCGAATGGTGAAGCATTTTTAGCTTTTGCATTATTCAAATATTCACTAGATACCAACTGCAGCTGTATCAGCAAAATGAATAATCACAGTATCCAAACTGTTAACCATTGGTTGAAATAGCATTGCACCTTACAGATACGGTTTCGACAAATGAACCCATATCCAGCATTTCCTAGATTACTAATGAAGTCCCATTTCAATAAGAATATCTTCACCGTACCTAATCATAAACACAAGTTAAGAGTCCATTTTTCCAGTGGCAACCTCAAGGAAATCTTCATCCTTGAAGAAAAAGGTAGCATCTGGTTCCCAAAATACCATAGACAGATCAATCAATAAGAGATTAAAATTGATAAGCAAAATTCATATCCATCAGAGCCAATTCAAAAATACCTTACTCTTTAGCAGTCTTTCCTTCCTTCAAGTCGACATCAGAGATTTCAGCATTATTTCTCTGCCTGCGGAAAACAGAATTAGAACTTTAGTTGAGAGAGACTGGAGAGAGAGGAAGAGTAATAGGGTTTGAAAGAGGACCGATGTCAGATTTCATAAACAGATTTAGGTCTCACCAACAGAACAGTCAAAATACAAACAAAGTAGCATTTAAACTCAATTAGATTACCTAGAATTCAATTTCAATTTTTGTTACCATGTATGGGTTTTTATATCTCAACATACATCTGAAAATCCAGATTTTGAATAGCAAATTAATCTATTAATATTTTTTCTTGAAAGATAATGAAATCTAAAGCATCAACCCTAATCATGATTAGCCCAAATAATATATACAAAACATAACAAAGCCAAGATTAGCAAGACATGTATACAAGACAATCGAAACCTAATTCATCAAATCCAAAAAAGACAAAACTTTCAAAAACAAATTAATGAAAAATCCATAAATCGCAATCAACAATAAGAAGAAATCTTAGATTAAATCACGAGGAGCAACTACAATAAATTGAAAAGAAGAAAGTTGAAAAGATGAAGAAAAAGGTTTTGAGTTGGGATGGCTGCAGTAGAAGAGGGAAAAAGAGAAAAGAAACCAGGCCTAAGATGCTGGGGTTTTTTAATGGGTTCTTTTAGTAGGGATAAAACAGAGATGCGGAGCTTCCGAAGCTGCTTGGTTTGGCAGTTTGCGAAGAGATGTGATGAAGGAGAGATGGAAAAAGAATAGTGAACCCGAATGTTTTTACCCCAAAATTGTTAGGGCGGGATAATAAACTAGCGCGCCAAAATTGCCGCTACGTTTTTCCTCTAAAAATTATTGCCCGCCAAACAAATTGTGGCGGCAAGTTACCTTTTTGATTTGATAGTAGTACTCTCTTTAATTATACGTCTTTTACACGTTTCATGGCTTGTATGTATTCTTTTCTCCAGGACTGATGATATTTATTTTTTAAGTTTAGTCTAATACATCTCCTTGCAGTGTTCTATTTCAACTGTTAAAGTTCTAAATGTTCATCTCGTTTCTTTTTATGCTTTCTATATAGATTAAAATCTTACTACTGGAATTGGTTAAATTCTTCTTGCTAATGCAGGGTTACTTCTGGGTGCCAAACCACCCCAAGCACAACATTAGATGCTCAATAGGCTGAAGCTAAATGCTCTTCTTGCAAGAATCATATGGGCTAGATATGGAATCCAAATCAATGGAGATTGAAGATGGTTCTCAGTCGGGTTCTAAGTGGACTACCAATCCTGTATTAGTGGATTATAAATTATATTTAAGTTTTTTCCAGTTCTATGCTTATAAGTTTGTTAACAGGTCTTGTAACCTTATTGTGTGCGTGCTTTTAAGTCCTTGATGAATGGTCCTCCTCCTGGCATTTTGCTCATGTTAAAGGAGCATGTGGTCTGTCATGTAATTTACCTCTTAGCTTAATATACTACCCTTTATTATTCAAATAATAATAATATGTTTCGGTGTACTAAAAAGTCGATATTCTCATTTTATTTTTGTTTGTTCAAAATACATTCTTATTTGAATTTTCTGTGCGTTTGGCATAATTTGGAGGTTTAAGCCATGACGCTGATTCTTACCTGTAACTATAAGTTGTTAATTAATTGGCCACGTTAATCCCGGTTTAGATGATACCAATGACGACTGTTAAAATGATTCCATGTGGCTTAAAGGTACAAACTAACTAGCCACATTGGAAGGCTAATATGTGTCCTTAAAGAATTTATCGCCATGGTTCCAATAATTCTCCGCGTCCCAAAGGTAAACAATCGCCACGTTTAAAACGATTCGTGTGATTTTCGAAAATTTATCGCCATGGTGCTACAAGTGAACATAACCATAAGTCATAAATTGGCCACGATAAAATAAAATTTGTGTGTCTAAATAACAAGGAAAGCCATGGTTCAAATGAAAGTTACGTGGCTTTAAGGTAAACAATAGCCACATTCAAGTCAAATTGTGTGTCTAAAAGGATCTTATGGCCATGGTGATAGTGAAAATGCTTACCTACAAAAAAAATAATGAGTACCATATAGACACGGTTATAGAGATATAGCCATGGTAAATCATATTTTATAGCCACTCAAAGTTTTTGTAGACATAAAGGTACCTCTTTGTCACGGCACCTGATGCCACATTTTTGGAGTGAAAAAAATCCATGACCAAAAGCCTATGGACACGGTGATTAAGTGTGGCCAATGTGAAGATTTGTACTAGTGCTCGTGGTGTGATAGAAGATGTTCTTATTGAGGTCGACAAGTTTATTTATCCTGTGGATTTCGTGGTCTTAGATACCCAACCTGTCCCTGACCCAGAGAACCAGATACTTGTGATTTTAGGTCGCCCATTTTTAGCTACGTCTAATGCGATCATAAACTGTCGAACTGGTATTATGAATCTATCTTTTGGTAATATGACTATTGAGTTGAATATTTTTAATGCCAATAAGTTGCATACTGAGCTAGATGACACATGCATTGAAGAGGTGAACATGATAGGAACCTTAGTTCAGGAGTCATTACCAAACATCATATTGGAAGATCCATTAGAGAGTTGTCTAGCCCATTTTAGCATGGATTTCGACGATGATAGCAGCATTGAACAAGTAAATGCTCTTTTGGATTCTATTCCTATGTTAGATATCGATAAATGGAAAGATAGGTTCGAATCATTACTAGCTACCGAATCTACCTTAAGCCCTTGTTTCGAAGAGCCTAGAGATCCTCCCAAGTTGGACCCTAATTATGCATTTTTAGGCCCATCTGAGATTTTGTCTATAGCTTCCGATTTGGATAGTGATCATGAGAGTAGGCCAGTGACCGTACTTCAAGACAATAAGGAAACTTTAGGGTTGCCCATAGAGGATATGAAACATATAAGTCCTACAGTTCATGTGCCTCAGATGCATTTAGAGGATGAACCACCTGATTATAAATTAGAGAAAGCAATTGGCCTTTTTCAGGAACCTCATGGTCTAGAAATTAGGAATATTGTGACTAGTCTATCTAGAGACACCGAAAATTCTAAGTTTGGGGGTAGTAATTGTCAAGTATCCCTATTTGAAGTCCCTAACTTGGGACTCGAGCCTAGTGTGTCTGATGTATTACCTGAGTCTCTTCCGACTCCACAACCCGATCCGCCTGATACTATCCAAGAGGAAATCCAGCTATTTGAGACTCATTATTTGGGTAAATCCGTTTATCAAGACACTCATATGAATCCCAAGTGGGCACCACAGAAAAACCCAGTTGTCTTGCAGGAAACCTTGGATGAGGATGCGCTATGCCTGTTCATTTTTTTGATTTGGTGCAGTTGTCTCATAATTGTGGCAGTTTTAATTGATTTTGATGATCCACAGTTGTTTAGACTATTGATATACGATTTGAAAGGGTAATTAGCCATTTTATGGGTACGTAATGTCCGGTCAAGACGTTAAACTTAGCACTTCTTGGGAGGTAACCCAATATTCATGCGACACGGTAATATCTTTCCTTAACTCTTTTACTTCAAATGGTAGCGAGTTTCTCCTTGTTCATGCTTTTAATTTTATCTTTAGAACATTGAGGACAATGTTAGATTTAAGTTTGGGGTATAGGAGAAACTTTTTAGTTGCAGTATAAATAAATAAACTCCAAAGCCTAGAAATTTATGCTTATTAAGGATGACACTAACCAATCTAAGTGGATGGAAGCATTTTGGTTGTAGGAGTTGAGGAACCAATCGATTAGATGGAAACATCTAAAGAGTCTATTCATAAAAGCACGAGCTCGGGTGTTAGAAATAACATGATAGTTTCACCATATCTCGTTGAGTCCTTTTCACTTGTTTTTATTTTGTTTTTAAACTATGTTTCTCTAAGTGATTAGGTGGGGCCTGAATCAAGTTGTTCGATGCTAGGGTGAATTAGAGTGATTGAGACACGGGAAAAAAAAAAAAAAAAAAAAAAAAAAAGAAAAGACCGAGACCATCGACCAACCGAATAAATTGATAAAGTCGACCACCTGGAACCCTTGTATATGCCGGTTGTGTTGACCTAGAGTTAGGTTTATCGACCACTTTGGTTCCCTTGTATATGCCGGTGTGTTGATATTAGTCGACCGTATCTCGATCCATTAGGATAGGTTCATTTTGGCGGAGGCCTTGAGGCGAATATGGGAAACACCGATCACTTAGTAAACATCAAAACCATCTATGTTTTTCTCTATATCCATCTTCTTGATCTATCCATGTGATTAGTTTTGACTCCGGGTATTGATGTCCATAGTGCGACTATCTGAGTAGAGCTCTGTGACTTATATATGAATTTAGTATGCTTGAGTGCAAACTCGTGTACATCAATTGGAATTTCGCATCAGGGTACTTCCTCCTGTAGTCAATAAGTATGCCAACCAAGGAGATTCTTTAGTGCCTTCCAAGGTTACGCGTAGATAGTTAGGGTGCAGAGTAAAGGTTTTGTGGGTACACCTGCGGTAAACCCTCCCGAGACTATAACTCGGCCACTAGGGCCACCTAGGGGTTTAAAGGCTTATTGCATCGCTAAATGCAATCGACGATGCTGCATGGCAGTGAGTTAGGATTTTATTTTTATTTTTGCTCGAGGACTAGCAAATAATAGGTTTGGGGGTATTTGATAGACACATTGGAATAAAGAGAAAGAAAAAAAAAAAAAAAAAAAAGACCAGACCATCTGACCAACCGGAATAAATTCAATAAAGTCGACCACTGGAACCCTTGTATATGCCAGTTGTGTTGACCTAGAGTTAGGTTTATCGACCACTTTGGTTCCCTTGTATATGCCGGTGTGTTGATATTAGTCGACCGTATCTCACCACTAGGATAGGTTCATTTTGGCGGAGGCCTTGAGACAGGATAGGGAAACACCGATCACTTAGTAAACATCAAAACCATCTATGTTTTTCTCTATATCCATCTTCTTGATCTATCCATGTGATTAGTTTTGACTCGGGTATTGATGTCCATAGTGCGACTATCTCAGTAGAGCTCTGTGACTTATATATGAATTTTAGTATGCTTGAGTGCAAACTCGTGTACATCAATTGGAATTTCGCATCGGGGTACTTCCTCCTGTAGTCAATAAGTATGCCAACCAAGGAGATTCTTTAGTGCCTTCCAAGGTTACTCGCGTAGATAGTTAGGTCTCAGAGTAAAGGTTTTGTGGGTACACCTCTGGTAAACCCTCCCGAGACTATAACTCGGCCACTAGGGCCACCTAGGGGTTTAAAGGCTTATTGCATACGCTAAATGCAATCGACGATGCCTGCGACAGTGAGTTAGGATTTTATTTTTATTTTTGCTCGAGGACTAGCAAATAATAGGTTTGGGGGTATTTGATAGACACATTTTTGTGTCTAATTTGTCTCGATTATTTATATTGATAGTGCTCATTTTTGTACTTATTATGGTGTTTTATGCGTGTGTAGGTATTTTTGGCCAATAAACATTTTTGGAAAAATCGGCTCGAAAAGTTGCGCCCGGAGGACACTTGCTATTCAGACTCTCGCTATGGATAAGGGGTACCCAAATTACTAAGGGGAACCCTCAGGACACCCCAAGGCAGATGCTATTCGCACCCCCACTCTGGATAGGGGGAGGTCATCTTCAACAATTCAAAAAATGAGTTTTTGCGGAAAAAAAAAGTTGGTTTTCACAGCAGAAATTAGGGTTGATGATTTGGACCAGTTTTAGCGAGATTCAATCGCTGATTTTCATGGTCTAGGCCTGTTAGAGCAAAACAGGGTTCGTATGGGTGTTTGGGTCGACCAAATTGGGCTGGAACTCGAGTTGGAGCTAAAACAGAGGTGAAAGAAATATGGGTCTCTGTTGGCCTGATTTTGGAAGATTCAGGGAGAATAAATCGCATAAAATCCTTCCTAAGATACGTACATACCTAATAGAGAGTTTGGGATGGTTTGGACGGGTTAGAATTGCGTAAGTAAGTCGGCAGAGAAATTATTGCCGTGACTTGCACGGAAAGGAAAAGAAGAAATTTAATCGGGTTTTGGAGGGTTTGGAGGTGTATAAAAGGTGTGATCGAGTCCCAGAGAAGGGTATTGAAGTTTAGAAGAAGTTAGGGGAAGTTTAGAACACCACAGCGCCGAGAAATCAAAGTTGCAGGAATTGGAGTTCTGCTGGTGTAGGAGGAAGAACACGAAGAACAAAGGGCCATCTAGGACAGTTGTTTAAGGCGTCTTAAATACAACGATAATTCAACAATGCTTACAACAGTTTTACATGTGATTTCTTTGTAATAATTTGGCTTTAACGCCGTACACCGTTACAAATCGGTGTGTTATTATTTTCTCATCCTTTTAATCAACTTTTGGGCTATAAACATGTATTCTGAGCAAGTGATTAATATGAGGAGCTAAACCCCTTTGCTGAGGCGACGGAGGAAGCTATTTTTCCAACAAATATGTGGTAATATTTATTTAATTAATTTCTGCAATTCTTTTTATGATTATTTGCATTGAATCGAAATCGGAAAAAAAAAAAGATTTTTGCTAACTCTTTGTGTTTTCACTTGATGGTGCATGCTTAGCTTAGGGCTCTTGATGTTCCATGCTTGAGATTAACAACCAGTATTTTGAAAATCTACTATTGGCAATATTTAAGAATCAATTGAACGTAAGAATTGCATGATAATTATTAATATTGAATCACATAAAAATTGGAAAATAGTGGAAACCTGAGTCTCAGTGCTTTTTATAATCTTGATAACAACCTTCTTCGAGTTTTCTAGTTTTATTTGAGTCTAAAAATCCTTCACAAGTCTGAGAGGAACGACATCTTTCTTACCTTTTTACTACAACTTTCAAAATCACATCAATAATCCATTGTTAACAGACTCCGTTCTGTGTATGATTGATCACAAGAGATTCAAGTGATTGTGTGCAGGTTTTTATTGAAGATTTAAGAATATTTGAAGGCAAAGAAGATATTGAAGATCTGACTTGGGTTTTATAATCTTTGGTGTGCACAATACTTGTTTCGGTAAAAGAGGATCCAATTAATAATCGGTTTATCCTTGTGGTAGATTTGATTGATTAATTGAGTAGATCGGCATCAATACGTTTCCTTATAATTAAAGGTTTTGATTGGCTTAATCTGAAACGATTAGCTTTGGGTGATTGAACATAAGATAGATCTAAGGACCCGACG
The DNA here is from genome assembly GCA_023531295.1 of Papaver armeniacum. Classification (NCBI taxonomy): domain Eukaryota; kingdom Viridiplantae; phylum Streptophyta; class Magnoliopsida; order Ranunculales; family Papaveraceae; genus Papaver; species Papaver armeniacum. The sequence continues at coordinate 698,615 of JAJJWW010000271.1, read as the reverse complement.
AAGGAGTTTATGTTAAGATAAACAGAAGAGCCTTTGTCCGACTCATATCACTTGGTTGAATAGAGTTGATACCAAACAGATTTGTTGTTCCTTTACTGTTTGGAATACGACCCAAAGGAATGTTCCAAGTACGTGACTTATTCACAAGTCAGAGGCGTAGGAATACAGACGGAACTAAGTGAACTATATGGTTAGTTATTTGGTCTCAACTATATGAAGTTAGGTGTAATTTTGTGTAGCGGCTTAATTTTGAGAGTATTCAATTCTGGACAAGGTCCCGGGGTTTTTCTGCATTTACGGTTTCCTCGTTAACAAAATCATGTTGTGTCATTTACTTTTATTTTCCGCATTATAATTGTTTTATTATAATTAAAGTAAATCACACAAACGTTAATTTATATTTACTTGATAAGCAATCCTATTGTGTTTGGTTAAGTCCGAACCATTGTATCAAGTAAACATACTTCATTGTTGTATTGTGTCGATCTCGTATCCATAGATGATCACACGAAGTGTGAACCAATTAGTTGTATTGTCTCGACTCAGTCCATAGACAATCACTTTCGGAGAAAGGACTTATAGGTAGGAAAAGTTTTAGCTTGAGGTATATTTGGGTACCCTCGCCTTTTCAATTGGTATTAGAGCAGGCAAACACGAAAAGATCTAACAATCTGTGTTTGGTGCGATCCAACCTATAAGAATGAATCCAAAGGATGATTCATTTAACGTAAGTCAAGATAATGAGAATAAGATCTCAAGGAAAACCAATGGAAATTGGTCTCGAAAGTCTTTTCGAAAATCAAAGAAAAAGTCTATGACTAATATTTTCATTGCGGATCAGGTTTCTGATCAGAAAATAGTGAGTTCAAAACTCACGAAACATGGTTTGGACTCGTCTCCAATTCATAGTGAAAAATCGTCTGAAAAGAGATTCGATTCTCTTGTCTGCCTAAGTTCTGAATTTCGTAAGGTGATAGAAAGCTTTTTCAAACATATTGAAAAAAATTCAGAAAAGGGTAAATCCATTGACAGTCTAGATGATGTCCTAGAACTTATCGTTCAAATGAATGGAAGAATATGTGAAGGAAAGCGAGAAACACTTAGTCTTCAAAATAATCTGATAGATTATGAGGAACAAAAACTAGCTTTATGCAATGAAGTTCATCAACAGAATAAAGAGTGTGAAATTCTTACTCAATCGCTGGAACACTCACAAATAAGGAATAAGGTCCTTATTAAGAAACTCCTTACTGTAACATGTCAGGAGGTATATCTGAACAAGTGTTTAGAAAAACATTTCCAACAAGGAACGAAAACCTTAAGAGGACATATAGAACGTCTTGAACAAGAGACGTTGGCAAACTGTCGACTGGCAGATCTAGACAAAACGGGTTCAAGTTCAAGGAACATACCATCCTGGGCACAAGATGTAATTAAGGATATTGTATCTCGCAATTCCCTTAACAAAGAGTATGGGTTCAGAACCCACAAAGAAGAACATGATCATGTTCAAAAGGGAGAAAGATCTTCTCCTGTGATGTATGATGAGGATTATCCTCATCCCAGTGCGTAAACGCATTGGAATGTGCTTCCTTACTTTTCCCAATCTTCGGATGTAAGGAAGCACACATACATGGGCAGCTGGTATCCTACTAATATCACTTATTCAATAGAGATATTACACAATCTACCTTAAGGATATATTAATCATCTTTAAGTGTAGAAAGGTTGTCTTACAACAACTTGTGTAAAAAGGATAAGTTAGTATCTTCTGATACCTATTTTGGAGAAAATCTCTTTGGAGTATATTGTGTTTCTTTAACACATTAAGATGCGAAAATATCTTCAAATCTTATCAGAATTATTTATTTAAGGCTGATATCTATGTTTGGAATGTGTTAAAGGTATTCTAGTATTTGTACTCAACGTGTCTGAGAACTTATACTAAAGGATGTATTCTCAAACCATATCTCAAGCACAACTTCTGAAAGCATTGAGTGGAATGACTTCTAAGGATAATACTCATCTTGATAATGCCGCCAAGAAATCTGGTTTTGAAAATACCGATAATGAAAAGGATGATATGACTCATCTCCTTGTCCAAAACAGTTTGGATGCTAAGGTTGATATTATCAATCTTCGACAAGTCCTCCTCGGTACCATCGAAACTCATCATAGACAGGCAAGCATTACTAGAAGCTGTTATCCGTAACCAAAGGAAATGATTAAACTTGGAATCGGTAATAGGGAGTATGCTAGGAATATTAATCGAAAGGTTAATGCTTTAGCTTTGTGAACATAACCAAGGTGCGTGTGCGAGAATCCGAGATATCAGTCGTGATGTTGTTGATGAAGATCCTGAAAAATTTTAGGAAATTGAAGATGATCTTTGAAAAGCACCTGTCGGAAGGTTACTAGAGATTAAGTTATTTCCTGTAATACTTAATCTAGTTTAATAGACATCAATTTTTGATTTCTTTCATTGATTGTATTGGTGTCTTATAAATAAAACCATTATGAATAAAATTATTTGATTGGTAATTTTGCTTGTGATAGTTTTTGGTTTACATAGCATGTGCTTAATTGATTTTACCTTATTGCTATGTATGTTTATGAGATGTTTGATTTCGGTTTTACTACCTTAATATTCAATCTCATATTTTGTGAACCCTCATGGTTTGGGTGACTTTTTGATTTAGCGGGATTAAGTATTAGCCCTTGTAGGTAGGCTTTATCAAAGGATTATGAGGGGTTCTAATAGAAACAATATGTGAAAAAGTCACAATATGTTGAATCGTTTTTGGTTTAGTATAAAAGCATATGTGTTTCGACGGTTTTCAACTTTTGCTTGCAATTGTTAAAACCGGTTTACAACCTTTCTCTGGTAAAGGTTGAGGTGTGTTGTTATTCTTTTGTTCACGCATAAGGATGACAACATGGTGATATTTCGATATCAAATTTCCCTGGACGAAGATGCAATCATATTGGAGAAGTGGATGTGAAATTTGAGGTAACAATCTTGTTAGTTAATTTTTTTCCTGTTTAAGAAAAGCCTGAGTTTATATTATATATATTTGTTGCTTTTGCTTAACAAAATTTCGGTTCAATTGATATTTATTCCATGATGTGTGTGTGGATGTGTGTTTCAATTGGTTCCGGCTAAGAAAAACTATTGTTATCTTTCTTTATTGTGTGGTATCAATTGTTTAGGCTTACAAAATTGATGTGTGTGTGTTATTCCATTGGTTTCGGTTAAGAAAAACTATTGTTATCTTGCTTTTGTATGGTATCAATCATTTAGGCATACAAAATTACGGTGCAATTGCGGTGCTTATAATGTCTATCTTGTTTCAATTGCTTCCGGTTGAGGTGAATAATTATGCAAGTTGATTTATTTTGGGTTGTATGAATTATTTATGGCTTAATGAAATAATATGTGTACGAGATGAGTTGTTTAGTCCAATTCGATCCCGGATAAGATAAACTAAGTTAATTCTGATCTTAGTTAGACTTATCGAAGTGAGGTTTCAATTATTCAAGTCTAATCTAATGCCTAAACAAGAAATGCTAGTTAACTAACCTAGTACTTGTCTTGTTTAAAATTGAAACGTCTAAGTTTATGGATAATTAGAACTTGATGAGAAAAATTGAGTTTATCTTTATTTTGGTCTTATCGAATTAAGCGGTTATTTTTGAACAATCGGTTTAGCAAATGGACTAATAGGCTTAGTTGTTTTTGGTTTGCTAAACTAAATTGGAAAACTTGTTTCGGAAAATTGTTTCCTTGGTAACATATCAAAATAAGACTACTTGTAGTTTCGGTTTTGATATTGGTTATCAGAACATGATGTGTGGAACCCTCGTGCCTAACTCTACAGGTTTGCAAGTCTATTCTAAGATTTGTAAGATTCTTTTCATGTTGTCCTTTATTTTTTCGTTTATTTGTCATATTTGTGACAAAAAGGGGGAGAAATATATGGAGTAAATAGGTGATGCTGGCATTGATATTTATATTGATTGTCATCGCTAAGGAAAAGAACATTGGTACTTGAATGTTTTTATCTAACGAAAGAGTGAAAGCACAGACTAAGGGGGAGTAACATGTCATATGATTGGTATAACAAATATGTGCGGATTGAATATATACTTATCTTCCTTAGAGGAAGTAATAGTTTTGTTATTATAATGTCAACAACGACATTTTCAAGGATTGAATGTAAGCATTTTCACTGTGTTGTTGAATCGGGAATCAAGCGGATTGTAATGAATTATTGTAATTTGTTTATCCATATGATGTAAGAGTTTTGTCACTAAAATTGACAAAGAGGGAGATTGTTAGAGCATGGCTTGGTTGAACCCACCAAGCGTTGGTATGTTAAGTTTGGTTGTCATATTTTAGTGAATCAAAACTCATGTTAAGAGTGGCTTGATTATGTACTAGAGTTAAACTTCGTATAGGTTAGATTGAAAGTATTAGGATATGAGACATTACAAGTATTGAGAATACTTGAAGATGTGAAGAAGAAAGGAGCTACAACGACAACAATCATCCTTCCACTTGAGGTTAGTGATATTTGACTTGAACTGTTTCATTCCCTAACGTATCTTTCAAGTCGTGCATATTGAAAACATAACTGCGAAGCATATTTGAACTCTAGATAGACATAGTATTAAGGAATACAATACGAGGTTTATGCTTAACCATTAAACTTTGTAGATAAGACATCGCCATAATCATTTGAATGCTATTGTGATTATGTATGGGTATGAGGTGAGGATTTCATCCTAGGGAACAATGTTTACATGTTTTCTAAGGAAGTAAGTTCATAAACTTGTTTGTGAACCAAAAAGGAAATTTCCAGGTGTTATTGGTTTTGTTATTCATTGCATATCTTATGAACAACTAATATGTGTGATATAGTATAACCGCTTATAACTTGTTGTGTTCTTGGTAGAACTGTTCACAAAGGCCTGACTTATGTATTGGTATAACTTTTATTAGTAAAACCGATCTTAAGTAATCACCTGTGGTATGATCGGATTTTGTATGTCCGACTTTGTAAGGGAAAGGGAACCGATCCTTGTAAGGGAAAGGGAACGATCCTAGTAAGGGAAAGGAACCGATCCTAGTAAGGGGCGCAGTACATCAAAGGGAACCGATCCTTGTATGGGGTGCAACAAGGTTTATAGCAGAAAGGGGAACCGATCCTATGGACATGTGCAACACATATAAGTTAGATACCATGTATATGTGGGGAACCGATCCTAGTACCTAGTCAACCAAACTTTCAGGAAGCTAGTGTGCCTATGCACAATACTCACATAGAGGTAGAACCGAAACTTGTTTTGGTAGAACCGTAAACCCATGATTGTGATTGAATATTGGTTTGATCAATCACATAGTTCTTGAAAGTCAGATGAACCAATTCTAAACTTGTTTGGAAGTGTGGAAAATCGGTTTCAAGGTTGTAAGTGTGAAAGAGAACTTACAAAGTTAAGATGTCGACAAACTTTGAACACGTACTGTGAATGTTTATTTCTATAATTGTTCAAAGATATTCCTTAGCGGCTAAGGGAAGAGAATCCCAGGATCGAAACATAAGTAAGTTAAGAGTTTCGACAGGGATTGAGTATCTTCTCTTCTGATATAAGATTCACTCAAACTAGTTCAGAGTTTCGACAGGGATCTTTAGACTGTTGTTAGTTCTAAAGACGATCTTGTGATAATCCATTGTTAACAAACTCCGTTCTATGCGTGATTGATCACAAGAGATTCAAGTGATTGTGTGCAGGTTTTTATTGAAGATTTAAGAAGATTTGAAGACAAAGAAGATATTGAAGATCTGACTTGGGTTTTATAATCTTTGGTGTGCACAATACTTGTTTCGATAAAAGAGGATCCAATTAATAATCGGTTTATCCGTGTGGTAGATTGGATTGATTAATTGAGTAGATCGGCATCAATACGTTTTCTTGTGATTAAAGATATTGATTGGCTTAATCTTAAACGATTAACTTTGGGTGATTGAACATAAGATAGATCTAAGGACCCGACGAAGGAGTTTATGTTAAGATAAACAGAAGAGCCTTTGTCCGACTCATATCACTTGGTTGAATAGAGTTGATACCAAACAAATTTGTTGTTCCTTTACTGTTTGGAATACGAACCAAATGAATTGTTCCAAGTACGTGACTTATTCTATAATCTTTGGTGTGCACAATACTTGTTTCGGTAAAAGAGGATCCAATTAATAATCGGTTTATCCGTGTGGTAGATTGGATTGATTAATTGAGTAGATCGGCATCAATACGTTTCCTTGTGATTAAAGATATTGATTGGCTTAATCTTAAACGATTAGCTTTGGGTGATTGAACATAAGATAGATCTAAGGACCCGACGAAGGAGTTTATGTTAAGATAAACAGAAGAGCCTTTGTCCGACTCATATCACTTGGTTGAATAGATTTGATACCAAACAAATTTGTTGTTCCTTTACTGTTTGGAATACGAACCAAATGAATTGTTCCAAGTACGTGACTTATTCACAAGTCGGAGGCATGGGAATACAAACGAAATTAAATGAACTATAGGGTTAGTTACTTGGTCTCAACTATACGAACTTGGGTGTAATTTTGTGTAGCGGCTTAATCCTGGGAGTATTCAATTCTGGACAAGGTCCCGGGGTTTTTATGCATTTGCGGTTTCCTCTTTAAAAAAATCTTGTTGTGTCATTTACTTTTATTTTCCGAATTATAATTGTTTTATTATAATTAAAGTAAATCACACAAATGTTAATTATTATTTGCTTGATAAGCAATCCTATTGTGTTTGGTTAAGTCCGAACCTTTGTATCAAGTAAACATACTTCGTGTTGTATTGTATCGATCTTGTATACATAGACGATCACACGAAGTGTGAACCGATTAGTTCTATTGTCTCGACTCATTCCATAGACAATCACTTTCGGAGAAAGGACTTATAGGTAGGAAAAGTTTTAGCTTGAGGTATATTTGGGTACCCTCGCCTTTTCAGTGTTATCTCTATAAACGTACCACCAGTCCTCGATGGCTTTAATTACTTATGGTTGAAAATTTCTATGCGTGCCTTTCTTCAAGCGCGTGATTTTCAATCATAGGTTTATGTAGTTAATGGCTATGATGCTCCCGTTGTGGCAGTAGGAAATGTAAACGTTCCTAAGAACATTGGTGAATACAATGCTGCCGAGATACTTGCTGGAAAGCAAAACTCTGACGGTTTGAATGCCATCATACATGCCATTACCCCAGATCTTCAGCACCATGTTTCTGAAATTGTTAATGCATCTTTTGCATTGGGTAAGACTATTCCTGAAAAGGACATTGTGATGAAAATTCTTAGATCGCTGCCATCAAGATACGATTCTAAGAAGCATGCCATCGTTGAAGGAAATAACCTTGATGCTTTTTCCAGAAACACGTTGGTTGGAAAGCTAAAGATCTTTGATCATGAGCCCACATCCAAAATCGGAAAGGATGTTGCCTTCAAAGCACAAAAGAACACTAAAATAATTGACAAAAGTAAAAGTATTTATGTCTCTGAGGATGATCTTTACGAGACTGATTCATCGAGATGAAGATCTTGACAAATCAGTCTCTATGATCACAAGAAAGTTTAGGGATCTTCTATTGAAGAGAAGTAAACGGTTTTCAAGAGACAAACCTAGGTCATCATAAACCTCACAATCGTGTTCCTCCTAAAAACATGGATGCTGACGAGGATATGCCACAGTACTTTAAGTGTAAAGGTTTTGGTCATTTTGCAAATGAGTGTCCAAATCGTAGAAAATACACTGGAAACAAAGGTCTTGCTGCAATTCTTGATGAAATGTCTGATCACTATGATTCCAATGAAGACGAAAAATCAAGTGTTGCACTTCTTTGTGAAGATATCGATTTTGATAACTGTAGCAATACATAAATCAATCTTGATATTATTCGAGAAAAAAACTCAACCCGATGCGGAAGAAGAAATTAACCTTGATGTTGGAAACCCTTTATATGATTTTTCAGGTTCCACTCTGTGCCTAGCAGCTTGCACATCTCGGGAGTCTGAATCAGCGTATCCATCGACATGTTCTTATTGTTCACTCAAGGGTCATGAACTTTCAAGGTGTTTCAAGTATAAACACAAGATGAGACATGTCAAGAGACTTCAACGAAGAGCAAATCGCCTAGCAAACAAGCTCAAACTTGTTCAAAAAACCGCTAAGGTATGTAATATTTTATCCTCTTCAAAGAAGTTGGTTTCCAAAAATAGGTCAAGACCACTAGAGAAAAGAGTTTGGTCTAAACAATTTGATAGACAGGGATCTATGAATTCCTTTCAAAAGGGTCATGGTGGACAAATTTTTGTTCACCACAACACAACTTAATTGTGTTGTTTTTGTGTATCTTGTCTCATGTGCTTGATTAAAAGAGACAAGAACTTGCACAACTCATGCTTAAAAAGAAAAAAAATAAAACCTTTTTTGTTTTGCTTTCTTAGATTTGTTGTATGATTTGGAATTCTTTCATATCTAATTGATATTGGAAGGAACCTCCATGTTTATCAAAAGAGGGTTATTCTCGACTATTCCACTCTCTTTAGGGTCGTGAATCATGCGTGCGTGAACCTGTGTGGTTAAAAGGTTCCATAACCCTACATTCCTTTTTCCTTCTCTGAAACTCTTTTCATCATAAGACTTCCTGTTGAGTTTATATTGTGATTTACTCTCACAAACCCATACACTCATGGAGACTCCAAGCATCATGTGTTCTGATGGAAAAGATGTTAATATGATTGTTAAGTTATCAATCATAAATCAAAAAGAAAAATCTCAGTTGCCTCCGACTTTGAAAAGAAAAAGAAGGAATGTGAGGAAGCCAAGAGTTGTTCCTTCAAATAAAGGCTTTTGTTATGAGAACTCTCGAAATTCAGAAGGCCCTGGTTCGACATCATCATCCTAGAAGGTTCGCTGGAATCGACTCCTTTCTCCATGAACCCTATGTACCTATAGCTAGAGGTGTAAATTGGGCTGTGCCAGCACGAGCACAGCCCCGGACAAAGACGCTAAAATTTGAGCACACATTGACCCAAGACGGCACAACACGTTAGTTAAATGGGACGTCTTTGGGTTTGACTAATTGACCGCACAAGAGCCCAAAGACAAAGACGCGGCACGGATAAGCACGTGGCCCAGCCCGGACCTGACACGTTAAGAAAGCACGTCATAACATGTACAAATACACCATATAACAAGGCCTAATACATCACATTTTTTGTGTATTTCACAAAAGAGTCACTATTCTAGCTAGTTTTTAACATTTTATGATGGCTTATTTATAACAACACATATAATACCTTAATATTTGGAAAATATATTTCAATATCGTTGTTATAATGTCGTCACCTATATTTAACTAGAACATTAATTTACATGACAATAATCCAATTTTATATTTGATGGGCTATTTCTTTTTATTAAATAAACTTGTTAATTTTACTTGAAATAATTTCAAATGATATGCTGTCTAATTAAATTCTTGTGATAATGTCCAAACTTAATGTATACATTAAGTGATTTCAAATTATTTATAGCACATGTGCCAGACGGCCAAACCGACGACACGTTTATTAGTGTCTTTGTGCCCATGGGCATGTTGTGCCTAGCTTTTGACTAGTAAAGCCTGTACGGCACAACACGTTTAAATCTTTGGCTACAACATGACACGGCACATGGCATGTGAAGCACGCGATTTCGTATGTCGGGCTGTCTTAAGCCAGCTTGCGTTTTACACCTCTACCTATAGCTGTTGAGGACAAGGAGTTCGGGGACGATAAAGAATTCTTCAGAGGTCTCAATGTCTAGTAAATATTCTTTGTTATGTTTTTATAAGAATAACTAGGGTTTGGAATAGCCATTATTGTGAGTACACATAGCTATGTCCAACAATTTTCATCTTCATTGTTTTTAGATATATTTATTTAAATTCTAAAGATTTTGGAAGATGATTTTTGCAATTTTAATCTTTATGATTTTATATATTGCAAATTTTTATGGGATATGTTGTTTATGTCCGTGAACCTGTGACTGTCCCATACTTGTTCAAAAGTTATCTCTATTATGTCAATATGAAAGTATTGATAGAAGATATAATGAACTTTTGACAATACAAAAGTTAAAGCCTTTTATGTCATGTTTTGATAAAAAGAAAGGATAGAACTTTTGTTTACAAGGATTAAGTCTATTATATGTCATTATGCAAATAGTGATGGAAAATAGAATGAATCCTTGTCTATTCCATGACATTTGGTCGATATCCAATCCACAATCTTTGTGCATATCTTTGTGTTGTTCCATAAGGTTTCTTATGTTGAGCACAATCAACTGAGTTGATTATTTTATTATGATTAGCTTAGTTGTTGCTCCGTGAGGTTCCCTATGTCGAACATGATCAACTAAATTAATCAGTTTCTTTTGGTTATTTTAGTTGTTGCTCCGTAAGTTCGCTTATGTCGAGCATGACCAATTAAATTGATCGCTTCATGTGGTTAATTTGGTTGTGTATTTTAATTGAATTAATCATGGGTTCTCTTGTGATTAATTTGGTTGTTATTTTTCGATTGAACTAACAATGGGTTATCTTGTGGTTATTTCAATTCAATATTTTTGGATACAAATTCATGTTTCCATGTGATTTGTTTGTCCAAAGAAATCATTCTTTTCTTGTGAAAGTAAGGTCGCCTTTGTTGTTCCTTCGGGGATGACATTTTATGGGGGAGAGTTCTTTTGAACTTGTGCTTAATTGCCATATCTTTGTGCGGAGTGCGGCTGTGGAATTTTTAGGGGTTATCTTGTATCTTCATAACTCCTTGATGAATGCATTTATCTTCGGCTTTATGATTGCATCTAAATTTGTTGGTATGTTAATACACCTTTTGGTCATGATGTATCTCCGTGGAAATTTCATTAGGATCCCACTACGTTTCGTACCTTTGCCAATTTTTTGACAAAAAGGGGGAGAATTAATGTGTACTTCACACTACAAATACATATGGTTTACGGATCATTATGTAAGGGGGAGCGGTTTTCATGTTGAGATATGTATTGAATAAGGGGGAGTGATGCATATCACCATAGTGTTATTGTCAAAGTTGTGATACAATTGAACTTTGATATTGTGTAATAATACTATGATACTGTATAACAATGATTGAGAGCATTTTGTTTTCTCATTGTTATAGCTACGGATCTTCAACAACGGTGATCTTTGAACTTACAACCTTTAGGATCATGGAGTACTTGGAAGTGACGAAGATTTGAGTCACGTTGAAGATACTCTAAGGAAATCAAGCATGTGGATAAGAAGCTTATTTTTAACTTTTTTGTAATCCATATGTATTGATAGTTTTGTCACTAAAATTGACAAAGGGGGAGATTGTTAGAGCATTGCTCGGTCAAACTCTTATGCGTTGCTATCTCAAGCATGTTTGTCAATGTTAGTGATCAAAACTATAAGTCTTGATTTCTAGCCTATTTGTAGATATCTCGGACTAGGACATAAATAGTGTAGTTGAGCTTAAATCTCTCGATGTTCATCTCTTGAAGAGGAAGAAATACTAAGGGGAGCTTGTGGAACTTCTTCGACAAAAGGTATGTGGAGACTTGAACTTATCTATCACTTATAAAGTCTATTTCTACTATCTCCTATATTAAGACATAAGTCATGTTACTATATAGTTTTCTTTATACACATTTGAGATTTCAAGCTGAGTATATCTCGGTTACGTATTTATCGAAATATGTGTTGGTAAGCTTTCGCTTCGACCAAGTTCATCTTATATCATGAAAAAATTGCCGAATAACATCTTACATGGTTTGTGTGATACAATCATTTGGTGTAAGACTTGGAAGGTTTCAATAATGATTATTTCAATATCTTGAAAATTGCTTTGATGCTAATAGTGTGTGAAAACGGCTTTTGACATTATAGAAGAATGTTTCAATGATTGAAATAAAGACTTGATGATGTAACCATCTTTGGATATAAGCATATATTGTGTTCGCACATTAGTGTATAAGTCCATAAATCGTGAGCCAAGAGTATGCATATCTGTGTATACGGAATTGGTGAAGGAGACAGGTTAAGTATGCGTACAAGTACGCATACTGGCGGAAGTTCTCAAACCGAGAATTTCTGCTGAGTTTGGTTTTGGCAAACTCTTAACTAGTCACCTTAAGTATGTGTACACGTACGCATACTGGCGGAAGTTTTAGAACCGAAAATTTCTGCTAAGTTTAGAAACTTTACAAACTAAAAAAATGGTTGCTTAAGTACGCATACTTAAGTGGTTCTTGTGTCAAAATCGGTCAATTCCATGAACTTAAACATTTAAATCATAAGGAATGCAATCTTTGCAAACCGTGGCTATAATGTTCATGATTGATTCAAGTGAATCAAACCGATTTGATTTCAATTGTGTTTTCTAAATAATTGAACAACTCTTAACTAGTTTCATTTGAGTCATTTGAACTAGTTATGGTTAAGATGAATAAGGTTGATATGAGAGTAATCATATGGATAACCTCGGTTAACTATTTGTGAATCAACCTGGTGTACACGTTTAGGTCAGTACATAAACCTAAATGAGGGTACATTTCATTTGTGTGTAACAAGCTAAGTTCGATCTAACGGTTGAAAGATATTAGCTTGGTTGAATCGGAGTTTTCATCTAACGGTGAATATTGAATGCTTTGTTACCAAGGTAACTTGGATTGCAAACCCTGATTTCAAAACTATATAAAAGAGAACTCTAGCAACCGGGAAACCTAATCCCCACACCTCCCTGTATGTTACTAGTTGCATAACTAGAGTCGATTCTCCTTTAAACTTAGGTTTCTTCTCGAGACCCTGTAGGTTAACGACTTGAAGACTTCATTGGGATTGTGAAGCCAGACCCAACTATTATCTTTTTAGTTGCGTTATCTGATCTTTCAGTTTCTATCGTGTTGAGTGCAATTGAAATAATTGGCTCGAGATTTTATATCTCCGATAGGCAAGATAGAAAAGTAACCACAAACAAACTTCGTCTCATCGTTTGTTATTTCCACAATAACTTGTTTCACTAGTCGATTAAGTTTATTGTGAGGTGATTGATAATACTAGGCTTTTCTTCGGGAATATAAGTCTTGTTTATCGATTGGTTCTTGTTCACCTTGATTTATCAAAAGACGGAACAAAAACTCTTGGGTATTTCTGTGGGAGACAGATTTATTCAATCCTATAGACTTTTCTGTGTGAGACAGATTTGTCTATCAAGTCTTCGACTTTGGGTTATAGTAACTCTTAGTTGTAGGTGTTATCGGCTAAGGGAATCAAGTGTGTAGTATCCTGTGGGATCGAGAGGCGTAAGGAGTGCAAGCGTGCCTTGAATCGGTGTGAGATTGATTAGGGTTCAACTACGGTCCGGTCAAAGTTAATTGGTAGTAGGCTAGTGTCTCGTATCGGCTTAATACGGTGTGATGTTCAATCTGGACTAGGTCCTGATTTTTACGCATTTGCGGTTTCCTCGTTAGCTAAATTCTGGTGTATCATGTCATTTCTTTTCCGCATTATATTTTGTTATATAATTGAAATATTACAGGTTGTGCGTTAACATCAATCAATTAGAATATCCAACCTTTGGTTGTTGATTTACATTGATTGACACTTGAACATTGGTATTTGGTACCGTTCAAGTAACTCCTCTTATATTCAATTGGGATCGCAGATTTCTATTTGCTGATTGCGGATTGAATTAAGATTTAGAGATATTAAACTCTTTGATATAACCCATTTATACAAAATGGTAAAGGAGCACTTTAATCTAGATTGAGTCTGACTGTCTAGTTGATTCTCTAGAAATTGTATTGGAGTAAGTCCTCTCGGATTGCCAAACGAATTGTTGGGTGTGGTTGTTATACCCCCCCATTTTCAACAATTATATTAACATCTTTTCCATCAGAAGACATGATGCTTGGAGTATCCATATGTGTATGGGTTTGTGAGAGGAAATCACAATTTAATATCAACAAGCAGTCTTAAGATAAAAGTGTTCCAGAGAAGGAAAATGAATATAGGGTTATGAAACCTTTAACCACACAGGTTCACGCACGCACAATTCACAACCCTAAAGAGAGTATAATTGTCGAGAATAACCCTGTTTTATTGATTAAACATGGAAGTCTTTTCCAATATCAATTAAATATGAAAGAATTCCAATTTTTCAAAACACAGCAAAGATAAGAAAATAACAAAAAATTTCTTAATGCCTGAGGTGTGCACAATCTTGTCTCTTTTGATCAGTCACATGAGACAAGATGCACAAAAACAACACAATTAAGTTGTGCTGTGGTGAACAACAATTTGTCCACCATAACCCTTTTGAAAGGAATTCATAGATCCATGTCTATCAAAGTGTTTAGACCATACTCTTTTCTCTAGTGGTCTTGACCTATTTTTGGAAACCAACTTCTTTGAAGAAGATAAAATCTTACATACCTCAGCGGTTTTTTGAACAAGTTTGAGCTTGTTTGCTAGTCGATTCGCTCTTCGTTGAATTTTATTGACATATCTTATCTTGTGTTTGTACTTGAAACACTTTGAAAGTTCATGGCGCCCGAAATGTGCAAGATGCTAGACACAGAGTGGAACCTGAAAAATCAGACAGAGAGTTTCCAACAAAAAGGTCAATTTTTTCTTCCAGATTGGTTGAGTCTTCATCTGGAAGAATATCAAGATTGATGTACGTATTGCTACAATTATCAAAATCAATATCTTCACAAAGAAGTGCAACATTTGATTTTTCGTCTTCATTGGAATCATAGTGATCAGACATTTCATCAAGAGTTGCAGCAAGGCCTTTGTTCCGAGTGTATTTTCTACGGTTTGGACACTCATTTTCAAAATGACCAAAACTTTTACACTTAAAGCACTGTGGCATATCCTCATCATCAGCCTCGTCAACATCCCTGTTTTTAGAAGGAATGCGATTGTGAGGTTTAACTGATGATCCGGGTTTGTCTCTTCAAAAAAAGATCTCTAAACTGTCTTGTGATCAAAGAGACTGAATTGTCAAGATCTTCATCTGATGAATCAGCCTCAGAAAAATCATCCTTAGAGACACGGATACTTTTACTTTTGTCAAGTAATTTAGTGTTATTTTATGCTTTAAAGGCAACATCCTTTCCAGTTATGGATGTATGCTCATGATCAAAGATCTTAAGCTTTCCAACCAACATATTTCTGGAGAGATCATCAAGGTTATTTCCCTCAACGATGGCATGCTTCTTAGAATCGTATCTGGATGGCAACAATCTGAGAATTTTCATCACAATGTCCTTTTCAGGAATAGTTTTACCCAATACAATAGATGCATTAACAATTTCAGACACTTTGTGTTAGAGCATGGCTCGGTTGAACCCACCAAGCGTTGGTATGTCAAGTTTGGTTGTTATATTTTAGTGAATCAAAACTCATGTTAAGAGTCGCTTGATTATGTACTAGAGTTAAACTTCGTATAGGTTAGCTTGAAAGTATTAGGATATGAGACATTACAAGTATTGCGAAGACTTGAAGATGTAAGGAATCAAGGAGCTACAACGACAACAATCATCCTTCCACTTGAGGTTAGTGATATTTGACTTGAACTGTTACATTCCCTAACGTATCTTTCAAGTCGTGCATATTGAAAACATAACTGCGAAGCATATTTGAACTCTAGATAGACATAGTATTAAGGAATACAATACGAGGTTTATTGCTTAACCATTAAACTTTGTAGATAAGACATCGCCATAATCATTTGAATGCTATTGTGATTATGTATGGGTATGAGGTGAGGATTTCATCCTAGGGAACAATGTTTACATGTGTTCTAAGGAAGTAAGTTCATAAACTTGTTTGTGAACCGAAAAGGAAATTGCCAGGTGTTATTGGTTTAGTTATTCATTGCATATCTTATGAACAACCAATACGTGTGATAGAGTATAACCGCCCACAACTTGTTGTGTTCTTGAAAGAAGCTGTTCACAAAGGCGACTTATGTATTGGTATAACTTTTATTAGTAAAACCGATCTTAACTAATCACCTGTGGTATGATCGGATTTTGTATGTCTAACCTTGTAAGGGAAAGGGAACAGTCATTGTAAGGGAAAGGGAACCGATTCTAGTAAGGGAAAGGGAACCGATCCTAGTAAGGGGTGCAGTACATCAAAGGCAACCGATCCTTGTATGGGGTGCAGCAAGGTTTATAGTAGAAAGGGGAACCGATCCTATGGACATGTGCAACACATATAAGTTAGATACCATATATATGTGGGGAACCGATCCTAGTACCTAGTCAACTGAACTTTTGGGAAGCTATTGTGACAATGCACAGTACTCACATGGAGGTAAAACCGAAACTTGTTTAGTAGAACCGTAAACCCATGATTATGATTGAATGATGGTTTGATCAATCACATAGTTCTTCAAAGTTATATGAACCAATTCTAAACTTGTTTGGAAGTCTGGCAAATCGGTTTCAAGGTTGTAAGTGTGAAAGAGAACTTACAAAGTTAAGATGTCGACAAACTTTGAATACGTGCTGTGAATGTTTATTTCTATAATTGTTCAAAGATATTCCTTAGCGGCTAAGGGAAGAGAATCCCAGGATTGAAACATAAGTAAGTTAATAATCTTTTAGTTAAGGTTATTAATTTAATTTTGTAGGGAAATTACAGAATTAGTAATGTGCATTTACTAATTAGATTTTCCGAGAGATTTCGATTGTTATTTTTGGACAGAGCATTTCCAGGAATTATGAAAACTGAATCTGTGCTTTCATGAATATCTTGATAATATTTTCGGTTTTGGAAATTCCTTGGTGTCCAAATTTCCTTGTCTATAAATACACGAAATTTGCCTTTCTAGCAAACTAATCTTTCGAAATAAAAGATTTACTCTTTTGTTATTGTTACTGGTGTAGCCGCCTATTCGGAGAGGAAAGTAACCAAATTAGGCGAAATCTCTTACGCTCAACTTAAAGTCTTCTTTGGGATTGAGAAGCTCTAGCGAGACCTGTTGGTGGGAAACTAGATAATTACAGTTTATCTTTGTTTTCGATTGATTTGATTGACTAACAGTGGTTGAAATCTGATTGCACCTAGTTTGTTTATTCTTGAGTATCTTCTCTTCTGATATAAGATTCACTCAAACTAGTTCAGAGTTTCGACAGGAATCTTTAGACTGTTGTTAAATCTAAAGACAATCTTGTGATAATCCATTGTTAACTGACTTCGTTCTGTGCGTGATTGATCACAAGAGATTCAAGTGATTGTGTGCAGGTTTTTATTGAAGATTTAAGAAAATTTGAAGACAAAGAAGATATTGAAGATCTGACTTGGGTTTTATAATCTTTGGTGTGCACAATACTTGTTTGGGTAAAAGAGGATCCAATTAATAATCGGTTTATCCTTGTGGTAGATTGGATTGATTAATTGAGTAGATTAGCATTAATACGTTTTCTTGTGATTAAAGGTATTGATTGGGTTAATATTAAACAATTACCATTGGGTGATTGAACATAAGATAGATCTAAGGACCCGACAAAGTAGTTTATGTTAAGATAAACAGAAGAGCCTTTATCCGACTCGTATCACTTGGCTGAATAAAGTTGATACCAAACAGATTTGTTGTTCCTTTATTGTTAGGAATACGAATCAAAGGAATTGTTCCAAGTACGTGACTTATTCACAAGTCGGAGGCGTGGGAATACAGACGGAATTAAGTGAACTATAGGGTTAGTTACTTGGTCTCAACTATACGAAGTTAGGTGTAATTTTGTATAGCGGCTTAATCCTTAGAGTATTCAATTCTGGACAAGGTCCTGGGTTTTTTTTGCATTTGCGGTTTCCTCGTTAACAAAATCTTGTTGTGTCGTTTACTTTTATTTTCCGCATTATAATTGTTTTATTATAATTAAAGTAAATCACACAAACGTTAATTCCTATTTACTTGATAAGAAATCCTATTGTGTTTGGTTAAGTCCGAACCTTTGTATCAAGTAAACATACTTCGTTGTTGTATTGTCTTGATCTCGTATCGATAGATGATCACACGAAGTGTGAACCGATTAGATTTATTGTCTCGACTCAGTCCATAGACAATCACTTTCGGAGAAAGGGCTTATATGTAGGAAAAGTTTTAGCTTGGGGTATATTTGGGCACCCTCGCCTTTTCAATTGGTGTCAGAGCAGGCAAACACGAAAAGATCTAACAATCTGTGTTTGGTGCGATCCAACCTATAAGAATGAACTCGGGTACTCATGAATCGACTTCAATTAACATGTCGCTAAGATTTGACGGAACAAACTATCTATGGTGGAAATCAGCTGTGAGATCTTTTCTCGAATCACGAGACTTTAATACTTGGCTATTAGTCGTCGATGGTTATACTCTACCAAAGAGAGAAAATTCGAAATGAGTTTAAATGCTTAGCGAGTTTTGAACGAAGAAAAGGCACTTGCAAAGCAGAATTCAGATGGTTTGAATGCTATTATTCATGCTGTAAGTCGCGAACTACAACATCATGTTTCAACATGTCAAACTTCGAAAGAAGCTTGGGATAATCTTCATATCGTATTCGAAGGAATTTTTTCATAGAAAAAAGCTAGACTTCAAACCATCACTCCCGAGTGGGAAAACCTTCGAATGGATGACAGCGACACTTTTGAGGAGTTTCACATTAAACTCTCTGAGATAATTAATGCCTCTTTCTCGTTAGGAAAGACTATTTCTAAAAAGGATATAATATGCTAGATTCTCAAATCATTGCCATCTAGATACGATTCTAAGAAGTATGCAATCATATAAGCAAATGATCTTTCAACTCTCACACGAATCACACTAGTTGGTAAGTTAAAGATCTTTGATCAAGAATCACAGTCTATTCAAAGTAAAGGAATCACTTTTAAAGCAAAAGTTCCAAAATCTTCAATGGAAAGGAATAGGCAATTTGGATGAGTCAAATGAGCAGTTACGGAAAATTACATGATGAGATTGAACAATCTTTGTCATTAATTACTAGACAGTTTCAAGATCTCTTAAAGAAAAGAAACAAGAGATTCGTTAAGGATACTTATCGATCTTCTCGACCGCATGATCGAGCTCCTGTCAAAAAGGATCAGGAAGAAGCTGATGAATATCAGCCGATTAGTGCTTCAAGTGTAAAGGGTTTGGTCATATTGCTAAAGACTGTCCCAATCTTAAGAAATACACTGGGAGCAAGGCATTAGCTGTAACTCTAGATGAGTCCTCCGATTCATATAATTCTGAAGAAGAGGAAACAATTGTTGTTGCATTAGTTGTCAATCTTATTCCTTCCCCCACCACTAGTGATTCACCCATTTTAAGAATGGAAATGTCTTCTGATGTTATTAAATCATGTAATTGTGAAGGGACAAATAAGACAAGATGCAAAAACTGTCTTAAAAACAGAATTGCTAAAAGTTGCATTTGAAATTTCAGTCTATCTCAAGGTACTTCGTTGGTTCGAGGTAATAGAAAGAGATCTTTTAATACTATACTAGATCAAGAACACTCTGGTTGTTCAAAATTCCATAATGAGAGAAAATCTCATACTAATGCCACTTGATCGGTATTAGAATTCTTTCCTCATCTTGTGTGCCAAATTTTGAGTGAGGAAGAAGGAAAAATCAAGGCACTTTTGTGTAGATTATGGAAATAATATCTAGTATTTAAAGATATTTGATATATTCGTATTTTTAGGAATATTATATTTTCGGAAGTATGAAAAATATAAAAGATTCTTCTCCTTTTTGATCATTCCTTGTCCGAACTATGGGTCCGGATCAAATGGTTTCTCCGGAGAAGATACAAGATCAAAAAGATCATCTTAAATCTAAGTCCGGATTATCTCTTGCCATTAAGGGTAAAATCAAAAAGGGAGATTGGCTTAGCAAGAAGGAAAGAGAGAATACTCTGAAGAAAGATCAGTGTATTGAGTCATTGACACACTTTTGTGTTCAATTGAAGACAGAATTACATGCTCTTGCAGAATCCTTCACGAAAATTTCTCATCTGCAAGAGATTCTGGTCAAGCAACAAGGCTTTATACTTGAAGAAATTCAAAAGCTGAAAAGTAGTAATGCACCTTCATTCAGTTCTGACATGAAGGGCAAGGTTGCAAGTAAAAATAAACATCAATTTTTTGATTTCTTTCATTGACTGTATTGGTCTATTATGAATAAAACTATTATTAACAAAATTATTTGATTGGTAATTTTCCTAGTGATAGTTTTTGGTTTACATAGCCTGTGCTTAATTGCTTTTATCTTATTGCTATGTATGTTTATCGGATGTTTGATTTCGGTTTTACTACCTTAATATTTCGATCTCATATATTGTGAACCCTCATGGTTTGGGTGACTTTTTGATTTAGCGGGATTAAGTTCTATCCCTTGTAGGTAGGCTTTATCAAAGGATTATGAGGGGTTCTGATAGAAACAATATGTGAAAAACTCACAATATGTTGAATCGGTTTTTCTTTAGCATAAAAGCATATGTGTTTCGACGGTTTCAACTTTTGTTTGCAATTGTTAAAACCGGTTTTCAACCTTTCTCTGGTAAAGGTTGAGGTGTGTTTTTATTCTTTTGTTCACGCATAAGGATGACAACGTGGTGATATTTGGATATCAATTCTCCCTGGACGAAGATGCAATCATATTGGAGAAGTGGATGCGAAATTTGAGGTAACAATCTTGTTAGTTAATTGTTTTCCTGTTTAAGAAAATCCTGAGTTTATATTATATATATTTGTTGCTTTTGCTTAACAAAATTTCGGTTCAATTGATATTTATTCCATGATGCGTGTGTGGATGTGTGTTTCAATTGGTTCTGGTTAAGAAAAACTATTGTTATCTTGCTTTATTGTGTGGTATCAATTGTTTAGGCTTACAAAATTTTGGTACAATTTATGTGTGTGTGTGATTCAATTGGTTCCAGTTAAGAAAAACTATTGTTATCTTGCTTTTTTATGGTATCAATCGTTTATACTTACAAAATTACGGTGCAATTGCGTGGTTATAATGTCTATGTTGTTTCAATTGCTTTCGGTTGAGGTGAATAATTATGCAAGTTGATTTATTTTGGTTTGTATGAATTATTTATGGCTTAACGAAATAATATGTGTACGGGATGAGTTGTTTAGTCCAATTCGATCTTAGGATAAGAAACTAAGTTAATTCGATCTTAGTTAGACTTATCGAAGTGAGGTTTCGGTTATTCAAGTCTAATTGAATGCCTAAACAAGAAATGCTAGTTAACTAACCTATTACTTGTCTTGTTTAAAATTGAAAGGTCTAAGTTTATGGATAATTAGAACCCGATGAGAAAAATGGAGTTTATCTTTATTTTGGTCTTATCGAATTAAGCGGTTGTTTTTGAACAATCGGTTTATAAAGGGGTGACATGCTTAGTTGTTTTTGGTTTGCCAAACTAAATTGGAAAAATTGTTTCGGGAAATTATTTCCTTGGTAACATATCAAAATAAGACTACTTGTAGTTTCGGTTTTGATATTGGTTATTGATAGGTGTAGAATACACCGTATTTACTATCTAGTAGTTACGCTTTCTTTGCTATTTTTAAGTGAATTATGTACTTTACGTGTGTTTTTGAGTTATTAGGTACTGAGTCGCACGGAGGAAAAGAAGAAGAAATTAATCTATTTGAGCAAAAGGGTAAAATTATCATTTCGGGGCGGACACTATCTGGAGCCCAGCCAAGGTTAAGGGGCAACCCTATTTGAAGGAGTACTACATAGTGATCAGCCAAGGTTAAGGGGTTTACCATCTGGGTGACCCTTATCCCAAGTGCTGGGGTGTCTGAATCTGCCCCATTTATAACCCAACCCTAAATATTAATTCTCAATCATTTTCTTTGTCTGAAATCAAAATTCAGAGAGTGTGTAGCAGTCATGGAACCAGAAATTGAGAAGAAGAGAAGGAAAAGCTGCTGCTGTGGAGCCGAGAGAGGAGATGGAAGCACCTGAGAGACGGCCAGATTGGAGGTGCTGTTACTATGAAATCGAGTAGATGAAATTTATGGGATCTGTTGCTGCTTGAGAGAGAAGTAAATCAATGTCATTTGTTGGGTCAAGAAACCGAGATGAATTGAGAAGAAGAAATTGAGTTTACATGTATTAGACTCCATCTAGGTCGAGTTGAGATTCAGAACAACTCTGGTTCACAGACCAAGACCGGTGCAAAAAGGGGATCTGAGATTTACATGAAATGGAGAATGGGTTTTGTAGGAAGCATCTGTGATGGTCATGGAAGTTAGGGTTCGTGAATCTGGAGATGAATGAAGGAAATGGGGTCTATTCGCTGTGAAGATTACAGGCAGAGTTTGGGTTAAGTTCTGGGCTTGAGTTCAAGAAGCTGTTGAAGTCATGGATATTGGGATTAATCAATGGCTGAGTCTGTGTGGTTTTTGTTGCTCAAGGTTGCAGGTTCTGTTGTGGCTGCTGAGAAATGGCAGCTAGTGTTGGTTGTGACTGAGACTGAGATTGAGATGATGCAGGCAGAGAATAGAACTGATCTTGTGCTTGCCTAGGATGCAGCTGGAAAGGCTCATTGCAGGATGGTTAGAATGGCAGGATGATGGACAAGTCTGGGCAGTAGAGTGAATCGGTCTTTGCAATGGATTTGGTTGAGTAATGAGCTGGCTAAGAAGAGGATGTAGAGGCAATTGATGGTGGTGGTATGAGGCTGACTTGTAATCTGTGATTTGGGCTTGAGAAGGAGCTGTTGGTGATTTGTTAAGGATGGGTTTTGATTTGAGATAAAGATGCTACAATTTAAACCCGAACCGAGAGAATGGTAAAGATGGTGGTTACTGCATTATTATCGCTTACGATCTTTGTTAAACTATTGGAATGAGATGCGATGTTTGGAGTCTGTTGTTGCAATTGAGAGATTGGTGGAGTGTGTTGGAGGTACATGCGGGTAGGACAAGGTTGTCACCGCTGCGAGTGAAGCACTATGATGATGTTGTTCCAATTTGACCGAATTGTGCGGCTATGTGATACCCGAGGTTGCAGTTGAGCTAAAGTTTGTTTCCAACGAGAAATGAAGATGAACAACGGAGAATTGCAGGGCTGAGATGCGGTTAAACTGAAAGATGACTGGAGCTGGTTGGAATTGATGCTGCAATGGAATGGCGACTGAATGTGGTAGTGAAACTGGTGCAATGCTGAGAGGAACTGAAAAGTTGCATAGCCATCATGGTGGTGGTATTGGGTGGTGTAAGCGGAGTTGAGGGTGGAGTTGGTAATCATTGCATCCCAGTCTTTGGGATGCTTGCCATTGATGTGGAGAGAAGGAGAATGGGCGAGCTGCAACTCGGGCGGTGGTGGTTGTTTCCTAGATTTGGAGTTGAAGCTAGGGGATATAGGTGTATGTTAGGAAAATGCAGGTGGAGTTGAAGCTTAATCTGGTTGCTGTGTTGAGCCAGGGAATTGGTAGTGAAATTGCAGAAGAAGAATGTTTCCCATCTTCTCATTCTTACTCAGACCCATGAAAATCTTCATCATGGCATCAACAGACGCATACCCATTTCAGATCCAAACTTCGTTTGATCTCACATCGACGATAACCCTAAAGGCCGAATCACCATCAAATCCCAAACTCAATCATATTTCAAATCATCCACGAACCTCGATTTCATCCTCTCTGTGTTTCACCCAATAATTCGTGTATGCCTTCGATCTCTAACTTCAATCCCTCCTTAGTTTCTATCAATTTATCAACCAACAAACCCACGTAACTCTCAATTTCATCTCGCTCAACAATTTCTCAATTTTGTTCTTCCCCCTGATTTCAACCGTGAAGAAGAAAATGTGTTGAATGAGTCGAGCTCGGCCTAGCTAGGTCAAATAATGTGGGTCGGTTATTGACAGCTGGTTGCTTCTGATAAGGGGTAACAAAATTGTCAGCCCCTTAACCATTGTTTGGTTTCAGGATAGTGTTTTCCCCCAAATGACAATTTTGCCCTTAAACTCCAAATGGATGATTTCTCCATCTTTTCGTCCGTGCGACTCCAGAGTACCTAATAACTCAAAAACACGCATAAAGTACATAATTCACAAGAAAAATAGCAAAGAAAGCGTAACTACTAGATAGTAAATTCGGTGTATTCTACACCTATCAGATTCCCCCACACTTAGACTTTGCTAGTCCTCGAGCAAATCAAACAAAACAATAAAATACAACAACTCCGTGTCGTCGAGGCTACGGTCAATTTTAGCATAAATAACAAGCCTTTAAACCACTAGGTGTCCCTAATGGACGAGTTATAGTCTCGTGAGGGTTTACTAGAGATTTACCCACAAAACCTATTTTTCCAACTTACTAGTTCTCCGTAATGATAGCATCCAAGCGCTAAGAAGACATAGAGATTCTGCACACTAGTCATAAGAAGTTAGACACATAAATGAACACAATCTCATTCTTAAAAGTTGAGAGAGAGATAACCATCCCTTCTCGACATAAATTCGGGTTCGGAGTGATCAAAAGTCTCGACTCTGCCTCACAAGAAAGGGGTTTTATGAATTGCACTCAATAATAAACAACTCTTTATGGGTCACACATGTGTCCAGGTTGGAATGAAGAGAGAATCCCGAGACACGTTGAAAGGTAGGAAGGCATAACCCTCCGAAATATTTTGAAAACCCACATCTTTTATATATTTTTGAAAACCCATTTTTTTGACGATCTCTTCGAAAGGAAATCAACCATTTAACGAAGGTGAGAATATGCTTACTTACCGTGTATCCGTTCGGCGTGCAGCTAGCACCACTCTCACAACATCCATAGAAACGTCTTCGGTCTTCTATCGGTGTCTTCATCTTCGTCTTCGGTCTTCAACTCTTGATGATAACTCTTGAACTTCGTAGAATCTCAACAATATGATTCTTTCCCTCAAATTCCTTGTCGCTTGAAACTTCATTATAGATATTCCTTCTTTCCATAGGCTTTATTGAAAGAATACAAAAATAAAAACAAACTATACAAACCCAAAATTTAAGTTTTTTTTTTTTTTTTTTTTTTTTTTTTTTTGGTAAGAAATAAAACAAATACAAAATAAAAATAAAATAAAACAAAATAACAAAAACTATTAACAAACCTAAACATTTTCTCTTTTTTTTTTTTTTTTTTTTTTTTTTTTTTTTTGAGACAAGAGAAAGTAAACTACAAATAAAATAAAATAAAAATGTAAGTACAATGCCATGGTGTAAGTACATTACCGCTTGATTCTTCACAACTTGTATGTCTCGATATCATAAACTTCTCGAACTCTCATCCTTGATAATTTTGCTCTTATGTATAATAGTCTTCAACTTATAAAAATTCTGCTCCCTGTTTTGTTGCTTCACTTGAATATGAAATCTGCCCATTTCTGTACCGTTGCTTGTAAACCTCGAACGTGTTCAACTTTCCTTCGAATTTGTGATGCTCCTCTTGTTGATGATGATGGTGTTTCTATGGACCTGTTGGTGTAGAGAGAGATAAGGTGGATGGTGCTAACTGCGAACAAGATCACAAGTGGTATGTAAGTTAGCAATTCGATGTCACCAACATGGTTGATAAAAAATAGCACTCAAGAGATCAAAATAGTGCTTCTATGGTGGGAGGTTGGACAGCTCACCATTCTGCCCGGAATTTACGTACGGTGACACACACTCTAAAAGCACAAATTTAGACAGGTGCAAAGAATTGAAGGTCGGTGCCTCACATTATGTAACATGGGTAGTCTCCACTATAGGGGATCACTGTTCTAATACCGAATTCAGTCTGCACCTTATTTGCCACTGGCATGGTTAAATCCAACTTTAACTCTCATACAATTAAGAAACCCGATCATGTTCTCTGTCGTCTCTAAGTTCAGTCACTCTTATGAGATTCTCGATGTAATCTTAGCGACATGTATACTATGTGACTCTAAACTAACCACAAGTTGGAGTTTTATTATTCACTATTTACAAAAAAGTTGAAAATTTTGACTCAAAAAGGCTAAAAACTCTATATGCAAAAGACTCCCCCACACTTAAACTTCACATTGTCCTCAATGTGTAAAACCGAAAATTCTGAATTCTGACGTAACAGCAGATAAAACGCAAAAACTGTACAAATTGGTAAGGAATTTGGAAAAACTCCATTTCACAAAAGTTGTTCATCTACGTGTTTTCTACAAAATGTCAAAAGGGCACAGTGTTTCGATAAACGGTATGACAGTTATGGTCTCTGGACTGAACTACGTGCAGTCTGAATTTTTCTGACGAAAAGGTATTCGTCATAATTCTCTTCTAAGATAGATTCCGGACTCAATGAAATTAAACATGGGGATGCAAATATGATATGAAAACAATAAAAACAAAAAATAAAAGGGACTAAAATACAAAACCTATGGGTTGCCTCCCATTTAGCGCTTGGTTTAA
The DNA here is from genome assembly GCA_023531295.1 of Papaver armeniacum. Lineage (NCBI taxonomy): Eukaryota > Viridiplantae > Streptophyta > Magnoliopsida > Ranunculales > Papaveraceae > Papaver > Papaver armeniacum. Next base: position 672,060 of record JAJJWW010000271.1, on the reverse strand, counting down.
AGTCGTCAGCCCAACTCTTTTGTTATCGTCCATATACCAACAATCTGAAAATCTGGTAGTCTGCCCATAAAACAATCTGCAATTCTAGTAACAACTTCACACAATGATTAGCATAATATATGAATAATGAAATTGTTATAGCTTGAAAGTTTCCCCCACACTTAGTCCTTTTTACACTCGGAAGTGGATAAAGAACATAAAAAAAATAAAACAAAAACTAAATACAAAAATAAGAAACCAAAAACAATAAACAACCGCTGCCTCCCCGGCAGCGGCGCCAAAATTTGACCGGTCGTCAGCCGACACAAATATAAATTACACTTTCTTACTACTCAAAATATAAATATAGCAAGGGCAAGAAAGGATCGATCCTGAGAGGTGTAGGTTGTCAAATTGTTTCGGTTCCCTATAAATAACACCGGTAGTTTTGTGATTGTTATATACTAAAATAAAATAAAAACAAATAAAGAAAAGTAAACAAATAAATTCAAGGATAAGAAGATATTGGTCATGGATTTCGTTTTCAATCACAAACATGTTTTCAACACAATAATTAGAATTGATATTTTAATCTCAACTTTTATCAAAGACCCTAGAATACCTTGATCGCAAGAATATCCCGCAAATCTCCTCATGTCATCAACAAACACATTAAAAGATGCGAATATGAATTCTACCTAAAGGAACAACCTAACGTGTAAAAGCACTAATCAAGTTTAATTCCCTAGATGCATTAAGTTCTATGAAATCAGGCCAATCAAAGCAATCGAACGTGGAAAGCGCACTAATCCGATTTAACAAAGGTTATGGTTCACATATGATCATAAGAATATATCACTACAAACTATAATCATATTTATGCTACTTGCAATCCGGAATTATCACTTTTGCGTATAATAACCCTAATCTAGCAATAAAGATGAAAGCAAACTCAATCGATTCGCGACTCGACTAAATAGCATTCAAATCATGTAACAATATTCATGGTGAATCATAAACGATAATATGAGAGAAAACTAATTTATTGCACAAAAAATCATATTTGGAAATTCAACTTATTCCATAACCAAAAGAAAACTAGGTACTCATATTCATGGAGTTCATCACAAGAAGAAAGAGAAAAGACTTCATGGTGTAAAACCCTAGAAAAAAGTAGAGGCAAAAGAATATGATAGAAGATTCAAGATAAGATTATAAGTCCTCTCTTTTATATGTTTCTCAAATTTCCATAAAAGATAGTCCTTCCAATATTAGGTCTTCTCAAAATCCATCTCCAAGTGGTCCACCAAGCCCATATGTGAGAAAAACCCATGTAGAAAATTCTCCCCAAAAACGGTCGCCGGAAAACTGGGATTGTGGCCGGGACTTGGCCGGAAAGTCGCCGGAAAACTATTTCAGGTGACCGGCAAGTCAAACCGGTCACCGGTCAACGGGTCAACTCGGTCGAGTCAACTCGGGTCAAGTTACTGAGTCAAAGGATCACTGAGTTGGAACGAGTCAGCTCGCTGACTCGGCTGGATGAGCTGACTTGCCAAGGCCAGAATTGTTCACGGCCAAGATGTCCATGCCTTCCCTGTATCTCTCCCAGCTATGATGGCTATGCTTGCAATTCTGCCAACACCACCATCAGTTCATTTGCAGTTTACTTGGCTCGCCAAAACACCACCCAAACCATCAGTTGTAGCCCGGCCATCTTGGCTGTACCCTTCTTCAGTTCCATTGCCACTCATTCAACGACAACTTCACAGCCTTCTCGGCTGCAACTTCTCATCATTCAGTACAGACCAAGTTCAGCATCTCCAAGCCCAGAACTCAAATCCTATTGTTTGCAGAATACACCAATTCCATCTCAATCACACTAACAACCCCCATTTCACTTCTAGCCATCAGTTCCCAGCTGCAATACCAACTCCATGTACCCAGTTCAACCTGAGCATTTCAGCTACACTGTCACAGCCATACATTCCTGCACCACAAGAACCAAACAACTCCAGTTGCATCTGCACCTGCAATTGCTTCATCCACAGCTCCAATTCTGCAGCTCCATTACTCTACATTCTTTGTCAACTCATAGCTCAGTTCAAACTCATAACCACCACCACTCAAATAGCACCAGTACCATCTTCATCTCTCGCCTCACACATACATTGCAGCATCAATCGGTTCATAACCCAAACTCCGGTTTCATCTGGACTTCAAAATCCCAGAACACCGAGTTACACCTTGATTCAATAGCAGCTTCTCCCCATTCTCAAAACATCAACACCATCACCTGTCGCATACATCTATGTAATTAAGAATCACAATTGCTGCTTCAGATAGCTTCAAACAGCAACAATAATGAACTACCAACCCATGTTCTTCTCTCCACTCAACAGAAGCATCCAAACCCTTATACCATTCTTCATTCCCATCTTCTCATTCTTACTCAGACCCATGAAAATCTTCATCATGGCATCAATGACGCATACCCATTTCGGATCCAAACTTCGTTTGATCTCACATCGACAAATAACCCTAAAGGCCGAATCACCATCAAATCCCAAACTCAATCATATTTCAAATCATCCACAGAACCTCGATTTCATCCTCTCTGTGTTTCACCCAATAATTCATGTCTGCTTCGATCTCTAACTTCAATCCCTCCTTAGTTTCTATCAATTTATCAACCAACAAACCCACGGAACTCTCAATTTCATCTCGCTCAACAATTTCTCAATTTTGTTCTTCCCCCGATTTCAACCGTGAAGAAGAAAATGTGTTGAATGAGTCGAGCTCTCGGCCTAGCTAGGTCAAATAATGTGGGTCGGTTATTGACAATTTGGTTGAATAGCTTCGATAAGGGGTAACAAAATTGTCAGCCCCTTAACCATTGCTGGTTTCCAGATAGTGTTTTCCTCTGAAATGACAAGTTTGCCCTTCTGCTCCAAATGGATGATTTCTCCATCTTTTCGTCCGTGCGACTCCAGAGTACCTAATAACTCAAAAACACGCATAAAGTACATAATTCACAAGAAAAATAACAAAGAAAGCGTAACTACTAGATAGTAAATACGGTGTATTCTACACCTATCAGTTAGCATGAGAAGCAATGGCAGGTGGGCTAGCTTGAGCTGATGCCGCGTATGGTACTAAGTTGCAGGATCTGGGTGGGATGAACCGATCTTTGTTCGGATGGCAAAAAGGAAGGACCAAGCAATTGAGCTGAAGGTTACAGGGCTCATAGGATGCTGATTTGCAGTGCAGCAACATGTGTTGTTGGCTGGAAGAAGCACAATGATGGTGCAAGAGGAATAGTGCAGCTGTAGGTTTTGAGTAGAGCCATCATGGCTGGATTCCCAGCTGAAGCACAAGGATGGCGCATCATTGGTTGTGGCTTGCAAAATTTAAGTATATGCAATGGCCTTGGCCAGAACCAACTCAGCTAAGTCAGATGGATAACTTAGAACCTGACTCAGGTCTGACTTAGAGTATGACTCTCCCTGACTCGGTTTGACTCGGTCCGAACGAGTTGACCCGAGTTGACCCGCCGATCCGACCCGTTGACCGGTGACCGGGCGGACTTTGCCGGTCACACACCGGATGTTTTCCGCGACTTTTCCGGCCGATTTCCGGCCACAATACCAGACTTCCGGCGACCGTTTTTGGGTCATATTTTCTACATGGGTTTCTTCTTCTTATGGGATTGGTGGATTTTCATCTAATGGACTTTGAAGACTAGACCTAATTTTAGAAGTTGGAGAAAAGCTATAAAGGGAAGGTCTTCTACAACTTATAAGATATCTTTTTTTCTTGGAATTTTTGGGGAGCCGGTTTTTGTTTACGCTTCTAGGGTTTGGTTTTGTTCTTCTTCTTCATTATTTTATTGAATATTGATTATGATGAACTCCATAGCTATGAGTAGCTAAACATCTTATTGGTTATGGGATAAAAGTTGATTTCTCAACATGCTTTTGATTCAATGAATTAGTTTTGTCTCAGTAATTATTGTTTGTGATTCACAATTAATAGTGTTATAAGATTTGAAAACTTGTTAGGTTGAGTCCGGAATCAATCCGATTTGTATTCATCTCTAGAGCTATATTAGGGTTTTCAATACGAAAAAGTTGCTTATCCCTGATTCTAAGTAGCATAATTGTGGTTAGTGATTGTAGTGATATATCCTACTAGTCACAAGTGAATCATAACTTTTGTTAAAATGTTTAGTGCTTTTACACATTCGTTTACATTGATGAGTCTTATTCCATAAAACTTAATGCTTTTAGGGAGTTAAACTTAATTGTGCTTTTACACTTTAGGTTGCTTTCTACGAAGAATTCACATATGCATCTTTTAATGTGGTTGTGATGAAAACAGGGAATTAACGGGTTATACTTGCGATCAAGGTATCCTAGGACTTTTAATAAATACGAGATTAAAATACCAATTCTAATCATTGATGATAATACATGTTTGTGAATGATACTATCCCGTGACCAATATCTTCTCCTATTGATTATTCCAATTACTTACTTTGCTTTCAATTACTTTTATTGCTTAGATACAACAAACATACCCTGGGTTACTTTAGAAACTGAAATTTTATAACAACGAAAGCCTCTCTGTGGATACGAACTCTTTCTTATCGCTTACTATATTTATATCTAGTTGATTGAGAAAGTGGAATTATATTTGACGGATTGACAACCGACCAAATTTTGGCGCCGTTGCCGGGGAGGCATACGGCTTGTTATTGAGTTTTTAGTTTCTTTTTACAATTTCTGCTTTTATCTTTGCTTTTTGTTTGTCGTCTTGTTTCTCACTTGGTTGCTAGAATTGTTTTCAGGTATCAATCCCTGGCTACTAAAGATTGGAATTATCCAAGGTGCGGGATAGCTACTCGAAGAGGCACAATACTCCAACCAAGCCAAGGCGCAACGGACGAGCAAGAGTTAGAAGTGGACGAAGAGTTACACTTAGAAGGAGAGCAAGAGGTTCCAATCGTAAACGAACCACAAGTTGAAGTAGCAATGGGTGATGCAAATCGTACACTCAAGGACTTGGCTTCTCATAAGCTTGATACACAACAGGGATGTATCCAAACGAACTCTACTTTTGAGATTAAGCCGGGGTTGCTTAGAGAATTACCAAAATTCCATGGCATGGTGAATGAAGACCCAAACAAACATCTTATGGACTTCCACACCACTGTCATGGCTATGCTTCCAGCGGATGTAAAGGCGGATGGTGCAATGTTGAAAGTTTCCGTTTCTCTTTGATGGATAGTGCTAAGGATTGGTTATACTATTTACCTTCCAGAAGTGTCACAACATGGAATGGGCTGAAGAAACTCTTTTTGGATAGATATTTTCCTGCATCCAAGGCTACTCAAATTCGAAAGGAGATTTGTGGGATGAAGCAAAACGTGGGAGAATCCTTATATGAATGTTGGGAACGATACAAGAGATTGGTTGGAAGCTGTCCTCACCACCAATTCAGTGACGCTATGATCATCCAATACTTCTATGAAGGACTCCAATCAAGTGATAGGAATCTTATTGACGCTGCGGGTGGTGGTGCACTAGTGAACAAGACGGTGGCACAAGCTAGAGAGTTGATTGAAAACATGGCAGCGAACTCACAACAATTCTTGAGTCGTGGTTCGGATGTGATTCTAAGAAGGGTGAATGAAGTGAGCGAGGTTGAGGAACTTCGTCAAAAAATGGGTAACATGACAGCAATGTTGCAACAAGTTGCATCCGCGGTTATACCAAGTTCTCCTCAATATTATGAAGACGAGCAAGCTAATGTGATCTTTCCAAATCAACCAAGACGGTATGATCCCTACTCCAACACTTACAATCCGGGATGGAGAGATCACCCCAATTTTAGCTATGCTAACAAGCAAGGTGCCATTCAACAACCTACTTTCAACCGTCCGAGTGGATTTCAACCACAACAACAACAATTTCAAAGAACCGCAAGCACAACAATCAATGCAAAATCAAGGTGCTGATATTGATTCAAAGCTTCAAACAATGATGCAAGGCATTTCCACCATGTTCAAAGAAAGTCAACAAGAGACTAAGAGTGCTATTAAGGAGTTGCAAACACAAATGGGCTCCATGGCTATTGAGTTGAACCAATTGAAGGCGCAAAATAGTTGGAAACTCCCTTCTCAACCTATTAACCCAAAAGAGGGTGTCAATGCTATTACGTTGAGAAGTGGTACACAACTTGTGCAACCCGAAGTTGCTGATTCGGGCAAGGTGAAGACACCAAAGGAACCTGTTTTGGAGGAGAAGAATGAGGATTCTCCCCAAACTTCGAGGTACCTATTCCTAACGCTAAAACTCCGGTTTCTACTTATGTTCCTCCTCTACCTTTTCCTCATGATTTGCAAGTTCTAAGAAGGCGGAACTAGAAAAGGAGATTTTAGACGTTCTAAAGAAGATCCATGTGAACATACCACTCATTGATGCTATCAAGCAAGTTCCAAAGTATGCAAAAGTGTTGAAGGACTTGTGTACCAACAAACAAAGGCTCAAAGGTAATGAAGTGCTTAGTGTGGGGGAGAATGCTTGGCAATCTTACAACACAAACTCCCACTTAAGTGCAAGGATCCGGGTAGTTTTGACATTCCGTCACAATTGGTAACACAACTTTTAACAAAGCTATGTTGGATTTAGGTGCTTAGTTAATGTTATGCCTGCGTCAATGTATAATTCACTTGATCTTGGTCCTCTTAAGAAGGCTGAAATTGTATTGCAATTAGCCGATCGCTCTAATGTCTACCCACTGGGTATTGTTGAGGATGTTCTTGTGCAGGTTAATCAACTTGTATTTCCAGCGGACTTTTGTGTGTTAGAGATGGATGAAGGTTCACCGGACTCGTCTCTTCCATTGCTTCTTGGGCGTCCCTTCATAAAAACGGCGAAAACCATAATTGATGTGGATAAGGGCACGCTAACTATGGAGTTTGATGGAGAAATAATACGTTTCAACATTCTCGAGACGATGAGATATCCTAGTGATGTCCACTCTTGTTTCTCCATTGATGTTTTGGATACATTGGCACAACAAATGTTTGAATTAAACGGTGATGATGCTTTGGAAACCGTGTTAACTACATCCATAGATAATGGTGTAGAGTGTGGTGATGAAGTCAAGGAAGCTCTTGGTGATCTTAATTCACTACAAGAATGACCGAAAACTCATAATATCTCTTTTATTTATTTACCATGCAGTGATGAAAAGCTTGTACCTTCAATTATTAAACCTCCGGTTTTAGAATTGAAACCTCTTCCCGACCACCTTAAGTACTTGTACTTGGGTGACAATGAAGAGTTACTAGGTGATTGTTTCTAACAAGCTTAGTGATTTACAGGAGCAAAAACTTCTAAGGGTGCTAAGGAAGTACAAGACGGCCATAGGATGGACAATTGCCGATATCAAGGGTATTAGCCCTGCCGTTTGTATGCACAAAATTCGTTTGGAGGATGATTCAAAGCCTAAAAGGGACGCGCAACGTCGTTTGAATCCTCCCATGATGGAAGTTGTGAAAAAGGAGATACTCAAGCTTTTGGAAGTGGGTGTTATCTACCCCATATCCGATAGCAAGTGGGTAAGCCCTACAAAGTAGTACCAAAGAAATCGGTGTGACGGTGGTGGAGAATGATAAGAATGAACTTGTCCCAACTCATGTGCAAACCGGTTGGAGGGTTTGTATTGATTACGAGAAAATTGAATGCCACCACTAGAAAAGACCACTTTCCATTACCTTTTATTGATCAAATGCTTGAACGTTTAGTGGACACTCTTACTATTGCTTTTTTGATGGCTATTCGGGTTATAATCAGATTGTGATAGCGCCGGAGGACCAAGAGAAAACCACTTTCGCTTGTCCTTTCGGTACTTTTGCTTATAGAAGGATGCCTTTTGGCTTATGCAATGCTCCAGCTACTTTTCAAAGGTGTATGGTAAGTATCTTTTGGAATATGTTGAAAACATAATCGAAGTGTTCATGGATGACTTTAGTGTCTTTGGTGATTCTTTTGACCTTTGCTTGAACAATTTGTCTCTAATCCTTGAACGATGTGTTGAAACAAATCTTGTGCTAAACTGGGAGAAGTGCCATTTCATGGTAACTCATGGCATAGTTTTAGGCCATATAATATCTTCTAAAGGCTTGGAAGTCGATAAATCTAAGATAAACCTTATTCGTGCTCTAACCCCTCCCACTACGGTGAGGGAGATACGTTCTTTTCTTGGTCATGCAGGTTTTTATCGTAGGTTCATCAAGGACTTTTCCAAGATAGCATCACCACTTTGTAACTTATTGCAAAAAGATGTGGTTTTTAACTTTGATGAGAAATGTATGGCGGCATTCAATCGTTTGAACGAACTTTTGATTTCAGCCCCTATCATTAAACCACCGGATTGGAGTAAGCCGTTTGAACTCATGTGTGATGCTAGTGATTATGCGGTTGGTGCGGTGCTTGGGCAGCGTGTGGGGAAGCTTCCTCATGCTATCTATTATGCTTCTAGAACGTTAAATGAGGCTCAACAAAACTACACAACCACTGAAAAAGAGTTATTAGCCATTGTTTTTTATTTAGAGAAGTTTCGCTCTTATCTAATTGGTACAAAAGTTGTTGTCTTTTCTGATCATGCAACACTTAGATGCTTGCTTACAAAGAAAGAGGCGAAACCGAGGCTCATACGATGGATATTACTCTTGCAAGAGTTTGATATTGAAATCAAAGACAAGAAAGGAATTGAGAACACCGTTGCGGATCACTTGAGCCGACTTGTCAGGACAAGGAGACTATCCCGTTGCGTGAAAGTTTCCGGACGAGCAACTTTTCTCGATTGCCTTTGGAGAACCATGGTATGCCGATATTATCAATTACTTAGTTTCTAAACAAATCCCAAAGAACTTGTCTCGTCTTTGAGAGGGACAAACTTAAGAGGTTAGGGAACCAATACATATGGGATGATCCATACTTGTGGAAACATGGTAGTGACCAAGTAATACGAAGGTGCGTTCCCGAATCCGAATTTAACTCTATCTTGTCTTTTTGTCACTCTTATGCTTGCGGATGACATTTTGGGAGTAAGAGAACCGCGCACAAGGTACTTGAAAGTGGTTTTTATTGGCCAACTTTGTTTAAGGATGCACATATATTTTGTACAACTTGTGATAGGTGCCAAAGAACCGGCAATCTAGGTGCCCGAAATCAAATGTCATAAACTTATATTCAATTTATTGAAGTTTTTGATGTATGGGGTATTGATTTTATGGGGCCTTTTGTCAACTCCCATGGAAATTTTTATATCTTACTTGCGGTTGATTATGTCTCGAAATGGGTGGAAGCTAAGGCCACCCCTACTAATGATTCTAAAGTGGTTTCAGATTTTGTGCAAGCTAATATTTTTGCAAGGTTTGGAATTCCAAGAGCCATAATTAGCGATGGGGTTCTTACTTCAAAAACAGGATTCTACAAAGCTTGTTGTCGAAGTACAATGTGTCGCACAAGATTGCAACACCTTATCATCCCCAAACCAATGGACAAGCCGAGGTGTCTAACCGGGAGGTGAAATCCATTCTAGAAAAGACGGTGAACCCAACAAGGAAGGATTGGAGCATGCGACTTAATGATGCTTTGTGGGCGTATAGAACCGCATATAAAACACCTATTGGAATGTCTCCTTTTAGGCTTGTGTATGGTAAACCTTGTCACTTACCCGTGGAAATTGAGCATAAGGCGTTTTGGGCTATTAAGCAATGCAACATGGAGATGGATGGGGCTGGAAAGCAAAGGAAGTTACAACTCCAAGAGTTAGAGGAGATTCGCAATGATGCATTTGAAAGCTCACGGATTTACAAAGAAAAGACGAAAGCATTTCATGATAACATGATTTCTAGAAAACAATTTTGCATTGGGCAGAAAGTGCTTTTGTTTAATTCTCGCTTGCAATTATTTCCGGGTAAATTAAGGTCACGATGGATCGGACCTTTTATTGTTACTAATGTGTTTTCTCATGGTGCGGTGGAAATTTGTAGCATAGCTACGGGAAAGAACTTAAAGTTAATGGGCACCGGTTGAAACCATATTATGAGAATTTCACTTCCGAAGTGGTGGAAGGAGTTAACTTTGTGGATGTGCTCCCTCTGGAGGAGTCATAGAAAGCAAGGAGATAGTCGGGCTGACGACTTTAAACCAAGCGCTAATTGGGAGGCAACCCAAAGGATGAGTATTTCTTGTCTTGTATTTATTTCTTTTCTTGTTTTTAGTTTTTCTTGTTTTGTTTTCTTTATTTTTTTTCTGATTTCTTGTTAGGATTTCCCACCTTGACTTACTTTGGACGATTCAATTTACATTGAGGACAATGTAAAGTTTAAGTGTGGGGGAGTGGTTTATGTTGTAAATTTTTGCAATTTTTCAACTTTTTTGTGAACTAGTGAATAAGAAAACTCCAACTTGTAGTTAGTTTAGAGTCACATAGTATACATGTCGCTAAGATTACATCGAGAATCTCACAATAGTGACTGAACTTAGAGATGACAGAGAACATGATCGGGTTTCTTAATTGTATGAGAGTTAAAGTTGGATTTAACCATGCCGTGGCAAATAAGGTACGGACTGAATTCGGTATTAGAACGGTGATCCCCTATAGTGGAGACTACCCATGTTACATAATGTGAGGCACCGACCTTCAATTCTTTGTACTGTCTAAATTTGTGCTTTTAGAGTGTGTGTCACCGTACGTAAATTCCGGGCAGAATGGTGAGCTGTCCAACTTCCCACCATAGAAGCACTATTTTGATCTCTTGAGTGCTATTTTTATCAACCATGTTGGTGACATCGAATTGCTAACTTACATACCACTTGTGATCTTGTTCGCAGTTAGCACCATCCACCTTATCTCTCTCTACACCAACAGGTCCATAGAAACACCATCATCATCAACAAGAGGAGCATCACAAATTCAAAGGAAAGTTGAACACGTTCGAGGTTTACAAGCAACAATACAAAAATGGGCAGATTTCAGATTTGAGTAAAGCAACAAAACATGGAGCAAAATTTTTATAAGTTGAAGACTATTATACAAGAGTGAAAATTATAAAGGATGAGAATTCGAGAAGTCTATGATATCAAGACATATAAGTTGTGAAGATTCAAGCGGTAAAGTACTTACACCATGGCATTGTACTTACATTTTTATTTTATTTGTATTTTACTTTCTCTTGTTTTTAAAAAAAATAAAAAAATAAAAATAAAAATATATATATATAAAAAAAAAAGAGACAAGAGAAAAATGTTTAGGTTTGTTAATAGTTTTTATTTTGTTTTATTTTTATTTTGTATTTGTTTTATTTCTTATTAAAAAAAAAAAAAAAAAAAAAAAAAAAAAAAAAAAAAAAAAAAAAAAAAAAGAAAGAAAAAATTATTTTGGGTTTGTATAGTTTGTTTTTATTTTTGTATTCTTTCAATAAAGCCTATGGAAAGAAGGAATATCTATAATGAAGTTTCAAGCGAGAAGGAATTTGAGGAAAGAATCATATTGTGGAGATTCTACGAAGTTCGAGAGTTATCATCAAGAGTTGAAGACCGAAGACGAAGATGAAGACACCGATAGAAGACCGAAGACGTTTCTATGGATGCTGTGAGAGTGGTGCTAGTTGCACGCCGAACGGATACACAGTAAGTAAGCATATTCCCACCTTCGTTAAATGGTTGATTTCCTTTCGAAGAGATCGTCAGAAAAATGGGTTTTCAAAAATATATAAAAGATGTGGGTTTTCAAAATATTTCGGAGGGTTATGCCTTCCTATCATTCAACGTGTCGCAGGATTCTCTCTTCATTCCTACCTAGACACATGTGTGACCCATAAAGAGCTGTTTATTATTGAGAGCAATATCATAAAACCCTTTCTTGTGAGGCGGTGTCGAGACTTTCGATCACTCCGAACCCGAATTTTAGTCGAGACGGGATGGTTACTTCTCTCTCAACTTTTAAGAATGAGATTGTGTTCATTTATGTGTCTAACTTCTTATGACTAGTGTGCAGAATCTCTATGTCTTCTTACCGCGTTGGATGGAGAACTAGTAAGTTGGAAAATAGGTTTTGTGGGTATATCTCTAGTAAACCCTCACGAGACTATAACTCGTCCACTAGGGACACCTAGGGGTTTAAAGGCTTGTTATTTATGCTAAAAGTGACCGTAGCCTCGACGACACGGAGTTGTTGTATTTTCTTGTTTTGTTTGATTTGCTCGAGGACTAGCAAAGTCTAAGTGTGGGGGAATCTGATAGGTGTAGAATACACCGTATTTACTATCTAGTAGTTACGCTTTCTTTGCTATTTTTCTGGTGAATTATGTACTTTACGTGTGTTTTTGAGTTATTAGGTACTCTGGAGTCGCACGGAGGAAAAGAAGAAGAAATTAATCTATTTGAGCAAAAAGGGTAAAATTGTCATTTCAGGGGCGGACAATATCTGGAGCCCAGCCAAGGTTAAGGGGCAACCCTATTTGAAGGAGTACTACATAGTGATCAGCCAAGGTTAAGGGGTTTACCATCTGGGTGACCCTTATCCCAAGTGCTGGGGTGTCTGAATCTGCCCCATTTATAACCCAACCCTAAATATTAATTCTCAATCATTTTCTTTGTCTGAAATCAAAATTCAGAGAGTGTGTAGCAGCCATGGAACCAGAAATTGAGAAGAAGAGAAGGAAAAGCTGCTGCTGTGGAGCCGAGAGAGGAGATGGAAGCACCTGAGAGACGGCCAGATTGGAGGTGCTGTTACTATGAAATCGAGTAGATGAAATTTATGGGATCTGTTGCTGCTTGAGAGAGAAGTAAATCAATGTCGCTGTTGGGTCAAGAAACTGAGATGAATTGAGAAGAAGAAATTGAGTTTCTGTGTATTAGACTCCATCTAGGTCGAGTTGAGATTCAGAACAACTCTGGTTCACAGACCAAGACCGGTGCAAAAAGGGGATCTGAGATTTACATGAAATGGAGAATGGGTTTTGTAGGAAGCATCTGTGATGGTCATGGAAGTTAGGGTTCGTGAATCTGGAGATGAATGAAGGAAATGGGGTCTATTCGCTGTGAAGATTACAGGCAGAGTTTGGGTTAAGTTCTGGGCTTGAGTTCAAGAAGATGTTGAAGTCATGGATATTGGGATTAATCAATGGCTGAGTCTGTGTGGTTTTTGTTGCTCAAGGTTGCAGGTTCTGTTGTGGCTGCTGAGAAATGGCAACTAGTGTTGGCTGTGACTGAGACTGAGATTGAGATGATGCAGGCAGAGAATAGCACTGATCTTGTGCTTGCCAAGAATGCAGCTGGAAAGGCTCATTGCAGGATGGTTAGAATGGCAGGATGATGGACAAGTCTGGGCAGCAGAGTGAATTGGTGCTGCAATGGATTTGGTTGAGTAATGAGCTGGCTAAGAAGAGGATGTAGAGGCAATTGATGGTGGTGGTATGAGGCTGACTTGTAATCTGTGATTTGGGCTTGAGAAGGAGCTGTTGGTGATTTGTTAAGGATGGGTTTTGATTTGAGATAAAGATGCTACAGCTGAACTGAACCAGAGAATGGTAAAGATGGTGGTTCTGGTATTGTGTGCTTCTGATGCTGTTAAACTATTGGAATGAGATGCAGTATTTGGGGTCTATTGTTGCAATTGAGAGATTGGTGGAGTGTGTTGGAGCTGTGCAGGTAGGACAAGGTTGTCACTGCAGAGTGAAGCACTATGATGATGTTGTTCCAATTTGGACTGAATTGTGCAGGGCTATGTGATACCTGAGGTTGCAGTTGAGCTAAGTTGTTTCCAACGAGAAATGAAGATGAACAACGGAGAATTGCAGGCCTGAGATGCGGTTAAACTGAAAGATGACTGGAGCTGGTTGGAATTGATGCTGCAATGGAATGGCGACTGAATGTGGTGTTGTATGTGGTAGTGAAACTGGTGCAATGCTGAGAGGAACTGAAAAGTTGCATAGCCATCATGGCTGGTGGTATTGGCTGGTGCAACTGAGTTGAGGGCTGGAGTTGGTAATCTGTGCATCTGGTGTTGGGATGCTGCCATTGATGTGGAGAGAAGGAGAATGGCTGAGCTGCAACTCAGGCAGTGGTGGTTGTTTCCGAGATTTGGAGTTGCAGCTAGGGGGATATAGGTGTATGTTAGGAAAATGCAGGTGGAGTTGAAGCTTAATCTGGTTGCTGTGTTGAGCCAGGGAATTGGTAGTGAAATTGCAGAAGAAGAATGTTTGATTGCAGGGTGAGCTGGTACTATGCCTGAGATGAAGATGGTGCTGGTGCTTAAGCTCTGTAGCAGGTGGAGTTGTGTTGCAGGTGGTATGATTGCAGCTGTGATTGAAATGGGGAATGCTCAAGTGCAAGCATGATACAGTGATTGTGGAAGTGTGAGCTGAAGAAATTAAGTTGCAGGGAAGTGCTGATGTTGTGTCTCAGGGATTGCAGTAAGTGGCTTGAGCAATGGTGGATTGATTTGAGCCGAAATGGCCGAAATGAGCCGAGCAGCGAAGCTTTAGTTTCTGGTAATGTGGCTTGGTTGCAGTTGCAGGTCATGAATCTGATGCAAGTGCTGCAGCCAGAATGAAGCTACAGGTTAGCATGAGAAGCAATGGCGGTGGGCTAGCTTGAGTGATGTCGCGTATGGTACTAAGTTGCAGGATCTGGACTGGGATGAACTGATGCTGTTCAGATGGCAAGAACAGAAGGACTGAAGCAATTGAGCTGAAGGTTACAGGGCTCATAGGATGCTGATTTGCAGTGCAGCAACATGTGTTGTTGGCTGGAAGAAGCACAATGATGGTGCAAGAGGAATAGTGCAGCTGTAGGTTTGGAGTAGAGCCATCATGGCTGGATTCCCAGCTGAAGCACAAGGATGGCGCATCATTGGTTGTGGCTTGCAAAATTTAAGTATATGCAATGGCCTTGGCCAGAACCAACTCAGCTAAGTCAGATGGATAACTTAGAACCTGACTCAGGTCTGACTTAGAGTATGACTCTCCCTGGGATGTTTTCCGGCGACTCGAACGAGTTGACCGAGTTGACCCGCCGATCCGACCCGTTGACCGGTGACCGGGCGGACTTTGCCGGTCACCGGAGCTGTTTTCCGGCGACTTTTCCGGCCGATTTCCGGCCACAATACCAGACTTCCGGCGACCATTTTTGGGTCATATTTTCTACATGGGTTTCTTCTTCTTATGGGCTTGGTGGATTTTCATCTAATGGACTTTGAAGACTAGACCTAATTTTAGAAGTTGGAGAAAAGCTATAAAGGGAAGGTCTTCTACAACTTATAAGATATCTTTTTTTCTTGGAATTTTTGGGGAGCCGGTTTTTGTTTACGCTTCTAGGGTTTGATTTTGTTCTTCTTCTTCATTATTTTATTGAATATTGATTATGATGAACTCCATAGCTATGAGTAGCTAAACATCTTATTGGTTATGGGATAAAAGTTGATTTCTCAACATGCTTTTGATTCAATGAATTAGTTTTGTCTCATTAATTATTGTTTGTGATTCACAATTAATAGTGTTATAAGATTTGAAAACTTGTTAGGTTGAGTCCTAATCAATCCGATTTGTATTCATCTCTAGAGCTATATTAGGGTTTTCAATACGAAAAAGTTGTTTATCCCTGATTCTAAGTAGCATAATTGTGGTTAGTGCTTGTAGTGATATATCCTACTAGTCACAAGTGAATCATAACTTTTGTTAAAACGTTTAGTGCTTTTACACATTCGTTTACATTGATGAGTCTTATTCCATAAAACTTAATGCTTTTAGGGAGTTAAACTTAATTGTGCTTTTACACTTTAGGTTGCTTTCTACGAAGAATTCACATATGCATCTTTTAATGGGGTTGTGATGAAAACAGGGAATTAACGGGTTATACTTGCGATCAAGGTATCCCAGGACTTTTAATAAATACGAGATTAAAATACCAATTCTAATCATTGATGATAATACATGTTTGTGAATGATACTATCCCGTGACCAATATCTTCTCCCTATTGATTATTCCAATTACTTACTTTGCTTTCAATTACTTTTATTGCTTAGATACAACAAACATACCCTGGGTTACTTTAGAAACTGAAATTTTATAACAACGAAAGCCTCTCTGTGGATACGAACTCTTTCTTATCGCTTACTATATTTATATCTAGTTGATTGAGAAAGTGGAATTATATTTGACGGATTGACAACCGACCAGTTATCAGAACATGATGTGTGGAACCATCGTGCCTAACTCTACAGGTTTGCAAGTCTATTATGAGATTTCTAAGATTCTTTTCGTGTTGTCCTTTATTTTTTCGTTTCTTTGTCATATTTGTGACAAAAAGGGGGAGAAATATATGGAGTAAATAGGTGATACTGGCATTGATATTTATATTGATTGGCATCGCTAGGGAAAAGAACATTGGTACTTGAATGTTTTTATCTAACGAAAGAGTGAAAGCACAGAATAAGGGGGAGTAACATGTCATATGTTTGGTATAACAAAGATGTGCGGATTGAATATCTACCTATCTTCCTTAGGGGGAGTAATAGCTTTGTTATTATAATGTCAACAATGACATTTTCAAGGATTGAATGTAAGCAGCTTCACTGTGTTGTTGAATCGGGAATCAAGAGGATTATAATGAATTATTGTAATTTTTTTATCCATATGATGTAAGAGTTTTGTCACTAAAATTGACAAAGGGGGAGATTGTTAGAGCATGGCTCGGTTGAACCCACCAAGCGTTGGTATGTCAAGTTTGTTTGTCATATTTTAGTGAATCAAAACTCATGTTAAGAGTCGCTTGATTTTGTACTAGAGTTAAACTTCGTATAGGTTAGCTTGAAAGTATTTGGATATGAGACATTGCAAGTATTGCGAAGACTTAAAGATGTGAAGAAGCAAGGAGCTACAACGACAACAATCATCCTTCCACTTGAGGTTAGTGATATTTGACTTGAACTGTTTCATTCCCTAACGTATCTTTCAAGTCGTGCATATTAAAAACATAACTGCGAAGCATATTTGAACTCTAGATATACATAGTATTAAGG
The DNA here is from genome assembly GCA_023531295.1 of Papaver armeniacum. Classification (NCBI taxonomy): domain Eukaryota; kingdom Viridiplantae; phylum Streptophyta; class Magnoliopsida; order Ranunculales; family Papaveraceae; genus Papaver; species Papaver armeniacum. The sequence goes on along the minus strand of JAJJWW010000271.1, from coordinate 654,980 downwards.
AATACAATACGAGGTTTATTGCATGCTTAACCATTAAACTTTGTAGATAAGACATCGCCATAATCATTTGAATGCTATTGTGATTATGTATGGGTATGAGGTGAGGATTTCATCATAGGGAACAATGTTTACATGTGTTCTAAGGAAGTAAGTTCATAAACTTGTTTGTGAACCGAATAGGAAATTGCCAGGTGTTATTGGTTTTGTTATTCATTGCATATCTTATGAACAACCAATATGTGTGATAGAGTATAACCACTCACAATTTGTTGTGTTCTTGGTAGAACTGTTCACAAAGGCCTGACTTATGTATTGGTATAACTTTTATTAGTTAAACCGATCTTAAGTAATCACCTGTGGTATGATCGGATTTTGTATGTCTGACCTTGTAAGGGAAAGGGAACCGATCCTAGTAAGGGGTGCAGTACATCAAAGGGAACCGATCCTTGTATGGGGTGCAGCAAAGTTTATATATAGCAGAAAGGGGAACCGATCCTATGGACATTTGAAACACATATAAGTTAGATACCATATATATGTGGGGAACCGATCCTAGTACCTAGTTAACCAAACTTTCGGGAAGCTAGTGTGACTATGCACAGTACTCACATGGAGGTAGAACTGAAACTTGTTTTGGTAGAAACGTAAACCCAAGATTGTGATTGAATGTTGGTTTGATCAATCACATAGTTCTTGAAAGTCAGATGAACCAATTCTAAACTTGATTGGAAGTGTGGCAAATCGGTTTCAAGGTTGTAAGTGTGAAAGAGAACTTACAAAGTTAAGATGTCGACAAACTTTGAACACATGTTTGTGAATGTTTATTTCTATAGTTGTTCAAAGATATTCCTTAGCGGCTAAGGGAAGAGAATCCCAGGATCGAAACATATGTAAGTTAAGAATCTTTTAATTAAGTTTATTAATTTTATTTTGTAAGGAAATTACATAATTAGTAATGTGCATTTACTAATTAGATTTTCCGAGAGATTTCGATCGTTATTTTTGGACAGAGCATTTCCAGGAATTATGAAAACCGAATCTGTGCTTTTATGAATATCTTGAGAATATTTTTGGTTTTGGAAATTCCTTGGTGTCCAAACTTCCTTGTCTATAAATACACGAAATTTGTCTTTCTAGTAAACTAATCCTTCGAAATAAAATATTTACTCTTTTGTTGTTGTTACTGGTGTAGCCGCCTATTCGGAGAGGAGAGTAACCTAATTAGGCGAAATCTCTTACGGCCGCTCAACTTAAAGTCTTCTTTGGGATTGAGAAGCTCTAGCGCGACCAGTTGGTGGGAAACTAGATAATTGCGGTTTATCTTTGTTTTCGATTGATTTGATTGACTAACAGTGGTTGAAATCTGATTGCACCTAGTTTGTTTATTCTTGAGTATCTTCTCTTCTGATATAAGATTCACTCAAACTAGTTCAGAGTTTCGACATGGATCTTTAGACTGTTGTTAGTTCTAAAGACAATCTTGTGATAATCCATTGTTAACAGACTCCGTTCGGTGCGTGATTGATCACAAGAGATTCAAGTGATTGTGTGCAGGTTTTTATTGAAGATTTAAGAAGATTTGAAGACAAAGAATATATTGATGATATGACTTGGGTTTTATTATCTTTGGTGTGCACAATACTTGTTTGGGTAAAAGAGGATCCAATTAATAATCGGTTTATCCTTGTGGTAGATTGGATTGATTAATTGAGTAGATCGGCATTAATACGTTTCCTTGTGATTAAAGGTATTGATTGGCTTAATCTTAAACGATTACTTTTGGGTGATTGAACATAAGATAGATCTAAGGACCCGACGAAGGAGTTTATGTTAAGATAAACAGAAGAGCCTTTGTCCGACTCATATCACTTGGTTGAATAAAGTTGATACCAAACTGATTTGTTGTTCCTTTACTGTTTGGAATACAAACCAAAGGAATTGTTCCAAGTACGTGAATTATTCACAAGTCGGAGGCGTGGGAATACAGACGGAATTAAGTGAACTATAGGGTTAGTTACTTGTTCTTCAACTATACGAAGTTGGGTGTAATTTTGTGTAGCGGCTTAATCCTGAGAGTATTCAATTCTGGACAACGTCTCGGGGTTTTTCTGCATTTGCGGTTTCCTCGTTAACAAAATCTTGCTGTGTCATTTACTTTTATTTTCCGCTTTATAATTATTTTATTATAATTAAAGTAAATCACACAAACGTTAATTACTATTTACTTGATAAGCAATCCTATTGTGTTTGGTTAAGTCCGAACCTTTGTATCAAGTAAACATACTTCGTTGTTGTATTGTCTCGATCTCGTATCCATAGATGATCACACGAAGTGTGAACCGATTAGTTGTATTGTCTCAACTCAGTCCATAGACAATCACTTTCGGAGAAAGGACTTATAGGTTGGAAAAGTTTTAGCTTGAGGTATATTTGGGTACACTCGCCTTTTCAGTGCTATTTCTATAAACGTACCACCAGTATTCTATGGCTCTAATTACTTATGGTGGAAAATTTCTATGCGTGCCTTTCTTCAAGCGCGTGATTTTCAATAATGGGTTTATGTAGTTAATGGCTATGATGCCCCCGTTGTGGCAGTAGGAAATGTAAACGTTCCTAAGAACATTGGTGAATACAATGCTTCCGAGATACTTGCTGCAAAGCAAAACTCCGACGGTTCGAATGCCATCATACATGCCATTACCCCAGATCTTCAGCACCATGTGACTACGTGCACTTGGTCTAAAGATTCTTGGGATATCTTAGAAACCGTATTCGAAGGTAATACCAATGAAAAGGAAGCTAGGCTCAAAACCTTAATTCCGATTGGGAAAACCTTCGTATGGCAGATGAAGATTCATTTGATGAGTTTAATCACAAAGTGTCTGAAATTGTTAATGCATCTTTTGCATTGGGTAAGACTATTCCTGAAAAGGACATTATGATAAAAATTCTTAGATCGCTGCCATCTAGATACGATTCTAAGAAGTATGCCATCATTGAAGGAAATAACCTTAGTGCTCTTTCCAGAAACACGTTGGTTGGAAATCTAAAGATCTTTGATCATGATCCAACATCCAAAATCGAAAAGGATGTTGCCTTCAAAGCACAAAAGAACACTAAATTACTTGACAAAAGTAAAAGTGTTTATGTATCTGAGGATGATCTTTCTGAGATTGATTCATCAGATGAATATCTTGACAAATCAGTCTCTATGATCATAAGACAGTTTAGGGATCTTCTATTGAAGAGAAGTAAACAGTTTTCAAGAGACAAACCTAGGTCGTCGATTAAACCTCACAATCACGTTCCTCCTAAAAACAGGGGATGCTTGTGAGGCCGATGACGAGGATATGCCACAATGCTTTAAGTGTAAAGGTTTTGGTCATTTTGCAAATGAGTGTCCAAATCGTAGAAAATACACTGGAAACAAAGGTCTTGCTGCAATTCTTGATGAAATGTCTGATCACTATGATTCCAATGAAGACGAAAAATCAAGTGTTGCACTTTTTTGTGAAGATATCGATTTTGATAACTGTAGAAATACATACATTAATTTTGATATTCTTTCAGAAAGAAACTCAACCAGTCTGGAAGAAGAAATTAACCTTGCTGTTAGAAACCCTTTATCTGATTTTTCAGGTTCCACTCTGTGCCTAGTAGCTTGCACATCTCGGTAGTATGAATCAGCGTATCTATCGACATGTTCTTATTGTTCACTCAAGGGTCATGAACTTTCAAAGTGTTTCAAGTATAAACAAAAGATGAGAAATGTCAAAAGACTTCAACGAAGAGAAAATCGCCTAGCAAACAAGCTCAAACTTGTTCAAAAAACCGCTGAGGTATGTAAGATTTTCTCCTCTTCAAAGAAGTTGGTTTCCAAAAATAGGTCAAGACCACTAGAGAAAAGAGTATGGTTTAAACACTTTGATAGACATAGATCTATGAATTCCTTTCAAAAGGGTCATGGTGGACAAATTATTGTTCACCACAGCACAACTTAATTGTGTTGTTTTTGTGCATCTTGTCTCATGTGCCTGATTAAAAGAGACTAGAATGTGCACACCTCAGGCTTAAAAACAAAAAAATAAACCTTTTGTTTTGCTTTTCTTAGATTTGTTGTATGATTTGGAATTCTTTCATATCTAATTGATATTGGAAGGAACCTCCATGTTTATCAAAAGAGGGTTATTCTCGACTATTCCACTCTCTTTAGGGCCGTGAATCATGCGTGCGTGAACCTGTGTGGTTAAAAGGTTCCATAACCCTACATTCCTTTTTCCTTCTCTGAAACTCTTTTTATCATAAGATTGCCTGTTGAGTTTAAAAGGTTCCATAACCCTACACACGTATGATTTATCATACAATGTTTATATCCAACCAAGTTTGTATATTCTAACCTCTCATTTCAATCATTTAAACATTCTTAGAGGATGTTATATAGTTGTTGTTCACAAGCTATTTTTTCGTCAAAGCAATTTTCAAGTAATTGAAACTTAATATGACTTTCGTCACTAGTAAAGATGAACTTGGCCAAAGTGAGAGCTTACAAACACATATTTCGAGAAATAGATAAGCGAGATAAACTCGGCTCGAAATAGCAAATGTATATAATAAAAGTCTATATATATAGCAATACGACTTTTGTCTCAAGATATGAGATAGAGTAGATAGACTTTTTAGTGATAGATAAGTTCAAGTCTCCACATACCTTTTAGTCGATGAAGTTCCACCAATTCCTTGAGTAGTTCTTCGTCTTTGTATGATGATTGCCATGGAATCTAGAGCTCAACTACACTTTCTATCCTAGTCCAAGACTTAGCTATAAGTAGACTAGAAATTAAGACTTATAGTTTTGGCAACTAAACTTGACAACAAGCTTGAGATAGCAATGCTTGCGAGTTCGACCGAGCAGTGCTCTAACATTAGGCTTAGTGGAAAGTCATTAAATGGTTGTTGCAATGAAGGTAGCTTTTTAACTGATGAGTCTCTTATGTCCATCTACTTTGACTGTAAGGAAAGGTGCATGCAATCAGTACAACTTTGCTAATATGTGGTTTGGTCTGCAACATAACAGGTTCAAGTTGCTTTTAGTTATAGAGTTGCACTATATCCCGAGGTCAACTGGCAACCAAAAGAGAGCGTCTCTGGGACAAATGAACTGTTAATGAGGAGACTGCTGGAAGATCTAAGAAGTACGGCTTGATTTTATTTTCTGATTATTATTTTCGTGTATTTCTTGTGGATGTTATAAGTTTTGTTATGTGAACTAACCTCTCTGACTGTTTTGTATAAGAATTATGAAGAGTAGAATGAAATTTCAAGAGTATGGACCTTATAATCTTGTTGAGCTTATATCAAGGTATACTACCTCACTGCGAAAAGTTTTCAATATCGGGCTCTCTGGTTTTTGTGCACTGGCAATGGTTTTTGGATATCCGTAGGCAGGTTCATGTAAGAAGAGTAAAGCTTTATTATGATTGCATTTCATAATTCTAGAGTTGTGCATTTTTGTCTGTGTTTGTATTTTAAAGAGATGCATCAATGACAACTTGAGAGATGTTGGTCTAATATTATGGGTAATATTTATCTTCTTTGACTGTTATGCAACATATTTAGTTTAGTATAAAGGGTCTGGTATAAACATGCATATGGTTCTAGCAAATGATGTTACTGCTGTTGTATCTATCATTCCATATGCTAGAATAGCTATCTTTTGGTCACATAAAATTGATTGATATAGTTTATATGAGAAGCATTTATTGTATTGTAGATTATCGCTTTAAGATATTATTAGGTGCTTATTGCAATGGTGCAGTGGGTGTGTGTAAGACACTAAATGTAAGCAGTGAAGCATTGTTATGAGTATGCAATTAGGATACCTGAAATTGCACTGAAATAGTATTTTGTCATATTATTGCGGATTATGTGATCATGAATACTTAGTTTACTTGAAATTGTGAACTGCAGTATTTTAGCCTTTATTCTTGCTTCTGATTTATAGTTTATTTTTATTGTTTCAGGTGGACATATGAGATATCCCAAACACTGAAGCTGCAGTTCTTCCAAATGAAGCTAAATAATTCTTTCTTTTTTCTATTTTGTTTTCACTGAATTGTAAATTGTGTTTTTCCTGCTAAGGCATATGAGTTAGGTTTTTCATTCTATGATGTGTAGTTTAGCAGACATATTAGAAGTTAAAAAACCATCATTCTTGGTTGTTATGTATTTTCTGAGGCATTTTTGAGTATGAATTAATTGTTTTTCATTCTATGATGTGTAGGTTATAATGAATGGCATTTGGGTTCTTCAAAATGGGCCAATGTATGATTATTGGCATGGTGTTCATCCGGGTTCTTGAAACATGGGCCTAGATATGGATTCTTTGCAGGGCCTAAATATGGGCTTAGTGCAATGGTGCAGTGGGTGTGTGTAAGACACTAAATGTAAGCAGTGAAGCATTGTTATGAGTATGCAATTAGGATACCTGAAATTGCACTGAAATAGTATTTTGTCATATTATTGCGGAGTTTGTGATCATGAATACTTAGTTTACTTGAAATTGTGAACTGCAGTATTTTAGCCTTTATTCTTGCTTCTGATTTATAGTTTATTTTTATTGTTTCAGGTGGACATATGAGATATCCCAAACACCTAAGTCTGCAGTTCTTCCAAATGAAGCTAAATAATTCTTTCTTTTTTCTATTTTGTTTTCACTGAATTGTAAATTGTGTTTTTCCTGCTAAGGCATATGAGTTAGGTTTTTCATTCTATGATGTGTAGTTTAGCAGACATATTAGAAGTTAAACAACCATCATTCTTGGTTGTTATATATTTTCCGAGGCATTTTTGAGTATGAATGAATTGTTTTTCATTCTATGATGTGTAGGTTATAATGAATGGCATTTGGGTTCTTCAAAATGGGCCAATGTATGATTATTGGCATGGTGTTCATCCGGGTTCTTGAAACATGGGCCTAGATATGGATTCTTTGCAGGGCCTAAATATGGGCTGATTTCTCAGCCCATTTTTTTAAAAACCATATTTTCTTTTGTAACGTCGAAACAACGTTAGTAAAACTGTAATAAAAGATGACACCTGGCAAATTTTTAACTGTTATTAAGATGCCACCTGAGAAACTTTTAACTGTTACAAGAAGCGTTACTGACATCCGTTAAAATGAACTGTTATAACCAACTGTTACTGAATAATTTGAAACGATTACAGCTGTCCAAAACACGTCATCAAATAATTTTTTTGGTGATGACTAGACAAGCGTTACTCTATTTTCTACAAAGCATATAATCGTTGCTTAGTTAATTATTTCTGTAACAATCGTAACTGTTGATAAATTATTGTAACACTAATAATAACGAAACATTTCCAACGTTTTTTTGATGTTACAATAAATAGATGGTAACGTTTTTCTGACGTTACAAAAAGTGTGATTTCGTGTAGTGTAACCCACCTGGACTTGATTTCTTCCCTTCGTTAAGAATTTTTACAAAAGTTTTTTTTTTTTTTTTTTTTGACCGGCAAAGAAAAGAATTTTATTGATAAAAAAAGGGTATAAAAGCTTTATACCACCCTAAGCCAAGAGAAAAAAATACAAGCGAGTGAAAGAGTAAACTCTACAAACAGACTACACCCACAGAAAGCAAAGAAGGTCTACACACATACCATACAACAAAGCATACTAATGCATATAAAAGAAAGATGAATGTCATTTTTTCAAAACATCAGTAAAAGATATAGGCTCAAAGTCATTCTCAACCAGAGATCAAGAATAAAGACAACATACTGCCTAATTAATCACCACTGCAATTTCGCTGCATATTTTGTCTGTGAAGACCCTAGCATTTCTCTCTTGCTAAACACTCCATAAAATAGTCGTCGGGATAAGATTCCAAATGGTAGTTTGAGCGAGGATGATTGTTTCAGATGCCAAGATTGGATAGCTGAAGTAGTATGTTCAGGCATATATAGCAAAACACTAATGTAACTTCTCTATGAACTTACCCGAAATCTTCTTAGAAAAATTGTAGTGCAACAACAGATGGCTAGTTGTCGCAGGTGCATTGTAGAAAATGAATTCAGCTGGAACATCCATTTTCTCCTTCTTAGAGAGTCTCTGGTAGGCAACCTTCCATGAACAGTAGACCACAAAAAAATTCTATTTTAGGAGGGTACTTTTTGACTCCATATGAAAGAAAAAAAAGCTTCATCCACCTGGTCTGAATCAACAGCGAAAGAAAATCATACAAGGACTTAACAGTATAGACATTCTTAGAGTTTAATGACCATTGTAACTCATCCTCAAGATCATGCTTGAAAGAAAAAGAACCCAAATCTGAAATAAGAATGTTGTATTCCTCAGCTGTTATACCAACAAGTCTCTTACGGAATCTAAGATGCCAAATGACATTGTTTTCATTAGTAACACCTAATTCAACAATTTTCATGTTCTTAGACCTGGAGACACCAAAGAGAGTAGGATAATAATTTTTGATTGGCTTGTCATAAAGCCAATTATCTTCCCAAAATCTAATATTAACGCTAGTATTGACTTTGAATCTGACATGTTTCAAAATAAAATATTGATGTTCATGATTGTTCTCCATACTGGACCTTCCATAAGAACATTTGATATTTTTTTCCATCCAATATACCTCACCTGACTCATATTTTTCAGCCACAATCCTTCTCCAAAGTGCATCTTCCTCGGTAGCATATCTCCATGACCATTTACAAAGAAGAGCTTGATTCATCTTTTTCAAACAAAAATCTCACACTCGTTTCCTTCTTTTTCCCTTTAAAGAATTTTCACAAAGTTACTCACAATCACACTCGTTTCCTTCTCTTTATTAAGAATTTTCACAAAAGTTACTCGCAACAATCTCATGAATTTTCACTAAAGTTACTCGTAACAATCTCACAACAAATAGTTTGGAACCCACGACCTCCTGCTTATTAGAATGATCACCAATAAACCGAGCTTGAGCTGTTTTTTATTTGATGGCAAGAATACCCGATATTCATCTCGGCCCATTTGCTCCAAATTCTACTGGCCCCAATGATTTCAATGACTTTTAACCCACCCGCACTGGTTTTCTTCTCTTTATTAAGAATTTTCACAAAAATTACTCACAACAATCTCACACTCTTTTCCTTCTTTTTGTTAAGAATTTTCACAGAAGTTACTCAAAACAACCATAAAACAAATAGTTTCGAACCCACGACCTCCTTCTTATTAGAATGATCACCAATCCATTGAGCTTGAGGTGTTTGTTATTTGATGCCAAGCAAATTTGAATATCCGATATTCATCCAACTCCATACCGAAAATTTAGGATATTATTTGAAGTTATTGGAACATGTCGGATACAAATATCTTATCGGGTAATAACATTTTAAACGGATATGAAATAACATGTGCATCCGAACAAATAACTACCTGTTCCCTTAAGACAACGGTTATTTTGTAATTTCAGCTACACTATGGTGAAATAACCTAAAATTTGACTAATAAATAGCCTGGCACTTTTAGGGGCGACCCCGAAAGAATTAGGGGCGACTTTTTTATTCCCAACCCATATACACCGTTAAGGGATGTCCAAAAACGCGGAGAATACGTTAATGCCCTTACACAATCGGAAGCTATTTTGTTCCCGATTATAACAACGCAATCGGAAGCTTAGTAACTATGTTATACTACCGATTATTATCGATTTTGTGCCAAACTCGCATCTGGCTTCTATAACAATCGGAAGGGAAATAACCTCACGAGACTACCGATTATAGTAGCTCATAAATTCCCAAAATTGGTGATTTCGCCAAGGAAGAAATTTGGGGCAACTGTATAATCGGAAGCCTTATTAACTACCGATTAATAAGGCTCCCAAATTCGAAAAAAATGACATTTCTGCAAAAACAAAATTTGGGGCAACTGTATAATCGGTAGGTTATTAGCTACCGATTATACTCCAACTACCTGCAAAAAATTTATGAAAATCGGAAGTTTTAATTGTTGATCTAACTACCGATTATACTCCAACGGCTAGTTCGTTCAAAATAAACTAGCCGTGCCTCGAACGCTCATGCCGACACAATATTCTTTTATTAGACAAATGATCCTTTAATTCTTTTCTTTCAATGGTCCTCGACACTTCGGTGTTTGGCCTACCCTCCCCCTTTTGCTTAATAGGTTCATCAACCTCTTTTAAACGAGGGTGAAGAGCTTGTTCCAAATCATGCATCAATATTTGCTTCTTGGCGCCATTTGTTGTAGCATAACGCTCGGCTATTCTTGCACACAATTCCGACTCCATGAACAGCGGACCATTGACCACGGGTGTGCTTGGAGTGAAATTTAATTGCTTCCAAAATGGATGAATATCATTGATGTCAATCACATCGACGTACCTACCCATTTTATGACGACATGGGAGACCAATACCTATCATATCCTTGCAAACACAAACCGTATTCTCGTCATCGTTAGCTTTATACAACTTCAATTGTTCTATCATGTGATTTATTGCCCAACGTGAAACTCTATGAACAATGCCCCTTAGAAGCAATCTTTCACCTTCGTGTTCCGTAGGGAATTTATGTACACTAAATTGCATAGAAGCCTTAATCTTTATGAGATCACGATTGGTGAATTCATGGATTGCTTCTTGGATCGACACAACTCCATTTTGACTACCTAGAAGTATTTTCTTTAATCGGCCATGAGACCCCTCATGCAATGCTTGTCGCCTCGTTCTTGAAGTTATGATATTCATATGTCCATGCATACACAAACCTCTCCTTAATCGGTAACCATTGTGTTTTACAATACTCAACGGGTTTTGGGTAGTCCTTGTAATATTCTTCCTCAAATTTCTTCAAGTTCCTTTCAGTAAATTTCCTCGGTCATTGACCAAACGATCTTGTCCCATGCTTTCATGAACGATCTCCAAATTATCCCATCCTCCTTCCATTTTTCATCAAATAACCTCTTCTCTTCCTCTCGTTCTTCCTCGGTTAATTTACTAATGCGCTCATCCTCTTCCTTCGACCTCTTGGTACCCTTCCTTGGTTTTTAGCTTGGAAATGGCGATGGCAATTGTGTCCGAGGTTGCATTGAATGTGCCACGTACACTGCAAGTTTCGGGCTTCTCAGAAACACTACCGCTATTGCATGCATTAAGGCTTGATCGTTATCCGTTACAATAACCCTTGGAAAATCATCCCCATTGTAAATGGACCTCGGGCGTCTCCGGATCCAAATGAAACTCACGTTGTTCTCATGATCCATTAAACCCCATGCAATCGTAAACGTGTTTTTGTCCGAAGTGTGACAAGCAATGTTCAACAACGGAATGTTATATTTGTTTGTCTTGTAAGTGGCATCTATCAACACAATTTGATGAAAACACCGAGCCAATTTTATCATTTCGGGATGTGCCAAGAAAATACGTACCACTTTACCATCCTTTTCTTAGTTCTCAACGTGTAGTCGTGTAACTCAGCTAACCACTGCGATTGTTGCATGACCGTTCTACCATCCCATTCCGTCCTTTTGATCGTAGCTAGGGCCGACTTAATTGTAGATAAAGAAGACAAGTTGTCGGGGTCGTCCGCCTTTATTTTACTTAAGATCGCACTCGCCTTTTGGATACGCATAGACCTCACCGTCTCCATTTCATGTGGTTTTAACTTCGCAACCATTACATGTCCAATAAGAGTATCCGGATCATCGTGGTAACGACAACCATTAACAACTTTAGACATTTTCCAATCTTTACTTTCCTTACCATCGGGCTTATAGAAGACAATCTTAAATGGGCATCCAATCTTCTTCGTATGAGTTCGGTACTTCTTCCTCTCCGTCTTCCTTACATACTTATTATTCTTTCCCTCGTGACTCTTCTTCTCTCCACCTCGCTCACATACCATTTCAAACCGAATATTCTTAACGCAACGGTTCGAACTACCACGCACATCTTCTCTTTTGCCTTGTTCATAAGCCATTCCTTGGCCTCCTTCTTACTTCCAAATATCTAAATGGGCATATTACAAAACAAAATAATAAGCATAACCATCTAACATACACGATTGGAAAAAGAAAAGATAATTCATGACCATACCAAATCGTTTGCATAGTGTAGGGAAGTATCGGGCCTCAAATAATAATCGTCATCAACCACTACAACAGCCTCGCACAACAACAACAAGTTATGCATTAGAAATCGGAAGGAAGTTTAGATAATAAGTAAACGATTGTAACACAATCGGTGATTTAATACAATAAAACGTAACCGATTATAATAAATCGGTAGTCATGTACGCATATAGTCTACCGATTAACGACATACGAAAATGAACAATTCTTCCAAAAAACCTTCAATAATCGGAGGGACTATAAATTCATGAACCAACCGATTATTATATACCAATAATCGGACGTTTATTCATGTAGAGAACTTAGATTATGAGAAATTGAAGCTTTCAATTTGGGGATTTTTTCATATTCGGCATATTAATACATCAAAATATACCCGATTATTTATAATCGGTAGATATGTTACTAAATTAACTACCGAATATATGTCGTTCATGTCATTCAATGCATGCAGAAATCGAATTTTCACGTTCGAAAACACACACAAACGCACGTAACATGGATAACATGGGTATTAGAGTTTGTTAACAACATACCCGTATGTTTGATGAATCGTTAGCTTCGATCTCGGGTGATTCTCCATTTTCTTCCATGAAAGCGTCGTCTAGGGTTTCATCTCCATCAAAGTTTGGATCATTCAACATATACCCCAAATCGTCATCTCTAAACGGTAGTGAACCTTGAAATTCAACAACTTCACGTCCTCCTTCTTCGTACCCATCCATGTTTATGGAAGTTGGCAAAAATGGGAAGTTGGCAACATATACCCACTTCTTCTTCTTTTTTTTCTTCTTCTTCTCTCACTCAATCGGGAATTACCTCACGATGAGTCAAATTTTTTTTCCAAACACTAATATATAGACCCCAGCCTACCGATTACAGAGTTTGCTTCCGATTATTGAGTGAAACTACCGATTATTGTTTTGGCTACCGAATATTATAGTTTTTGTCAAAGGTTGAATCCCTGACCACCTATAATCGGTAGTGTATAAGTTTTATTATCTACCGATTATAGTAGATTTCAAAATTCATCAAATGAAGGATTTTAGAAAAAACTAAATTTGGGGCAACCTATAATCGGTAGGTTGTGGAACCTATTTGGCTTACGATTATGGCTACATCCAAATCACGAACCACATGGTTATGCATGGCCCTGTACCCTCGGAACCAATGGAATTTGGCAAGGGTTCGATCTGGGGCTCCTTATAATCGGTAGTTTGTTCAGTTTAATAGACTACCGATTATGGTATATTTCAAAATTCATCACATGAAGGATTTTAGAAAAAACTCATTTTGGGGCGACCCATAATCGGATGGTTTGGTAATATATTTAACTCCCGATTAACGCTGCATCCAAAACGCAAACCAAGTGGTTAAGGCTGGCCGTGTGCACTCAAAACCCATGAAATATGGCAAGGGTTGGATCCGGGGCTCGTTATAATCGGTGGTCTATATAATTATATACCCTACCGATTATGGTAGATTTCAAAATTCATTACGTGAAGGATTTTTGAAAAAACTCATTTTGGGGCAACTTATAATCGGTAGTGTATGTAACCTATTAGGCTTCCGATTATGGCTACATCCACAGCTCAAGCCAAGTGGTTATGGTTGGCTCTGCGCCCCTCAAAACCTATGGAATTTGGCCAAGGCTGAATACGGGGCTCCTTATAATCGGTAGTATTATAAGTTGGATAAGCTACCGATTATAAAGGGGATTATTAGCCGAAGTATCAACACAACAATCGGTAGGTATAGTTTCATTTTAACCTACCGATTGAATGTTTACCTACCGATTATGGTGTTGGCTACCGATTATATAAGGGCATATTGGCCATTTCGAAAAATCGAAGATAAGGGGTAGCTTAGATTTACGTTTGGGTGACCTTTTTTGTCTTTTAGTGTCGCCCCTAATTCTTTCGGGGTCGCCCCTAAAAGTGCAAGGATAAATAGCTTAAAAAGTATAATATCAAATTAGATGGCAAATTCATTTGATCATTTACTCTCTTTTAAATAAGTTAATCAGGTGGGTCTTCACCTTTATTTGAATTTTTAGTTATTACTGTTAGTGCAATTTCTATAACATTCAAATACAGAAACACCTAGCAAGAAGCCAAGAACGTTAGACTTGTTGTGAACATAAAAGGAGATGATACCCATTTCAAATCGTCCTATTTGAATTTATTTTGTTCATGTAACAGAATCAGGATATTATCCGACATCCGTTAATATTAGTACAACGGACATGAAACTCATTTTTCAATATTGGTCGGGAACTTAATGGATATCCGGTAAAAATTATAGAAATGGATGCAGAGTGGCCCATGTTCGCTCCAATAAGTACCATTGACATGCTTAATTCTATATGTTATAAATGTAGTTCATGTTAATCATAAATCATTACATTCTCGAATCACATAATAATAATATATATCTTTTATTATATGATATATGTGCCGAATGTTCGACTGACCTCAATCACTAAATCGAATGACACACTTATATTTACCGCTTCAAAATGTTTTGGAATTACAAATTGTTAATTAAATTTGATTTTTAAGAACGGTTCGCGAGTTATAACCTCAAAGGTATCACTATTCATCCACAAAAAACCCATCAAAACAAAAGTAATACAAAAAACCCAAAAAAACAAAAATAACACAAAAACTCCAAAGAATTTGATGAAACATCATAGAATTTGATTAAACCAATTTCAAAATTTGAGGTTTTCATATCAAATTTTAAAAATTTGGGGTTTTTGTAACAATTATGTTTAAGATGGAGTTTGTATGGATTCCAATATGGGTTTTTGTACCGCAAGTTTGGTCACCTTGGGTTTTTATGACTAGTACTGTTTTTAAGAATCCGAATAATATACGTAAATTTGCCAAACGGTCCGCGAGTTATAACCCCAAAGGTGTCACTATCCATCCATAAAAAACCCATCAAAACAAAAGTAACACAAAAACCCCACCAAAACAAAAATAACTCGCGGTTGATGAAACCAAAATTTGGTTTCATCATAAAATTTGATATAACCCCAAAGAATTTGATGAAACCAAATTTTGGTTTCATCATAAAATTTGATGAAACCAATTTTGAAATTTGGGGTTTTTGTATCAATTTTTAAAAATTTGGGGTTTTTGTATCAAATTTGTTTAAGATGGAGTTTTAATGGATCCCAACATTTGAGTGGGGTTTTTGTACCACAAGTTTGGTCACCTTGGGTTTTTATGACTAGTTTTGTTTGCCAAATTGTGAATTGCTAACTAGCTAGAATTTGCACGAATCGGCTGACACTTGTAATTTTTTTTTTTTTTTTTTTTTTTTTTTTGCTCCGTTATTTTTTTCCCTGTTTTACTATACTTGTCCTTTCAAAACAAAGAAAAAAAAAAGTAAAAGAAAAACCTGAGCCAGTTCATCTGGAAGCCAATACAAATTTAATACAATATTTTTTTCTGACAAAAACACGTAAACCTTTTCTCATTAGTGATTCAAGTTAACTAACAGTCTATCCATATCTGAAGCTGAAAATTAGTTCAGTAGACTTCTTTTCTCATTTCCCTTAGTTCAAGTTAACTAACAGTCTATTCCATCTCTTAAGCTCGAAATTAGTCCCGTAGACTTGTTTCTTATAAATACCGTATATGTCATTGGGATAGTGTTATACACTGTTACCATCAAATAGTCTCGCAACTCATTTTATAATCCACTCTCTTGTTTCAAATGGATTCTAAAGATCAACAAGGAGAAAAGAAATCAAGTGGTGAAAAGATATTAGAGAGATTGGTGAAGGGAGAAATTGGAGATGAGGAATTGAAGGAGCTCATTAGAATTCGGTTTGAAAAGAGATTGCAATGTGGTTACAAATCCACACCTCAAGACCAACTCGCTTCCGAGATGGCCTTCATAAAATGTTCATCTCTTGCATGCTCTCAAAGATTTGCAACATTTTACTTACGTTATGCATAAAGATAGGCATAAAACTAATATATTGGTGGTCATGGTTTTGTTTTTGTAGCCCTGAAAGAGATGAAGATGTCAGGAGAATTGGAGGCTGTGAATACCGAGCTATATGAATTACCTACAGCTGCTGTTGAAGCCACTCTTGGAAGCACCCTCAAACAAAGGTCAATCATATCTCTAATTAATCATTTCATTTGAATGGAGCCGGAGGTCGTCCGAGCCCAGTATATTATATATTTTGAAATGTTGAGAAAGTGATTAGATTTTAAGTGTACGCATCTTGGCATTATTCTTTTTCGTGCAGTGCTTGTTATTTCAAAGAGGATTCCATGACGATAGATGAAGCAGAGATCGCTGCATACGAGTTGGACTGCGAACGAGCACAAATCAAAGACGGGCAAACTATACTTGACATTGGTTGCGGTTTCGGGGGTTTAGTTCTTCATATTGCTCAGAAATACAAGAATTCTCATGTTACAGGATTGACTAATTCCGCTGAGCAAAGAAATTATATCATGTTGCAAGTAGAGTAAGTAAAATTGAGACACTGCCCAACCTGAAACAATTAATCTTTGATTTTTTTGTCTAAAAAAATATTTAGTCCGTAATCTTTTGATGATGTTTCTCTAATGTTTAGGAAGCTTAACTTATCGAATGTGGACGTTATATTAGCTGATGTGACTAAGTTCGAATTCGAAAATGAGAAGAAATTTGATCGAATATTGGTTGTCGAAGCCATAGAGGTGATTTACACACGAAAATTCTCCTATTTGAATATATTATTTAGTTAGCTATATACAGTATAACTTATATAAAATAATAAGCTTGAGATCAAGAAAATTTATTATTTTAAAGAGATATTATATTATCAATAATATAATAAATTATTATTTTATAGTTAGACAACATATTATTATTATGAATAGGATAATTAGTAGCTTGCAGGTTGAATAATAATTGTAGATCATAAATATAAAATCGACTAATTTTGTTGAGATATTATATTATTGACTAATTGCAATAAGAATACAACGACTCCAAGTTTCAATCACACTTCAACACTTCTTCTTGCAATATGACAACGTGACTCCGAATCTTTTAAGTGTGTAACAAATTATTAGGGATGAAATACAACTAGATTTGAACTTTTAAGAAAATCAAATCAACATTGAATCATATTTGGAGAAAAGGAGAAAATTTAACATGTATGAAATTTATTTTTTATTTTTATAGTAGCATTATTATTTTATATATTATTTGGGACCAATTAATGCTTAAGGGAAACTTATAAAATGTATTATTTTATGATTTTATCGAATTTATTATTTTAGCAGTAAGGGCCCGAGTCGGGACCAGAAAATTTTATTATTTTAAAGAGAATATTATATTATCGAGTATTACTTTAAAGAAGTTATACTGTACTGACATTTAGCTCAACCATTCCTACTTGTAGCACATGAAAAACATTCAGCTGTTTCTGAAGAAAATCTCAACATGGATGAAAGACGAAGATAGTTTCCTTTTTGTGGTGCACCTTTGCCACAAGGCATTTAGTCAACATTTTGAGGTTAGAATTAATATAAACTTACTCTCAAAATATCCTTAACCTTTTGAGAATTCTCTTTTTGATACCATGGAATTTTCGTCAGGCACTCGATGAGGATGACTGGTACACAAGTTACGTTCTCCCGGAAGGGAGCGTGACTTACCTGTCTGCTTCCGCTCTTCTATATTTTCAGGTGAAATTTACATTAAAACCATTCAAATCATTCGGGTCAATGCTTAAAAGTGTGCCGTGGAGAAAGTTATTTACTAAAAATGTCTAATTTTTTAAAAATTCCAAAAAAGGTATAATGTGCACCCATTATAGGTGTGGATTCATCATATTGGGTACACAATGTCAAGCAATGGGTACACATTCAAACATTTTTGGTAATTTACAACATTTTTGGGAATAACTAATTAAAACTAGACACCTTTGGAAATTTCCTCATTCAAACATCAATGAAAGCCATTATGAATATAGAAGTTCAAAAGTTTCGGGAAGTACATATGGCTCAATACTGAATGTACAAGTTTGTATCTGTTGCAGGATGATGTCTCCGTTGTGGATCAATGGTTGCTGAACGGAATGCACATGGCACGTTCACAGTAAGTAGATATTTCATAAATTTTTGTTGTCTTGAAACAAAATCTAAAAATTTAAATTAGGGGTAATTTGTGTTCCTTCCCAATAATAATTGACAGTTAACCAACGTCACCTTCCTTATAATTCAACATTAGCGAAACTTCCTGTAGTTAAGTTTTCCATTTTATAATTCAGCATTAGCGAAACTTCCTGTAGACTTTGGTTGATGCAATGATCCCATATAACACCTAATATGGTGTGTTTTAAGATGAATGAGTGTTATCATTCCACGGCGCTTGCTCTTAGATAAAAGTGGGTTAACTTGAGTAAGCTTGAGAATTAAGTGCCTTTTAAAATGGTGTGTAGGTTTTCCCATGTGCCTTTTGAATTAAGCAAATAAATACGCCAAATGGAATCATCATTGCATGTCCATCCCCGAAAAACAACAAGAATAAAAAAATAAATATAGAAAATAAAGAAAGATCAAAAACATATAAAGCCATGTTCATAGTGTGTAACCAAATGAAAGATTTTAATTATAAACCCAAATCAAATTATATAAATTATTCCAAAAAAAGAAAGAAAAAGAATTTAGAGATTTCCGTCTCAAATAATATTTATAGTTTACTCTTGATTTTGGTTATAATTTTTCTTTTTACATTTACGGGTTTTTCGAGGAGAGAAAGGAAATGCAATTAGGTTTCCCAATTAAATAGAATAATCAACCGAGAAGATGAAGATATATTAAGGAATTTGTGAAAATAAATTTTTTTATTGGTAATGGTGGCTCAACTAAACGGGAAATGAGTCGAAATCTTAACGATAAGAGTGTATGCTAATATTGAATTCCTAAGGGAGATAATGCTAATTAGCCGTTTTTACTGGGGTGGAAACATAAAATATTCTTCTAAATTATAGATATTTTTACCCCCTTCATCACCTACGTAAAGACGGACTTTCGGAAATTTGTAGTATCATTTGATAGGTGGAACTACGACATCATTCCAGTGCACATACTCGTCCTTGCTCGAAATCCCTTTCTATAAACTTGGGTTCTTTCCTTCAATTAGCTAATACATTTAATGGAGGTTCACGCCTCAGTAATTTAGGGATTTCTAAAAGTAGTTGTCATATGTGTAGTCAATGGATGAGCTTGTTTAGAATTGAATTCTTTGAATGACTCCTTCACTTATTTTGTTGTTTTTTCATCATAAATGATCTCATATGAATATATGATAAATTAATATATTACTATATTTTAAGTTTTATTATGTTTTTATTTTTGTGGTTTTTGTAGAGAGGAATGGTTCAAGAGATTTAAAATAAATTTGGAAGCGGCAAGTAAAGCACTAACGGTGGGACTTGGAAGTGAAGAAGCAGCAAACCAAGTTAATATTCAATATAAGACATTCTTCATGGGATATGTCGTGCAATTCTCATTCAACAATGGAGAAGAATGGATGATTTCACATTATCTCTTCAAGAAAAAGTGACTCTAAGGCAGATTGTCTTTTTCTGTAGTTTGGGCCGGTTTTATAAGTAGTTTTTGCGTTAAGAGTTTGTATGGGTTTTTTCATCCTTCCTTGTCTAACAAGTTAGGGTTTTTCCCAAGCACATTTAATAATCTTCGAAGTTATTGTTTCGTTAAGTTGAGTTTGATTGATAAAATCATTTTGTTAAATTAGCGCAAGTTTATTTTTCTGATCATCATTTATAGTTGGGAAAATCAGAGGTCTAGATAATTATCAATTAATCATAGTCGTAGTTCTTAGATATGGTTCACGGTTTGGTCAATCTAATAAATTTTTTTCCAATTCCATAATCTCTGCTGCATTAGTTGGTTACCAGACCTACGTCGGTCTTAGGATTAGCAAAATAACTTAAAGAACAACAAACTAGAACAATCATGGAACCAAGTTAGATTATGTGATAAGATATAAACATCTGATTCAAATGACCAATGACGTTGTTGAAGAGGCTCATAAAATAATTCAACAAGTCTACTTAATAGAAGTCGTGTCTATTTCTAGCTTAAGTACTGCTCGCCTATGGAAGATGGTAATGTCACGAATACGACGCTGAAGACTTGTTTTTCTGTCATAAGAGTGAAGAAATTAAGTTAGTACTTTTTATTGGTATGCAACCGGAAAAAGAAGCACATTCCTTCGTTTAACCAAAAAAAAAATAAATACACCTTCATGAGGCTTCAGATAATTCGTCAAAGGGAAATATTTCAAAAATGGTGATCCTCTACATCAACAATTTTCTACTTCAAACTGCTCTTACACCTGGAATGGCATAACTAAAGGACTTCAGATTGTAAAAGACAATTATTTCATGGAAATTAATAATGGGAGGAAAACTAAGATTTGGAGGGACAGATGGATTCCTGGTCTACCTCATCCACCTATTCCAATGAGTGAACTTCACAGATTTTATGAGGATGTGTATGAGCTTTATCTGCCAGACTCAAATGCTTGGAATATTGAACTCCTTAACAAATTGTTTGATGATGATACTTCAACCAAGATTCAAGCTCTCTTTATCGATACAAGTAAAGAAGATAAAATGTTGTCGCCTCCTTCAAAAGATTGAAAGTTTACTGTCAAAAGTACTTACAACCTTCTCACTAAGGTTAATGGTGTTACTCAGATTAATGGTGCTCACATTGAAACTGCAGTATGGAGGAAACTGTGGAATTGTGCTGCTGCTCAAAGAATCAAGTTTTTCTATTGGAAGTGTATTAGGGATATTAACAATACCAAGTTTAAAAGAGCACAGTTCAACTCTTCTCTGGATACTCATTGTGATATCTGTAATCACTTTAAAGAAGACATGGAGCATATTATTTTCCACTGCAAGCATGCTAAAGAAGTATGAAAAAAACTTGAAGTCAACATATATATGATTTATGGAAGCTTCAACACTGTATCTGAATGGGTTATAAGTTGGTTCTCAGCTACAAATCCGGGCACAGATGAACAGATGCTTTGTTTATATATGATCACAATTTGGATACTCTGGAAAGACAGATGTGATGTTGTTTTTCAGGGAGTTACTCTAAACTCAATCTCCTCTATGCATAAAATCACGTATCATTTAGCTTCTCATAGGCATTCTCATAACATTGCTAGCTTGAATGATTCTACATTGTTCACCAAAAGTATGAATACCAACTGGAAAGCACCGCCACTGGGTATTGTTAAATTTAATGTTGATGGCTCCTTTGATTATGAAACTAATAAATATGGTATTGGTGTTGTTATACGTGATCATACAGGTGCCTGCCTTGGACTTAAAGGGAGCAGTGGAAATGGAGCATTGAACGCAGAAGCTGTGGAATGCATGGTTGTGCGAGATGCCTTATTTTGGGCATTAAGGAAAAACTACTCAAAAATCCAGATTGAAGCTGATGCAAACTCAGTTATTGAATCCATAAATGGTCCCAATTCACTCGTACAGTGGGAGGACAAGAACATAATAAAGGAGATTCAGTACTTGATCTCAAAATTTTATTCTTGCATTTTTATTTCTGTTCCTCGTAAAGTTAATCAGGTGGCAGATGACCGGTTGTCAGCCGACACAAATATAATTACACTTTATTACTACACAAAATATATAATGAAGCAAGGAAAAGAAAGGATCGATCCCACAGAGAGGTCTAGGTTGTCAAATTGTTTCGGTTCCCTATAAATAACACCGGTAGTTTTGTGATTTTTATATAATAAACTAAATAAAAGCAAATACAGCAAAGCAAACAAATCAAATCAAGGATAAGAAGATATTGGTCATGGATTTCGTTTTCATTCACAAACATGTTTTCAACACAATAACTAGAATTGATACTTTAATCTCAACTTTTATCAAAGACCCTAGAATACCTTGATCGCAAGTATATCCCGCAAATCTCCTAATGTCATCAACAAACACATTAAAAGATGCGAATATGAATTCTATCTAAAGGAACAACCTAAAGTGTAAAAGCACTAATCAAGTTTAATTCCCTAGATGCATTAGGTTCTATAAAATCAGGCCAATCAAAACAATCGAACGTGGAAAGCGCACTAATCCGATTTAACAAAGGTTATGGTTCACATATGATCATAAGAATATATCACTACAAACTATAATCATATTTAAGCTACTTGCAATCCGGAATTATCACTTTTGCGTATAATAACCCTAATCTAGCAATAAAGATGAAAGCAAACTCAATCGATTCGCGCCTCGACTAACAAGCATTCAAATCATGTAACAATATTAATAGTGAATCATAAACGAAAATATGAGAGAAAACTAATTTATTGAATTAAAACCCATATTTGGAAATCCAAATTATTCCATAGCCAATAATAAAACTGTAGCTCATATTCATGGAGTTCATAACAAGAAGGAAGAGAAATTTCATGTTTCTAAACCCTAGAACAAAGTAGAGGCAAAAGATAATAGAGTGTACAAATTCTATCTAAGCTTCCCTATATATAGAGTTTTGTAACCTCTCTTTGAAGAAACTAGGAAACCTAATAAAAATAGGAAAGTGCACCTCCTTAAGAATTGTGTCCCGTGCATCAAACCCCGTGCAATTGGCTTGCCAAACTCCTGCCAAAATTCCAAATATCGTTCACGTCCAAATCTTGGCCATGCAAATTAAGAAGTCGCCCACATGCTGCCTATTGAGCTCGTGCATCAGCTGTGGAAGCCCAGCCATTATCGTTCTTGGCTTGTCAGTTTTGTGGAACTGACAATGCACATTTTCTTCTGCGTCTGGGTCTTTTATCTCTCCCGTAAAACTTAGCACCTTCGTTAGCTGCAAACCAACAACTGCTTCATATCCTTCCATGTTTCATCAGCCAACTCATTCACCGGTCCATCACCAGCATCAATGACTAACCATCGATCTCATCATACTACCTTAATGGCGATCTTGTCCGTCGTCCTTTGTTTTGTAATCTCAAGTTCGTCTCACAGATTCGAACTCCATTATCATATGATCAAAGCCTACAGACTCCATCTCTACCAAGCTCTTCTCAGTAACCAATAACTCGATCTCCTTCTCAGTTCGTAATCCATCTTCATCTCTCGGTATTAGCGGCAGTTCGACTTCCAGCTCCAGCATCATCAATCACAAGACCAGGCTATAGCAGCAAAGACTCCAACATCACGTCTCTCCTGCTAGTAAACTCATTCTCTCTGCGGTCATCTTTCATTAATCGCTGGCAGTAACCCACTCATCTCTCGGTAATGGCAGCCTCGAGCAGCCATGGCAGACTCAAGCTCCATCGATATCGGCAACATCATCACTGCCAACTTCATCATCTCCTGTCACCTGTAACAACGAATGATCTCAGCACCATCTCGATGGGCTTATCTAACGTTTCCAAGCTCTGTCCAGTTCCAAACCAACTAGAGCTTAACTCTCGTCATCGATACCAACATCCACAGCTCCCTTAACCAACCCCGTTCCTAGCTCAAACACGAGCTTCAACCATTAGCCATCATGAGTAACTACAACATCTCTGTGTAACACCATATAGCAGCGGCCTCCACAGTTCAACTCCTCCATCAGTCCCTGCCATTACCGTTAATGCAACAAAGCAAACACCATTCCATCCTTATGAGCACATCTGTCTCTCTTTTAGCATGGGAGTTACACTTTTCCACTGGGGTTGGAATCTCCTTAGCCGGAGAGTTCGAATTCGACAAGTCAGGCCGAGTTGGTGATTTCCCTTTTACCGGCGTATCGTTTACTTTCACGACAACATAACCAATATAAGCCTTCATTCTCAGCAGCCGCCAGCATCATCATTGCATGTGCCATCAATGGCAGAACCCAGACTCAACTCGTTCCATCTTCATGCCTCTGCCAAGCTCTATGGCGGCATCCAACCTCCCTGTCTCGATCACGATCTCCATCACTGAGAATCATCAAAGCCATGCAACCTTTCTCGAGCTCTTCCCTGTCTAGTTACACCACAGCGTCATCCATCATTACCCGGTAATAGCAGCAGGGACCCTTCCTTCTCTATTCAACGCATGCTCGACTCGTTCTCCCTGTATATCTCCTTACACAACCACATCTCCCTGATAACCTTCCTAAACGAGATAGTCTCGTTTCTTCTCTCACTCGGACTCGAACTCAATCATTCTCGTCTCTGCCGGCATCGTTCTCTGCCAATCATCATCATTACAGGCAGCAAAAGTCGATCAACTCCATTCCCTGAACTGGTCTTGATATTGAAGTGAATAAGAAGATGGCAGCCTTGAGTAATTAAGCCGGGTGCCCTTAACATATTTTGAATTCAGATTTCCCCCCAGTAAATGACGTGACTCCCTTGAGCAATTCCTTTGAAGCTTGATTGCCCCTTAACAGAAAGACTACCCCTTAACCTACACTTGGGGTGTCAATAACACTTGCCCTTTTATGCTTCAAGTTCTTGTTTTGTTCATAACTTCTTCATACGAACTCGGAATGACTCCATTCTTTCGGCATTGTCTTCATCTTCTCGTCCTCTACACAATGAAAAGTAGAAATATTGTATTTGAACGAGTTCCAATTGGTCTTTTTGCTCCAAATGACTCCATTGCACCTAATAAACTCAAAAGCACACATAAGATACATAATTTACAAGAAAACTCGCAAAGAAAGCATAAATACTAGATATTAAATACGGTGTATTCTACACCTATCAGCAGACTTACTTGCCAAATCAGCTAGATTATCTTCCATTCATTATGAAAGCTATGTCAACTTTGATTCTGAAGTTCAGAGTCGTCTTATAGACGACTTTGGACATAATTAATACAATGATTTTCTTCTTATCAAAAAAAGATAATTCGTCAAAGCCTAATGGTGAGTCATCAAATACTTATGAATTTGGTAATTGGTTGAGAGTAAGCAAGTTTTTAATCATTGTGATACACCTTCCATATATATCCTAACAAGGAAAGACTTGCGGAGCCATCCTATGGAGAGTCAGTTTGCGGTATATATATACCCAACAGACATAAATCAAATTTAATTAGGAACTCAGTTCTGTTGTACTGTTTCAAAATCTTCGGATATTTCGTCTATTTAATATCACCATAAAAAAAGAAACTTATAATGAAAATTATGATGAAAGCATTGGGGGACAGTTCCCGAACATCCGTAGAATAACAGTCGTAGAAGATATGTCAAACAAATATTATGTTGAATGAGAAGGTCTACTTACTATTGGGTGTCATGTTCACGATATTTTTGTTGCCCATGACCGGACGTCATCAGTTGTATGTGTTGGGTGCAATAATCAAAAACAAGGAAAATCAAATAAGAAAAATTTATTGATACTTAGCTCCTTTATGATGGAAGTGATCGATTTGACGAAACGGACGAGCTCCCCAGATTTCCGCAATAGCAACAAGGCAAAACTTTGGAAAAACAGAGTGATTCACATGTTCAACACTTTGTCCTTAAGACATTAGCGCCCGGCTACACTCAAGAGTGATGCTATAGCCCTCACAGGACGGATCGATATCTTCAGGATAAAACACCCTACTACACCTACTACTAGCATATGTAGTAGATGCTCAACTTGAGCTTGGCAACTCCGAAAACACCCTTAAGGAAAATCACAAACGCATAAGGAAACAATATAAAATATCTTCCCCCTCTAAAATATAGAGAAACCCCTTTCCCATAGATTTTACAAAAGTAGTGAATTTCTTTATATAATGGAATAATACAACTTAAAAAGATGAACTCCCCGTGTGGGACTAAAAAGCTTATATAGTCTCTTAAATAACTAAAAAGTGGAAACTCCAAGGTGTGGGACTAATAAGTTTTTCATTCACAAAATAAAATAATAAATTATAATTTTTATTAAAACTTTAAAAATCTTATTTTATTAATCATTTTCCAACAATCCCCTACATGAATGAAAACTCAATAAAACACGAAAACATAGATAGATCTTGGTAAATCAACAACCCAATCTCACGATCGAAACAGACAAACAGATCGTGCATGTTGAAGTCATACTAGCCATTCCAACGTCATCTCCCTCACACAACAATGTGTAGAGTCATACCATGAAATCATATAGTATAGAGAGTTTTCATCTTTAGTTTCTCACAACTGAGACTAAAGGTTCCTTTCACCAAAGTGAAAAAGCATGAACTAGTGAAACCTTAGTGACCTTGAGGTTATAAGTTCCAATAATACCAAAACCATCAAAACGAAAATCACATAAAAAGTGCAGGAAATACCATTTTAGGCAGAGGTGTCCATGAGGACTTGAACCTTTGCTTAGTGAGATATTACCGGAATTACTTATTAGAGACAGTGAACTATGTCTTGAACTGCTAGCGTTTGATGTAATTCGCGATAACGACCACGGATGATATCTCCAAGGTTGCTGCCAAGCTCGTGCCGTTTTGTCCAATTTTGCCCTGGACATATCTTGTTTCTCAGAATGCTCTAGAGAATCAAAGCTCATATTCTCATAAGAAGCGGCCCCACTTCCTCATTCAGATAGGTGATTTTCCATAAAGAGTGCTACTGTTATACCCTACTTCAATCTTAAATTGAAACTATAGAACTCATTAAGACTTCTTAGAAGTCATCCTTCACATGCAGTCACACTATCACGTCTACACCATAGGGCAGGGACAGAGAATGAAATTCTCCGATAGTGTTTACCTTTACCCACCACAAATTAGTTGACTCATTCGAAACCTTGATCTTAGGATCTCCAGTCACCAAGGTTGAGTATCCTTCATTGCAAGTTTAATTTATGAGCTTAAAGTCCCGTCCCCCCTCGATGCATTTTTAACTATCTCTTTGTATAAACCTTTCGTCAAAGTTTTTGCGATATTCTCCTTGGACTTTATCCAATTAATGGAAATAAAGCCGATTAAGATTAATTATTTTTAGATTTATCTATTATAGCTTGGCTAACACAATGTATAGATATAGATGGCACAGGCCTATGCCAGAGAGGAATGTCTTCTAAAAAAGCATCTTAGGCACTCGTCCACCTCTCGTGCTTTATCTAACGCAATGCACTAATATTTCATAATGAATTGAGCAATATATGTATGTTTGGAAATCTTCCAAAAAACAAACCCTCCTGCTAGAGTGAAAACATATCCACTCGTAGACTTAGACTCCTCTGAGTCAACTATCAAGTTTGATTCACAAAGTCCCTCAAGGACAACAAGATACCTTTTATAAATCAAACAAAAGGTAATAGAGTATTTTAGGTACCATAATACTCTACTAAGTGCATCCCAATGCTCTTGCTATGGACTACAAGTATATATACTTAACTTACTCACAATATAGACAATGTCTGGACTCTTACAATTCATTAAATTCATCAGACATCCTATAACTGTTGAGTATTCAAGTTAAGATACTCCATTACGCTTACTTTTCTTGTGTCTACAAGAAGAATCGTAAGGAGTACAAGCAGGCTTACAATCAGACTGATTGTATCTCTTCAGCACAAATTCAACATAATGAGAATAACTAAGACTATAAATGTTAGATTATCTTCTAATCATCATCCCTAAGATTACATCAAGAGGGCCTAAGTCTTTCAAGTCAACGTTCTCATTCAACAATTTTTTTAGTGGAATTAATCACATTTATGTTTGTATCAAGCATATCATCAACATACAATTATACAATCACATAGGCATCCTTAACAAGTTACTTGTAAATATACTTATCAGATTCATTAACTTAAATGAAATACTCATTATCACATGATCAAATTTTCATGTCACTGTTTACGTGCTTATTTGAAAACCATACAAAGATTTTTTAAACTTACAAACTTTGTCTTCATAACCTTTCACTACAAAGTCCTCAGGTTGGTCTATGTAAATTTCTTTATCTAATTCACGGTTTTAGAAAAGCTGCTTTAACATATCTGATGTATCTCCAAGTTGTTTATGGCAGAAATATCAATTAGCATCTCAGTAGAAGTAATTCTTGTCACAAGTGAATAAGAATCAAGGAAATTTACACCTTCTATTAGTTTATAGCCTTTAGCTACCAACTTAGCCTAATATTTTTCCACAGTTCCATCTACCTAACGTTTTCTCTTAAAGACTCATTTACATCCCATGGTCTTCCTCCCTAGAGGTAAACTAGCAAGATCCCAAGACTGGTTCCGACGGAGTGAGTCCATTTCACTAAATGAAGCTTCTTACCAGAATGGGGTTTTAGTAGATGTCAAGGCTTCTTTACAAGTATGAGGCTCAGACTAAGCTAGGCATGTTTTGAAGTCGGCTTCATAAGAAGTCTCAAGTTTAATTGTTTTAGTTCTCTTGGGCTCAACCTAAACTTTATCTTCCTTTAAGATAAGTTATGACTATTTGAAAATAAATCTAGGGGATCAACAACACATTTCTAATGAGGTACATGTTTAAGAATAAACATGTTCAAAGAACTCAGCATCCCTAGATTCCGTAACAATCTTCACACCAAAGTCTGAAAAATCAGAACACACACCAAAAATCTATATATAAAAGTATACTCAGCATACCCTATATGAAGACACAACCAACATTTTTGGTTTCTATCTAGTTCTTTTAGGAAGAGGAATGACAATCTTAGTCAAACACCCCCACACTTTGACGTATTCATAAGAAGGTCATCTACCTTTCCATAAACAACATGGAGTTTCATCAGATCCTTAATTAAAAGGGTACTCTATTCAGGATGTACTAATTAAGAGGACTGCCTCCCCCCACAAGGCCGCAGGTAATCCTAAAATAATCAACATGTAAATTATCACCTCCTTAATGATACGGTTATAATTTTCAAGGCTTCTAATTGGTTTTCAACTTCAATTTCATAAATCTTAAGGCTTCTAAGGAATCATCCTTATCCCTAAGCAAGTATACAATATAGAACCTCGTACAATCATCTAAGAAAGTTATAAACCATGTTTTACCACAGTAGTTTTGGGTTTTACTCATGTCAACTAGGCCTAACTGAATTAATTCTAAGGTCTTAAAATTTCTCTGAACATTAGTGCTAAAAAGTTTTATAGCATATTTTGATTCTACACATATTTCACTTTTGTGTTCAATATCCAAACTAAATTTGGGTATGCAGCCTACCATGCAAAACATTCAAGTCTACCATGCAAAACATTCAAGCACATAAAGAAAGCACAAAAATCAACTATGTTCATTTCATCAGTTTTTCTGTTAAACTTATATAGACCCAAAGTCCTATAACTCTTGCCTAAAAATCACTGTCTAGTTACAACAAGTTTTCCAGATTCAATTAAAATTTTAAAACTTTTACCATCTACAACAGAACATATACAAGATTCTTGCATATGCTCGGAACATGAAAACTTCATTCAATGTGAGAATATTACAGATATGAGCTTCTGCTCGACCTTTTCCTGTTATGCAACCTCTGTCGCATATGAGTTACTCCTAAAGAGTTTCTCGACATCCCTTATCCTCTGATAGCAGGTGAACATGTCTCTGTTTCAACAAACATTCTTGGTGGCTCCAGAGTCCACCTACTGGTCTCTCACATTGGTTATTAAAATAACTTCTGATATCATGCCACTAAACTCGTTTTACTTTGTTTCAACTAAATTAGCATTAACTTTCTACTTACTAAGGTTTTTGTGTTGTCAACAATTTACTGCCGTGTGGCCAGGAATTTTACAAACATAACGATCACCCTTAATTAAAGTAATGCCGGATTCAGTTTTACGAAACATACCTTTCTTATGAAGACTACGCTTAGAGTTGTGTTTGATGTTCTTTCCTTTGTCATCTTTGGAAGACTTTTGTTCATCCACATGCGCTTGGTATCCATGTCCCTTTTCTATTTCATGTCACAATATTCTTTTATACTCTGACCAAGGACACTGTAATTTCCCAATCACCTAAAACACCACATCTCACAAACCTTAATTCCGAATCGGAAAATAAAATATGAGTTTTGAAGATAGCATCTATATCTAAAAACTTCGTTTGAATCACCATTTCAAAAAACTCATGGTTACCCCATAAAAACTACTTTAGTTAACAACAAATTTCTGCTTGTCAGAATTTTTCAGGAACGTTTCTCTGTTTTGTAAAATATCAAAAAAATACTTTTACAACTCCAAAAATTCTGAAATTTTATGTGGATAACTATCAAGATATCAACTACATCATGTCCAAATGATTCAACGAAAAAACACCAGGATAAAACACCCTACTACACCTACTACTAGCATATGTAGTAGATGCTCAACTTGAGCTTGGCAACTTCGAAAAAACCCTCAAGGAAAATCACGAACACATAAGGAAACAATATAAAATATCTTTCCCCTCTAAAATATAGAGAAATCCCTTTCCCATAGATTTTACAAAAGTAGTGAATTTATTTATATAATGAAATAATACAACTTAAAAAGATGAACTTCCCGATGTGGGACTAAAAAGCTTATATAGTCTCTTAAAACAACTTAAAAGCGAAAACTCCACGGTGCGGGACTAATAAGTTTTTCATTCACAAAAGAAAACAATAAATTATAATTTTTATTAAAACTTTAAAAAACATATTTTATTAATCGTTTTCCAACTGTATGTATTGTGATTCATACTTGAAAAGCATAATAATGATTGTATTACCGGGAGATACTGTATCAACAAGTTGCTACAACTGCTATCATACAAATTGTGTAGTTTTAAAATGTACCTGACATTCGGAGCACGACTGGTTGCAATTCTTTATCATTATGGGTACCTGACATTTGGAGAATGACTGGTTACAATTCTTCATCTGTGTGGAATAATTGTCATCATCATGTCGTTGCATCCATTTTCCAGTATGAGTACTTTAATCTTTATAATATCATAGAATAAATGGACAGCAAAGTCGGCCATCAGAAGGGTTGAGAAAACTAGAGCCGAAAGCCAGGCCATCTCTTGCAAATTATGAGTGAAGATGACTAAAAGTCTCTAGTTATCTTCACAAGTATTACCGCTTACAATCATCTGATTCTCAGCCACTCGACCTAACAATCATTTAATCCTTGAATTAGAATGGTGTAGAACAATATTTAGTTTTTTTTTTTGGAATAAAATGGGAAGTACAACTAAAGAATATCACAGAAGAGATCTATTTGTGAAATGTAACTTCTCCATATTTACAAGCCTTGTTGGCTATTTATACAATTAAAAATTCAAGTTCCACAATTTCCTTTGGAAACTACTAACATTTAGACGGCCTTTGGCTGCCCCCCCAAACAGACTCAACTTTTACTTGTCCATGGTAAGGAGAGCCTTGCTCTCTCTTTCTTAACACTAGGTCAACTCCCTACTTGCAAGTCTTACTACTCCCTCATTGTATTATAGGAGTTATACTTTTCGACTTTCCTAACAAACTTTCTACGACCAACTAGCAATTTTGCTTGTTTCTCAACTTCTAGTCTTTTCTGTGAAGCCAACATCTCTGTTACGTTCACCATAAATATTCTGGACATGCGACAAGCTTGGACACATCCAGACAAAGACCTCTCTATTTCTTGTCTCCTGTTCAAAGCAGTCTCTCTCACGCGAACAATGGAAGAAACCATCCCTACAGTAGCTGAAACGAGGCATGTCTTATCTTCTATTTTTCGGTTTCCTAAAATGACTACATATTCACTTCCCAACCTAAAATCTTGTTTCATGTGTCTAAATGTCCTTTCAGGTGTGCAGTTGTTACAGGAGCTAATAAAGGAATAGGACTAGAGATATGTCGTCAGCTTGCTTCAAATGGTATCACCGTCGTATTAACTGCTAGAGATGAGAACAACGGAACTAGAGCTGTTAAATCTCTTAAAGAGTCGGGACTTTCTGATATCATTTTTCATCAGCTTGATGTAAATGATGCACTTAGTGTTGCTTCATTGGCTGATTTCATCAAAACCCGTTTCCAGAAACTTGACATCTTGGTAAGGATAAAAACAAGAATATCATTTTTTTTAAATTATTATTATTTTGTATTCTAATTGAGTGCATGAATGAAAGTAACAACTAGCTAAGAACTTTGCCAATTCAGTGCTCCTAATTTTATTTTGAGCAGGTAAATAATGCAGGAGACAATGGAGTAACACTAGAAATTAATGAGGAGGCTATGAAAGACTTGCACTCTCGATACGGTGAAGTAAGTCTTAATGAAGTTTACATGTCTTATCATATATAACTCTCTTATATTGGCTTCACGGTGAAACAAGGATTGATTATTAGTGTTGTCGAACAGGAGAAAGATGAGAGCAAGTTGTTGGAACAGGAGACAGATGAGATTGCCAAGTTGATGGCAGAAGCCATTAAGGAGAATTACGAGAGAGCAAAACAATGCATGGAAACAAATTATCATGGAACCAAAAGAGTAACTGAAGCGCTGCTTCCTCTTCTTCAACTCTCCAATTCAGCAAGAATAGTGAACATTACCTCCGTATATGGTCAACTGCAGGTAAATTAATAACTAACATAAATATCCTTAGTGGTTTCTCTAGTGTATTGTAGACACATTGTTCATTCACTTTGTTGTATTCCTGTCTCAGTTTATCCCAAGTGAGACGATCAAGGAGGAGCTAAATGATGTTAATTGCTTAACAAATGAGAAATTAGACGAGCTTATGGGAAAGTTCTTAATAGATTTTAAGGAGGGTATGCTGAAGACTAATGGATGGCCTGTACTAGTGTCTGCGTATAAAGTCTCGAAAGCTGCTGTCATTGCCTACACTCGAATTCTAGCAAGGAAATTCCCAACTTTGCATGTTAATGCTGTTCACCCTGGTTTGGTTAAAACAGATCTCTCATTCAATAGAGGAAACTTGACCCTTGAAGAAGGTGCTAAAGCACCTGTTATGTTGGCATTGTTGCCTTCTGATGGCCCTTCTGGTTTATACTTTGACCAGATGGAGA
The DNA here is from genome assembly GCA_023531295.1 of Papaver armeniacum. Lineage (NCBI taxonomy): Eukaryota > Viridiplantae > Streptophyta > Magnoliopsida > Ranunculales > Papaveraceae > Papaver > Papaver armeniacum. Next base: position 621,801 of record JAJJWW010000271.1, on the reverse strand, counting down.
TTTCAACCTTTTGAGCTAAAATGAATCAAATGATTGACAGGAAAGTTTGATAAGAAAAATGGTGTGAAGAGTATCAAATTTCCCGGTGAAACGTTACGGATGAGTTAGTAAATGTATTCTTTCTTTTTTTTCTTCTGATTTTTTCTTTTTCATTTTCTTTTCTGCTTTCTAGAGAGAAAGGTTCCGACTTTATGCCCATTTCATCCTGTTTTTCTTTTTTCTTTTGTTAGTCATCGTGATCATGTTGTTAATAAAAACACTAATTTATCCTCTCGTTTAATTAACTGGGCAGAATGGGGTAAACCCCAAACTAATTAGGGCATACAAATTTTGTTCTCAACCATAATAGTGGACTAAGGGGTGTCTAATGTGTATAAAGTTACCAATTTACCCTTCCCCTAATAGTAACTAAAACTGCTTCCCTTTTAGTTTTAGATGCAAACAACAAACCCTTTTTTTCCTTCTCTTTCTTCATCAACCTATTGATCAATTCATTTTTTGCTTCTCTATATATCATCGTTTTCAATGCAAGAAAATCGCCGATTAGAATTTTTTATAGTCGATTAAATTTCACTCTATCAAGTATTTTAGTTTGTTGTTTGAATGTCATATTAGGTCGGAAAAATCGAAATTGTTGAATTACAGTTGTGTGGTCGTCACGGTATCCATCCTTATACTTTACCCACTAGTGTTGTAGTAATTAAGGTCGTCAAATGTGAAATTCACGATTTAACATACGATTTGATTCTCAAATTCTTACAAACGATTCACGATTTAAAAACCTTGGTCGTTTTCTGTATATGTTTTTGCCATTAGTCGGATGGTTGGGGAAACTACCTTGACGACTTAGTGTCGGTCGTCTCTTTGTACCATAACGACCAACAACAGCTAAAATCAATCTTTATTCGTGTCCCATGTTTTTTTTTTATTTAGGCATCATGTTGTTTTATATGTAATCATGACGACCTTGTGTATAAGAATTTTAGTCATCAGTGTTTGGTATTCTCGACCTTGAGGACTATAGCTTCAGAGGCACGTTATGAAATTAATACCTGGCCGACTAATCATGCATTTATAAAACCGTTAAAACTCATTTGGTCTGCATTATGGTTTATTAGTAGCATGCCGGCTAAGGAACGTCGTTATCTTTCAGTTTTGTCGACTAATCATGCATTTATAAAACCGTTAAAACTCATTTGGTCTGCATTATGGTTTATTAGTAGCATGCCGGCTAAGGAAGGTCGTTATCTTTCAGTTTTGTCGAGCATGCCGTATTTTCATACTTTCAGTTTTGAAAGTGTGGATTTCTTCTGTAATTTGGAGAATGAACCATTAAACAACATTGCAATCCCTTTTAGGAAGTGTTTGGCTAGTGCAATTTGATGTAATTTTTATAGTGATCAGAAAAGATCTGATTCTTGGGCTTGGAAAATTCGATTTTTAGATTTAAATTCTTACTCTAAAACAACAAATTGAATTAAAGCTTATATCAAGATTGTAGAAAAACTGAGACTCAGATTCCACCATTAATCAATAATGTGATTCAATCTAATAAATATTTATGCAATTCTTTACGTTTAAAGTAATTCCAATATTTTGTAAAAGTAGATTTTCAGAATAACAACTGTAATTTGCAAGCATAGAATATCAGTAAGCCCAGGTTAAGCATGCTCTATCAAAAGTATTCACAATTGCTTAATAAAAATCCTTAAATCAATTTTTAATCAAGGAAAATAAAAAGATAAAAATATTTTATTTTTGAAATAAATTACAAATAATCATAAAATTAATTACAAGAATCAATTAAAATAGAAATATACCACTTTTCTTGAAACAATGGCTTCCCGTCGCCTCAGGCTATATATACACCAAAGGTCAATTTTTTTTTTTTTTTTTTTTTTTTTTTTGATCGGTAAAGAATTTGATGCTAGCGTGTTTCGAAGTCCTGGTCACCTGGTATCATCACCCAACGACTTTACCACTATACTAGAGTGACACCGGCCCACACGTCGGTTTAATCCCCACGAAATCTTCAAAATATATTCTTTTTCTTTTACCGGAAGTCTCGGACTTTCATTATTAATCTCTGAATTGTTACGCGTCCCCTGAGTTTACTTAAACTCTTTGCAAATACATTTTTCAAGATAACGGGGAAGATTTTCCCTTATTCTTTCTCCGTAGCACCCATAATTCCACATATAAACCCGATATACTCTTTACCCTGTTTTCTCGAGAATTTTTTCTTTTTACGATACCAGATTAACTAACTTCCCTGTTTTGATGTACCGGACCAATACTAATTCGTATCCAATAAAAAAGTCTTCAACAATCTCATCCAGTATCAATCCAAGAGAATACACAGCTGAAACCAAAACTTTCCCGCCACAAACAATTTTCAAAAGGTATGGGATGGAGTCCCCCTATCCGTAGAGGGTGTCCCTTTAGCACCGGGGTGGAAACACTAAAATTCCTGGGTGGAAATACTAAAATTCCTGGGTGCTTTTATCAACTCTTCCAGGTGCCAATAACACCTTTTTGGGGTGCCTTTAGTAATTTTCTTTAGAGTTCAAATGCCATTTTTTGAGTTAATTTTTCCGCAAATATTTATTTCTCCAAAAACACTTATAAAGACATAAAATAGCATGATAAGTAATATAGAGAATCGAGATCAAAATAGACACATAACTGCGTCTATCAAGTTTCACTTCCGTTACAAAAAAAATCTCAAAACATTTTTTTCCCCCAAAATTCTTCCAACAAAATCCATAAGTTAAATTTGACTAAAATATAATTTCATAACTTTTAATACAACTAATTAATCTATCTAAATTAATTACGCTAAACAGGTTTATTAGTCTTAATTAAACAAGGGCATTTTAGCCATTTACAAAAATATATGGCTAAAGGGCTCTGGGTTTTACTTTGTAATGACCCTATTTTGTTTTATTTGGTATACCCCAATTAATCTGGGTATATCCCAATCTCGGCAATTTTTAATTACACAAAATTTAATTATTTAATAATCGCTAAATTACCTTTTGTTTTACATATTTTCTTTCCCAATTCGATAGGGAGATATTTTGGGTAGGGTTGCGAAACGGTCGGTATGGTTTTCAGCCAAAACCTTCATATGAACCGACCATTATCCGGTAAAAACATCAATTAAATTTAAGTTTGGCAATTTTTAATTTTGAAATTAACATAGATTTATGGGGGAATTGTAGTTATTTGAATTAGTAGCAAACAAGTAAATCGCGGAGCGATTATTTTTTCAATTTTGAGAATCGAATTGTATGTAAAATTGTGAATCAATGATTCATGGTTGAATATCGAATCGTTACATTATGCTTACAAACATCATCGAACTAAAGAAAATATTTTTAAGTTTTGATCTTTGATGTATAGGTGTTGATGGTGGTTTCTAAACAAGGGGTAAAAACATAAAACCCCATGACCTAGTGTTACCCGCAACACATTAACTAAGAGCATTTAACTCAGGTGTAAATAATAAATAGGGGTATTTTTTCAAAATACCCATTAGGTTTTCGACGCAGTAACCCTAATTCCAAAACCAAGCCGCACACTCGCGCACCATGGCAACCATGCCAAACCAAGCCGCACTCTGCGCACCATGGCAACCATGCCAAACCAAGCCGCATATCACGCACCATGGCAACCATGCCAAACCAAGCCGCATATCACGCACCATGGCAACCATGCCAAACCAAGCCGCATCATCACGCACCATGGCAACCATGCCAAACCAAGCCGCACTCTCGCGCACCATGGCAACCATGCCAAACCAAGCCGCATATCGCGCACCATGGCAACCATGCCAAACCAAGCCGCATATCTGCGCACCATGGCAACCATGCCAAACCAAGCCGCACTCTGCGCACCATGGCAACCATGCCAAACCAAGCCGCACTTTGCGCACCATGGAAACCATGCTAAACCAAGCCGCATACTGCGCACCATGGCAACCATGCCAAGCCGCACTCTGCGCACCACGGCAACCATGCCAAACCAAGCCGCACCCTGCGCACCATGGCAACCATGCCAAACCAAGCCGCACTCTGCGCACCATGGCAACCATGCCAAACATGCTCGCTAGCGGCTTTTTCTACCAAAGCCACGGCCCTAACGGCCCCGCATGCCATTGGCACATACCAAACATGCTTCGCTAGCGGCTTTTCTACCAAATCCACGGCCCTAACGGCCCCGCATGCCATTGGCACATGCCAAACATGCTCGCTAGCAGCTTTTCTACCAAAGCCACGTCCCTAACGGCCCCGCATGCCATTGGCACATGCCAAACATGCTCGCTAGCGGCTTTTTCTACCAAAGCCACGGCCCTAACGGCCCCGCATGCCATTGGCACATGCCAAACATGCTCGCTAGCGGCTTTTTCTACCAAAGCCACGGCCCTAACGGCCCCGCATGCCATTGGCACATGCCAAACATGCTCGCTAGCGGCTTTTCTACCAAAGCCACGGCCCTAACGGCCCCGCATGCCATTGGCACATGCCAAACATGCTCGCTAGCGGCTTTTCTACCAAAGCCACGGCCCTAATGGCCCCGCATGCCATTGGCAAATGCCAACATGCTCGCTAGCTAGCTTCCCTATCAAGGTTAAGGCCCTAAAGGCCACGCATGCCATTGGCACATGCCAACATGCTCGCTAGCTAGTTTCCCCATCACGGCCCTAACGGCCACGCATGCCATTGGCACATGCCAACATGCTTACTAGCTAGTTTCCCTATCACGGCCCTATCGGCCACACATGCCATTGGCACATGCCAACATGCTTACTAGCTAGTTTCCCTATCACGGCCCTAACGGCCACACATGCCATTGGCACATGCCAACATGCTCGCTAGCTAGTTTCCCTATCAAGGTCACGGCCCTAATGGCCACGCATGCCATTGGCACATGCCAAACGCACACGCTGGTAGCCTAACTTGCAAACCGTGCAACTTACCACCAAGGCATTCCGCACATGCCATTGGCACATGCCAAACGCACACGCTGGTAGCCTAACTTGCAAACCGTGCAACCTACCACCAAGGCATTCCGCACATGCCATTGGCACATGCCAAACACACACGCTGGTAGCCAAAACTTGCAAACCGTGCAACCTACCACCAAGGCATTTCGCACATGCCATTGGCACATGCCACACGCGCCACTAGCAGCGCCACTAGCAGCGCCACTTGCACTCAAGATGCAACCAACACTCGAGACATCGACACAAACTGGGGATGCTTCTTTAGGGTTTTGGTTTTGTCCACAAAGATGCGGCGTGCACTACGCTCACATTAAGAAAGCGTGAAAAGGAATAAAGCGGTCAAATAAAAGAGGAAATAATGGTGAAAAACGTTTTCACCCATTAAACCATGCGGTTACCACCTCCTCCCATTATTTCACCCTTTACTCTCTTCCTTCATGAGGCCAGTGCGTTTCAATCTCGACTTGTATAAATAGGTCTTACCTATTTCCACCCGGACAACGGGTCTCGGTCAGGAGAAATATACTACACTTACACCCTCAGAAAGGCAACTTTGCAAGCTCTCCCAAAAGCTTCTATCTCTTGCAAGCTTCCTAAGCTTTCACTTTCCGATACAAGTCGAGATACTACTCTCCTCAACACCTTTCTTTGCTTCCCTCCCCAAATCAACCCTTCTCCTCCACTTTGTGACCGAAGCAAGTCTGGAACGGCCATTTCTTGGTTTAGGCCGGACTTGTACGGATAGATCTCTCGAACCTATAAAGTGCTCACGTGCGGCACATTTGTTTAGGGTTTGAATCGGTTTCTCACTCACCCACCGAAATTACCGAAATCGAGCGAAACGATTTTTTCCCATAAACAATTGGCGACCACAGCGGGAGGATTGATCTATCGGCAACAATGTCGGATCACATCTCGTTCTTCGACCCGGATATCAAGATGGTAGGGAAGACGACTCAATCCGACTCAACCGCCGACGCCCCAATTACCATTGTAAAACTACACCTCAAAACCTGGGACTCGTTGAAGATGCTACCAAAGAATTGGGGACTTGCGACTCGGTCAGACTCAACTGCCCGTGACAACCCGGTTATCGGTTGTTAAAACTACACCGAAAAAACGGAGACTCGCCAAGACGCTACCAAAGCAATTGGGGACAAAGCGGCGATTCTACCGGAAAAGCCGCCTTTTACATGGAGAGGGCGTGTTCACAAAACCTATGAAGTGAGTAAATTTAGATCGCACAAGATATACGATCTATTTTTAGGTTCTTAGTAAAACCGTCATACTACGAGTCTTGTGCCTATTGCTAGCACACACTTTCATAAAAACAATATTCCTTTCCCAAAACATAATCAGAGTCATATTATCAAAACCATTCATCCCAGAAATAATCCAATACCCTAAAAAGCTACCAGCTGCATATCAAAGGTCAAGCTCTGAACCAGACATCCAATATGCCTTTCAAAAAAAAGAACCTAAATGAAAGTTTAGCATAGGAACGTTCAAGGAAAATCATCCAACAAAAGTATGCTCTTCTTGGAAAAAGTCAACTTTGCATCTTCAAGAGCCGCTCTCTTCATAGTCAACATCTTGGAAAGCTTTTCGAGTTCCACCTCCTGTCGTGCAATCTCCTCGGCGGAAAGGCTTTCGATTGCTGCATCTTTCAACTTTTGGATCTCAGCAAGGCCTTCGAAAACCACGAAGTGTTGAACTATTCTACACACACGTCGTGATGGTGCTCCCGATCGGCAATAACGTCTTCGAAACGGTGTGACCAAGTCACCTCACGCATATCCTCGATGGAAGATAAAGCCTCTTCCACACGCTTAACCAGCGCAAACCGACTAGTGGTTTTCTTGGTTGTGGCCATATGTCCGTGCTTCTCCCAGATTACGTATACAACGCCTCATGCTTAGCCAAACACGGCTGAAGCCGCTAACCAGACATGACTGGATAAGGAACCAAATGTACGGGGGGATCAAAAATGGCGCCCTGCACCTAGCCTCATGACTCACGAGGGTCTTCTTCCATGTCTACGGCAGCAACCATCGTAGAATCATCCACCGTTTGAACCACATCCGTGCTCGCAATTGGCTAACGCCCGTCTCCTAGTCACCAGCGGTGGTCACAAAAGGCAAGTTTTCGTGTGGCTCTACCCCAGAATCATCCTCCGAACCGGATTCCTCCTGCGAACTTGAGTTAGACATTTTTCAAAAGAGGAAACAGAAGAAGGAAGAAAAGAAGCGCTTGCCAGACACGCTTGCCAGACGCGCTTACCAGAAGCGCTTGCCAGACGCGCTTACCAGACGTGCTTACCAGACACGCTTACCAGACGCACATGCCAGGCACACATGCCGCACGCGCATGCCAGCCGCAGTACCACACTCTGTGCTAACAGTTTGCATCCCTCCAGCGCTAACATCTTACGCCCTTCCAGCACCATCCTTGCCCTTCGAAACAGCGCCATGGCTCTAGCACTTCGTGATCAAAACCGTGTCATCTCCGCACGATACACTTGCGATCACGGAACTAGGCCGCCCGCCACCCAACGGTTCTTCAAGCATGGCGGCTTCAACCGTCACCGGAGACGCTACTCCACCATCGGGGGCAAGATCTTGGAAGATCCTAAGAAGCCGACCATCTTTTAGCACTTGTTGATTTGATGAAAAGACAAAAGATACTTGACGGGACATGCGTTTATAGATGAAGAGGCTCGCGTTGCTCTTGGACGCCCGATAAAGGGGATAAGCAATCCAATTTCGTCACACATGAAGATCGGGATAGACTTCTCAAAAATCGAAAGCAAGGGGAAGTCAACAACTCTCCGAGTTCACGGAGACCCTTCTCCGTCGGGACCCGCACGATGGGAACTTCGCCCACAAAGTCGTACAGTCTATGATGAGACAGTTATGTGAGATTCTATGTTTCTCCAAGGCGTAGCGTCAAGACATATTTGCACCCCTCAACCGCACTGCATCAGGAAAGTAGGTGCTTCCAGCCAGGGAAGCCGTTCCCAAACCCCAACCTCTCCTAGAAAGCACGATCGATAGGTGGCGGGGACTCCTAACCTCTGTTCTCTTGAGGGATGTCGAGTTTGAAAGAACGTGAGACGGCCTCCGACTTCAAAATGGTAACCGTCAAGGCTCTAAAATTTGCAAGACGTCGTTCCAAAATTCTCTACAGAAGTAGCTCGCATCAACGTTCTCTCCAGAAGTATCTACGCATCAGTGTTCTCCAGCAGCGGCTTCGCTTCAACGTTCGCTTCAACGCCACTCCTTCCTGCAAAGTTTGCTCGCTATGTCATCCAACCTACCTTGTTACCACGATAATGTAGTCTCTCCGATTACATCTCCAACCACGAACCGTTGCTCCTCACCGTTGATACCGTTCGAGCCTCACCACAGCATCAATAATCTGCGCTCAAGTCAGGTTGGTGTTTATGTGCTCCTTACTCACCATGAACTCAACCCATCTATCAAAAGAACGCAATGGGCTTTGACACCTCCTGAAATCAATGTTGGAAGAGGAATATACCCTTTATGAAGAGACGAAGCGTATGATGTTCTGCGGGCGAACCGAACGTGTCTTCTTTTCATCTTCACCACCGGTTAACAAAATTGGCACGAAACACGGGTGATTTTTCCGAGAAGAGACAAGGTTTTGGGCGAAGAATTCATCATCCGTGTTTGGTTTGGAACTATGAACATCCTTCGATGAGGCGAAATTTTGTTCAGGTAACATCTTGTCGGATTTCTTCATAACGATTTAGTAACGAGATATCTCGTAAACGAAAAAGACGAAATTATCTCACGACACATAATCGCACCCAAAAAAAAAAAAAAAGAGGGCGTATTCTTTACTGGCTCAAAACTGCACACGCAATATTTTCTTCAGGGATCAAAATCATATACGCAGTATTTTACACGGGATCAAGTGCGTCTGCAGTATCATTCTTCGGGTTCAAAATTATATATGAAGCATTTTTCTACGGGTTCAAAAATATACACGCAGTATCATTCTTCGGGTTCAAATTATATATGGAGCATTTTCTACGGGTTCAAAACTGCACGCGCAGTATTTCTTTCAGGACCGAAATTCATATATGCAATATTTCCTACGGGTTCGAAGTCATATGAAGAACATATACAGTATTCTTCTTCGGAGTTCATATACAGTATTCTCTACGGGTTCAAAACCGCACACGCACGATATTTTCTTCAGGGTTCAAAATTATATACGCAGTATTTTATGAGGGCTCAAGTGCGTCTGCAATATCCTTCTTCGGGTTCAAAATTATTTATGGAGCACTTTCCTGCGGGTTCAAATCATATGTGCAGTATTTCCCTTGGGTGCATATATACAATATTTTCTACAAGAAGCACGCCAAGAAATCATATGCGCAATATCATTGCAAGCGCCTACTCTTAGGGTTTACACCTACGCGAAAGGGAAACAACAAAAATCTTGTGGACATACTTGGAAGCCGGTTCCTCTTTGTGAATCAATTTGGTATGAAAAGATGAAAGTGCAAGATGGGAGAAAGGGACTTTATATATATAGGCGTGAAGATTCTGAAATAGGGAAGGATTTCCCTTTACCAAAATCGTGCGTGTAAGAAACGGGCCCACAAGGGCGCCCAACTTCCCAAAGTCGCCCAAGTTGCCCAAATTGCTAAGTGCACTACTTCCCAATGACCGCCCAAGTCACGCCCGTAAGCACACACAGCTTCCACACCTTGCGCCGGTCCCACCAGCAAGCACGCTCAGTTTCCCAAGTCACGCCAAGCACTCACGACTTCCACACTTTTTCACCCAGGTCTACCCAGCTAGCACGCTCAGTTGCCCAAGTCACGCCTGCAAGCACGCCCACCTCGCGCCGGTCCCGCCAGCCAGCATGCTCAGTTTCCCAAGTCACGCCTGCAAGCACGCACATCATCTACACCTTGCGCCGGTCCCACCAGCTAGCACGCTCAGTTGCCCAAGTCACGCCTGCAAGCACGCCCACCTCGCGCCGGTCCCGCCAGCCAGCATGCTCAGTTTCCCAAGTCACGCCTGCAAGCACGCCACCGGCATCTACACCTTGCCGGTCCCACCATTAGCACGCTCGGTTGCCCAAGTCACGCTGCAAGCACGCCCACCTCGCCTTGCGGTCCCTCCCCGGCCCGGCATGCTCGGTTTCCCAAGTCACGCACAAACACGCACAACATCTACACCTTGCTTACGGTCCCACCAGCTAGCACATTCTCCCAACTCGCGCTTGACTTCCCAATGTCGCCCAAGTTACAGGCCCCACCAATTGCGTCGGCCTCTGCTCCCGTTCGTGCAAAGCTACCGGAGGCAAGGATTCCAAATCCTATTTATAAAGGTCTGACAAGCCTCCTCAATTCTCTTCACGGTTCGCTGTTGATAATCTGTCACCATCTTAGGCTTACCTCGCAACAAAGCCCCTGTTCCGAGCTAAGCAGGGGACTTAATGTTGATGGTGGTTTCTAAACAAGGGGTAAAAACGTAAAACCCCATGACCTAGTGTTACATAACACATTAACTAAGAGCATTTAACTCAGTGTAAATAATAAATAGGGGTATTTTTTTTTCAAAATGCAGTTAGGGTTTTTACACAGAACCTAATTCCAAAACCAAGCCATGCTAATCGCGCACCATGGCAACCATGCCAAACCAAGCCGCACTCTGCGCACCATGGCAACCATGCCAAACCAAGCCGCATCTTCTGCGCACCATGGCAACCATGCCAAACTAAGCCGCACTCTGCGCACCATGGCAACCATGCCAAACCAAGGCATATCTTTGCGCACCATGGCAACCAAGCGCGCTCTGCGCACCATGGCAACCATGCCAAACCAAACGCATCTTGCACCATGGCAACCATGCCAAACCAAGCCGCATCTTTGCGCACCATGGCAACCATGCCAAACCAAGCATCTGCGCACCATGGCAACCATGCCAAACCAAGCCGCATACTTCGCACCATGGCAACCATGCCAAACCAAATTCCGCACTCTGCGCCCATGGCAACCATGCCAAACCAAGCCGCACTCTGCGCGCCATGGCAACCATGCCAAGCCAAGCCGCACTCTGCGCACCATAGCAACCATGCTAAACCAAGCCAATACTCCGCGCCATGGCAACCATGCCAAGCCGCACTCTGCGCACCATGGCAACCATGCCAAACCAAGCCGCTGCGCACCATGGAAACCATGCCAAACCAAGCCGCTTGCTGCCATGGCAACCATGCCAAACATGCTCGCTAGCGGCTTTTTTCTACCAAAGCCACGGCCCTAATGGCCCCGCATGCCATTGGCACATACCAAACATGCTCGCTAGCGGCTTTTCTACCAAAGCCACGGCCCTAACGACCCGCATGCCATTGGCACATGCCAAACATGCTCGCTAGAGCTTTTCTAAAAGACACATCCCTAACGGCCCCGTGCCAATGGCACATGCCAAACATGCTCGCTAGCGGCTTTTTCTACCAAAGCCACGACCCTAACTTACCCAGCATGCCATTGGCACATGCCAAACATGCTCGCTAAGCGGCTTTTTATCCAAAGCCACGGCCCTAACGGCCCCGCATGCCATTGGCACATGCCAAACATGCTCGCTAGCTTTTCTATCAAAGCCACGGCCCTAATCCACACATGCCATTGGCACATGCCAAACATGCTCGCTAGCGGCTTTCTACCAAAGCCACGGCCTAATGACCCCGCATGCCATTGGCACATGCCAACATGCTCGCTAGCTAGCTTCCCTATCAAGGTTAAGGCCCTAACGGCCACGCATGCCATTGGCACATGCCAACATGCTCGCTAGCTAGTTTCCCCATCACGGCCCTAATGGCCACGCATGCCATTGGCACATGCCAACATGCTTACTAGCTAGTTTCCTATCACGGCCCTACGACCAAGCATGCCATTGGCACATGCCAACATGCTCGCTAGCTGGTTTCCCTATCAAGGTCACGGCCCTAATGGCCCGCATGCCATTGGCACATGCCAAGCGCACACAGTAGCCTAACTTGCCAGGTGCAACCTACCACCAAGGCATTCCGCACATGCCATTGGCACATGCAAACGCACACACGTTGGTAGCCTAACTTGCAAACCGTGCAACCTACCACCAAGGCATTCCGCACATGCCATTGGCACATGCCAAACACACCTTTGGTAGCCAAAACTTGCAAACCGTGCAACCTACCACCAAGGCATTTCGCACATGCCATTGGCACATGCCACCACGCGCCACTAGCGGCGCCACTTGCACACAAGATGCAGCCAACACTCGAGACATCGACACAAGCGGGGGATGCTTCTTTAGGGTTTTGGTTTGGCGGTCACAGCATGCAGCGTACACTACGCTCACATTAAAAAAGCGTGAAAAGGAATAAAGCGGTCAAATAAAAGAGGAAATAATGGTGAAAAACGTTTTCACCCATTAAACCATGCGGTTACCACCTCCTCCCATTATTTCACCCTTTACTCTCTTCCTTCATGAGGCCAGGGTACGTTTCAATCTCGACTTGTATAAATAGGTCTTACCTATTTCCACCAGACAACAAGTCTCGGTCAGGAGAAATATACTACACTCACACTCTCAGAAAGGCAACTTTGCAAGCTCTCCCAAAAGCTTCTATCTCTTGCAAGATTCCTAAGCTTTCACTTTATGATACAAGTCGAGATACTACTATCCTCAATACCTTTCTTTGCTTCCCTCCCCAAATCAACCCTTCTCCTCCACTTTGTGACCGAAGCAAGTCTGGAACGGCCATTTCTTGGTTTAGGCGGACTTGTGCTGAGATCGATCTCTCGAACCTATAAAGTGCTCACGTGCAGCACATTTGTTTAGGGTTTGAATCGTTTCTCACTCACCCACAAAATTAAAATCGGCGAAAACGATTTTTACCCATAAACAATTGGCGACCACGGCGGGAGGATTGATCTATCGGCTAAAATGTCGGGTTTGTCGATCTCGTTCTTCGACCCGGATATCAAGATGGTAGGGAAAGGCGACTCAATCCGACTCAGGCCGGACGCCCCGATTACCGGTTGTAAAACTACACTGGCCCAGGGGACTCGTTGAAGATGCTACCAGCAATTGGGACTTGCGACTCGGTCAGACTCAGCGCCAGTCAACCGGTTATCGGTTGTTAAAACTACACCCAAAACTGGAGACTCGGCGAAGATGCTACCGGACAATTGGGGACTAGCGGCGATGCTACCGGCAAAGCCGCCTTTTACATGGAGAGGGGCGTGTTCACAAAACCTATGAAGTGAGTAAATTTAGGTTGCACAAGATATACGATCTATTTTTAGGTTCTTAGTAAAGCCGTCATACTCTACTGAGTCTTGTGCCTATTGCTAGCACACACTTTCATAAAAGCAATATTCCTTTCCCAAAACATAATCGAGAGTCATATTATCAAAACCATTAATCCCGAGAAATAATCCAATACCCTAAAAAGCTACCCAATTGCCTATCAAAGGTCAAGCTTTGAACCGGACATCAATATGCCTTTCAAAAAAAAAAAAGAACCTAAATGAAAGTTTAGCGGAGAGGAGCGTTCAAGGAAAATCATCCAACAAAAGTCTTGCTCTTCTTGGAGAAAGTCAACTTTGCATCTTCAAGAGCCGCTCTCTTCATAGTCAACATCTTGGAAAGCTTTTCGAGTTCCACCTCACTGTCGTTCAATCTCCTCGGCGGAAAGGCTTTCGATTGCTTTGCATCTTTCAACTTTTGGATCTCAGCAAGGCCTTCGAAAAACCACGAAGTGTTGAACTATTCTACACACACGTCGTGATGGTGCTCCCAGTCGGCAATAACGTCTTCAGAAACGGTGTGACCAGTCACCTCACGCATATCCTCGATGGAAGATAAAGCCTCTTCCACACGCTTAACCAGCGCAAACCGACTAGTGGTTTTCTTGGTTGTGGCCATATGTCCGTACTTCTCCCGATTACGGTGTACAACGCCTCATGCTTAGCGGCCACGGCGAAGCCGCCAACCAGACACATGACACTGGATAAGGAACCAAGTACGGGGGATCAAAAATGGCGCCTGCACCTAGCCTCATGACTCACGAGAGGGTCTTCTTCCATGTCTCTGGCGGCAACCATCGAGAGAATCATCCACCGTTTGAACCACATACATGCCGTGGTGGCTAACGCCCATCTCAAGTCACGGCGGTGGTCACAAAGGCAAGTTTTCGTGTGGCTCTACCCTAGAATCATTCTCCGAACAGTTCCTCCTGCGAACTTGAGTTAGATATTTTTCAAAAAGAGGAAACGAGAAGAATGAAGAAAAGAAGCGCTTGCCAGACACGCTTGCCAGACGCGCTTGCAGGAGACGCGCTTACCAGACGCGCTTGCCAGACGCGCTTACAAGACGTGCTTACCAGACACGCTTACCAAACGCACATGCCGGGAACACATGCCGCACGCGCATGCCGGCCCATGATACCACACTCTGTGCTAACGGTTTGCATCCATCCGGCGCTAACATCTTGCGCCCTTCGGCCCCACCATCCTTGCCCTTGAAAGCAGCGCCATGGCTCCGAGCGCCGTGATCAAAACCGTGTCATCTCCGCACGATACACTTGCGATCACGGAACCGAGAGCCTCTTCCGCCACCCCAACGGTTCTTCAAGCATGGCGGCTTCAACCGTCACCGGAGACGCTACTCCACCATCGGGGCAAGATCTTTGGAAGATCCGGGAAGAAGCCGACCTTCTTTTAGCTTGATTTGATGAAAAGACAAAAGATACTTGAGCGGGACATGCGTTTATAGATGAAGAGGCTCGCGTTGCTCTTGGACGTCCATAGAAGGGGATAAGCAATCCAATTTCGTCACACATGAAGATCGGGATAGACTTCTCAAAAATCGAAATCAAGGAAGTCAACAACTCTCACGAGTTCACGGAGACCCTTCTCCGTCATGACCCGCACGATGGGAACTTCGCCCCACAAAGTCGTACGATCTATGATGAGACAGGTTATGTGAGATTCTATGTTTCTCCAAGGCGTAGCGTCAAGACATATTTGCACCCCTCAACCGCACTTTGCATCGGGAAGCGGGCGCTTCCGGCCCAGGGGAAGCGTTCCCAAACCCCACCTCTCTGAAAGCACGATCGATAGGTGGCGGGGACTCCTAACCTCTGTTCTCTTGAGGGATGTCGAGTTTGTGAACGTGAGATGGCCTCCGACTTCAAAATGGTAACCGTCAAGGCTCTAAAAGTTGCAATACGTCGTTCCAACATTCTCTACAGAAGTAGCTTCGCATCAACGTTCTCTCCAGAAGTATCTACGCATCAGTGTTCTCCGGCGGCTTCGCTTCAACGTTAACCAACGCCACTCCTTCTGCAAAGTTTGCTCGCTATGTCATCCAACCTACCTTGTTACCACGATAATGTAGTCTCTCCCGATTACATCTCCAACCAAGAAGCTGTTGCTCCTCACCCGTTGGTACCGATCGAGCCTCACCACAGCATCAATAATCTGCGCTCAAGTCAGGTTGGTGTTTATGTGCTCCTTACTCACCATGAACTCAACCCATCTATCAATAGAACGCAATGGGCTTTGACACCTCCTGAAATCAATGTTGGAAGAGGAATATACCCCTTTATGAAGACAAAGCGTATGATGTTCTGCAGGCGAACCGAACGTGTCTTCTTTTCATCTTCACCACCGTTAACAAAATTGTACGAAACACAGGTGATTTTTCCGGCAGAGACAAGTTTTTGGCGAAGAATTCATCATCCGTGTTTGGTTTGGAACTATGAACATCCTTCGATGAGGCGAAATTTTGTTCGGGTAACATCTTGTCGGATTTCTTCATAACGGTTTTAGTAACGAGATATCTGCATAAGAAGAAAGACGAAATTATCTCCACGACACATAATCGCACCCAACAACAAAAAAAAAAAAAGAGGCGTATTCTTTCGGCTCAAAGCGCACACGCGATATTTTCTTCAGGTTCAAAATCATATACGCAGTATTTTACACGGGATCAAGTGCGTCTGCAGTATCATTCTTCGGGTTCAAAATTATATATGGAGCATTTTCTACGGGTTCAAAAATATACACGCAGTATCATTCTTCGGGTTCAAATTATATATGGAGCATTTTCTACGGGTTCAAAAGCTGCCCACTTGTGATATTTCTTTCGGGACCGAAATTCATATATGCAATATTTCCTACGGGTTCGAAGTCATATGAAGCACATATATAGTATTCTTCTTCGGAGTTCATATACAGTATTCTCTACGGGTTCGAAAATGCACAGAGCGATATTTTCTTGAGGTTCAAAATTATATACTGTGATATTTTATGAGGATCAAGTGCGTCTGCGGTATCCTTCTTCGGGTTCAAAATTATTTATGGAGCACTTTCTGCGGGTTCAAATCATATGTGCGGTATTTCCCTTGGGTGCATATATACAATATTTTCTACAAAAGCACGCCAAGAAATCACATGCGCAATATCATTGCAAGCGCCTACTCTTAGGGTTTACACCTACGAGAAAGGGAAACAACAAAAGTACTGGCGGACATACTTGGAAGCCGGTTCCTCTTTGTGAATCTGCATTTGGTATGAAAAGATGAAAGTGCAAGATGGGAGAAAGGGACTTTATATATATAGGCGTGAAGATTACGAAATAGGGAAGGATTTCCCTTTACAAAATCGTGCGTGTAAGAAAACGGGCCCACAAGGGCGCCCAACTTCCCGATGTCGCCCAAGTTGCATCGGCCCCAATAATTGCACCTACTTCCCAATGACCGCCCAAGTCACGCCTGCCAAGCACGCACGGCTTCCACACCTTGCGCCGGTCCCACTAGCTAGCACGCTCGGTTTCCCAAGTCACGCTGCCCAGCACTCACGGCTTCCACACTTTGCGCTTGTCCCGCTTTGCTAGCACGCTCGATTGCCCAAGTCACGCACACAAGCACGCCCACCTCGCGCCGGTCCCGCCATCCGGCATGCTCGGTTTCCCAAGTCACGCACAAGCACGCACATCATCTACACCTTGCGCGGTCCCGACTAGCACGCTCGGTTTCCCAAGTCACGCTGCAAGCACGCCCACCTGCGCCGGTCACTGACCCGGCATGCTCAGTTTCCCAAGTCACGCCTGCAAGCACGCACAGCATCTACACCTTGCGCCGGTCCCACCAGCTAGCACGCTCAGTTGCCCAAGTCACGCCTGCAAGCACGCCCACCTCGCACAGGTCACCCGGCCCGGCATGCTCGGTTCCCAAGTCACGCTGCAAGCACGCCTGACATCTACACCTTGCGCCGGTCCCACCTCCGCACATTCTCCCCCAACTCGCGTCAACTTCCCAATGTCGCCCAAGTTACACAGCCCCACCAATTGCGTCGGCCTCTTTGATTCGTGCAAAGCTACCCGGAGGCAAGGATTCCAAATCCTATTTATAAAAGGTCGAGAAAAACCTCCTCAATTCTCTTCATGGTTATTTGTTGATAATTGTCACCATCTTATGCTTACCTCGCAACAAAGCCCCTGTTCAGAGGCTAGCGGGGACTTAATGTTGATGGTGGTTTTTTAAACAAGGGGTAAAAACGTAAAACCCCATTGCCTAGTGTTACCCGTAACACATTAACTAAGAGCATTTAACTCGGGTGTAAATGATAAATAGGGGTATTTTTCAAAATACCAGTTAGGGTTTTAACCACGAACCCTAATTCCAAAACCAAGTCGCTGCTGCGCACCATGGCAACCATGCCAAACCAAGCCGCACTCTGCGCACCATGGAAACCATGCCAAACCAAGCCGCATCTTTGCGCACCATGGCAACCATGCCAAACCAAGCCGCATCTCTGCGCACCATGGCAACCATGCCAAACCAAGTCGTATCTCTGCGCACCATGGCAACCATGCCAAACCAAGCCGCACTCTGCGCACCATGGCAACCATGCCAAACCAAGCCGCATCAAGCGCACCATGGCAACCATGCCAAACCAAGCCGCATCTTTGCGCACCATGGCAACCATGCCAAACCAAGCCGCATCTTTTGCGCACCATGGCAACCATGCCAAACCAAGCGCATCTCTGCGCACCATGGCAACCATGCCAAACCAAGCGCACTCTGCGCACCATGGCAACCATGCCAAACCAAGCCGCACTCTGCGCACCATGGCAACCATGCCAAACCAAGCCGCACTCTACGCACCATGGCAACCATGCTAAACCAAGCCAGCATCTGCGCACCATGGCAACCATGACAAGCGCACTCTGCGCACCATGGCAACCATGCCAAACTAAGCGCACCACTGCGCACCATGGCAACCATGCCAAACCAAGCCGCTCTGCGCACCATGGTAACCATGCCAAACATGCTCGCTAAGCGGCTTTTTCTACAAAAGCCACGGCCCTAACGGCCCCGCATGCCATTGGCACATACCAAACATGCTCGCTAAGCGGCTTTTCTACAAAGCCACGGCCCTAACGGACTGCATGCCATTGGCACATTCCAAACATGCTCGCTAGCGGCTTTTCTACCAAAGCCACGTCCCTAACGGCCCGCATGCCAAACATGCTCGCTAGCGGCTTTTTCTACCAAAGCCACGGCCCTAACGGCCCCGCATGCCATTGGCACATGCCAAACATGCTCGCTAAGCGGCTTATAATACCAAAGCCACGGCCCTAACGGCCCCGCATGCCATTGGCACATGCCAAACATGCTCGCTAGCGGCTTTTCTACCAAAGCCACGGCCCTAACGGCCCCGCATGCCCTTGGCACATGCCAAACATGCTCGCTAGCGGCTTTTCTACCAAAGCCACGGACCTAACGGCCCCGCATGCCATTGGCACATGCCAACATGCTCGCTAGCTAGCTTCCCTATCAAGGTCAAGGCCCTAACGGCCACGCATGCCATTGGCACATGCCAACATGCTCGCTAGCTAGTTTCCCCATCACGGCCCTAACGGCCACGCATGCCATTGGCACATGCCAACATGTTTACTAGCTAGTTTCCCTATCACGGCCCTAACGACCACGCATGCCATTAGCACTTGCCAACATGCTTACTAGCTAGTTTCCCTATCACGGCCCTAACGGCCACGCATGCCATTGGCACATGCCAACATGCTCGCTAGCTAGTTTCCCTATCAAGGTCACGGCCCTAATGGACACGCATGCCATCGGCACATGCCAAACGCACACGCTGGTAGCCTAACTTGCAAACCGTGCAACCTACCACCAAGGCATTCCGCACATGCCATTGGCACATGCCAAACGCACACGCTGGTAGCCTAACTTGCAAACCGTGCAACTTACCACCAAGGCATTCCGCACATGCCAAACACACACTGCTTGGTAGCCAAAATTTGCAAACCGTGTAACCTACCACCAAGGCATTTCGCACATGCCATTGGCACATGCCACACGCGCCACTAGCGGCGCCACTTGCACTCAGATGCAACCAACACTCGAGACATCGACACAAACTGGGGATGCTTCTTTATGGTTTTGGTTTGGCGGTCACGACATGCGGCGTGCACTACGCTCACATTAAGAAAGCGTGAAAAGGAATAAAGCGATCAAATAAAGAGGAAATAATGGTGAAAAACGTTTTCACCCATTAAACCATGCGGTTACCACCTCCTCCCATTATTTTACCCTTTACTCTCTTCCTTCATGAGGCCAGGGTACGTTTCAATCTCGACTTGTATAAATAGGTCTTACCTATTTCCACCAGACAACAGGTCTCGGTCAGGAGAAATATACTGCACTTACACTCTCAGAAAGGCAACTTTGTAAGCTCTCACAAAAGCTTCTATCTCTTGCAAGCTTCTTAAGCTTTCACTTTCTGATACAAGTCGAGATACTACTCTCCTCAACACCTTTCTTTGCTTCCCTCCCCAAATCAACCCTTCTCCTCCACTTTGTGACCGAAGCAAGTCTGGAACGGCCATTTCTTGGTTTAGGCCGGACTTGTACAGATCGATCTCTCGAACCTATAAAGTGCTCACGTGCATCACATTTGTTTAGGGTTTGAATCAGTTTCTCACTCACCCACCGAAATTACCGAAATCAGCAGAAACGATTTTTACCCATAAACAATATGTATTATAGATATAAAGAGGTTAGTTGAGTCGGTTATAAATAGGTTGGATGTTGGTTTAGGGTGTCGATTCTGAGTTGTGTGTGTGCATCACACGCATGCCATGGCAAAGAAGTTAGTTGAGACGGTTATAAACAAGCTTTCGAATCGAGTTTTGCATTTCCTAACCGTTGAATACAAGCGTGGCATCCTTCTGCGCAAGCCAACACAAAATATAGCAGTTAGAAAGACATTGTTGAGGTTTAGATAATTGCCTATGGAAAGATGGTTGTTCATAGGCCGTGCATATCAGTTGCACACATATTGGTTTGGTTATTGGCACTATAAATAGGCCAAAGAACTTCTGCAAGTGCAGGTCTTCAAATGTTGAGGAACCACGTTGAAGTAGAGAGTGTGTTTTAGGCTTAGAGCTAGAGAATAAGCTTGTAAGTCCATTGGTTGGACATCATTTTGTAATCTTCCCCTTAAGATAATGAAAGTGAGTTTGTTGGATTAGATATTTCCTGGGAATTTTGATTGGTTACTTACGACTAATCATTGTTATATGTGTATTAAGGACGAAGAAACACCATCGCATTTGCTTCTTCACTGTCATCTAGCTATTCATATGTGGGACTTCTTTCAAGCAGAATTTGAACTGATCTGTACAATTCCTCCTTCAGTCAATGCTGCGCTTAGTACCTGGCCTTCACCTTTGAGTAAATCCATAAAATCTTTCGTCATCAAAGCCTTACCTGCAGCAATTCTTTGGTCACTGTGGAAGGAAGGAATCGACGAGCGTTCGACAACAAGACGCTTACAAATGCTAAAATAATACCTAAAATAGGACACACTATTGCCTACTGGCTTTATTTGCAGCCCACTTTGCAGAATAATGCCCTCAGTTATTTCATGCTCAGTTGGAAGAGTGTGGTATTTGAACCACCATGAAATCTTTAGGTTGTTATTAGTTATAAGTTACTCTGTTTCCATTTTTGTTTTGTGTTGCCCGTATGTGGTATTTTTTTTGGCCGGAAATTCGCAAGTTGTACCTATCCTTGCACCTGGCTTCCGCCACTTAATGAAATCTCTTATTTAATTACCGATCAAAAAAAATGGTAAAATAAAATGAAAATCACAAACATACTTGTACTCTGGGACAGACCGAACGATAAGGGGCTAGCCTAGGCTTAAGCCCTGATCAACACTCAATGTCCCTCAAGTAAAAAAGGGTTGGACAATTGTTAGGCTTGGCAGGAGTTCTTGCTCCGATCTGAATTTTTTTCCGGCCCTTAGAGTCAATTCCTTCCTGTACCGTGCCTATGCTATAAAATAATACGAAATAAATTGTTACGTCAAATATAATAAACTAATGTCGAGTTGCGGGCAAGCAAACTACAAAGAACAAGATGAGTACAAATAAAACTTGGAGGCGGTTCTGATTCTGTTGACACTGCCATATAGGGTGAAAATATTGTCCGAGAAGGTCATACCTGGCCTGGCCTGGATCGGTTGATCGGGCAGGTTAGGGCCATAACCAAAGGTTTACTAACCATGGCTCTAGCCCCCTAAAATCTATAAAATCACTAAACCACCTTGTATTTATTTTTCATTTCTTATTTAGCCCACCAAAAAATCAATTTCTTCCTTTGGCTTTTTCGTCATGATCGGGTAATGACGGCGGATAAACTTTTAAGAAGAAGTATGGATGTCTCTAATGTCGTTTTTGTGAAGAAGATAACGAAACGAGCTCATATTTGTTCTATGAATGTTGGAGAATCCGGAGAATATGGGATTAGTTTGTTGAAGGGTGCCAATTTCGTTGGACATATGACCGTAGTGTCACTACATCTATGAAAAATTGGAAGTTTAACTGGGGAGATGAAAGACTTAATCGAATAAGGAATAACATCCCGGTTGCTATATGGTGGTGCATATGGAAAGAGCGAAATGCAAGAGTCTTTGATAACAAGAACTATGATATTAGGCATACGGAAATCTTTTAGGGCATACCAAGTAAGGACAAAAAATGAGTGTAAATAGAAAAATTAGAAGCCCCTTAGCAAAATATTTTTGGTAATGGCAAATCTGCCCTTTTAGGATTAGTGTTAATATTAATGATCAGTTAAAATAATTTTGATTAGTGATTAATGATTAGTGATTAGTTTTAAGATTATTTAGTTATTAATTTGTGTAGATAAAAAATTTCGAGCAAGAAAAAAAAAGTTAGTTTTTTTTAGAAGGAGAAGGGGAAAGTGAGAAAAAAAATTTGTGTAGATTATTTAGTTACCCTTGAATTGTAGTAATTTAGGCTGTTCGCGGGGTTCGACCTAAGGTTCACTAAGGTTAAAATCGTATGTTTAATCTCACTTTTGTAGGAGAAGGGGAAATTTTCCAACATATCTTATGTTTAATCTCACTTTTGTAGGTTAAAATCATCAAAAGTCTGTGTTTTTTCACTAAGGTTCGGCGAGTCTGGATGAACAGTTCGGCTAGCTGAAAGTGTTGATTAAGAGTCGAACCAACCTTGTAGACCAGAGTTCGGCTTGGTTAGAATTTTCCTAACAAGCCGAACCCTACACTGAACTGTCTGGAAGAAAAAATGTTTAGGGTTCGGCTTATATTTAGAAATTCGTAAGCGCCGAACCTGTTGGAAACACATTGTTTGGGTATTTGAATAAATAGAATATAAGCCGAACCTGATCATGTACATTTCTGGGTTAATAATTTTGTATTGGTTCGGCACATATTGTGAATATCGTAATAGCCGAACCTCGTAAATGTGCTATGTTCGGCACATATTATGATTATCGAATACGTCGAACCCCTGTGCATCTCTTTCTGTGACTAGGTTCGGCTTGAAATTTCATGAAATTTCAAGCCGAACTGTTCATATACACTTACAGGAAGCTTTTGTGAAGAACAGTTCGGCTAAAAACTCAACTTAATTTTGAGCCGAACCCAACACTCATGAACCGTCATTTAATCGATGAAAAACAGCAAATGGGAGATTGGGTTTGTAAAACTTACTTTCTTATCCTCGTTTCCGGAGTTGGAGATGCAGTTGGTTCAATTCTGGTTCAATTGGTGGTTGATTTTCAGTTTCTACACCTTCATCTTCAATTGGTTCTTCTTCTTTAATTGATGGATTAAAAGACGATTTGGTTTGCCTAGTACCTGCTTTTCTTTGTACGAGTCATTATGTAGTTCAGTTTAATCGACAATCAAATTTTTACGAATCGATAATTAATCACGGTGATGAATATTTTTTTTCGCGGGAGGGGAAGAGTTCGGCTAGAGGAGGAAGAAGAAGAGATGTTAATTAAGGGAAGATGATTTTGATTTTTTAGAAAACTGATTTTAGATTTTTGTATTAAGGGTATATAGGTAATTGAGCTACCCATAGGTTACCCCTTATAAGGTCACCCAAGATGGGACTATCATTTTGTATGCCCGAAAAGTTTTATGTATGCCTAATATCATAGTTCGATAACAAAAAGAAAAGTTTAGCAAGCCTAATTAGAGATATCAAATTACAAGCTTTCTTTTGGGCCGAATCGAATACAAGGATGTTAGGGCTCACGGCAAATATGGTGATCTCTTTATGGGATTCATTATACCGATCTCCGTAATTTTTTGTGGTTTTTTATTTTGGTAGCCGAATCCCCTTTCGGTTCCCCTTTTTGTTCAGTTATAATCATTGGGTTGAGGTACCCCTCTTAAGTGCTCTTTTCAATGAATTTTCTTATTGACCGATCAAAAAAAAAAAAAAATTAGCCCACCAAAAAAATTGGATTTAGTCCACCAAAATCCATATATTTGTTTAATTTTTTTTTTAGCAGTCCTTAAAAAAGATTTCTGGCTCCGCCACCGGCAGTCTCAGACACTGGCTTTTAATTTATATATCTGGCTTGGCACCGGACCTGAAAGTCTGGTATTTTTATGCTCGTCGATTTTCCCGTTCAAACATGTTTCCAAAATCATTTAGTAATATATGGAGGCTGTACCGTAACTAGGTCCATTCAGAGGAACGTATGGGCACAATCTTAAGGCTAGTTTGGTATTGCTGTGAATTTTAGAAAAGCGCTTTTCTGTTGTGCTGTGTTGTGCGTTGCTGTGCTGTGTTGTGAAATAAATCTGCATGACGTTTGGTAAACTATAATTTAAAAGCACTTTGTGCAATTAACAAACCAGAATTCTGTTTGGTATCTTTGGTATTTAAAAGTCTTTGGTGATGTATTTAATGACGAAAATAGACATATTTCAAAAATTAGTTTTAATACAATTTTATTATAATAAATTATATTTCTAATTTTAATATATTTAATAAAATATAAGTAATATTTTTTTTTTAAATTTTTTAATTGTTTTTATTATTTAATTAAAAATTTATGATTATGGTTTGCTATGAAAATATTATTATATTAAAAAAAATTTCAAAAAAAATATTTTATTATTTTTTTCATTTTATATTTTAATATTTATTAAATTTTTTATTATTTATATATATATATATATATATATATATATATTTTTTTTTTTAGATAAATTCTTTCATTCATTCGTTAGAAATAGTGGAAGTTTTTTCTTTTCCTGGAATGATATATTTCCTTTTAAACAAAGCTTTTGGTTGGCAACCTAGCAACAATCTGGGCACCAACACCTCTTTTAATTATTATTGTATTTATTATTTTAAATAAAAAATAGAGAAATAAAATAAAATTAGAATTATAATGTCAAATGTACAATATTTGAGGGTAAAACTTGTCTTTATAATAAATTAACAAGGTTAAAATAGAGAATTAGTTAAATTGAATTATGTGGGTCCATGACTTCTTTTTTCGCTTTTAAAAGCTAGTCTTTGAGTAGCTTTTAAAAGCGAGCCTAAAATGAAAATGCTTCTCTCCAAAAGCACTTTGAAATTTTTTTTACCAAACATAATTTTTGGTAAAAGTTTGTTATAAATTTGTTACAAAGTGTTTTTGGTTGAAAAAAAACAATCCCAAACGGGGCTTTAATCTTTGGTTGAGTGCTTCCGTCATCGGATTTTGACTAGTAGGTTGCAACGAAAGCTATGAAGTATGAACCTCTAAAAAAAAAAAAAAAGACTGAAAGGTCGGAAGATCAGCTGTGCAAAAAGAGAATAGTCAAATGGGAAAAGAATGACAAACGGTAGTTTGTATTAGAAAGAGACGTAGTGCTCAATTCCAGACCAATGTACGAGGCCCATGCAATGATGACGATTAACATTGCATATTTTAAGTTCCTATATATATATATATCTTTTGCTATAAATAGGAGACGGAAGAGACTGTACTATCAAGCCTTAAATCCTTTTTGTTGATTTTGACAAGATGGTGTTTTGGGAAGGTTATTTGAGTGATGATGCAATGGGCTTGATTGCTCCAGTAATTATGTATTGGTTATACGCAGGAGTTCATCACATGTTGCCTCCATTGGAAAAGTATCGTTTACACACAAAAAAAGAATTTGCAGCAAAAGATGTGGTTCCACTGCCTACTGTGATTAGAGGTGTCCTAATACAACAACTGATTCAAGTCATTACTCTGGCATCTTTAACCTACTTGGTTAGTATTTCAAAATTACCTTAACTTTGCAATTTTAATTTCGAATTCATAGATAGTAATATTTGCACTCTTTTTCTTGCAGATGGATCGCTCTATGCTGACCACATATAGAGTTGTGGTTCAGCCCTCTATTCCAGTACAAATATTCCAGTTTATTGTGGCCATGCTAGTTTTGGATGCATGGCAGTACTTTGTCCACCGGAAAATGCACACAAACAAGTTTCTCTACAAACACATTCACTCTCAACATCATACGCTGGAGGTTCCATATGCATGTGGGGCGCTTTATGCTCACCCTTTGGAGAGTCTTATCGATACATGCGGCGGTGTCATCTGTTTCTTGGTTTCTGGGATGACGGCTCGAACAGGTTTATACTTCTCTTCTATTACTTCGATGAAAGCCATTGATCTTCATTCTGGGCTCTGGCTGCCTCCTAGTTTCGGACCCTTCCAACTAATATTCGGGAACACCTCTGCTTACCATGATATCCATCATTACGGGTTGCGAGGAAGGAAGTATAATTATGCACAGCCATATTTCATTTTTTGGGATAAGCTACTTGGTACGCACATGCCTTATACTGTTGTGGAGCGACCCAAAGGAGGATACGAAGTAAGGCTACTAAAATAATAGCGAGTGCAAGTTTGGTCGAGAATGATGCCAATAAGACTCAATGGGTCACAATACATAACCTCGTATTCGAAAAAGTCGACAGACTTAAATTTTATTGGAATCTTATGTTTTAGCAGTTTCTTCGTATTCTTACACTTCAATGTGCTCAATTCGTATGGTTGTTTGGTTTGATCCACGTGTTGAGTGTGTGTCTTTTAGAAGTCGTTATCAACCTCTCTCTCTCAGAGTCTCGTCTGTATAATGAGACCTGAGGTCTTCTCATTTGGGTGTAAGCTTCAAGCTATAAATGAATAAAGATTAATGAAATCTACCATGGTACTGTTAAAAGTTACTGGGAATGTTATAAACATCCCTATTATCCGCTGGTCATTCACAAATACCTTTATCTATTATGTATATACCTATCGTATCTTTTAAGGAAATCAATTTTATTTGTATTCCCATATGTACCCTCTATGTATTAGATTTATCAACATTATCTTTTTAGTTTCAGATTCGAAGAAAATAATCTCTCGATTCTCTTTCCTCCTTCTTCGAAATCACCACCACCTCTGCCACTACCACCACTCTGCCACTACCACCACTCTGCCACATCCACCGCCTTCGTCGCAAGATCGGGAGAAACTTTAAAACAGAGAAAATCGAAATCGTGTGATAAGGAGAGATTTAATCTTCATCAGATGCAGAAATTTAATGTTCTTCTTCTTAATTTAAACTTGTTTATCACTGAATTTTTCAATATTAGTCGAAGACTTTGGAGATGGATTTGATTTTAGATTTTAATTTCTGGTAATTTTCGGTTTAGATTTGTTTTTAAGATGGGTTCCGATCGATGATTGAGTCTCGCTGTTGATGTAGGGGATCTGAGATTGTGGCCGAGAATCGATGAAGAGAAAAAATTACGAATTTGTGATGGAAATGTAAACCAAGGATTGAGTTTGTTGTTTGATCTCATGGAAGAGATGGCTGCAGTTGCTGTTAGAAATGAAATTTGAAATTATAAATATTGGTTGAATTCTGATGCCGAAGAGAATTGAATTGAACAGTGGAAATTGGAATTGGTTCTGGTGATTGAAATGGGTTCCGATGATTGAGTCTCATTGTTCATGAATTGAAGGGGATCTGATTGTGGCTGGGAATCGATGAAGGGAAGAAATTACGAATCCGTGATAGAAATATAAACCAGGGTTCGAGTTGTTGTTTGAGCTCATGGAAGAAAAGGCTGCGTTGTTGTTAAAAATAGAATTCTAAATTATGAATATCTAGGGTTGAATTCTAATTCCAAGAAGAGAATTGAAGTGAACAGTGGAAATTGGAATTGGGGTGTTATTTCAGTGGATGTAATGGCGAAGCTGAATGCTCAGGGCAGATGACAGTGGATTTTGACCGTCAATGTTTGTGAAACTAGGAAGTTGTAGGTTGTTGATCGACTGAAGGAGGAATTGGTGTTTGCTGTTATAAATGGCTAGGTCAAGAATCCAACAGTGGCAGATCTGGTGGTACTAATAGGATTGAGATGGTTTATGCAGTGGATGTATGTGAGATTGTAGGTGGTATAAGGAGATGTTTGTGTGTTGTAGGTGGTGGTTGGTGGTTTTGTAATTGGAGTCGCGGTGGATGTGTCACAAAGGAGAATAGGTGTTGCAGGAACAAAAGATGGTTGTAGATTGTTGGAGCTGCAATGGGATTTATGAATTGCAATGACAATGGCTTAAGGCTATCTTGGTGCAGCGGTTACATTGGTTGAGTGCTAGGTGGGGAGAGCTAATGTTGCTGTTGTTGATTGAGGTACTTCCATGGGTTCTGATAACAGTAAGAATTGTGGCTGTGTAGGTCTGCAAGCTGAATGATAAATAGAATGAAAATGAGAGTTTGCAGCTGCAGAAATTGGTGCTGCAGTGAACAGGAAAAGAAGAAATGGATTGGTGGTAGGTGCAGTAAAGGGTTTGAACTGCAGATGATTATATTGTCAGGGAAGGGTGGTTTGTATTGAGCCAATGGAGCTGATGAGACTGAAATAAATCTTGAACTGAAATTGGTGATGCATTGGCCATGTCAAGACGTGGTTTGTAAGATGTAGATGGTGTTTGAAGCTAGGGAATGAGTGGATGAGCGGGAATTCTAGTGACTGGTACTGGTAAAGATGCAAGTGCAGTAATTGTTGTTCTAGTGTTGCTGCTAATGCAAAATTGCAGTTGTTGTTGTTGGAGTTGAGCTATAAGTTTGTGGAACAAGGTTTGAGTTGGTGAAGCAGTGAAAAATCGGAGTTGAAGTGCATAACAGTTTGGTGTTGCAGTAGAAGCTTGGTGAATAAAGATGGGTTTGCATATCGGTTGTTAAGTTGAGCTTACTGATGGATTCTCAGCTGGTATATGTGAGTTTGTTTTTTCCAAACTAGGTAGCTTTTTATATACATGTTACCCTGTGTTATGCATGAATCTGTGATGCAATGGTAGCACAACTGACAATATGTCAGAATATGTGTGTTCGACTCACGCTATGTTCACTCATTTGTGTATATTTTTTCTTTTATGGAGACAACTTGAGCTAGTTGCCTCCATATCTGGGAACAACTTGGAATTGTTCCCTCTATATATGGAGACACCTTGGGCTAGTTTCTTTCACTTTTGGAGACAACTTTGGGCTAGTTGCCTTTACTTTTGAAGACAACTTCGGCTAATTACTTTCACTTTTGAAGACAACTTGAACTAGTTGCCTCAGATTCGGAGACAACTTGAGTTAGTTGGCTCCATTTGTTTTAGAAACTTGTTCCTATAACCTATTTTTATTGGAGTCAGCTTGTGCTAGTTTCCTCCGCTTTCGTAACAATTTGATCTAGTTGTCTCGGATTTGGAGACAACTCCTGCAAGTTGACTCCACATGGTGATTTTGGTGGCGATGACAGCGGTGGTGGAGGAAAGTGGTGGTGGTGGTTGGCGGTAGCGGTAGCGGTGGTGGTGGTGGTTGGTGGTGGTCGACAGTTGTGATTAGTTGTGGTTGGCTGCGGTGGTCGGTAGTGGTGGTGGTTAGGAGTGGTGGTGGTTGGTGTGGTGGTGGAGGAAAGTGGTGGTGGTTTGTAGTGGTGGTTGTTGGCGGTGATGGTGGTTGTTGACGGTTGTGGTGATGATGGACGACGGTGGTGGTTGGTGGTGGCGGGCGGCAGCGCTGGTGGATAGTGGTGGTGGTTGTTGGCGGTGGTGGTGGGCGGCGGCGGCGGCGACGGACTGGTGGTGGTTGTTGGCAGTGGTGGAGTGTGGTGGTGGGAAGTAGAGGTAATGATTTTTTTTTTTTTTTTTTTTTTATATTTTTTTTTAATAGTGGTCAATGGTAGTGGTTTTTATATACACTATGCAAAAGAAGATATTTTAGTAATGTATTAAGGTTTGGGGATATATTAAGTTTGAAAAAAGATATTTGTCAATGGGCCTCATACTTCCCGTTTTTAAATATATTTTAAACCCCAAACCATTAGAGTAAAGAGAGAATGAGATAGGCCAAATACTTAATTCCCACCCTAATATGTGTGCCAAATCTTACTTTTACAATTACCGAAAGAATATCAAAGAAAAAATGGGTTTTTTTTTATGCCCTAAACTAGTGGTCCCTGATTACATCCAAACTCCTTAAATTGGAGTGGATTTCAGCAATTAGAAGACCTCCGCAGTGGGAGGGAGCATGTCAACCACCAGACCACTTGGTGATTGGCAAAGAAAAAATGGGTTGAGTGCCATGTTCCCAGGTTAGATGGTCAACTACTGGTTTTTAGTGTTTACCACGCCTTCGAACTCAAATATGTAATTATCCTAAGATGATTAATTAATGTGATAAAGCATGATTCATCATCCACTAATTTTACAAACAAATTATGTCATGTCTGCTTATATTCTGTCTATCTCATAGTTCTTTTCTTTTTTCTTTTATCAAAAGGAGAAGCTATCCGATAGTTTGATGTGATGATTTGACTAAGGAATATTCCAAAGACACAGGAGTTGAAATGTTGAATGCCATGCATGTTCCTAGTTTAGATCGACAACTACTGGTTTGCTACTAGTCTTACTTAATTATGACGAATCTCTGAGATTCCGTACTTTCATCATTACTACACCTTTAAACCCATACATATGATGAAGATTGGCCAAAAGATCAAATGACCGATATGATGAAGATTGGCCAAAAATTATTAATTAATGTGATAAAGCCTGTTTCATAATCTACTCTTTTTATATACAGAATCCTTGATATTTGATAGTTCGTTGTGATGCATTTGTAAGAATATTTCTATATATATAGAAATATCCCGTGGACCCATGTAATAACTTTGGTTAATTAAGAATATTGTTAAATATTTCGGTTACCATTTTAGGGGATTAATTCCTATTAACTCTTCCTTGATGGACGGTCGAGATCTAATGTCTAATATAAAATTCTAAGAACTTGGTCCTCTCTCTACCTATGAAAGGGAAATAATAACCATTACTATTGTATCCAAGAAAACAACAACTCATTACGGTTAAGGTCAAGAGAGAGAAACCATGACCTCCATAAGGTATTATCGCTACCCCAAAGATGATCGACGTACAATGGATTAACGCTACCAGGTATTCCGTATAAACTATTCTTGTATATAATTATCGTGTGATTATCATGAAGTTCAACGATCCTAAATTAAGTATCTATAAAAATTAAATCTTATAGTTGGCATCTAGAGCTTGTGTTTAGAACTCATGATCGTCCGTTATTGTATGCAATAATAATATCGGCGAAAATAAAATAAAATTGGGTTTGATTTCTTATTTTATTTTTATGTGATCATAATCGTTCTTATGGAATTGCATTCCTTTTCTCATCTAACTATCTTGACCCATATCATACTCACACTTCAAGTTCTTGTGTGATTTTCCATTACATCATCAAAATCCTGTGTGATTTTCCATTATCTCATCAAAATCAAGTCAGTTGAGAATTATGGTCTACTATATAATTTAAGATCCTAAGGCCATTATTACTTATGATTTTTATGTATATCTTATATTATCTCTCAATTTTGGAAGAAAATATATTTCTACATTAATGACCTACTTAATTTTGGAGAAAATATATTTAAATGTAATACTAACGTCATATATCATTTATTGCATGTAAATAAATTAACATTTGTTGCCTAATGAGTTTATTTTTGGCATGTAAATAATAGAAAAATCATTGTAAAAATATTTTTTTAATAATGGTATATAATGAGCATATGAGGTAATAATGAACGTAATAATGATGATAAATTAAATGGAAGAATGTCGACATCATGTAGTCATAAACATGCATAATTGTTCCACTAAAGTTCATATATTCTACTTGCCTTGTATGTGAAAGGGAGGTAAATTGGAGAAATGATATGAATGAGAAAATATTTATTAGGAGTCATATATTTATGGCATGAATGAATAAGTGTTCCAAAGCAAATGAAGATAAACAAAATATCTTCATCACGTGAATGGTTATTAAGACATTAAAAATTGGAAATATTAATATTTTCTTGTGGGCATATATACGTGTTAGTTAATATTAAGATAATGAGACAGTATTAATTTTTAAAATTAATGAAACCAATTTTTATTGTAAATTAACTTACGCTTCCGCTTTATCGAAACACTAAAATGATTTTTATCAAGTTTCATTATAAATTTTATGATCAAAACCATTTTTTGACACCATTAAATTTGTGTGTGCATTATGATATGGTTTGTGTGCTTGTGCGTTATGGTATAGTTTCTCTCACATTATTGTTTTTCTTTAAATTTTACTGCATTATACTTAAAATTATTATGGGACTCTTTAGTTATCACCACAGTGATACTAGAGTGTTATATCTCAGTATAATCATAATGTTATTATAGGCATGAATTTGCAAATTGTATAGTGTAGGTTTTGTAGTTATCGACATCTTGTGATAATGACATTATTTTAGTTGATTGGCTATCACCACAGTGATGTCAAATCATTTTTGGTCATGATCACAATTTTGTCAAATGCTTGTAATATTGATTTTCTTAAATATATTAGAAATGCATTTACCCACAGAAATTGGAGTTCATCTATTTAAGAAAACATTGATCGATATGATTGTTGATCATACATTATGGATATGAGTTGATTTGAATCTTGAGGGTGTCTTGTGTCATTATGTTTCACTTTTCTCCCAATGTTGATGATAATTTCAATTCTACGTATAAAATTATTGTGCTTAAGAATCTTAGGTCATAATTCTTTAGTTATCACCACAGTGATACTAGAGTGTTTTATCTTAGCAATAATAATAATTTTATTGTAAGCACGAATACGCCAAGCCGTAAAGGCAAGGTTTAGTAGTTATTATGGCATTATTTGAGTTGTTTAGCTATCACCACAGTGATGTCAAATAATTTTTCCATTCATAATCGTTATCATGTCAAGTGCTTATCATATTGTTTTTCTTAAATGTATTAGAACAACAATTACCCACAGGTAATTGGAGTTCACATGTTTAAGATAACAATGAAGTGTACAATATCTGATCATACATTATGGTAATTAAATAATCGGCACATGATTTTACGTTATTTCTTAAAAGTGCATAAAAGAAAATTTACATAAATTAACTCATTATCGAGTTGAGTAACCTATTACGATTTTTTGATATTTTTATGAATATTTTTATTATGTTGGCAAAACTTATTGCATCCTCTATGGAAATTGAGGTTTTATTTTTTGATAAATTTCTCCATATTTGTGAAAATGATATTCATTGACTATTTAACACCTTTCATATTAATTCATCATATATCCGTTATGTATCACGATCTTTAAGTTTATATCATATTTAAATGAGCGATGCATCAAAGAATTTTTCTTCAACGAAATTTCATTATTGAATTATATTTATAGACTTGCTTCATGCTCGATTTTGCTTTAAGAAAAAATTCATTATGTTTGGATATTTTTCGAGTATAGGGTGTTGATATTTTTTTTTTCACAATTTATGTATGGCATGCTTTTGAATAAATGTTCGTGATTGATGTTTTAGGGTTACTCATTATTGTTTATAAGCGACTAAATTTATGATCAGATCAAGTATGTCCATATCATTGAGTGGGACTGTGCAATATCACAAGAAACGTTAGTGTGATATTTGCAATTGTACATGTTTGTTGGATAGTTTAGTTATCACCACAGTGATGCTATGCTCTTATCTGGTAAGTGTTGTATACTTTGAGTCCTCTTAGTTTGATTTAACGATTAGAACAATGCTGCTCACAAGTAGTTTTTCTTCACACGTTAAACAAGCATTAAGGTTATCTAAATGTTTCATATACATGTGAAATAATAGCCACCCGCAGGTGACTACAATTCACATTATATTAGGTTGAACATATTTAGAATTATTGGAGTTTGTTAATACATTTTAGAACGTGAGTTGCCCACAGGTGATTCTATTTGTAGTATTTGACATACATAATGTTGAATTATGAGAATGTAAAATATCCACAGATATTTTTCATGTCTCACATTGTTCCTTGATAAGGTTTTACCCACAGGAGAATCTTATTGAAGGTATGTAACTATTGTAAGCTTAATTGTCATTTATCTCTATTATAAATTTCAGCTTTTTGTTCTTATTAATTGTATATTATGATTATTCTGTAGACTTTTAATGGTCCAGTTTTTGGAAGATAAAATTGTTTATCACCTGATGATTTTTCGCGTTACTGTGAATCTATCGATTGCGTTATGAATCTCAATCCATGGATGTTTTATCGAACATTCATTATTGAAATTGAGAGGTAATTATAGATAAAGTGAACATCATAAAGTCTGACAAAGGTGGTGAATATTGTGAAAGGTATGACAAAACAGGATAATATCCTAAATCTTTTGCATAATATCTTCAAAAGTTTGGAATTGTTGCTCAATACACAAGGCCAACTTATCCTTGGCATAATAGTGTATAACAAAAGGCTAATCATACTTTTATGAAAATGGTTAGAAGCATGATGAGCCATGCATAATGGCTATACATTTGTGGATGTTTGTTCTTTCTGCAACTCTGTAATTTAAATAGATTTCCAGTAAAGCAGTTTCAAAAACACACTTTGGACTAGGCTGGAAACCTAGTTTAAATCACATTTAAGTTATGGTTGTTCAGTTGGAGGTGAGGGCTTACATTCCCAAGAATGAAAATTGGATTTGAAAACTATTACTGGTTCATTGGTTTTCCTAAATAATCCAAATGGTATTCATTAATGTTCTAACCGTATTATGGGACTTATTGAAACCGAAAATATAAATTCGTTAATGATGGCATAATCAGTGGGAGTACGTGGATATATTTGTTCAAGAAATCATGATAATGATCCCTTTATTTAAGATTTATACAGATATTGTGAATCTTCTCATTATCAGAATGTTAGATAATGAAAGACCACGAATTACTGATCCAATACTCCATAATATAACTACTGCCAATAAAGAAATTTTTTGATAACAACATGAACCAGCATTAAGATGGTCTCAACAGAGATTGAAAGAAAGTTATTCATGTTGTTTCAGTGATTTTCTTACAAGAATTTATTACATTTTGATATGGAATGGGAAAGACTCGGTTTTCGGTTAACAAATATTATGTGTAATAATTTTGATTAATGGATTGATGCTATGTGAGAAAAATCATTGGTTGAAAGTCAAGTCTCGGATATTGTTTAATTGCTCGAAAGACATAAATCAGTTGTATGAAAGTGGGTCTTTCTGACCTAATACGTCTGTAATAGCAATTTTAAACGGTATAAAGCAAGACTTATTGCCAAATATTTTACTCTGAAACGATGCATTGATTATAAATAAGTTTTTCTCTCGTGTCAAAGAAAGACTTTATCATAGTATTATTAGTAACTTAGTATGACCTAAGAGTTGCATTAATTAAATGTGAAATAGCCTTTATTAATGATAAATTTTAGTCTACAAATTTAGAAATCAAAGTATGAAATTTAAGGAGCCTCCCATAATGGTATATGAAATTCAACAAAACTATAAATGTTTCAAGTTTTGGATGAAATTATTACAGATTTATGCATATACCTCAATATCAGTGGGAGAAATTCATACTCTTGGTCTACCTACGAGTAGTGATCTTGACTTTATGCATATCTCTATATTTTTTGAAATAAAGGATATCAATGAAGCTTACCATGTGATAGTAATATCATATGGATTATTAAAGCTCTCATATAAGGCATATATCTAATATTCAAGGAATTTTGAGATAATATAACATATTTAACAGATTTTATTTCATGTTGGATAGAAGATATAAATTTAATCTTCATTACGTCTTAATTCTGATATGAAACTTATAACAAGTTGTTAATATGTTAACTAATTGCCTAAAGAATCGAAGAACAAATTACAGGAAAGCTATTAAGAATTTTGAGATACCATTTTAACTTATGTCTTATAATTAGTTAGCAAACCGAACAAGAGTTGATTGGGTTTTCAGACTTCAATTTTTGTGGATGTATGGATTCTATAAAGGAAGAATCCATTAATACTAGTCCCACAATTGAGTTTGAATATTTATGACTTCGATACTTAGAGACTTAAGGTTTGTCTCTATATTGCTGAAATTTACTGTCTTAGGTTCGCAGCATTAAAGCACGATATGATACAAAAGGAACAAAACACATGAACCTTGTGTATATATGCGTGAATTAGGAAATTCAGAAACAATAGTTGTTCATTTACCGCTTAAGCACAACTGCATTCGGAGATGCACTTAATGAACAATTACCTTTTAAGACCTCTTAAGAAAAGATTAAAATCTTTGGTCTGTGGGAGTAATTGATTATTGAATTCAACTAATTTATGTGCTTATTTTTGAAAACTAATTGAGCTCTTAATAATGTACTTCAATTTATTTCGTATCCATATTTAGTATACACTTATGTGAATGGATGAATGTTAACAGAAATTGTCTTTCTTTTGAAGACATAACTGGACCATTATGATATCCCCATTAAAGGCCTGATTAAGTAAGTTGCTTGTGTTGTGGTACATGGAAGGGAACATGTTGATAACAGGACAATGTGCCACCGCCATGACTCGCATACGTGATTTGCTTGGTTAAGGTATTACGTTTAACCATTAAAATTGTTTAGCAATTATGCGCGCTTATGTTTTTCTATAATTAACCGTTAAATAAGTTATCACATGGACCAGTGGGAGAATGTAAGAATATTTCTATATATATAGAAATATCCTGTGGGCCCATGTAATAACTTTGGTTAATTAAGAATATTGTTAAATATTTCGGTTACCATTCTAGGGGATTAATTCCTATTAACTCTTCCTTGATGGACGGTCGAGATCTAATGTCTAATATAAAATCCTAGGAACTTGGTCCTCTCTCTACCTATGAAAGGGAAATAATAACCATTACTATTGTATCCAAGAAAACAACAACTCATTACGGTTAAGGTCGAGAGAGAGAAACCATGACCTCCATAAGGTACTATCGCTACCCCAAAGATGATCGACGTACGATGGATTAACGCTACCAGGTATTCCGTATAAACTATTCTTGTATATAATTATCGTGTGATTATCATGAAGTTCAACGATCCTAAATTAAGTATCTATAAAAATTAAATCTCATAGCATTAACTAGTGAATATTCCAAAGAAAACAGGAGTTGAATGCCATGTTCCTGGTTTACATCGACAACTACTGGTTTTCTACTAGTCTTACTCAAATATGACGAATCTCTGAGGTTCTGACAAATGTATACAAAATCTCATGACGAATCACTGAGATTCCTTTTTTTTTTTTTGAAAAATTGGAGATATTATGAAGAAAAAAAAGAACAAAAAAAAGAGGGTCTGACAAAAGTATACGGAAGTTCCAAGTATTATGATGAGTCTTTGAGATTTTTCTTTGAAACTTGGTGATATTTACAACTGACAGTACATTACAAAAGTTCCAAGAAAAAACTTGGAACAAAAGCAGACAGAGAACTCGAGAAATGTTCATTAGGAATCCCTGAGATTCCATACTTCCATCATTACTACACCTTTAAACCCGTACTATAATTATATATCCTAACAAGAGTGGTCGATATGATGAAGATCTGCCGAAAATGATTACTTAATGTGATAAAATATGGTTCGTAAATCAACTTTTTCCATATACAAATTTATGTAAACAATCCCTTATATTTGATAGTTCGTTGTGATGCATTTGACTAATGACTACTTGTTGGTCCTCTATCTGATAGTACGTTGGGATGCATTGACTAATGGATAGTCCTCTCTCTTTCTATATACGATGTTCTTTTATGATCGACTTTTCTTAAGAAATTTCACTTTTGAAAGGTGCACTGCATCAATCATCAGTAACAAAAAGAATATTCTTTCCGTCTCCAAAAGATAAGCAGATTTGTGTGTAAATTTATACACAAACCTGCCTATCTATTAGAAACGGTGGGAGTAAGATTTTCTTCAAAAAGTAAAAGAGTATAACAAGCGAAAAGAAGAAGAGCATATGCGCACCAACATATGATGCATTTGTAGTCAAGGTGGATCCACACGACACTTGGATGAAATCTCTCCCGGCCACTAGCTATATAAGAGAAGATTTGCAGTATAATCATCCACACTCTCAAAACTTTTAAATATCCTTTGGATGGTATCAAACTTTCTCTTTTCTTTTAGTTTTTTCTAACCTTCGCACCTGAAGTTGGAAACCACACTCAATATCTTTAGCTTACTGGTTTTGCCATGGAAACAGTAGGTCAACTTTCACTTTCACTGTTCTCATCATCAACACTTAATGAAAACAAAATTGAAATCAGTATTTTCCTGGTTAGTATCGTGTTAGCCTACATCTTCATGCACAGATGGAATCAATGGAATCTAAAAGGCCCTAAATCATGGCCTTTCATTGGGGTTCTTATAGAACTTCTTAGGAACTACCAGAGAATGCATGATTGGTTAACTGAGTACTTTGTTGAATCAAAAACCTTGACGCTTCAACTGCCATTTATAACTTCAGTTTACGTTGCAGATCCTGCAAATGTTGAACATATTCTTAAAACCAACTTCCCAACTACCCAAAGGGTGAAGATTTTCAAACATGCATGAAAGAGTTGCTTGGAGATGGAATATTTAATGCGGATGGAGAGATGTGGAGGCAACAAAGAAAGACTGCTAGTCATGAGTTTGCATCTAGAAACTTGAGAAATTTCAGCACTGTTGTTTTCAGAGACTGTGCACTAACTCTCTCTGGTATTTTACACCGGGCGTCACTCCATAACAAAGAAATCGATATGCAGGTCAGTCACTTAATCTCCAACTATTTCTCAGATTATTGGAGTTCTTAGCTTTTTTTACTAGAAACTACGTTTTTTTACATAGCAAAAAGCATCTTGCAATACATATTCATGTAAAATTCTCCAGGTGGATGCTTTATGTAATGAAAAGTTTGTTATTTTTCAGGAACTGTTGCTGAGGATGAATCTAGATTCTATATGTAAAATTGGATTTGGGGTGGACATTGGAACTTTGGCTCATGAATTACCCGATAATCGTTTCGCCAAAGCTTTTGAACAAGCAACTGGTGTTGTATCGTTTAGGTTCAGTAACCCTTTGTGGAAATTACAGAGATTCTTTAATATTGGGTCTGAAGCATTATTTGTTCAAAGTATCCAAGTTATTAATGAATTTACATACGGTATAATTCTTAAAAGAAAAGCGGAGTTGCAAGAAGCTAAGGCAACTGGTGATAATGGTGACAAGCAAAAGCATGATCTTTTATCAAGATTCATTGAGTTGAATGAGAATCTTGAGTTGAATGGTGACAAATACCTTAGAGATGTCATCTTAAGCTTTATTTTAGCGGGACGTGACTCAACGGCATCAACGTTATCTTGGTTGATATACATGATCATGAAGAATCCAAATGTAGAAGAGAAGATCTACGAGGAACTTATAGCCTTTGAAGAAAACCAAACCAAAGAAATGACTGGTTATGATCCTAAGGACCCAACAAAATCATTTCCTGAGAAATTAAAACAATTTGCAAGTCTATTGAATTATGATTCACTTGGAAAGTTATCTTACATGCATGCAACAATCACTGAGACACTACGTTTGTACCCTGCAGTGCCCCAGGTACCAAACCCTCTATCGAAGCCAGATTTTGAAGATTTTTACATATTGTTTTACTAATATATGTTTTGTTTTCGAAAAATTTAGTATCATATGAAAGTAAAATAAAGTTTCCTCTTACACTTGCAGGACTCGAAAGGAGTATTGGAAGACGATGTTTTACCCGATGGAACAAAAGTGAAAGCAGGTGGACGAGTGGTTTATGTTCCATACGCCATGGGGAGAATGGAGTACAATTGGGGGCCGGATGCACTTTCATTCAACCCCGATAGATGGTTCAACAAAGAGGGTTTATTTGAAAGTGCATCTCCATTCAAATTCTCAGCATTCCAGGTAGGAGTTCATCTACAATGAAATGTTGGTTATATTGACAGTTGTAATATCAATACTTAAATGTGTGAGACTCATGCTGTTGCAGGCTGGACCTAGAATATGCCTAGGGAAGGACTCATCATATCTACAAATGAAGTTGACGCTTGCTATCTTGTGTAGATTCTTTAAATTCCATTTGGTTCCAAACCATCCTGTTACCTACAAAATGATGATAACTATAGCTATGAAGCATGGGTTGAAGCTCACCGTAACTGCCAGGCCATCTTGAGATGGTTTGGTAAGAAACATGATGCCTTGTTATCTTGCCCACGCATGCACAAAATAAAGACTAGTGATTTGTCCACTTTTATACTGGGCATTTTAACTTTTGCATTTCTATGAAGGTATCTTTATCTATAGAGAGGGTAATGCTTGTGATGATTTCATGGAATAATGGAAGAATAGTGGTTGTTCGAACCACCAAGTATGATTTATAATGTAATGAGGGTGGTCGACACAGATGTCTCATTTGCTTAGCTAGTTCAGTTTTCTTATTATTTTCTCTTTGTAGGTCAGGTTTTTATCCCCTTCCCTCGTGTTTTTTCTTTGTTTTTGTTGTTCAATAAACGCCTCTCTTAAGTTTTTTTTTAAAAAGGAATAATTTT
Organism: Papaver armeniacum; assembly: GCA_023531295.1. NCBI lineage: Eukaryota > Viridiplantae > Streptophyta > Magnoliopsida > Ranunculales > Papaveraceae > Papaver > Papaver armeniacum. The sequence goes on along the minus strand of JAJJWW010000271.1, from coordinate 581,337 downwards.
TGGAGTAATTATCACATGAAAACACAAAGAGACAAAGAGTTTCTTATTGATAAGAGAGAGGGGCTACATGGATATAATATTCTATATAAACATGTGTTGATGGTGGTTTTTAGTTTAGGGTCAAAATCGTAAAATTATGCACCTAACATGACGTCACTATGATCATTAACGCATTTATTAAATTAATCAGCATGCTTACGTAAGAATTACCATGGTACCTTTTTTCACGGGTCAGGTTCCACGGCAGAACCTTTAACACTAACTGACATCACTATACCAAAATCTAAAATTCTCATGCTATCGCGCCAAGGCATGCCAACCGCACCATTGTGCCAATGACAAACCGTGCCAGCCACATCTCCGCGCCAAGGCATGCCAACTATGCCAGCCGCACCACTGTGCCAATGGCGAACCGTGCCAGCCACATCTCCGCGCCAAGGCATGCCAACCATGCAAGCCGCACCACTTTGCCAATGGCGAACCGTGCCAGCCACATCTCCGCGCTAAGGCATGCCGACCATGCCAGCCGCACCACTGTGCCAATGGAAAACCGTGCCAGCCACATCTCCGCGCCAAGGCATGCCGACCATGCCAGCCGCACAACTGTGCCAATGGAAAATCGTGCCAGCCACATCTCCGCGCCAAGGCATGCCAACCAAGCCAGCCGCACCACTGTGCGAATGGCAAACCGTGCCAGCCACATCTCCACTCCAAGGCATGCCGACCTTGCCAGCCGCACCACTGTGCCAATGGAAAACCGTGCCAGCCACATCTCAGCGCCAAGGCATGCCAACCATGCCAGCCACACCATATGCCAAACGGCATGCCAAGCCATTTGGCCCTCCTCCCCAAGCCAAACACACCTTGCCTTGGACCTAACCATGCCCGGTAGTACCCACTGTGCCAGCCACATCTTCGCGCCAAGGCATGCCGACCATGCCAGCCACACCACTGTGCCAATGGAAAACCGTTCCAGCCACATCTCCGCGCCAAGGTATGCCAACCATGCCAACCGCACCATATGCCAAACGGCATTCCAAGCCATTGGCCCCTCCTCGCCAAGCCAAATGCACCTTTCCTTGGACCTAGCCATGCTAGCCGCACCATATGCCAAACGGCATGCCAAGCCATTGGCCCCTCCTCGCCAAGCCAAACGCACCTTGCCTTGGCCCTAATCATGCCAGCCGCACCATGTGCCAAACGGCATGCCCAGCCCTTGGCCATACCTCGCCAAGCCAAACACACCTAGCCATGCTAGCTGAACCATGTGCCAAACAGCATGCCAAGCCCTTGGCCCCACCATGCCAAACGCAGCTTGCCATGGCCCTAGCCATGATAGCCGCGCCACCATGCTGGCCTTCCCTATGCGGCTGCTAAAACGAAGGTGTGTGGAAATCAACGGCGACCCTTCCACCTTAGATGCAAATCTTAGCCATCCAAGGTCGCCATCCATCGCATGGTAACCTTTGGCCCAACGCCAAAACCATAATTTTTGGCCGCGCCTAAACTATGCCACCTCGGTCCCGCAACATCCCTCTTGAATTCTTTTTGAGTTTTACTTTCGACATATTTTCACCACCCCAACGGGTTCAAAACCTAAATATCCATGCGCTGGGAGATAGGAAATTCTTTTTTTCGATTTGAGGGCTCAGACCACAAAAATCCGAGTCCGTACGAGGCGTGCGGCCATCAACGGCCACCCTTCCATCTTAGGAGCAAATCCTAGACGTCCAAGGTTACCAGACAACGCATGGTAACCTTTGACCCAAAACCCTAGTTTGGCCACGCCAAACCACGCCAAGGAATGCCAGGCCAACCTTGCCGCGCCACTATGCTTGCCTTCCTTATACGGCTACCAAAACGAAGGTGTGCGACAATCAACGGTCGCCCTTCAATCCTAGGAGAAAATCCTAGCCGTCCAAGGTTGCCAGACAATGCATAATAACCTTTGACCCAAAACCCTAGTTTGGCCACGCCAAACCACGCCAAAGAATGCCATGCCAACCTTGCCGCGCCACCATGCTGGCCTTCTCTATGCGGCTACCAAAACGAAGGCGTGCGACAATCAACGGTCGCCCTTCAATCCCAGGAGCAAATCCTAGCCGTCCAAGGTTACCAGACGACGCATGGTAACCTTTGACCCAAAGCCCTAGCTTGGCCACGCCAAACCGCGCCAAGGCATGCCAACCTTGCCGCGCCACCATGCTGGCCATCCATACACGGCTATCAAAAACGGAAGCGTGCAATGATCAACGGCTACCTATCCTCTTAAGATGCAAAATCTCGACCGTCGAAGGTCACCAAGCTAGCAAGTCTCCCAAGCTCGACTTGCTAGGAAACAACAATGCTACATGTTTTCCACGAAAATATTCGAGACATCAAATCACAAACTGGGGGATCCACTTTGGGTATTGGTTTGGTGGTTTACAGCGTGCGGCGTATACTACGCCCGTCATAAGGAAGTGTCATAAGGATGAGGCGGTTAGTAAATACAGGGAATAATGGTGAAACGCTTTTTTTTATGGAACATCAATTCCATGTGTTAACGGTTACCACCTCCTCCCATTTACTCACCCATTATTCCATTCCTTAATGAGACCAGAGTACGTTTCACTCCGACTTGTATAAATAGGTCTTACCTATTTCCACCGAACAACAAGTACAGTCAGGAGCATACAACACTCAGAAAACATTGGATAGCTTTCCATCTGTTAGCTTCCCACTTTCTGATACAAGTCGTAGAAAACAACTACTCTTCCAGAAATCAACTATTCTGGTCTCATCACTTTTCTTGCTTCCCTCCCCAAAACCAACCCATTCTCCTTCACTTTGTGACCGAAGCAAGTCTGGAACGGTCATTTCTTGGTTTAGGCCGGATTTGTGCAGATTGATCTCTCGAATCTAAAGTACTCACGTGCAGTACATTGTTTAGGTTTAAATTCGTTTCTCACCCACATACCCGAAATTACCAAAATCAGCAGAAACCATTTTCACCCTCAAACAGCTGTCACAACTGTTACAACGGAATATGCATTTATTGTTATGTCGGAAAACCTCCTGTAATAGTCTGATATTCCTGTTAAGTCAAGTCTATATAAGAGACAAGTCATGTATCTTTTAAAACAACATTTCATTAATCAATTGATCACCATTCTTACAACAATTGTTAAGTTCCCTCTCATAGACAAGACTAGAGTTCTTTCCGAGGCTTTGTGTCATGAGTGACATTTATTTCTCACTCGAGCTTTACCCTGCCGTCATCCTGCTTCTTAGGATCAGCGAGCAAGTACTTTACGCCCACAAGGTCGCCAACTTCGTTGATGACCTGACAAGAATCAATTTATAATTGTCAACACAACTTGCAAAGCGTGCGACAAGTTTTTGACCAATCATAGTGTCATACTTCCATTTCACATCATATTATTGTATAATCTTCACATAAATGGATAGGAACCCTAGTCCGAACCATATTTCCAGTTAGGCTAACATGTTATGGAAATCGACTTTCAAGAAGCTTTCACAATTGACTAGAGAATTATAACTAGTTTTTTTTTTTTTGAAATTATAACTAGTTTCATAATGAACACTATTCACCTCTAGAGCTTTTAACAGATCTTCCCTGGTGTGAGAAGCAGATATGCAAATACGTGCCCTGGCCAACAATAGTGGGGTTGCTGGGAAAGCAACTATGACAACAGCGACCTGCAATAGCACCATATACAAGTAAATATCGCATTACGCGAACTTGTTGCAAACAACATAATTTTTTTAAATAAGCCTGATATACTCACATTCCGTTTAAGGCACTCTCGAGAAAAAGCAGGGATTTTTGATGGATTGTAAAGCATGATGGGCATTACTGGAGAGTCGAAGTCTCCAAGGACCTCAAATCCCATCTTCTGCAATTCTGATCGGAAAAAGTTGCTGTTCTCACGAATACCTGCAAGTTTTTGAGCTCCTGCAGCCAAAAAATCACAAACTCTGTGAAGCCATAATTTAGCAGATGATGATTAATCTCTGTTTAATTAATATGCTACCGTAAATAAACGAACAAGTTATGCTCGAACCTCTATTGGAACCATCTTCCCCAAGAATAACCCTAATGGAAGATATAATCTGTTGTGCAGCTGGTGGTGAAATTGCAGTCGCATACAGATGAGCAGGGCATGAGAACTTTAGATATTCGATAACCTCCTGAAAACGATAACACAAAGCTCAATACAGTAAATGAGGAGTCTAAGCTTATGGCTAAAATACAGGTTGTTCGTTGAAGCCACATTTTTTAAAAAATATTCAACAAAACCTTAGAACTAATTTAAGGTGCAAAAGAACATGATTGAAATTAACCTTGGATGCTGCAATATAACCGCCACATGATCCAAAGGATTTTGAAAAAGTCCCCATCATTATGTCTATATCAGCAGTATCCACTCCTAGAAGCTCACAAACTCCTCTCCCTGACTTCCCAACTGCCCCAATACTATGAGCCTCATCCAAATAAGTATATGCCTGATTGAGGAAACAAAAAAGTCATTAGATATCGCAGAAATTAAGTTAACTACCGAGGTTAACTTAATGTTTTCATACATGTTAACTTATTATTATACTTTTGTTGTTAATTGCTTATACTTATAATTTAATGTCCAGGAATAGTTATGCGGAACCTTATTGCTGTTTTCATTCATTACATGATAAAATTAATACATTTGTCAAGATAAACCGAATAATTCAGAACAGTGTGACAGAGCCACAAACCCTGTATTTCTTGCACACTTGTATGATCTCAGGAAGTTTACAGAGCTCTCCTTCCATGCTGTATATCCCCTCTACAACAACAATAATTTTTTTCCAAGGCCTACGAGTCCGAGGCTGTCCAAATGCAATTTGTTCCCTCAAAACTTCTTCCAAGTGGGACGGCGCTGTGGAGATAAAAAAACATAACTTAATTAGATGCATGAAACAATTAGGAGAGTACTTTAGCAGCATTGTAACCCAAATATAAGGCAGAAACTTACTGTTATGCTCGAACACTCGTACTACGGCTCCTGATCCTCGAGCTCCATTAACAATGGAGTTGTGGTTCAAGGAATCACTAATAATCAACCCACCCTGCGGAAGAAATTAGTGAGGAATAATAGCATGGTTAAGGGAGATATTGGGTTCGTAATAGTTCGGAATTAGTATCAGATGGGCCAAGTAAATGCGAAGTACAGTCAAGATAAATCAATAGCATGTAAACAAACCTTACGAATTAGAACTGGAAGGATAGCAGAATTTGTGACATATCCCATACCAGTGACCATAGCAGCTGGCTTTCCAACAAATTTAGCAACACATTCTTCTAATTCCACATGTAATGTTGTCGTTCCTGATAGCACCACAGCATCACGATTAGACATAAATGGAAATGTAAATATACAAACTAACTTGCAATTTATTATACATACCACCGTCTACACGAGTGCTGCATGTACTTGGAGAAAATTTCTTCAATGACTCGACAGCACGTGGAGTGCAGTATTCATCTGATGCTGCAAACCCAAGGTAATTGTATGATCCCAGGTTGAGACATTTACTTGTATTCGTGGTCCGTCTGCACAAAATGCCAGTAATTGGATTGCATTACTGCGATTTTCATCAAAACGGTTTCTTGTAAACCGTAGACCGTAAACAAGAAGTCGTAAACAAAAGTAGGAAACTCACTTGAGTGTCTTGCTGCTATCATCATAGTAACGCTCAACCACATCAATCCAAGAATCAGGAGCGCTTGCAATTGGCCGATTAAAACAATCCTTTTGATCCATGAAAGTTTCACAAAAAACTATATCAGCTTTGATCTTATGCAAACACTAGTTGCTAGTTACTGGGTATTTTGCAAAAGATCATAATTCTTTCTCAATTCAAAACCTAAGTTTCCAACAACTAATTAATCACGAAGCATTTTCTATATATTCAAAGCAACTCTAGATAACAGTTTCAGATATATAAAAAACCTATTGCAAAAATAGGAAACCTTGCCTGAGCACGAAGATACACACGTCTCACGTAGAAATCTTCAATACCTAAACAAATCGGTGCATATCCCTACACATGCATGTAAGATTAATTAATTAGATCAATTTACGAAAAATTAGTGAACATGAATGCAGAGAAAAAGAAAAAGAAAATTACATGAAGATTACTACTGTCTTTCCACCATTCAACTAATTTTCTGAATAGATCTCTAAGTTGTCCAAAAGCAAATAATAATCCATAACTAAATAACGTTGTTAAAGAAGTTGTATATGGAATTTTCATCATCTTCTCCTTCTTTCAAATCTATCTCCCTGAATCTCTTTGTTATTCAAATTCCAGAAATATTCTCAAAACTGATTAATAATGTTTGATATCATTCGAACAGAAAATTCTAAGATTGAGTTGAGTGTAGACTTTTGATGTGTTTGGAGACAAAAGACTAAACCAAAGGGCGGCTCTCTACCCCCGTTCACCAAAATTTTATGCGTTCTAGGAGGTCCCAGGTTCGAGCCCCCAATGGCGTAATATTGCAGGTAGGTTAGTTTGCCCTCCTTGTGACACAATCTCAGCCCCCATCTGCTTCGGCTCCCTTGCCTAGCTTACCCATAGCACAAAAGCTTGTTCAATTAATGTAGTAGTATGTTGTTCGAGGTTAGCTTGTTAGGCTTCCAACTAGTTAATGTAATACTCTTTATCCAATAATAAAAATTTAAAAAGTGAAAGTATAAACGACACGTGGGCTTCTACTTTTCCCTAGTACTACTCTTTTTCTTTTTGAATAAAATCTTAATCTGTTTCTTACTAATGATACTAATGATTGATGTACCTTTCAAATGTGAGATTTCCTAAGAAAGATTCGAACAAAAATCAATGATAAAAGGACATCATCGTATATAGAAAGAGATAGGACTATCCATTAGTCAATGCTTCCCAACGTACTATCAAAGAGAGGACCAACAGGTAGTCATTTGTCAATGTATGAACCATGCTTTATTACATTAATTAACCATTTTTGGCAATCTTGCCTTATATAACTAGTGGCCGGGAGAGATTGCATTAAGCGGCATCGATCCACCTAGACTAAAAGTGCATCATGCTGTCGTGCATGTGATGCGATCTTCTTCTTTTCGTTAGTACTCCGTACTACTCTTTTTCTTTTTGAAGAAAATCTTATTCTTTTTGTTACTAATGATTGATGAACCTTTCAAAAGTAAAATTTCTAAGAAAAATTCGATCATAAAAGGACATCGTATCTAGAAAGAGAGATGACTATCCATTAGTCATTGGTTCCCAACGTACTATCAGAGACCGGACCAACAGGTAGTCATTAGTCAATGCATCACAACGAACTATCAGATATCAAGGGATTATAGACATAAATTTGTATATAACAAAAGTTGATTATGAACCATGTTTTTTCACATTAATTAATAAGTTTAATGGTGTAGTAATGATGAAAGTATGGAATCTCAGAAATTTCGTCATAATTAATCTATCCAAATTGGGAACATGGCATTCAACTGCTGTGCATTTGGAATATTCATTAGTCAATGCATCACATCGCACTATCAGATAGCTTCTCCTTTTGATAAAGAAAAAAAAAAGACTATGAGATAAACCGCATGTGTGCTTCTTCTTTTTCAATAAAATCTTAATCAGTTTCTTACTAATGATACTAATGATTGATGTACCTTTTAAAAGGGACATAACGACATCATCATATATCTTATCTTATACTAATATAAAGAAAAGAGCTCTTTTTGGTAGGAGACCCCCTAAATTACTTAGTTGTCCCCATTTTTTACATATTTACATAAATACTATTGGTTTAAAAATAGATCAAAATTTTTAAAAACTTAATATTTTTCAAATATACATCGGATTTTTTTAAAAATTATTTATTTGAAAAGCTCTTTCAATTATCTACGTAACGAGTACAAATAAGAATAATAAATTTTTGTTTTAGGAAAAAATTTCATGACTTTCAAATTTAGTATTGTTGGATGAGTAAAATTCGAGCATGTGCATCGCACATGTGTCCTTACTAGTAGAAAGAGAGAGGACTATCCATTAATCAATGCTTTCCAACGTACTATCAGAGAGAGGACCAACAGGTAGTCATTAGTTGATGGATCACAGCGACCTATCAGATATCTAGGGATTATAGACATAGATTTATATATAAAGGGACTAGATTATGAACCATGCTTTATATCACATTAATTAATCATTTTTGGCCAATCTTCATAATCTTCATCATATGGATCATTTGACGATGAAAGTATATCTATGAGTTTAAAGGTGTAATAATGATGAAAGTATGGAATCTCAGAGATTCGTCATAATTAAGTGATGAGACTAGTAGAGAAAACCGGTGGTTATAGATCTAAATTGTGAACATGGCATTCAACTCTTCTACCTACGGAATATTCATTGGTCAATGCCAACCAAAACCAAAACCAAGCTCTTTAATCCCGAGCAAGTCTGGGTAGAGCAGAGATAATATCTCGTGAAGATCTTATCTCCTAAAATATTATTAAGTTTCTACGCCGGATCGATTGCGTGAGAAACCTGTACAAAGATAGTTGAAAATCCTTGGCACATTCCGTCCAGCGGGTGGAACAGGGAGTGGACACACTATCCTAGTAGGGTTTACGTGTTCGCGACCGTTAAAGTAGCATACCCACTACATCCCTATCCAGGTTCCAAGGCTACAAGGAGGAGTCCCCCTTTCACGATCCTGCTGCCTTCATAGCTACGGGAGGGAGTCCCCCTTCACAATATGCCAGTATGGTTTCACATGTGCACATTTTCGAGGGACAATAATCAATACCTTCTTGATAGATAGGCACAACAACCAAATGAGTCTTTCCCGAAGACGAATCTGGGGAGATGCTGAAGAGGTAATCGGGCTTGTCGTTCGACGTGCGGGGCGTGGAGCCAACCAGTACCCAAGAAACTAACACCACTCATACGCCAACACGTATTTTCCATCAAGAAACTACGGTCTCCAATAGAACAAGCCAACCAAGCCTTTTTAAGGCCAGGCGGGCACGAACACCAAGTACAAGTTGTTCCAAGCAGACACGCTTGAGAGGTAGAGCTTCAGTATGGGGAATTATCCACTACACAATTAGTTGGAGACTGTGGAAGGAAATGAACGGAAGAGTTTTTGGAGCTAGAAACAAGGAGACGACTGAAATTATTTATCTTGTTAAACAATTTGTAGTTTTATGGTCTTGTGATTCCGATACATTTAAGTTTGTCTCTCCTAGTATCATTTGCAGCAATTGGGAGACTCTTAAGTTTGTCTCTCCTACTTTCATATAACCTTTTTTTTCGAAACAAAATGCATACTATCAGATATCAAGGGGTTATATAACCAAACATGACATAATTTGTTTGTAGAATAAGTGGATCATGAACCATGCTTTATAATCATTTTTAGTATGGAATCTCTAAGTAAAATGAGTAAGTAAGACTAGTTGTCTTTTTTTTTTTTTTGAATAGACTAGTTGTCGATCTAACCTTGACATGGCATTTAATTCCTTATTTTGCACATTAAAAACAAAGATGGACATTAAAATAATTTCCGAATATGCCCTTAATTAGTATTTCCAATAAATTTAATTTACATAGTCTTTAGTTCCTAGCTTGTAGATCCTTTTGGTAATAGTAGAGAATTTTCATGGTCAGTAGAGAATATTTAAATTGAAAAGACATAATATGTGTAGTATTTAAGAAAGATAATTCACTAATTGAATTTTCAAAATAATATTTCAAGAATTAAGACTTCACAGCTTTCAAAATTAGTAGATGATTTTAAATTATGAACAACTCAGAAAATTTTATGGGAAAATATATAAATCGTCAAGTAAATTCGGACTGTAAAAAATCATATTTTATGCAACTAAAATGAGAAGTAGGGATGGACATTTGCCCCACCCAAACCCATCCCCTTGGGTACCCGCCCCGTTTGGGTAGGGTTTTACCAGCACAAATGGGGATGGGGTCGGGTATGGGTAATAACCGAAACCTAAGCTACGGGGATAGGGTGGGGCCGGTATTCAAGGTCCCCGCCCCATACCCGCCCCGTAACTTTCATATTATAGGGGATTAGATTTTTGTATAAGAATCTGTATCGAATTTTTATACTTCCATCACTTAGTCGAGCTTTCTTTCGTATATTATATTCTTGATTGTTCTTGTGAATTCATCATTTTTGCTTCTTTGTTGTGGTCAAACAAATTCTCTAAAAGTTAAAATAGAGAAAATCAAGCAGATAATGAAATGGTTAACGTGGTTAAAGATCGAATGAGAAAGGAAAATGTAGAAAAACTAATAAGTCGTTCAAAGATTCTTTTGTTCACTTTAAGATGAATTTCTGAATTTTGAAATTTTAGAATACATTATTCTTACGTTATTATTTTTGTTTGAATCATATTTAAGTTTTGATTATAAACAAATATATGTATTAACTCAGTGCTACGGGTAACCCTTGGGAAACCCGCCCCATATGGGTATTCCCCGTACCCGCCCCGCCCCAATTCATACGGGTAACGGAGTGGGTATGGGTAATTTTTTTACGAACGGGGCAGTGATTGGGATTGACATACCCGCTCCATACCCGCCCCATGGCCATCCCTAATGAGAAGAAGGGAGTATGGCTTTCTTGTTTTTCCGTTTTGGTAAGTTTTGCACGTCTATTGGTTTATTTCGTTGGCCACTAGCTTTGCATTTCTAAATTTTAGAAAGGAAAAGAATTTTTATTTTTTTTGCTCTGCAAAGAAGGAGAATATATTGAAAGGAAAAGAAATTAACAGTACTTAGTTTGTTTATATATTGAAAGGATAAGAAATTAACAGTCCTTAGTTTGTTTATACTCCCTCCGTCTCTAATTAGATAAGTTATTTGGTTTTTAGTTTTATCCACAAATAGATGAGCTATTTCACTAACCAAGGGGATATTTCTAAAAGTACCCTTTTAATTGATTATTTTTTTTATAAGAAATATGTATAAGTTAATAGTCATGTTTATATTCGTTGCGTAGGTGTTTTAAAATGCTTTTTAACGGTATAAAGTTTATAAAAAACGTTATATAGTTTAAGAGATAAATCGTTTCTAAATTTTACTAATTATTGCCCATAAGGATATAATTGTAAAAAATACTTAAATATACTCCTCTTTCCTCCTTGCCTTAAAATTTATGCAAATTATAAGTAGCTCATCTAATTAGGGATGGAGGGAGTATATTTTTCACAAAATTGGTCAAAAAGACCAAAATTAACAATTCCTGGGTGAAAAAGACACTTAGGTTTTGATCTTTGTTTAAATAGCCAAAAATTAAAAAGATATCATGGACAAAAATTTAAAAATAGGCGGGATGTAACCGGTTTCATCCCCGTCCATTTTCAAATATTTTTTCTTATTTTTATTTTACACAGATGAATCCAGTTTCATCCTTGCTATTTTTTAAGTATAAGCCAGGATGAATCCAGTTTCATCCTTGCAAATTTTTTTTTTTGGCTATTTCACCCGTACTTTTTTTTACTCGTCCATTTGAACCGTGTTTTAAATTTTTTTGGACAAATGACCCATTTTCTCTATATTTTTTTGGTTGTTTGTTAATTTCTTTTCGTGGTCCCTATTTTACTTAGCTCACTCACCGGCCAAATATGACATATTAGTATAATAATAATAATAATTAGGAACATAATCAAATAATTTTTATAGTTTAAATATACTTTAAATATATATTTATTTATTTATTTAAAACAGCTATCCAAGAATTACATAAAACGATACCTAGTAGTGGATGGTTTGGAGAATCATGCAGCAAATGTCAGACATACGAGAAATCTCTCAAATAGAATTTGGGACCATACAATCTCATATTTTCTTAATTAAATTGTACTATTAAATTGCTCTATAGGTATAACATCCTCCTGTAACCGTTTTCTAGTTAAGTTAAATAAATTTCACGCATCAAAAAAAAACAAAAAAGAAGCTAACGTCTAGTAAAGTGGTTAGTGCTTCACCCATGAGGTCAGCACCTACAACGTTGATAACAATCGGTAGCTGGGTTGTACAGACGCGGACACATAGACGCAGACACGACACGATGCGGACGCGGACACTACAAAACTCTCAAAAAACTTGGACGCGGAGACGTATATATATATATATATATATATGTTTTATTTATGTATTATTTATATACACAATTATGTATTTATACAGCAAAGTCAAGTGTTTCGATCCCAAAAATTAGAAAAAAAATGCTACATGTATATAAATTTCAAAAGAAAATGAGAGATCATTTGTTTATACACGCTGAAGGACCGAAGGTCAAGCAATCAATCATTATTAAACACATGGCACAATCAAAATGCATTCTTAGAACAACACATGCCCAACCAAGGGTATATGTGATGTCCTTTCCAATTACCAAACCCTAATAAAGATTTAAATGATTGATTTAAATGTTTGTCTTTCTTCATTTAGTTAATAATAGTAAAAATAAAGGAAAAATTTAAATGAAAATGAAAAAAAAAAATTCGCTTAAAATGCGAGTCATCAGTGCGTCCAAACAAGATGCGCGCTGGACACATACTCGACTCAAATAATGGAGCGTCCGTCCAACCCAGATCAGTAACAAGTATTCTTACGATATCATGTAACTATCATTCAATGAATGTCAACTGTAGCGTGTGTTGTTTTTGCTAATTTTGATTGACACCAACAATCACTAGCAGTGTGTACGTAGCCTCCCACTTGCACCCAGAAGCCTATATATGTGTAGATACGTTTACAGTCTAGTCATAGTACAAACTTCTCAAAGAACAAAAATCAAAAACAAACTATATCCTCTGTTCTTCCCTTCGTGAATCCGATATCAAAAGACTTAAAATTGTTACCATGGATGCCAAGGGGGTCCTATCATCTGCATCGCAGGAAAAGACAGCACCGTTGAAGTACGTCCAAGACCTAGCAATCAATGAAGAACTACCACCAAGATATATACAGAAAGATGTTAATGTCAATGGAAAGCAGGTAACTGCAGATGATTCTTTATCAGTTCCAACAATTGATGTTAGTCGTTTAACAACTAATGCATCCATCGAAGAGAAAGAAGAAGAGATGGAGAAGCTAAAATCTGCTTCGAGTTCATGGGGAATGTTTCAGGTATAATTTTTTTGTGCTAATTCCATATATATCTGCATCTGCATGCTATATAATTTAAGGATATGTTTAATGTGTGGTCTTACCTGTTTTTCAGGCAGTAGGGCATGCTATTCCGAAAAGTCTACTCGATGATATCTATAATATTTCCAAGCAGTTCTTTGATCTTCCATTAGAAGAGAAGCAAAAGTACGCATCATCCAAAGTCGATGAGGTATTTGACTTACAGGGATTTGGGAGCGATTCCATTAAAGAAACTAATGCTGATCAGATTCTTGACTGGTCCGACTATCTAAACCTCGTAAACGAACCAGTAACAGACCGTAACCTCCAGTACTGGCCTGGTGATGATTCTCTATTGAATTTCAGGTACTACTAACAAACAAAATGAGATCCGGATTTAGTATTATCCATGCATAATCATTAGTAATTGTGTTCGCTGACCTGCAGGAGAACATTGGATGAATATAGCGTTCAGTCAAGATCCGTATTTGAAATCATTATAAAGGCCATGGCTGAATCACTAGGGTTAGAGGAGAACGCCTTCTTCGACCAGCTGGGTGATCCACAAATAGTGTATACAACTTTTAACTTTTATCCTCCTTGTCCTAGACCAGATCTTGTTTACGGCTTAAAAGCGCATACAGATGGTGGAGCAATAACTATTCTTCTGCCAGACCCTGAAGTACGAGGTCTTCAAGTTCAGAAAAATGGTCAATGGGTTAGTGTTCCATGCGTGCCTGGAGCTCTGCTTGTTAACATTGGGGATTCATTGCAGGTAATGAGTAATGGAATATTCAAGAGCCCATGGCACAGGGCAGTAACAAATTCAGAACGCACGCGGATTTCTTTGGGTATGTTTTATTTCCCACATCACGACCGAGAAATCGAGCCTGTCGCTTCATTAATCGACGACACCAATCCCAGAAGGTATGACAGGGTGAAGATGAAAGATTTTCTTGCAGTTTATTACAAAAATTATTCGCAAGGAAAGCCTGGGTATGACTGGACCAGCCTCTAATCCTCCTGCCACTTTTTATGTTCTCTGATGATGGTACTAAAGTGAAATAATAATGCTGCACCTAAAAAAAAAAGAAGAAGAAGAGGATCTGGTAACAAGGAATTTGGTTGTGTGAACCTACATCTGCTAAGAGAAATCTTTAGGGTTCAAGTTTTGCTTTGTAATGTTTAAGTTTTGCAGTCTTGTTTTGTTGTGTGTGTCTTTGGCTAGTGGGTTGGTTTTTCCAATACACTGTTTGCCATTCTACTTCTTTTCGTTCTTTTGTTTTTCAATAAAATGTTGAACTTTGAGCTTCAAAAATAATAAAAAAATAAAAAAATTATTTGCTAGAAGTAATTAGATGTAGAAGAATTCAGGTGGGATGAAAAATATGCAAACCATCAATCATCATAAAGTTATGCAAATATCTTTATAAAAGCAAATATCTTTATAAAAGTACTATGCAAAGCCTTGATTAACTGGGGATTAGAGTTGTTTACCAGGACCTTAAAAAAGGGTGAAATTCTCACAACCGTTTTATACCTTTGTTACCCTCGAAAATAGACTTTTAGCAACTGTTTTTGTCAAACGAGGACTCATTGAGTCCCACAAACGTACCATTGACCGTTGAATGTTTCCAGTTGACTTTTTCACCGATCCCCGCACTGGGTGCACTCCTCTAGTTCTGGACACTCGAAAATTGTAATGTTGATCGTTGACTAAATAATGTCGAGTGTTGTTGATCGGGAACATGAGTCCGGTTGACTAGTCGGCATTTCGAACGCACTATTAGGGCACTCCAAAAATGTTCCCCCTTTGCATTTATCATGGTGTATGTGGACTGAAAGGCGTCATTTTTTTGGGTCATATTTTGCCCTTTTGATCATGTATGATATTTTTGGTATTCAGTAATACGTTGACCATATACGCGGAAATGGACGCTTTTTTAAGTCCTTTTTCGGAAAAAATCTCAATTGATTGATAATTAGTAGTCCTATTCAGTTCAAGATTTCCGAGTCTATAAATAATGTGTCCCCCTTTCATTAAATGCAAATCAAGTGCAACTGATTTTTACCACTTATATGTACCTAATCAAGTTCATTATAAATCCAGATAAACATGTTATAGGTCTTGAACTTGATTTTTACCAGTTATATGTGCAACTGAGACTTGTAATTTAACATACACAGTTAAATTACCAAAATCACCAGTTATATGTACCTAATTTCTAGGCAATGCTTAACATGATGCGTAGCTACCCTACTCATATTCAATCCTCTAAAAATTCGTATATTTGACACTTGATGCAAAAATAATTATTTTATGGCTAATTAATGCGACATTTAGATTAATTTAGCGACCTTTCCTTGCGTCGCTTCCTGTATCTGCAACACTTCGATTTATAAATTGAGAAAGATGAGAAAACTCTACAACTAGCTAGGAAGTTAAAGCTTCAAACATTTGTTACTAGTACTTCAAAGTAACTGCATGTAGTAGGAATTACGGATTTACTTACGGTCAGCTAACCAAGGCTGCTGTTACATGAGTTGGTGGTCGTTTGACGTCTTGGCTTTGTCAGCAATTGTTATCAATACTAAGGATTAAAAAATACGGAAAATGGGTTATTTGTCCAAAATTTTTAAAATATGGTTCAAATGGACGAGTAAAAATTATTATGGGTGAAATAGACAAAAAAAAAATAGCAAGGATGAAACCTATTCATCCCCGCTTAAACTTAAAAATAGCGAGGATGAAACTGGATGCATCCTGATGTAAATTAAAAATAAGAAAAAGAATTTGAAAATGGGTAGGATGAAACTGGTTACATCATGACTATTTTTATATTTTTGTCCATTTAAACAGTATCAAAATTTAAATGTCTTTTTCACCCAGGAATTATTGATTTTGGTCTTTTTAACCAATTTTATATAAAAGAAAGTGACTGCAAACGTTCTATTAAGTTTAATCAAGGAGTTATCTTGACATTCGACTTCAGCTAAAGGTACAATCCCTTAATATTTTGAATGTTGGGTATCAAAGACCGGTACTAGTCATTTGTCGGATACCATCACCTAAACATCCCTAAAAAAAGCTTAGAATAACCTAGCCTGCTCATTGCGCGGGCATTAAAGACCTTGTTATTATGATATATATATATATATATATATATCAAGGAATTTTGTTTGCTCTTTACTTTTTACCTGTCAGTCTCTGTAGCTCCGGAATGTTTCAGTTCATCTACTTCAGTCCTACCCATTGAGGAACTGTCATTCTCTACAGACAAAAAAAAAAAAAAAAAAAAAAAAAAGCCCCGCCAATTAAAAAAAAAGAAAGCAAATAAATGACCATAACTAGCCAATGACCTTGGTGATCCTTGTGACCGGCCGTTTAGAATCTTTTTGTTTACTCATCGAAGGCTAATTATGTCACCTCAAAACAAATTACAAATACTTGTTTTGCCTATATAAACTCCATCAACTAGCATCCATATTCATTATCAACTGTTCCAGCCTTCAATAATCTCCGAACTATTAAGCAACGGTCCTCAACTTTTGATGGCTCATCATGGTGTTTCAGGTCTAGTCGGGAAACTTGTAACTGAAGTGGAGCTCAACTGCGGTGCTGACGAGTATTACAAAGTCTATAAACACCATCAACAAGTTCCAAACAAAGCAGTTTCTCATCTTTTTACTGGTGTTAAAGCTCTTGAAGGATCAGATGGGCTCAGTCCCATTCATATCAAGGAATGGAGCTATATTCATGGTATGACACAATATTATTGCACATTTTAAATATATTTTGTAATAATGCAGCTTTATATATGTTGTTATTTGGTGCACCTAGAGGGTAAGACAATGACCGTCGTGGAGGAATCAACTTATGACGATGAAACATGGACCATATCTCACCGCATCGTTAAAGGAGATGTGATGAAGGATTTCAAGAAGTTTGATGAGATCGTCGTAGCTAAACCAAAGCCCGATGGACATGGAAGTATTGTATCTATAGCTATAATGTATGAGAAAATAAACGAGGATTCTCCAACTCCATTTGACATCCTGAAAACTTTCCATCAGAACATAATAGAACTAAGTGCTGACATCTGCGTTTCAGAGTAAAATATCAAGTGTTGGGTGTCCACATGCACTTACTCAGTACTTGCTGTTTATTTATGTGTTGTTTATTTATGTGTGCTTTATTTATGTGTGCGTTATTCATGGATTAAGCATGACTTTATGAAGTGAACGAAACTTTCGGCTCCGATGTTTTTTTTTTTTTTTTTTTTTTTAATTAAAATATCATATATCAATATAAAAATTACCATTGAAGCGCCAATGAGCTGATTGGTAATTTTTTTTTTTTTTAATCAAAAGAGAAGTTGTATTAAGAAGAATAAGAATGTGCAACGATTCTACGAGAAGTAGAAGATAGAAATAAAAGTTAAAACAAAACAGAATATTACATAAAGATAGCGTTCCAAAAAAAAAAAAAAAAAAAGATTACATAAAGATAGCGGAAATGATTTGTATCCCGAAAATTCTCCTGTAACACACAAAGTGGCGGGACCAAAAACCCACCCCTACAATTGCTCATTAGACCTCGGGATTTGTGTGTGTATCCCAATTTTTTCGGGAGAAAATCCTCGGTCACTATAGCATTCCCCGAAAGATAGATACTTTTCTTAAGAAAATAAATGTTGGAAAGTTGGTTACAATTTTTTCTTAATACCTTATGGGAGTTGAAATTGGGATTTATAGGTTTGGGCCTATTAAGAACCGGTCCATTGGATTGGGTACTTTCCTTTTTAGTTTCAGAAGAGATATGTCTCAATCGTGAAAGGCAACGACCGTTCAGAAAAACCCTTGATGAAGCTCCATGAAGAATCATGATGATTCAGTAAAGAGGTATTATTAACATCTATAAATACCCTTCATAATTAGGTTAGAGTAATGATCAGAAAACTAGTAATCACTCTATTGCGTTAACATTTATAAATACCACGCATTCACTAGAAATCATTGATTATAGTTTGTGTCAATCAAGAGAGTTCATCATTTAAGTTTTGTTAGCCGTTTTTCGAAGTTTGGAGTGCTAGCTACATCGAGAAGTAAGTCGTTGTATCCTGGGAGACAGACGTCGATAGTCCGTAAGCACCGGTGCGGGGTGAATCTTTCTTAAGGCTAGAGGATATAATCTTGCCTCGACTTTGGTTTGGTCTAATTGGGTTTGCATCCTTCTTTTCTTTTATTTCATTCTTATAGTATATACACAGATTGCCAACAATCTTTAGACGAATTGATATATATCATCTTGTGTACATACTATGAAAACAAACTCATTGATGTTGTCTGGTTCCTGATGGTTTATCTTGTTTGGTTTTGGTACAGGGTTGAGGGTAACTTGAATTATTTAATTTAAGTTATCATGTTGTCGCATATTAAATTGGATTAATATCTACATGGTTCTCTGGTTGGTTTATAGTACAGATTAAAGACAACCATAATTGCAGTTATTCTTTAAGATTGTTGGAAAATATGCTTCGGTTTCGGTTTCTCGGAAATCATGTTACTTCATGAATTCTGGGAATTGTTCAGGGCCGAAACGAACACAACCATGAGAACCAACTCGGTGAGGAAATAAATTGTGTGATATTTATTGTCTTGGTTTACACTAAAAACTGACAGTTCGAATCCTTTGGCACACTGACCCAGTAGTAAGCCCGATAGCTATTCAGTAAGGAAGGTTTAAGGTGAAATCTACCTATCCCCATGCAATTTATTTTAGTTTGAACTCTCTTTAGTTTCTGTCTGCATTATCATGCTAATCACTGAGTTTTCATTCATGTGGGCAGTGGCGAAGCCATAGCTAAACTAGGGAGGACAGTTGTCCTCCCTAGACTTTATGAAAAAAAAAAATGTGATATATTTAATTAGACGTAATATTTGTCCCCCTGATTTTTTGATAAATGAAAGAAAATTTGGATTATATTGACAAAGTTCATAATTTTTCATTGGTAAGTATAAAAAATCTGGTGAAATGGTCATACTTTCTTCCTTTTTCATTTAAAGTTGCTCACTTTATTTTGTTCAGTTTCTCCCTTGTGCGGCTACTTCTCCTTCTCCTTCTCATTCTTACTGTCCCTTTCTATGTTCTTATTTCATCTTCTTCTTCTTCTAAATCTCAATAACAACAATAGTCTTTCTCATTATTAGGTTTATAAATGATGAGTGAAGTTAGGGTTTGATCTTAGTTTGATTGATTGGTCTCTATCTATTGGTAAAGGATTTGAAGAAGAAGAAAAATATAAATATGAGTTAGGGTTTGCAAATGACGTTAACAATGAGGTTTGTTTGAGGATCATTGATCTGATTCTCGTGGTGAAAGTGAATCTAAGATTGTTGAAGGAAAAATAAGATAAAGAAGAAGATGAATGGATGTAGTAGCTGTTGTGAATTTATTAGTGTATCGCAGTAAGATATTTTTTTTTTTTTTTTGTTCAACTAGTCGTTTAATGATTATAATGGATCAAATTTGTATTGATACTTTGGAGTTCTATGAATTTGAGATAACGGGTTTGTTTTAGTTCATCTTATCTGTGTTTGTTTTCACTTAATTTGATCAATTCGGCTTTG
The DNA here is from genome assembly GCA_023531295.1 of Papaver armeniacum. Lineage (NCBI taxonomy): Eukaryota > Viridiplantae > Streptophyta > Magnoliopsida > Ranunculales > Papaveraceae > Papaver > Papaver armeniacum. Next base: position 561,507 of record JAJJWW010000271.1, on the reverse strand, counting down.
TGAATGGTAAATTGGGAATCTCTTTTAATTAGGGTTCATAAGAAATTTTTGGGGTTTTGTCATATGTAACCTGTTTTGCTAATTCATGAAATTGGTAATTTTATTTGTATGATGTCTAATGATTCTTCAATTTGAATTGATTCAATTAGAAGTTTGAGTCCCTAATTGCTAAAATCATGTACTTTATTTGGGGAAGAACATGATTGAGGTAAATTGGGTATTTGGTGGAGTTTGTGTTGGGTTCTCTGTTATTGTTTGCATCTGATTTTCAGTTTTGAGTTTCTAGATAAGGTGATTTCTAGGTTTCTGGATATGAATAAATTGGAGTTCTTCTTGAATCATCGAACCTCCTGCACGAGAAGATGAAGATGAGTCACATGCCGAGTCAAATCACGAACACATCTAGGATCGGCCAAACTCTAGTGAAGGTTTCATTGGAATTTTTATAGATGCCACTTAAGTGTTAACGGCTTTAACTAGCAGTTCACCGTTTTTTGAAAAAAAACGGTCAAGAAAAGGGCACTTTAGAAAAGTTGAAATAAACTGGGGTACTTTAATTTGTATATTTCAAAAATGGGGCATTTTATCAAAATTCCCATCAAATAAATCATACAAAAATGATTATCACCCATCAATCACAAAAACAACACACGAATCAGATAGATCTGGAGAAAAGAATCAAAAAAAAATATTTGATTACTACCTCCTCTGTTGGAAGATTCTGAGTCTTTGGTAGACAGAGAGAGAAACAAATCGTGAAAAGTTGATGTTGTTGATGGTGCTGCAGATGATGGTGTTGATTCTCCAAAGAGGTTCTGAGATGAAAGAGAGAAAGAAATGAGAGCTTCAGTTCTTCGGAGAGATGAGGTCCGTGGTGGAGAAAAAATGATAAGGAAAAACTCGATAAAGCATGGATATAGGGTAGATATGGCTGACGGGTGGAAAAAAAAGAAGCAAAGGCTTGACCAAAGTTTGACTGGGGCGTATTTATCAGTTCTAGTGTTCCCGACCACACACGTGCTTCACATGCTTGAGCCCAGCGCAGATGCAATTCGCAACCTTACATGTGCGGTTGCAAAATTCGCAACAGATCCTTGTCATTGCGAAAAATTAGCAACGTGCATTAGCAACAGAAATTTCGCAATGACGCTAGTGCCGTTGGAAATCTGGGTTGCAAATCCCTTAAAATGGTATAGTGATTAGAAGGTAAAACTACTATGGATAAATGGTTTGGTAAACCATCTTACGACTATGACTCAATTCATATGTTTGGTTGTCGTGCATGGTATCATGTTACTAAAAACAAGCTTGATAGTCGTGCCGTGAAAGGAATCTTTGTGGGTATGAAGAGTGGAGTGAAAGGGTTCAAGATTTGGAATCCAATTGAGAATAAGATAGTCATGAGTAGAGATATTGTCACCTTTGATGAGATGTCGATGGTAAAGTCTTGGGGTTCTTGGCAGGTGGAGAACAGAAGCACCAGTACTAGTGAGCCTTTGCAGCAGGTGGAGATTGATGCAACTCCACATATTCCAGTTAAGTCTGTATCTGTTCAGAATACTTCTGAAGACATGAGGTCTGCAAGAGAAGTATATAATGAAGTTCCAAATGATAGTGACGTTGTTGTAGAAGAGGAACAAGAGTACGTAGAAGATACATAAGATACGGCCATGGAGACCATAACAACCAGCAAACCGATAAGATTAATCAGGAAACCTGGTTGGATGGATGATTTTGTTGCTTATGCATTACCAGTTGTTAAAGATGGTACTCCTACTTCCTATTTAGAAGTTGTACGTAGTGCATAGTGTAAATAATGAGAAGGTGCAATGTAGGACGAGATGGAGTCTCTTGACAAAAATGACACATGGATTCTTATGAAGCTTCCGAACGACAAGAAAGACATAAGTTGCAAGTGGGTATATGCTAAGAAAGAAGGATCTTCGGTGAATCAAGTACGCTACAAGGAAAGGTTGGTTGCAAAAGGTTATGCCCAAAGAGAATGGATTGACTACAATGAGGTGTTCTCTCCGGTGGTCACACACTCATCAATCCGTATTTTGTTGCCCTTGGTAGCAAAATATGGTTTAGACCTAGTTCAGCTAGATGTTAAGACATCGTTCTTACATGGTGATCTAGAAGAAGAGATCTATATGACTCAGCCTAGTGGGTTCAAGGTTGCTGGAAAAGAAGATTGTGTATGTAAACTGAAGAGATCATTGTATGGTATAAGTCTTCAAGACAATTGTACAAGTGATTTGACCAGTTTATGATAGGCCAAACATACACAAGAAGTCACTATGACCATTATGTATACTTCAAGAAGCTACGCCATGGTTATTTCATATATTTGCTCTTGTATATCGATAATATGTTGATTGCATCAAGTAATAAGAAAGAGATTGATAATTTTAAGGAAAAGTTGTCATGTGAGTTTGAGATGAAAGATCTGGGAGAAGCTAAGAAGATTCTTGGTATGAAGATTCAACGTGACAGAGAGAAAGGTAAAGTTTGTTTGTCTCAGAAGGAATATTTGAAGAAAGTTTATAGAAATTTGGTGTCCGTGAAGGAACTTAATCCGTAAGTACTCCCCTTGATGATCATTTTAAATTGAATGTTCTCATTCTCCCACTACTGAAGAAGAGTGAACGTATATGGCCCAAGTCCCATATGCTGAGGTTGTTCGTAGCCTGATGTATGTAATGGTATGTACAAGGATGGATATTTCACATGCAGTTAGTATGGTCAGCCGTTATATGAATTGTGCTGGTAAGGGACATTGGCAAGCTGTGAAATGGATTTTGAGGTGAAGGATGAAAGTAACAATCAGTTGTGTGTTGGGTATGCGGATTCTGACTATGTTGGTGATTTGGAAAAGAGACGTTCAACTACAGGGTATGTATTTACCATAGCAGGGGCACCAGTTAGTTGGAAATCAATATTGCAGTCTACTGTGGCGCTTTCAACTACGGAAGCAAAGTATATGGCAGTGACATGAGGCATTTGAAGAGGTTATATGGTTACAAGGTTTGCTAGATGACTTATGAGTTGTGCAAGACCAAATCCATGTGCATTGTGACAGTCTAAGTGTAATTTATTTGGCTAAGAATCAAGTGCATCATGCTAGAACCAAACATATAGACGTACGATTTCACTTTGAAAGAGAAATTCTGGAAGAAGAAGACATTCTACTTGTGAAGATCGATACCAAAGACAATGCAGCTGATATGTTCACTAAAGTTGTATCTAGGGTCAAGTTTCGACATTGTTTGAAATTGATCCACATCCTTCCTGTTTGGTAAGAGACTCTTTTGGGGTTGAGGTTCTTAGGAACCTGGTGGAGGCCTTCTAACAAGGCCATTTCAGAGAACTACGGTCGGGTTTGTTTCCTATTGAGGATACGTAGGCAGCCAGTAATGGTTCAATCGACGTTGGAAAACGGAGGTGATTTTATCTATTGATCGTCTCATGCATGATCCGAGGTGGAGAATTTTTGGTAGGATGGTCAAGGATAGATTAGGAAAATTTATTTTTTTAGGAAACCAATTACTAGTGTCCTAATTATAGAAACTTAAGAAGTTTGTGTCTTAGAGTTAAGTTAGGAAACCCTATACTTGTAGAAAAGTATTCCTTGTTAAGGAATGTGTCTAGTCCTATTGATATGTATAAATATCCATAGAGAGAACCTAGAAAAACACACCAGAAGTTCTCTTATTATCTTCTAAGGCTTTATATATTGGTCCCTCCTATACGGTGATATATAAAATTGTTTATTCTTTCCATGGATTCAACCACGTTAAATACTTCTTCTTCTTGTGGGTGTCTGTGTGTGATTCTGTTCTTGGCAATATTGGATGCCTTTGTAGCGGTGCAAACCTAACGCTTTCGCAGGCTTTGGCACAAAAATTGGTATCAAAGCGATCCAATTATCCCAACAGAAAGTTGTAAGGAGGAGCCGAGATTAGCCTCAAAGATACATTGAGACAAACAAAAAACCGCTCAGATAGTATAGTGTTGGAAGAATTCCCTAAAAGTAGATGGAATCAGTTTCTTAAACTGTTGACAGTTGGATTCATGGACTTCTTCACACAGCAACATGGAAAGGCAGTGGTGATATTCTTTTGTATCTACAATGGGTGTTGGCGTTGGATAATGCACTACGGGAAAAATAGTGATCTACAACTGTAGATTGACAACTCGTATTTTTTAAGTTGTAAAAGGTGGCATGTTTTACAACCTTTTCCAAACAAAAGTTGTCAAAGTAAACAAACGTCCAACTCTTAGGACCAGAGAGTACCAAAGTGTAGTGACGAGAATCTAAACCACTACGTTTATGTGAAAAGAGTTGCACAGAGTAGTGACCACCTTTAGAATTTAACAACTCGTACCGTAAAAGTAGTGAATCACTGTATAACAACTTCCATAAGGGTTGTTGAAGATAAAACAAAAATTATTTTTAAAAATGTTCTTGGTAAAGATTTGAACCCAGGCATACTGTATGTTCGCACAAGTCATCAACCATCCTTCCGGCTTCAAAATATTGGTAGATTTGTGCTTTTTTTTTTCTGATCAATATTCACAACCTTTACAAGGGTTGTAAAATGATAAATTGACTTTGAAAAAAAAATGAGGCTAAGGTGAATCGAACCTAAACCTCCTCCGTCTAAGACTTGGATTTCAACCACCCTTCCACATTTACATGTCTGCTTATATTTTACATTTACTTTTATAAAACAGTGATAAGGAAAAAAAAATGTTAAGGAAAAAAAAATAAATAGACGGTTATGATGTAAATGGATGGTTATGATGGGAGATGGAAAAGATAAGAAGAAATGGATAAATAGACATTCTACAACCCCCTTAAGAGTTGTTGTAGAGGTATAAAACTTTTGCTAAATTTTTCTCACTTCTCAAAATAAAATCCCACTACGCTAAATTTTTCTCACTTCTGCTAAATTTTATTCACTTCTGCAAAAAACTTCTCATTTCTGCTAAATTTTTCTCACTTCTGCTAAATTTTGTTTTCATCGCTATTGACAACCTTTATAAGAGTTGTCGTTGAGGTATAAACACTTCTGCTAAATTTTTCTCACTTCTGCTAAATTTTATTCACTTCTGCTGAAAAATTTCTCATTTCTGCTAAAAAATGTCTCACTTGAGCTAAATTTTTCTCACTTCTACAAAAAAAAATTGTCATCACTATTGAGTTTCGATATCGGAACCAGTTTGTTTCTCAAAGTAGACAAATTTGTGTGTGTTTAAGCTTTCTGAGAATATTCCCATAGAATCTTACCCGTAAATGGTTGTATTCTTCGTCTTTGCGAACTTTCATACTTATAGTAGTCCGCTCATGGCCAGGTTTCGATCTCGGAGTCAGGGTTTGCATACAATATGCTAGAATAGGGTTGGTTTAATGTTTCGAGGAACATTCCAAAGGAATCTTACCTGTAAATGGATGGATTTCATCGTTCTTATGAAATTTCATACTTATAGTAGTCCACTGACGGCCAGGTTTCGATCTCGGAGCCAGGGTTTGCATACAATATGCTAGAATATGGTTTGTTTATGTTTCGGGGAATATTCTAAAGGAATCTTACCTGTAAATGGATGGATTCATCGTTATTACGAAGTTTCCGATTTATAGTAGTCCACTCACGGCCAGGTTTCGATCTCGGAGCCAGGGTATGCATACTATATGCCAGAATAGGGTTTGTTTAATGTTTCAGAGAATATTCCAAAGGAATCTTACCTGTAAATGGATGGATTCATCGTTCTTACGAAGTTTCCGACTTATAATAGTCCACTCACGACCAAGTTTCGATCTCGGAGCCAAGGTACGCATACAATATGCCATAATAGGGTTTGTTTAAGGTTTCGGGGAATATTCCGAAGTAATCTTACTTGTAAATGGATGGATTCATCGTTCTTACCAAGTTTCCGAATTATAGTAGTCCGCTGCCGACCAGGTTTCGATCTCGGATCCAATGTACGCATACAATATGCCAGAATATGGTTTGTTTAAGGTTTCGGGGAATATTCCGAAGGAATCTTACCTGTAAATGGATGGATTCATCATTCTTACCAAGTTTCCGACTTATAGTAGACTAGGTTTCGATCTCGGAGCCATTGAATGCATACAATATGCCATAATAGGGTTTATTTAAGGTTTCAGAGAATATTCCGAAGGAATCTTACTTGTAAATGGATGAATTCATCGTTCATACCAAGTTTCTGAATTATAGTAGTCCACTCCCGACCAGGTTTCGATCTCGGAGCCAAGCTACGCATACAATATGCCAGAATAGGGTTTGTTTAAGGTTTCAGAGAATATTCCTAAAGAATCTTACTTGTAAATGGATGGATTCATCGTTCTTACTAAGTTTCCGAATTATAGTTGTCACTCCCGACCAGGTTTCGATCTCGGAGCCAATGTACGCATACAATATGCCAGAATAAGGTTTGTTTAAGGTTTCGGGGAATATTTCGAAGGAATCTTACTTGTAAATGGATGGATTCATCGTTCTTACCAAGTTTCCGAATTATAGTAGTCCACTCCCGACCAGGTTTCGATCTCGGAGCCAATGTACGCATACAATATGCCAGAATAGGGTTTGTTTAAGGTTTCAGAGAATATTTCAAAAGAATCTTACTTGTAAATGAATGGATTCATCGTTCTTACCAAGTTTCCGAATTATAGTAGTCCACTCCCGACCAGGTTTCGATCTCAGAGCTAAGGTACGCATACAATATGCCAGAATAGGGTTTGTTTAAGGTTTCATAGAATATTTCGAAGGAATCTTTCTTGTAAACTGATGGATTCATCGTTCTTACCAAGTTTCCGAATTATAGTAGTCCACTCCCGACCAGGTTTCGATCTCGGAGCCAAGGTACGCATACAATATGCCAAAATAGGGTTTGTTTAAGGTTTCAGAGAATATTCCGAAGAAATCTTACCTGTAAATGGATGAATTCATCGTTCTTACCAAGTTTCCGAATTATAGTAGTCCACTCCCGACCAGGTTTCGATCTCGGAGCCAAGGTACGCATACAATATGCCAGAATAGGGTTTGTTTAAGGTTTCAGAGAATATTCCGAAGGAATCTTACCTGTAAATGGATGAATTCATCGTTCTTACCAAGTTTCCGAATTATAGTAGTCCACTCCCGACCAGGTTTCGATCTCGGAGCCAAGGTACGCATACAATATGCCAGAATAGGGTTTGTTTAAGGTTTCAGAGAATATTCCTAAAGAATCTTACTTGTAAATGGATGGATTCATCGTTCTTACCAAGTTTCCGAATTATAGTAGTCCACTCCCGACCAGGTTTCGATCTCGAAGCCAAGGTACGCATAAAATATGCCAGAATAGGGTTTGTTTAAGGTTTCAGAGAATATTCCGAAAGAATCTTACTTGTAAATGGATGAATTCATCGTTCTTACCATTTTTGAAGTCTAAACCCTCCCAGAGCTTCTTGGTTCATAGTTTGTATGGAATTATACCATATTTGAAGTTCGAATCAGCACTAAGCTTCATATTTATCGATTTCAATGATGTATCTTTCTAAGTTTAAAGTCAAAACCCTCCCAGAGCTTCTAGGTTCAGAGTTTGTATGGTGTTATACCACATTTGAAGTTCGAATCGGCATTAAGCTTCATATTTATGGATTTCAATGATGTATCCTGCTAAGTTTGAAGTCATAACCCTCTTGGAGCTTCTTGGTTCAGAGTTGGTATGCCGTTATACCATATTTGAAGTTCGAATCGACACTGAGCTTCATATTTATCGATTTCAATGATGTATCCTGCTAAGTTTGAATTCGGAACCCTCCCGAAGCTTCTTGGTTCAAAGTTTGTATGTCGTTATACCACATTTGAAGTTCGAATCAACACTGAGATTCATATTTATCGATTTCGATGATGTATCATGCTAAGTTTGAAGTCAGAACCTTCCTGAAGCTTCTAAGTTCGTAATTTGTATGTCGTTATACCAAATTTGAAGTTCGAATCAATACTGAGCTTCATATTTATCGATTTCGATGATGTATCATGCTAAGTTTGAAGTCAGAACCCTCCCGGAGCTTCTTGGCTCATAGTTTGTATGTTGTTATACCATATTTGAAGTTCGAATCAACACTGAGCTTCATCGATTTTGATGATGTATCCAGCTAAGTTTGAAGTCAGAACCATCCTGAATTTCGTGGTCCATCTCTAGTAATCTTATAACCTGAGTTTACCAGTGTGAACTAAAGATACTTCATGACCTGTATGACTTGTAAAAATTACTTCATGACCTATGCAACTAGTCGAAATTCAAACCGGAAGCACAAAGAGAAAGCACAAAAACAAAAAGAGAAAGCACAAAGAAACATGCCAATTATCGAATTCATTTTTCATTTCCCGATTCATTCTTATACATTTTTTGTATTTTTTTTTTAATCAAAATGTCGATAACAATGTCCTAAATTTATTAATATTTTTTTTGGATTTTTTTTCATGTCGAAGGTTGATAATTAAACCGAAAACATGAGTTCGTATTAACACAAAGAGAAAGCACAAAGGAAACACACTTGCCTTGATCCGTATGACACTCTTAACTTAAATCTATACCGTCCAAATATTTTCATAATCCGTATGACTCCATCCTACGACATCTTATCCGTTCAAATTTTTTTAGATAAAAGGATTTTTTTTTCTCTCACTTATCTTCATTCACTCACTCTCTCGTCTCTCATCTTCCCCTCCCTCAGAAAAAAAAAACCCTAACTCAAGTTGCGCCTCCCTCAGAAAAAAACCCTCACTCAAGATTTTTTTAACCAGTGATTTAACAAAGGAATCAGTTTCAGTATGAAGCAAATCAGAAATCCTTACATCTGAAGAAACGAAACCAAATCTCAAATTCAGAGAAGAAAGAAACAAATCCATGGCGGCTCCATAACTCGGAGAAATCGAAAAGATGAATATTAATCTGCTACTGTGGGTCTGGTGATTTTGAGATGCAAGTTACAAAGAAAATACGATGGAAATTGCTAATCAGATCGAGATAAAATGGGTTTGACTGAATTGCAAGAGCTGAAAGAAGATTAGTGATGGGGTAAATTTGAGTTGTCTATTGCTGTAGTTGAGAAGAGATCGATATGGATTCTTGAACTCAACAGGGTTATGATGATTGAATGCTGAGAAATTTAGGGTTCAAATGAATTGAAATGTATTTGGGGTTTGTTTAACTGCGTACAAGGGAGAAATAACTGAATCTGAGATGGGTTTGTGCAAATTGGTTTAGATTTAGGGTTTATAGTTATTCGATTCAAGATGGGTGTGTTGAATTGCTGAATCAGGTGGATCTGTGAACTGTGATATCTGATTGATTGGTTAGGGATTGAATAATTGGTGAAGCTATAATCTGTTAGTGATGCTAAGAAGAACCCGGCTTGCTATGGTGAATGAATCTGCAAACCATTTGAGAGAGATGAGTAAGGGGTGATGAGGAGATAAAGTTGTTGTTGTCAATCGATTCTAAAATGGAGCTGGTGGTGTTGATGTTGGATTTAAGCTGAAGATGGGTACTGTTGGCTGAGATTTTGATGCATCTGATGGTAAGTTAATGAATCCAGTCTCTTAGTGATAGAGTGTATGGTTTTTCTTTTCGATTTGGTTTCTCTTCATAAGTGTTTTTTGTTTGCTAATTAGCTTCATGATCAACTTGATATGCAGATTGTCCCGCCAGAGTTCATCGCTAAACATGGCGCTGATTTATCTCATCATGCAACCCTCAAAGTTTCAGATAGTCTAACCTGGGATGTTAAGTTGAAGAGAGACTCAAATGGCTTTCAAACTGGTCACCTGTAAGCAATCTCATATTACAATGGGTTTCATCTTTATATTTTGTCTATTAACTTTGCTTTCATGTCGCTGATGGTTTTTTAATATCTATATTATTAATCATTTGTGTGATTATTCCAGGCTGTTATTGGCGGTCCAAGTGAAGGAGTTCCCCTTGGTACTGCAAATGCTGACAAGCAGACAGGTACTTCGCCAGCATTGTTCTAGTGCTCTACCTTATTTTTATGTCCTTCAATGTATATTTGATATTTTTCTTCATTGTATTGCATTCTTTATATGGGCTACGCAGCCTGTCATATCTTTCTATTTAGGCTAGTGGGTGGCAAAGTAGTGTGACCAGTAGGCTTGGGCTATGTTGTAAAAGGCGAGCGCCTAGGCGCCAAAGGCGCACTAAGCGTTGGTCTAGCGCCCGCCTAAACCAATTCTACTATACTTTTCTCGCCAGCGCCTTAGGCGACCGAGTTTGGCGCTTTTGGTGCCTCGCGGAAGTTTTAGGCGCTCATTAAGGTGTATAATTAGACCAAAAGTCTATGATTAGCTATATATTCTCATGAATATTATTATAACTCTGTTTTCCTTTTTATTCCCTCTATTTCCTTTTAAATCAAAACTATTAATATGGTGATGAGAATATATGAAACGTTCATAAATGTGATTTAAGGGATTTGGTGATATTTCCTAATTTAAGGGATTTGCTGATATTGCGTGATTTATAGATGCGCAACTTAATACTACTTTGTTTCCTTTTTCAGGATGATATTATCAATTACTGCTAACATCGAAATGAAGATGGTAAGAAAAAGATTGATATAAATAAAAGTGTTTGATTTTTATTTCCATATGCAACTGTCAATGACGAAAGTCACTAAACTATAAAAAGAAACATTGATATTAATATTAATTACCGTGATTCATGAGATTATTTTGTATTTCCTAAATTTGGCCATTGATTGCTAAATCAGTAATCGGATTTATTACTTCATGGAGTATAATTATAGAAATACATTATGGAAAGATCAATTTACGTACCGACAGTCAATGACGAAAATATGGAAATAAAAATTGATATTCAGGAGAATATCTAGTATCGAGTTATCTTCTACCAAAAACAAAATAAGTATCGAGTTATCTCTGTTACGTTAGGTGCAAGCCTCCGGTAAGTCCTTATTTCATGAGATGGACGTATTTGATGAGAATATATATAGCTAATCATATTACGTATTTGATTTTGATCTAATCATATTACCTAAGTTTGGAGCAATGAGATGGAGGTATTTGATTTTTATTACGTTTGCGTCTAGTGTTTTTGTATATTTACATGGATAATGTAACATACCAACTTTTCAGTTAGCGCCTGTATGTTTTAGCAAATATCTTCCGCACAGTGAATGTAAGATCCTGTTATGTCTTCCCATCATTTTGCTTTTACACCCTTGCAGAACTGTTATCGTTCTTTGAATCACAATGAATTAGTATTGTTAATAGTGATTTTTAATATTGTTAAGTAGGCATGTCCCATCATATAGAGAGTTATGTTTGTTCTTTAGCATCAAGAATGTGATCGCACGCGCCACAAGTTTAGCCGATGCCAATTTAGCAAAACAGAAACACCACATAAGATCAATGTACAGGACCACTAGACCACTTGTTAGTTGTTCCATGTATCTCTATTCTCTGGCTTACTTAATATATGCTTGTTCTGCAAATTTAAATAATCTTATATAATGTGTTGGTACTTTTTTTTTTCTGGTCATGGATGTGATTCCCTCGTATATTTAAATAATCTTACTCGATATATGCTTGTTCTGCATATTCAAATATAACTTGCATTCATAAATAAGCCGTCTCTAGCATATGGATAGTCATATTTTTGTTCTAATTACACTCTTCAGTGTCAGCAATTTCTGATGTTGATTTTCTACTTTGTATTTTTCTGAATAGGTGGGTACCATCTCCGCAAATGGTGAAAGGGATATTGGGGAGATGTTAGCAAGAGCAATGGAGAAAGTTGGAAAGGAAGGAGTTATCATCGTGGCTGTAGGATGATTTTTGAAGCTGAGAAATAATAGCTAGAAGGGTTTTACTAAAACGAAAGTGTTACTAGTTTATTCTTTTTTGGTGTTGAAGTTCTATAAAACTGATCTTCTGTAGTAATAAACAAATAATGATTATAATTGGAAATCTGATCTTCTTTCATGGTTATTTAAGTACTACAGATTTAATTTTGTATTTAAATTCTCAATTTTTTTTTTCTTCAAATCGAATATGTACCGCAACTCAGAATTAGAGTTGTCAAAGAAATGACATTCAAAACTTCCTATAGTTGTCAAAGAAGTGACATACAATTCAAACCAAAGTTGTCAAAGAAGTGACATACAACTAAAGCAGAAGTTGTCAATGAGATGACATACAACTCTTAACCATTGTTGTAAAATAAGTGACATGCAACTCAAACAATTGTTGTCAAAGAATTCACATACAACTCTAACCATAGTTGTCAAAGAAATTTCTACAATCCCAACAAGTGTAGTGTAGGAGTTATTTTCACAACCAAGGTATGAGTTGTGTTAGGCATTAAGAGGAAATTTTGAAAGACATTCACAACTAAGCCAAGCGTGGTATAAAATGGAACGACAACCGTGTTTACGACTATTATTGACGAGTTGCAAAGAATTGAGGATCTTCCACCCCCCCCTGTGCAACCTATAGATAAACGGCGTCGTATATCGTACGACAACTGTTTTCCGGTGTAGTTAATCGCTTTTTTTCCCGTAGTGATGGCACTAATCATATAGATTTCAGATGCTCAATGAGATGGCACTATACGTTAATTGACCCCGCCTAACTCCCCACTCTTCTTCTTTCGCTTCACTTTGCAACATTGATCAGCATTCGTAGAGAGAAAACAAGAAGCCCAATTTGTTCTTTTTCTTCACCAAATTTTTTTCGATTTAAATGATTTCTAGGGAGGATGGACCTGAGAAATAATTGGAGACCTCCTTTTTTATTGGGTTGAAAAAAAATATAATAATGGCAAACAGCCATTACTAATTTTGATCCAGAAAAATGGAATTCGGTGGACATTGACTTATTCAATAACTTTGCAATACCAGTAAAAATTTAGTACAATAACGTCTTACCGTGTAACTAATTTAAGTTAGAAACGTCTGTCTTCCTTTTACAAAATGGTTGCGACTAACGGCCGGTCGTTGCTAAAATTTGTTACATCCCCTTTTGTAACGGCTAGGAAGTCAGTTTTGCAACATCCTATTCATGTTAAAAGTTGGCACAAACAATTAGTTTGCGATCTTGGAAAACCGCAGAAATTTTAGGGTTTTAGAAGTTATGATGTATAAAGAATATACCAAGCACAAACACAAACAATAACTATAACGAAAAAGTAAAACATACTCACGAGACAAATGATTTATAGTGGTTCAATAATTACTGTGACACCAACCCAAATCCAATAATCAATTGCAAAGTGGAATATCTTCATTAGAAATTTAGCTAATCCTAAATTTCCCGATATCATGCCCGAGACGATAACTTTATCTCTTGCTCCTCACAACTTTGCACTCCCCAGAACCCTTTCCCTGAAAATTATTACAAAACATCATCCACAATCTCTTTTGCTCTCTACTTGATTATCCATCGTCATATTATAATTCTTAATAGAGTTTATATTATCAGGTTACCTTATTTACCGTTAGGAGATTATTTTCATTTACCGTTAGAAGATTATTCTCATTTACTTTGGTTGTAAACACAAAAGATATTGTTAAGGTTTTATATATATTCTTTCCAAGGAGAACATTTCTCCTCAAGGAAGTTATCATCAAATCCAAGATGGTATCAGCCCTCCTACGATCTTATTTTCTCTAAACCATTAAAATCAATGGCGACGGAACAACTGAAGCTCACGTGAATTTGACAACTCTTCTTTTCACAATTTTGCTCGTACTAATGGTCTAATTTTTCGGTTCTCTTGCCCCCAAAATTCCTCTCAAAATGGCAAGGCCGAACGCATGATTCGCCGTGTCAATGATATCACCCGCACTCTTATGTCCCACGCTTCCGTTCTACCAAAATTTTGGGTCTATTCTCTCCTTATGGTTGTTTATCTTCATAATATTCTTCCCACAAAAGTCTTAAAATTTTCCTCTCCTGTGTATTTTCTCTATCAACGCGAACCAACATATGACCATCTTCGTACGTTTGGTTGTCCATGCTATCCAAATCTCTCCTCTACAACTCCTCACAAACTTACCCCCCGCTCCACTAAATGTGTCTTTATTAGCTTTCCTCCCACCCACCGTGGATACCGCTTCCTTAATCTTTCCACAAACAAAATCATTATCTCTCGTCACGTAACTTTTGATGAAAATGTCTTTCCCTTCACAAATCTCCATCCAAATATTCCTCCTAACGTTGAGTCTCCCTCTTATCTCACTCATCCTTTATATAATGTCTCTTATCCTTCCCCTGATGTCGTCCAGACTTCCCCCCTCCCTGGACTGTACACTCCTCCCCACCGTCGTTCCCACTCTTCTAACACACCAACTCAGAACTCTCAGGGAATTTCCACATCCGTCCGTCCAGCTCCCACATCTGTCCAATCACCTACTCCACGTCCCTCCAACTTCCCCTCTATGCATCAGTCAACCACTTCCACGCCTGCTCACCTTCCTTCCACTTCAACATCACCTACACCTCCTGCCCCCACTACAGTCCCCACAACTTCTTCCTTACCCACTACAGAACCTTCCATTCCTAATATAGTCCCCACAACGTCTTCCTTACCCACTACTGTCTCCACTCCCAACTCTACAACATCACCTACACCTACCGCTCCCACCACCTCTACTGTCCCCAGTTCTATTTCTCCTACCACCGTGTCACCCACAGCCACAGCTCCTCCCATAACTGCAGCTCCTTCCCGCCCTATCACTCGTGCCTCTCGTGGCATATTCCGCCCAGTCAATCGTCTTAACCTTCATGTCCAAGCCTTACGCCATATCTCTCCTCTTCCGCGTTCTCACTTGTATGCTCTTAGGGACATAAACTGGAATGCTGCCATGAAAGATGAGTACAATGCCATGATGAAAACTAATACTTGGGAACTTGTACCACGACCACGTGATGCTCATGTTATTCGTTCCATGTGGTTGTTTCGTCATAAATATAATGCTGATGGATCCCTACAGCGACACAAGGCTCGTCTTGTTGCTAATGGAAAATCTCAACAAGTTGGAGTTGATTGTTTTGAAACGTTTAGTCCGGTTGTTAAACCTGCTACTATTAAATCTTGTTCTCACTATTGCTACATCACGATCTTGGCCCATACATCAACTAGATGTCAAGAACGCTTTTCTTCATGGTGATCTAACCGAGATAGTCTATATGCATCATCCTCCAGGATTTGTTGACCATGCTCACCCTGATTACGTATGTAGATTACGTAGATCTCTATATGGCCTCAAGCGAGCTCCCGGGCGTGGTTTCGAGAGGTTTGCCAAGTTTATCACCGGTTGTGGTTTCCGGGGTAGTGTATGTGATCCCTCACTCTTTGTTTATCAATCAGGATCTGAAACGGCATACTTACTTTTATATGTTGATGACATTATTTTGACTGCCTCTACTGATGCTCTCCTGTGCCGCTTCATTGATTTGATGAAGAGAGAGTTTGCTATGTCTGACCTTGGCCCACTACATCATTTTATGGGTATCACCGTTACTCGTCCATCCTCAGGATTATTTTTGTCTCAATCATTATATACACAGGATATCATCGCTCGTGCCTCCATGACAAAATGTAATCCAGTGGCTACTCCAGTCGACACCGATTCGAAGCTCAGTGCAACCTCTGGTCCAGCACTTTCGGATCCCACTCTATACAGAAGACTAGCAGGTGCTCTTCAATACCTCACCTTTACTCGGCCGGATATTGCATACGCGGTTCAACAGATATGTCTATTTATGCATGACCCCCGTGAGCCTCACCTGCATGCCCTCAAGAGAATCCTTCGCTATCTTCAGGGCACCATCAACCACGGATTGTTTCTCTCGGTCTCCTCTATCTCTGGCTTAACAGCATACTCTGATGCTGACTGGGCGGGTTGTCCCGATTCTCGACGATCGACATCCCAGGTTTTTGTGTCTTTCTTGGTGACAATCTCATTTCTGGTCCTCCAAGCGTCAAGCAACAGTCTCGATCCGGTCTGCTGAAGCCGAATACGGGCGTAGCAAATGCAAATTCTTTGAAACAACATGGCTTCGCAACCTTCTTCTAGAGCTCCATCTACCTCTACGTCGTGCTACTATTGTCTCTTTTGTGACAATGTAAGTGCGATATATATGTCTGGAGATCTGTACAACATCAACGTACCAAACATGTGGAGATTGATATACATTTTGTTCGTGAACGAGTTCGTATTGGTGCCATTCAAGTCTTACACGTCCCCTCTGAGAACCAGTATGCTGACATCTTCACCAAGGGACTTCCTCGACAATTATTTGTTCGATTTCGTTCTAGTCTCAGCGTTTGTTCCTCTCCCGCTCAGACTAAGGGGGTGTAATAGAGTTTATATTATCATGTTACCTTATTTACCGTTAGGAGATTATTTTCATTTACCGTTAGAAGATTATTCTCATTTACTTTGGTTGTAAACACAAAAGATATTGTTAAGGTTTTATATATATTCTTTCCAAGGAGAACATTTCTCCTCAAGGAAGTTATCATCAAATCCAAGAATTCTATAAGGCCAATTAAATACCTACAAACTTGACCACCATGAATCCCTAGCCAGTTATAGGTAACCCCTTCCCAGTATAAAGCTAAACTAAAAATAGAAAACCGTCGAGTTCACAAACTACCAATTTTGGTTCGCGACTTCAAGACCCGATAAACTTATTTTCCCTATACATTTTGTGAACTATATATCCATTTGAGTTGGTGAACTGACGCTCCTAAAAATTCAATTTGTCTTAGGTTCGCGAACCTCCCACTTCACTTCCTGGAACTGACCTACCGTCAAGACTTCAATTCCACAACACATGTCACCAAAAAAATAGTTTTAAATTAGTTGTTATTTAGATAATTATGAAAAAATTAACGAAATAAAATCAAAATAATGTCAATTTAACTATGTTAATTAACAGTTTTTTGGTTAATTAGCCCTTGAATTTGAATTTTTGGGTCCAAAAGACATGTAAAATATGGACATTGTTCTATTATCCCAAAACCTGAAAATACTGTTTAAATATCCTACAATGGTTATTTGACCCAAATTTATTTCTTTTAATAATTGTAACTGACTAGCGTACCCTCTCTACGCATTCTTTTTCTTTTTGTTTTTTAATTTCTATTCTCTCCTTATGTACACCCCCTTTCAATGGATACGATGGTGATACAAAGAAGAAGAAACGATTCCGAACCAACATAAAGAGAACTCTTCATTGGAGCAAAAGTTGAAGTAAATGATTGATTGATTGATTTTCTTGGGGACAAGTTTGATTCAAAACAGTAATTTTCAATTCTAGGGTTGGATAGAACAACATCAGCGGATTTATGGGACGATTTATGTCGACAAGGGAGCTGCTCTAGCTCTTGAATTAGCGATTGAGAAATGAATTCAAATTGTGGAATCAAAGTCCGTAAGATTGCTAGAATGGATTCAATTTAGATATGGATCGTTAATGGATTTAGTTAATTTAGAAATGGGGTTCCTTGTTATGGATCATAATGAGACAGGTGAATCAAAGATGGCTAAGGAGGTCAAATTCATGAAGACAAAGTTGCATGGTAAGAAGCCAAAGGATCCCCATGTTCCTGGATTGAAACCAGAGTCTCGTATATCTCAAGAAGCAGACTAGCAGTTACAGGCAAAGATGGAAATCAACAATCAAAGAGTCCTCCTTTGGGTGCGTTTGGATCAAAAAAGCAACATAAAGGTTGCTCACATTAGTTTGGTAATGGTGGTGAATTTTATTGCTCGAGATCTTTGATTAAGAATTTTAGTTTGTCGATGATAAATTGTAGGTGATCCCTATGTTAAACCTAGATTTATCCACGAAAGACACAGGATGCACCTGAGTACATAATGTATATTTTGACAGAAAAATAAGTTTTAGTCTAGATGCACCCGAGTGCATAATGTATTTTTTTTAATTTTTTTGTTGTTCCACCTATTTTTCTTTTTGGTTGATGTTTTAATGGGGAATATAATGGTAATGGTGCTGGATTTATTGTTTTGAGATCATGAACTAGTGATTTTTGTTGTGTTATGGGTGATTAGTAGGATAAACCCTAGATTTATCCATGAACTACACAAGATGCACCTCGGTGCATAAAGCAAATTCTTATAGAAATTAATTTTTGGTCAACTTGCATCTGGGTGCATAATGCATATAATTATAGGAAATAAATTTTGGCCAAGTTGCACACAGGTGCATAATGCATTTTTTTATAGGAAATAAATTTGGTCAGGTTGCACCTGGGTGCATAATGTATTATCGGTCGGGTTTAATTTTTTTTTTTTTTTTTTCGAATTTCATATCAACAATGGATCTTGGTTTGTAGAGATTTTCGAGCCCTTTCCAAAAATATAAATTTTATTAAAATCCGACTTATATTTTGGAAGTTAAGACCTTTCTCACGATTAATTTTAATTAAAAAGGGAGAAAATAATTAGGAGAGAGAAAAGGATAAAATAAAGAATAAAGTTTAAAATAAAGGGTATATATGACTAATATATCTTATGTCTTTTTCACCCAGGCCTACATTTTACAAGTCCATTACACCCGCACTTTATGGGTTTTGGTCATATGACCCGTTTTCCGGTTAATTAATCCTTCCTCAGTTGGAGATAGTATGAGTTCATATAGTATTATGACACATTTGCAGCACGTCAGTCCAACCATAATAATATAAATAAATTAAAACATCTCCAAAAACAAAACAAATTTTATTAATGTGAATCATATACACCTCTTTATCTTTTTGTTTTAGATATACAAGAAGAGTTTTTATGAGATCTCTCAACTCTAGATTTGAGACTCAATCTACTGATCTCAAATATGAAAGTTAAACTCAGGCTCCAAGCTAACCGGGCTAACCCCTAGTTACACTAAAACACATCAACCATGATTATAATCATTTTGCAATCCACCTGCTTCCAACAACAACAACAGTAAAAAAAAAAAAAAACAAAAAAAAAAGTTGTAATCATGACCCACGCCCATCAACGAACTGCAGGCTTTTTGTTAACTAAGCTGATGCCAACGAAGAAGCTAATACAGCTCTTAGATCTTTTCTTAAAATCTTGCCAGAAGGGGATCTTGGTATAGCGGGGATGAAAAAGACTTTATGCAATCTCTTGTAAAATACTACCTGAAGTCAATATTAACGTGAATGTTGTTAAAGAAATTCATACGAATCTATTTCTGATCTTCAAACTATATTCTAAACTTACCACAAAATTGGTTAAAAAAACCAAAATTAACAAATCCTGGGTAAAAAAAACATCTGAATTTTGATACTGTTTAAATGGACAAAAATACAAAAATAGCCAGGATGTAAACCATTTCATCCTACCCATTTCCAAATACTTTTTTTTTTAATTACATCAGGATGCATCCAGTTTCATCCTTGCTATTTTTTAAGTTTAAGTTAAGATGAATCCAGTTTCATCCTTGCTATTTCTTTTTTTTATCTATTTCACCCATATCAATTTTTACTCGTCCATTTGAACCAGGTTTTAAAAATATTTGGACAAATGACCCGTTTTTCCGTAAACTTACTTGTTTAGAAATGTATTCTTTTACAGCTACTTCAGTAAGCTCAGAACCATTTGATTGAGCGATAAACGCCACCGGAATCTCTCCATCTATGTCATCGTTTTGACTGCAGGGAAAAAGAAAGGGTAACGAAATTATGAAAAAGTGACCGATTACTTTGAGATTTTGAGTACTTTACTTGTGAAGTTAATCAGTTGTGTACTTACGCAACAACAGCTGCATCATCAACTAATGGGTGACTTAAGAGTACTGCCTCGAGCTCGGCCGGTGCTACCTATATTTCGCCAGAATTCTTTACTATGTTCTATTTGTTCCATATATTTATTTATACTTCTGTAAACGAGAGCTTAACCGAACAAATAAAATTTACCTGGAATCCTCTGAACTTGATCATTTCTTTAATTCTATCGATAATGAAGACTTCTTCGTCCTCATCGACATAACCTATGTCTCCCGTGTGAAGCCAACCCTCCACGTCAATGGTGCTCGCAGTTGCATCCACATCGTTTAAATATCCTAAAATCAACAAGACAAGATCAAAACATATACAAGCAATATCAATATGAATTCATTTGCGAGTCACATAGCCAAGCACTACGGTGCAACATATTTGGCAAATTCCCTAGAATGTAGAGTGACATGTTATGCGTGCGTAGCATGCGATAGCAAAACAAAAGCGGCGGGAAACTATATTTTGAAGCCATGTACGAAAACACTCACAAATGAAGGTTAAATGATAACCTGCACGTAGCTTTTTTTTTTTCGAAAAACAAAAGACAAAAAAATGTACCTTTCATAATCTGAGGTCCACGAACACAAATCTCACCAGGTTGATTATGTCGAAGAGTTAAACCAGTGTCAGTATCGATGACTTTCAACTCTGCATTCCTTACCACGGTTCCACAGGAACCAGATTTTGACGGGAACGATTGTTTTGCAAGTGCGAGTGACATTGCTAAAACTGGCCCTGCCTCTGTCATTCCATAACCCTATTTCACAAACTCAAAAAATTATTGATAAACTATCTGAATTTTGCTAAAATTAATTCAAATAACAGAATTTTTAAAAAAAAAAAAAAAGGTTTGTTATGTTTTTTACCTGTCCAACAACTGCTTGAGGGAATCTACTCTTAAAAGCATCTTCTAATTCTTTCCCAAGCGGTGCAGCCCCTGATAAAACTGCACGAATGGAACTCAGATCGAAGCTCCCGACCTTTGGGTTCTTGGCCAAGGCACGGACTAATGGTGGAACAACTATGGCAACCGAAACTCGGTAACGTTGCATGAGTTGCATTAATATATTATTACTAAATTTGGGCGGCATTAATAGCACCCCTGCTCCAGCTCTAAGGGAACACAGCAAAACAATGTGTATAGCATATATATGAAACAATGGAAGAACACATAATACAACGTCACTTGATTTCAAATACAGATTAGGGTTCTCTCCATCGACTTGTTGAGCAATACTTGAAGTCAAACTCTTATGCGTTAAGATTACGCCTTTCGGTGGTCCTGTTGTTCCTGATGAGTAGGGAAGAAGAACAGCGTTTTCAGGTTGAATTGAAACCGATGGGATTTCTTTTTCGTCAGCGTCTGAAAGGACCGAAAAGTGTAGGCAGTTTTCTGGTGGATTATCTACTGTAACAACAATGAAATCTTTTCCAATTTCAGGAGCATATTCTCCTAAGCTGCCTCGGAGTTTCTTTACGTATTGAGACTGAGTGATTATGAGTTTTGTTTTAGAAGACTTGATTTGTTTGAAAATCTCCGCTTGTGTGTAAAATGGATTTGCAGTGGTTGATACCGCACCAATCATTGATGCCCCTAAGAACGAGAAAATGAACTCAGGACAGTTTTGGAGTAGAAGCATGATCACATCACCTTTCTTTATACCTAGTTTAGACAATCCAACGGCAGTTTTTTGGCAGATGAGATGAGTTTCGTAATAACTGTAGATTTTTCCGTTAGAGCCCGTGATCAAACAAGGTTTATCCGAGAACTCTGAGATGTTTTGGAAACAATATGTGTGTAGTGGGATTTGGTTGGTGATGGAAATGTCTGGGAGCTTGGATCGATAAACAAAGGAGGCCGGAAGGAGAGCAGCACGTACAGAAATCATCTTAGAGGGTGCAGAACGTACAGAAATCATGTAGGAGGATGAAGCACGTACGTAAATCATGTTAGAGGGTGTAGCATGTATAGAAATCATGTTAGAGGGTGCAGCATGTATAGAAATCATGTTAGAGGGTGCGTGAGAGCATCAAACTCACAAGTACAGAGGGAGGGAGTGAGAGGGAGGGAGTGAAATGGGAAATATGAAGAGGTATAGAGACAACAGCACGTAGTTTAATAAATACATGGAAAGCAAGGGTGAACGAGAACGCGTTAGACTGACAAGTACAGGGAGGGCCTAGTGATAATGGATAAATTCTTATGGATTTTAATTTAACTTCACTGTCCCAGAGGCGATTTCCCCACATTTGCACTGGTTATCTTCTCAAGGTCAGCGAGCTTTTGTGATGATGATGAGGGGCACATGATACTGACAATATAATCCTACGTGCTGGTCGTAACAAAGAATGTTTGTTCCACTACCCACAACATTCTCTTTTTCTTTCAACGGGAGATGACAAAGACCGGAAGACGTACAATGACAAAGACCAACCAAACATTCTTTACTGTTGATCATTTAAACATTCTATTTGTTGTAGTGTCGTTGTGGCTGCGCAATGTCAAGGACGTACTAGACATTCATTAGTGTTTCTAGCCAACATGGGACGTACTTTTTATGCCAACAACGTTAGTGTCGTTGTTGCTGCAGTGTCATTGTTGCCAACAACGTTAGTGTACTGTCAACATGAGACATTCTTTAGTGTTCATGCTTAATGAACCCTGTTTCCTTTCTTTTTGTAATAACGTAATTCACTTTATTAATAACCCTTCTTCTTGACTGTTAGCTAGAAACATATGACCATTTGATATCGCCTAAAATTTAATAATCACCAAAAATGTTAATTTTATTTTTGTAATATATCTAGTTGCTGATTCATAATTAAAGTGCAAATGCACTTGCAGCTAAAGAAAACTGAACCACTTATATTAATTCTAAGGATTATTTATGTTTTTCTTCATATCTTCTACTACACCCTCTGCTTTGATTTTAGGAGATCTACTAGGAAAAACTAGAAAAAAATATTCCAAATTTGAGGATGATGAAGAAGCCTCATGTAGTTTGCATCCCATATCCAGCTCAGGGTCACATCAGTCCTATGATGAAGCTAGCGAAAATTCTTCATCTCCGAGGACTTCATGTAACCTTTGTGAATACAGAATTCAATCATCAACGGTTACTCAGTTCAAGAGGACCAGATTCACTCAAAGGCTTGCCTGATTTTGATTTCGAAACAATCCCTGATGGTCTTCCACCACCAACCCATCCAAATGCCACCCAAGATGTCGTAGCACTCGGAATATCCATATCCATTGAAAATAATTGCTTAGAACCTTTTCGGAACCTTGTGTCTAAACTCAACAATAATTCATCATCTTCCAACGTTCCTCCTGTGACGAGCATAATATTTGATGGAAACATGGGCTTCGCCCTCGAAGTAGCTAAAGAGCTAGAAATCCCGGGAATAAATTTTGAGACTCCAAGCTTCTGTAGCTTCGCATGTTACATGCATTTTCCTCAGCTCGTTGAAAGAGGTCTTGTTCCACTCAAAGGTACACGCTTAAAGGAGATGAGCATTTTTAACATATTATCGGTTCTTTATTATGAATCAAGATCTAATTGTGCAAAACTTTTTCATCTTGTTTGTGCATCTACTGCAGATGAAAGTTGTTTAACAAATGGGTATATGGACACCCAAATCGACTGGATACCTGGAATCAAGAATATATTGTTTAGAGATCTTCCTAGTTATGTTAGAACAACAGATCCTAATGATTTCGTAGTGAATTTTGCTGTAAAATCAGCTAACGAGGCTTATGAAACTACAGCCCTGATCTTCAATACCTTTGATGCCCTGGAAATGGAGGTTTTGGATGCATTCAGGTCTCAATTGTCACTGCCACCTATTTACACCGTTGGTCCTCTTCCATTACACCTCAATCAGATTCCACAAAACGAGTCACAGTCTCTTGGATCAAATCTTTGGAAAGAAGATACCGAGTGTCTCAAATGGCTTGATTCCAAAGAACCCAATTCAGTCATGTACGTGAACTTTGGCAGCGTAGCGGTTATGACCACTCAACAACTAGTAGAATTTGCTTGGGGGCTGGTTAATAGTAAACAAAGTTTCTTATGGATCATCCGACCAGATTTGATAGTTGGCGAGTCAGCAATGCTACCCCCTGAGTTCATAGAAGAAACCAAAGAAAGAAGTCTGCTCGCAAGCTGGTGTTCACAGGAACATGTACTGAATCACCCATCTATAGCTGGTTTCCTAACACACTGTGGTTGGAATTCAATCATAGAAAGTTTATCTAGTGGAGTTCCTATGATCTGTTGCCCGTTCTTTGCAGATCAACAAACAAATTGCAGCTACGCATGCAAGCATTGGGGTGTAGGAATGGAGATTGATAATGAGTTGAAGAGAGACGAAGTTGAGAAGCTAGTGAGAGAGTTGATGGAAGGAGAAAAGGGTAAAGAGATGAAGAACAAAGCCATGGAGTGGAAGAAGAAAGCCGAAGAGGCCACATCCCCAGGCGGCTCATCTTGGGCTAATATTGACGAGATGATTAACAAATTCCTACTTGTAACAAAAAATTCCGCAGTTTAAAATCACAGCCGATCGAGTGAACAATTTTAGGTCTTTTTATCTATCAGTAATGGTCCATGTCCTTTGTTTAATCTACTTGCATTCCAATAAAAGCTATTTTGTTTGTGTCTCGTCGGTTTGGGGTTCAACATAAATTTTTTAAAACCTCAAAATTGGTCAAAAAGATCAAAATCAACAATTCCTAGGTGAAACAGACACTTAGGTTTTGATACTGTTTAAATAGCCAAAAGTTAAAAGGATACTGTTTAAATGGACAAAAATTTAAAAATAGTCAGGATGTAACCAGTTTCATCTCCATTTTCAAATATTTTTTTCTTATTTTTATTTTACACAGGATGCATCCAGTTTCATCCTTGCTATTTTTTAAGTATAAGCCAGGATGAATCAGTTTCCTCCTTGCTATTTTTTTTGGCTATTTCACCCGTACTTTTTTTCACTCGTCCATTTGAACCGTGTTTTAAATTTTTTTTTGGACAAATGACCAATTTTCTCTTTTAAAACTGATTATTCTTAAACGCTGTAAATTGATTATTAAAATGTACTCCCGTCTTCACGCAGTTAACTTTTGATGCATCCAAATGCAAGTAGTACAGTCAATTTCTTTCCAATTATTGTACTCCAAGTCCAATCTCTCAGTGTTTTGGCCCCGTAATTGAAAATTCGATTAAAACAAAGACATTAGACTAAGAAAAAAAAGAACAAACAAACAAAAAGTTGTCAGTGAACATGAGTACAACAAATCAAATTGCCCATCTGTCTAAGAAAGAAATAAGGGATGTCCAAGTAAGAGAAAATGACTAAGTTGTTCCTTTACTTAATTAAATTTTTATTTATTTGTTATTTTTTATCAAGAAAATCATTACAGATTTCTAAGGTTTTTTTTTTTTTTTCATTTTTTTTCATTTCATTTACGTTTCGTGTTTTTTTTTTTTTAAAGAAAAAAAATCAAAAATATGCGAGCAAAAATCTTATATGAAAGTATAATTTCGAAAATACAAAAGAAAGTTTAAAAGTAACTTGTCGGCAAACTAACAACTAACTAGGCGCCAACACCTTTTTGAATAGTAACTCATAATCTATGAAAAAGAAAATCACCAATTTTAACATTTACATCATGACTGTTTACAAAATGCTTCACTCTCTTCAAGAAATCCACGATCTCATCGGCTAAATCACCCAACGTCGTGAAAGCTATAGTACCGAAACCGTAACCATGTGTAGTACACTTGTCAAGATACTTGTTCCGCTTTCTTGAAATCGCATTACACACAGCCTGCCCTGGTACCAAGGTATTAACTCCACCTCATGTAAAGGGTGAAATTCCAGTTACATCTAAACACACATCGCGACCCGTGTCCCAATTATAAATGAGAATATCAGCAGGCCTTAAAGCACCACCTTCAGTTGATAAGAACATATATCAAATTGCCGATGAGAACATATACAAGAACATATATCAAACAAAATATCACGAACCAAGTCATGCCGAAACTTTAAACCTATATCGTGTGCATAGTGAAGAGCATGGTCACCAAGCAAATCCATATCTCTACTACAAAAGCAACAAACACTCCCAGCTAGAAAGACTGGAATACCAAGACAATAACAAAGAACAGTACAAAACTGTCGAGGACTAACGCATTGTCCAAGACCACCTATAAGCACAGCTAACAAATAATCTTGAGCATGTGAGAACTCATTGTACTTCCATAAGACTAAATCCCTAACTGACATGTTATATAGATTTGGCATCTCTTGTTCAACAACATTAAAGTACTTAGCTGCCAGTAAGCACATAGGATGGGGGGAAGTTAACTCAATGTTGAAAGAGGCATAATCAAGATGACATACCTCGAAGAAAGAGTCTAAAGCAAGCTGGTAATTGGAACCATCGCTACATACACCAGAATAACGCAAGAGAGTATCCTACAGTTGCTTAGATTGGATGAAAGAGGCAAGGTAACAATATTGAATGGTGTCTGACATAGAATATATGCCTAGACCACCATCTCGGATTGGCAAGGTAGTAAATCTGTGTTGCCATACACCATATCCAGGCCCATCATTCACAATCAAACGTCGCATATAACTAAACAAATGAGTGTCAAAAATTACTTGAGCTTCGTATAGGTACATTGGTGCAGTAGTCCTCATAGTAAAATATAATTTGGAAGTGTTTATGGGTGAAAATCGTTTCTGCTGATTTCGGTAATTTCGGTGGGTGAGTGAGAAATTGATTCAAACCCTAAACAAATGTCTTTGCACGTGAGCACTTTGTAGATTCGAGAGATCGATCTGTACAAGTCCGGCCTAAACCAAGAAATGGCCGTTCCAGACTTGCTTCGGTCACAAAGTGGAGGAGAAGGGTTGATTTGGGGAGGGAAGCAAAGAAAGGTGTTGAGGAAAGTAGTATCTCGACTTGTATCAGAAAGTGAAAGCTTAGGAAGCTTGCAAGAGATAAAAGCTTTTGGGAGAGCTTGCAAAGTTGCCTTTCTGAGAGTGTAAGTGTAGTATATTTCTCCTGACCGAGACTTGTTGTCTGGTGGAAATAGGTAAGACCTATTTATACAAGTCGAGATTGAAACGTACCCTGGCCTCATGAAGGAAGAGAGTAAAGGGTGAAATAATGGGAGGAGGTGGTAACCGCATGGTTTAATGGGTGAAAACGTTTTTCACCATTATTTCCTCTTTTATTTGACCGCTTTATTCCTTTTCACGCTTTCTTAATGTGAGCGTAGTGCACGCTGCATGCTGTGACCGCCAAACCAAAACCCTAAAGAAGCATCCCCCAGTTTGTGTTGATGTCTCGAGTGTTGGTTGCATCTTGAGTGCAAGTGGCGCTGCTAGTGGCACGTGTGGCATGTGCCAATGGCATGTGCGAAATGCCTTGGTGGTAGGTTGCACGGTTTGCAAGTTTTGGCTACCAGCGTGTGTGTTTGGCATGTCCCAATGGCATGTGCGGAATGCCTTGGTGGTAGGTTGCACGGTTTGCAAGTTTGGCTACCAGCGTGTGCGTTTGGCATGTGCCAATGGCATGTGCGGAATGCCTTGGTGGTAGGTTGCACGGTTTGCAAGTTAGGCTACCAGCGTGTGCGTTTGGCATGTGCCAATGGCATGCGTGGCCATTAGGGCCGTGATCTTGATAGGGAAACTAGCTAGCGAGCATGTTGGCATGTGCCAATGGCATGTGTGGCCATTAGGGCCGTGATAGGGAAACTAGCTAGTAAGCATGTTGGCATGTGCCAATGGCATGCGTGGCCGTTAGGGCCGTGATAGGGAAACTAGCTAGTAAGCATGTTGGCATGTGCCAATGACATGCGTGGCCGTTAGGGCCGTGATGGGGAAACTAGCTAGTGAGCATGTTGGCATGTGCCAATGGCATGCGTGGCCGTTAGGGCCTTGTCCTTGATAGGGAAGCTAGCTAGCGAGCATGTTGGCATGTGCCAATGGCATGCGGGGGCCGTTAGGGCCGTGGCTTTGGTAGAAAAGCCGCTAGCGAGCATGTTTGGCATGTGCCAATGGCATGCGGGGCCGTTAGGGCCGTGGCTTTGGTAGAAAAGCCGCTAGCGAGCATGTTTGGCATGTGCCAATGGCATGCGGGGCCGTTAGGGCCGTGGCTTTGGTAGAAAAAGCCACTAGCGAGCATGTTTGGCATGTGCCAATGGCATGCGGGGCCGTTAGGGCCGTGGCTTTGGTAGAAAAAGCCGCTAACGAGCATGTTTGGCATGTGCCAATGGCATGCGGGGCCGTTAGGGCCGTGGCTTTGGTAGAAAATCCGCTAGCGAGCATGTTTGGCATGTGCCAATGGAATACGGGGCCGTTAGGGCCGTGGCTTTGGTAGAAAAAGCCGCTAGCGAGCATGTTTGGCATGTGCCAATGGCATGCGGGGCCGTTAGGGCCGTGGCTTTGGTAGAAAAGCCGCTAGCGAGCATGTTTGGCATGTGCCAATGGCATACGGGGCCGTTAGGGCCGTGGCTTTGGTAGAAAAAGCCGCTAGCGAGCATGTTTGGCATGTGCCAATGGCATGCGGGGCCGTTAGGGCCGTGGCTTTGGTAGAAAAGCCGCTAGCTAGCATGTTTGGCATGTGCCAATGGCATGCGGGGCCGTTAGGGCCGTGGCTTTGGTAGAAAAAGCCGCTAGCGAGCATGTTTGGCATGGTTGCCATGGTGCGCAGAGTGCGGCTTGGTTTGGCATGGTTGCCATGGTGCGCAGGGTGCGGCTTGGTTTGGCATGGTTGCCATGGTGCGCAGAGTGCGGCTTGGCATGGTTGCCGTGGTGCGCAGTGTGCGGCTTGGTTTAGCTGGTTTGGCATGGTTGCCATGGTGCGCAGAGTGCGGCTTGGTTTGGCATGGTTGCCATGGTGCGCAGAGTGCGGCTTGGTTTGGCATGGTTGCCATGGTGCGCAGTATGCGGCTTGGTTTGGCATGGTTGCCATGGTGCGCGATGCGGCTTGGTTTGGCATGGTTGCCATGGTGCGCGATATATGCGGCTTGGTTTGGCATGGTTGCCATGGTGCGTAGAGTGCGGCTTGGTTGCCATGGTGCGCGATATGCGGCTTGGTTTGACATGGTTGCCATGGTGCGCAGTATGCGGCTTGGTTTGGCATGGTTGCCATGGTGCGCAGAGTGCGACTTGGTTTGGCATGGTTGCCATGGTGCGCAGTGTGCGGCTTGGTTTTGGAATTAGGGTTCTATGTCGAAAACCCTAATCTGGTATTTTGAAAAAATACCCTATTTATTATTTACACCTGAGTTAAATGCTCTTAGTTAATGTGTTGCGGGTAACACTAGGTCATGGGGTTTTATGTTTTTACCCCTTGTTTAGAAACCACCATCAACAGTACCTGCACAATTACGCAATATCAAGCTCACTTTGGGGGTCTCCTAAACTCTGAATGGCGTGCATCAAGTAAACTGTTTTATTCACACGATCCCGAACAATTAATATCACTACAAAACTGATGACTCAAACTGACAGTTCCTCCAAGAAAAATTAAATCAATCTGAAAAACCAATTTGAGAGATTTTTCAGATTGATTTAATTTTTCTTGTTACAAGAAAGGTAAAGTACAAGACTATTTAAACAACTATGAACCGCCAACTTGTTCAACCGGTTACTAATGTACACTCTCACTTGTACATGTCAGTTATGACACGCTGACAACACACACTTACTAACACACACAAAGCATGAATAGAAATCTATTCTCTGACAGTTTTAAGCGATTCTATTTTAAGTTGGCTCAATTAGCTATATAGCTACGAAACTGTTACCAACTCTGTTAACATATTTTTGGTTATGAATTGGGCTATCGTTAATAAATTGAGATTTTTTTGTTGGTTATAGTTAACATGGGTTATGGTTAATAAAAGCATGGGTTATATTTAAGAAACGTTTTATTGAATATATTTATATCTAGGTTATTATGCAACTGTGTATATCCGCTGTATATTTTGTTGAATCACCTTCATCTTAAACGATAACAACATTGAATGTATCCAGGTGCATCCTTAAGGGATTTTTTTTTTTGTTGCTAGATCATATTTGATCAAATAATTGGTCCTATTCTAACGGGAGAACTGTTTGCTTGTGTAATAATCCTTTGTTTCTCTATGGGTTTCTGACATTTTTGTAAAATAATTGGTCTTGTTCCAACGGGAGAGCATTATCTCTGTGTGATAATCCTCTTTGTTTTTTTATAGATTTCCGACATTTTTGTAAATATTTTCAAAATAAAAAAGATAACTGATAACATTTTTGGAGCTCAGCTTGTTACTAGGCTTCCATCCAATTTCTTACCAGTTGATAGTCTTGCTTATTTGTAATCTATAATATTTTTGTAAAATATAAATAAAATAAAAAAGATAAAAATTTCCTCATTAAAGATTAAAAAAAGAAAAAAGAAAAAAGAAAAAAACATGGTTAAACTACTGTTTGTGGACATCATATATTATTAGGAGATATGCATATTTCCTAACTAACATATTTCCTAATCATATATATATACATTATATGTACAAATATGCATATCTCCGCGGTACTTATATTCTCAGCGGTACTTTCAGATCCAATCTGATCTAGCATTAATTTTTGATAGTCACCCTCTTGTTTTTGTTCCTCCTTTTATGAAGAAAATCTCCAAATGAGCTTTGCTTAAAAATAAAGAAAAGAATTGATCTACATGGAGATCTGTTCCCTTTATTTCTGTTTATCCTATTCCCTCTAAGAGCATCTCCAATGCAAGAGGTAGAGGTCTTAAATTAGCATGACACATAGGATTTAATATTTTTTTCACCAAAATTTCATCTCCAATGCAAAGGTGAGGGTCATAGGTAAGATGACATGGCTAAAGTTGGGGTAAGGGAGAAAGTCTAAATAAGACTTTCTTCATGACCTTGGGTCATAAGTCCACATCATCTTTTGTGTCTAGATTTAGACAAAAAGTGTAAGATACGACCTTGGGATTGAAGATGGATTTTAGGTAGTGAGCCTTTCTCTTTATTAGTTTTTGTCCTATAGTAAATGACCTACAACCAAAAGGTATAAATAAGACATCCACATAGGATGACCTTGACCTCTAGCATTGGAGATGCTCTAAAAGTATCTCCAATGGAAAGTCGATGTGTTGCCTAGTACGGGGTTGTTTAACCTTTGTCTAATATAATAGAAATTGATCTACTTGACACCTGACAGCAAGTGAGTCCCTTTGGCTCCCTTTTATGCACTGTCTTCATCACCACTTTTCTCATTAGGCGCATGTGGGGTAGAGAAAACCTTGGGAGAAAAAATGATGAAAATGGTGAAAAAGTTATAATTAGATCGTTTAGTTATTTTTGTATCGAGAAAATAAAAAGGTTTAATGAGTGATTGAACCAAATGGTCAATCCTGTACTGTCTAGTTTTGGTACACTTTTGACTGCTTCACATAACAAACGGTCAAGTACATCTTCAATTTTGTTAGCTTCACTAAGCGACTTTGAAACTATCGGTGGTAATCAAATTGTATATAAACTCAGTAAAAATCAGTGCAATTCATCCAATAGAGTTGCAGAGAAAAATAAATTGTAAACCATGGCTGATACACAAGGTAGTGATCTAAGTCATAGATGGTCTCTGAAGGGAAAGACTGCCCTTGTCACTGGTGCAACCAAAGGGATTGGACACGCAATAGCGGAGGAGTTGGCTGGATTTGGTGCTGCTGTTCATATCACTGCTCGAAATGAAAATCCTATTGAGCAGTGCTTGCGAAATTGGAGAGAAAAAGGTTATACGGTAACTGGTTCAGTCAGTGATGCTACGGTTCCAGCTGATAGAGAGAAGTTAATCAAGACTGTTTCCTCTATTTTTGGGGACAAACTCAACATCCTTGTAAGTGTTTACAACTGCTTTTGTTGGCTAACCAATTATTTGAAATTAATTACAACTGCGTCCAAACAAGGGAGCCTTGTTTTTAATTCATTGTTTGTCTGGTTCGGTGGATTTTTTTCCCCCTTCTTATCTTTAATCCTGGCTCGGTAATTATTTGACTGATGAGAGAGTCTATATACTGGCATAGGTTAACAACGTTGGGATGGCTGTGTACAAAGATACCGTGGATTACACAGAAGAGGATGACGCCAAAGTTATGGCTTCTAACTTCGACTCTGGATACCATCTATCAAAATTGGCACACCCCCTCCTAAAAGCCTCTGGTTCAGGAAGCATTATCTTCATTACATCTGTTGGTGGCGTTGTTGCTCTCCAGAAGGTGTCCAGTTATGCAGCATGCAACGGTATATTTGAAATTTTATTATGCTGATTTGTCAGTTATGTATGCAAACCTCATTGCTGTTGAAAGATTAATTTGTATTCTATTTGAATCAGCGGCTATCAATCAACTCACAAAGAACTTAGCTTGTGAATGGGCGAAAGATAAGATTCGGGCCAACAGTGTTGCACCATGGTTTATTAAAACGGAGCTTGCAGAACAGAATCTGCAAGTAGAAGGGATTGAAGAGTATATCATAGCTAGAACTCCTATGAGGCGTCTTGGGAACCCAAATGAGGTTTCATCTCTTGTGGCATTCTTATGCCTCCCTACTGCTTCGTACATCACTGGCCAAGCCATTTGTGTCGATGGTGGATTTACCGTAAATGGTTTCTTCCCTATGCATGATTGATTAGTGGAAGAAACCTCCTGAAAAATGTACTTGATTTTCATCTTGGTGGGGATTTATTTGTACTTTTAATGTATTTGAAATTTATGTACGGTAATAAAAACTGAATCTTATCGTGTTATGCTTTTTCTGTGTCTAGCGAGGTGTATTTGTTGCGTGTTTATACGTCCAACTTGGACTACAAATTAAAATGCATTCTGATCTGCATCACCTGCAAGTCTATACTCCAGTCTTTCTTCTTGTAATGCTAGTTCTTAAAACATTCAACAGTAGAACAAATGTATGTGTAAGCATCCTTCCAGTTCCAATAAGTGTTACAAAAGGGTGCTTGGTAGCCACTTAATAAAGAAAACAAGAATCATTAGATGTATATGCGGGAGGATCTATGGACACACTTATATGGACAAGGTCGGACAAGATTTGCTCCACTTTCTCCGCCAAACTCAAACGACAATGAATTTAAGTCTAATAATTTATTGATATGCTCTTATTATAAGACTTTACATTCACTACCAAAAATGAATGCAATTAGAGATAGCAAACCTGACCATCTATTGATCTTAATTTCAACCGTTAATTTTGAACGGCTAATATTTAAAGGGGTAGATGGTGGTTTTATACATTTTGTGAGCAACCACTTACTCATCCTCCTCCTCCTTATCAGTGCATATGGGTTAAGTTTGTTCCTCCTAAGACTCATACTTTTATGTGGATGGTCGCCAAAAATGAAATACCTACATCTGACAACCTAATTAGAAGGGGTGTCCCAATTCAGAACATCATGTGCTCACTCTGCAGCTCCGCACCAGAATCAGTCGATCACCTTTTTTGGCATTACAGATATGCTCACAAAATTTGGTCATATTTCATTGGAGGATATAATGTGAGATGGGTCCAGGAAGGAACAATAGAGGCACAACTTCAATCGCAGGGTGAGGGCCAACAATAGATGGAAATCTAGAAGAGGAAGAAATATAAGAAGAAAAATCTGGCAAGTCCTTATTTTTGCAATTGTTAAAGCAATTTGGGAAGAGAGAAATCGCAGGGTGAGGGCCAATAAACCTCCAAGGACCAATAAATCATAAATGAGGTTAAGGCTTTCATATTTCACTGGGGAAATTAGAGAAATGGTTATGGGGATCTTCTTTTAGAGACCTAGTAACTCATTGGAAAGTTATGGTAGATAGAATGTAAACTATAACTATCAAAAAAATGGGGACCTTTTGGTCTTTTTATATTTTATTTTTATACAATTTTAACCTTACACTTCAAATAAAAATAATAATTTTTTTGCCGAACACCCTTTAAAGCCCAGTTACTGTTGACTTAGCTTAGTGGTTAGTGGTGGTAACTTGTTAATTTTATTGTAAAAACTCACTACTAGATCGTGGCTCTTCTTCGGCACACCGAAAAGTATTTTATTTCATTGGTGGTGAAAGAGATAGTCGTAATGTTCTCCTTTTAAAAGGGAAACCCACATTAGTGTCTCAAGGAACTCGTAACGAAATTGGCAATAAGTGGAGCGCCCTCATTCTTATATTGAATAATCACATGCTTATAAAATAATCTATGTGGGACTATTTATCTCGAACATGCCATCTTCACGTGTAGGGCTCTTTGAGCCCTCTACATCGTGGACCGTTCATGCATTCATTCAAAATCTTGATCAAAGATTCATTCAGCGTCTTGATCAAAGAGCAACAACTGATTATTTACCATTAAAGTATTGTCTTGAGAGTACTCTACATCGTGGACCACTCATTCATTCATTCAACGTCTTGATCAAATATTCATCCAACGTCTTGATCAAAGAGAAACAACTGATTATTTATTGGTAAATCGGTAAATTCTTGGCTTGATCAAAGATTCATTCAAAATCTTGATCGAAGGGCAACAACTGATTATTTATCGGTAAAGTCTTGGCCATCGGTTAGTATTGGCACTTGGGCTTCCAACTCATAACCAAGTGACAATGAGTGGAGCGGCTCTCATGCTTATATTGAATAATCATGCTTAGGAAATAGTCTATGTGGACTATTTATCTCCAACATGCACCTGCACGTGTAGGGTTCTTTGAGTCCTCTACACAGTGGACTCCTCATGTTTTAATTCAACGTCTTGATCAAAGAGCGGAAACTAATTATTTATCGGTAAAGTCTTGGACATTAGTTAATATTAACACTTGGGCTTCCAACTCAAAACCAATTTGCAATGAATGGAGTGTCCCTCATGCTTAGAAAGTAGTCAACGTGATACTAATTATCTTCAACATGCCCCCCTCCACGTGTAGGGCTCCTATACCGAGTCCTCTACATCATGGACCCTCATGCTTATATTGAGTAGTCATGCTTAGGAAGTATTCTATATTGGACAATTTATCTCCAACATGTCTCCTCCACCTGTAGGGCTCGTGGACTGTTGTATGGTTTCCCTTCCTTCTACATGTAGGGCTCGAGGATTGCTACATACGTAACCTTCCATCTTTGGTCATCCTTTCTTGGGTCATATTGGGTCATACTTCTCATACAGGGCCTAGCTATTACACAATATTAGCACGTGGGTTTCCAACTCAAAACCAATTCGCAATGAGTGCAGTGGTGCTCTTGCTTATATTGATTAGTCATGCTTAGGAGGTAGTCTATATGGTTAGAAGCGTAAAACGTGTCGGCGCAACACATCCCAATCCACGAAACGATGTGCTTAACATGTTGTGTGTCGGGTTGTGTTGTGTCGGAAATTAAGGCGTGTTGTGTTGTGTTGTGCCAAAAAATAAACGTGTTGTGCTGTGTCGGGCACATTTATATTATGTTTCCAAATATTTAGGTATTATATGTGTTGTTGTTACAAAAATATATAAGTCCACATAGCGATGATAAAATGTTAAAATTGGCTAGAACAAAGACTTTTTTATGAAATAAACACAAAGCATGATGTACTGTGTCATATTATATAGTGTTTTATGCATATTATGACATGCTTATTTAACGTGATGTGTTGTGTCACATGCTTATCCGTACCGCGAGCTGTGCTATTATGCCGATTAATCTAGGCCAGCCTAATCCACGAACCTAATGTGTATTGCCGTGTGGGGCTAAGTCATGTGCTGAGCTGGACTGTGCTAAAATTTTAGGGTGTTGTTCTGGATTATTTATTTTCTAACGGCAAGTACCTAACATCCTAGTACATGCTTAGACTTACGGTTGTACTTGTACCAATCATAAATTTTTCGCTCATGTACCTGCCAAGACTGTCTTTATTATTATTCTTTTCATACCATCTCCTAATAAGGTCCTACGGTCCTACCCACAGAGGAACTGTCATTCTAACTATAATTTTCGTGGAAATTCATCCAAAAACAGAATTGGAGTGGGAAAAAGTAACCTTTGTTTTGACAATATATCTAGGTACAATCTGCTAGTATCACACTGAGTATACTCACATGGTTGATTGGCATAGACTGCAGGTAATCAATAGATAAGTAATAATGATGTGCAGAGGTGATCCTAGCTAGTTGGAGTAGACCTGCATCTTTGTATTCTAAATTAAAATTTTAAGCTTATGCTACTCAACCAACAGTCTCTATACAAACAGGCACTCGCACTTGAATGAATAAAGAACCAAATTTTCCAAAGTTTTTCAAAAGAGTGCTTGTTTATAAAGCTTTTCCAAAGCTTCCCCATTTCTATTAACTACTTTCAAACATTCCTTGTATTCCAGCCATAATTTCAGTCTAGGAAGAGGTACAAATCTTTTATTCTTCTCTCATTTCTTACAAGTTTTACTTCAAAGATTTCATTTTGCTTTCTCTAATAGTAGTTTTGACACTGGGTATAATTTTGTTGGCTAAATATCTGATCTTGAATGGATTTTTTCTCAATATATAGGGTTTTTGTTATATATTGTGATATTTCTACGAAAATGTACCTCAGATTCTTGTGAAACAGTATCGATTTGTTTCTCTTGCTTTTGCTTTTATTGTTGGTTATTGAATTTTGGAAATGCAATTTCTATTTCTATTTCTATTTCTATCTTAATTTTTTTTTTTTTTTTTTTTTTTTTTTTTTTTTTTTTTCTTTGAATGCAGATTTTAATTTATTTCGCCGGGTATCATGTCACAAACAATAGCTTCAGGTCTACAAATGTTGGTGCTGAAACCCACAGTTTCTGCGGATTCTTCATGGAAGATGAGTTATTCGAGTGCTGCAGTTTTTGGTGCTAATTCATACTCTATGCTCTCAAGGGCTTCATATATTTCATCAGTAAAACCTTTGTCATGTAACAATACTTCTAAGCCATCTAAATCCAATAAAGTCATCAAAAGGGAAATGTCTCAATCTCCTGAGACCAAACCTACTCTTCCTGGTTTGCCTATTGATTTAAGAGGTATATGAATATTCTTAAGAATTTTTATTTATTTTTTGTTATGGCTTTTTATTGAGCCTTTATGGCTAGACAAGTCTAGTCGTCTTAGCAATGTTAAGTTCTCATCAGGTTTTGCGCGGATTACATCGCATCCTAATTCTTTTTGGTACATTATAGTAAGTAGTGATTATTAAACTGACATTATTCAGGTAAAAGAGCGTTTATAGCTGGAATAGCTGATGAAAATGGGTATGGATGGGCGATAGCAAAATCTCTGGCTGCAGCAGGTGCTGAAATTTTAGTTGGTACATGGGTGCCTGTACGTCAACTACTCGACCCTCCACCGACTTCTTATGTTTTTAGTTTTTAGTTTTTACTCATCTTCACCATTTACTTTTTTTGCAAATTTAATTCTGACAAAATGCTTATTCTGTTATAGGCAATGAATATTTTCGAGACCAGTCTACGCCGTGGAAAGTTTGATGCATCTCGCGTGTAAGAACTTTCATCCATGTCAACCGCAGGTTTATGCTTTACAATAGGATGTTACTAATGGAAAATTTGATGTTTCACAGTTTGCCAGATGGTTCACTAATGGAAATTACTAAAGTTTATCCATTAGATGCTGTTTATGACAACCCTGAGGATGTACCCGAAGATGTAACTACTGCAAAGCTTGCAATTCATGTTTACTATAATTTAACCTTGAGGAGGTGAAATTAATTATATCCTTCGGTTTGGTTTTTGCAGATTAAAGCGAATAGGCGTTATACAGGATACTCTAACTGGACCGTTCAGGTATTGTATTCTATTTTACTCTCTTCCTACAGTTGCATGAAAGTGATTGTGATATTGGATTATGTCAAGGTGGTCTGTTGTTCCATAGTTATAAGGGAAAATTGGGAATATGTCCCACTTTCACTAATCTGTTTGGGGATCTATCCCATAACGGAAAATATTAAGGAATCTATCCCGGAAAGAGAAAATAACCGTTAAAAGGTTAACATGCGACTCGTGTGGGGCTGCAAGTGTGGATCAGTGACATTTTTACCCCTCAATGTTTAGATTAATGGAACGATGAGCAGTCATTCAATTTCGTTCTTATGCGGCAAGATGTGAGTTTACATGGAAGTGTATGTATGAAATGGTTAAAGTACGAATTGAATGGCAACAGAATTATGGAGTTGCGTTGCTTCCCCCTACTATGGCTCAGTTATTTGTTTGGAATTTTGTTGTGTTACCCTGGTGCCAGCAATAAAAATTTGCCTGAATCGGTCAAGCTTGTTGTGCACAATAGCAGAAAAACATGGTGATGTGGTCGGACGTTGGTGTTAACACCGAATTCATAAAGATGGGACGACCAGCTAGGGACAATATCTTGCAAATTTCGTTGAGCTTTTTCAGTGATTGTGCCCTTAGAATTCGTGTTATGTTAAAATGCCTAAATAGATTGGTAGGGATGTGGTAGGGAAGTGGAAGATATACTTGTTGCTTGTTTGTTATTATCCGTTGAATGCTTCCAAGTTGTTTGAAAATATGCTTTAGAGAGATTTCACCTTGATGGAGAGAAAAAAAGAAGAAGTAGATTTGTTTGCCGTAATCACCTAACTCCAATTACTACGGGCCAATAGGCTCCTTCTCTCTCCCTCTGCATGTTTATTCATCTGCTGGAGTACATTTTTTTCAATTTTGATCCGTCCAAATTTCTTATAGTATCCTTGTACAAATCGATAGACAAACACAGTGTGGCTCATTTAAACATTGAGGGGTGAAAATGTCACTGATCCACACGTGCAGCCCCACATATGTGGGATATTAACCTTTTAACGGTTATTTTCTCTCTCCAGGATAGATTCCTTAATATTTTCCGTTATGGGATAGATCCCCAAACAGATTAGTGAAAATGGGACGTATTCCCAATTTTCCCTAGTTATAATGTCGCAAAGTTACAAATAAATTGTCAAGCAAAGCAAGTAAGGTTAATTTGTGGTATGACAGCATGGCTATAGTATAAGCTTTTTAGCTTTTGGTAACAAAAATCAGACTTGGTTGAATACTGGAGAGTAACTAATATCAAATATGTAACCTTCGGAGCAAGTTGGTTTGCAGTTACATATCATACAGTTGCACTATCTCTGGCTTCTTTCGCCTCACATGGCTATAAAATGAATGCAGGAAGTAGCTGAAAGTGTGAAGAAGGATTTCGGAACTATTGACATCCTTGTGCACTCCCTTGCCAATGGACCAGAGGTACAGTCTGGTTAAAGTTTCCTTTTATCCCAACCTGCATTTTATGTTGCCTTTAGACTCATGAGAATTTGTGAAACAGGTTAGTAAGCCTTTACTAGAGACATCAAGAAAAGGATATCTTGCAGCTATATCTGCATCCAGTTATTCCTTTGTCTCATTACTCAAGCATTTCGTTCCAATAATGAACCCAGGCGAGCGTCTAAATAAAGATCGGTTCAACTCTTTGATATTCCTTTCTTTTTTCTCTTACCTTCTTTTATTTGAGTAACTAAATAATATTACCTTGAATTTTCAATCCCCTTTGGTCCTGCAGGTGGAGCTACAGTTTCGCTCACACATAATGCCTCTGAAAGAATCATCCCTGGGTAGGTTTATTTAACTGCCTTGTTTACTCACAAATTAGCGGATAAACTCGTAAAGATAGATTTTACTATCGCCTGATTCTTGATACAGGTATGGTGGGGGCATGAGTTCAGCTAAAGCTGCTCTAGAGAGTGACACCAGGGTCAGTGTTTCTTATTAGCTAGCTAATATAAATGCCTTCTCTCCATCTTTCTGTCTCTCTATCTACCTCTATACCTTACACTTTCAGGATAAGGCAGTACTTGATCCACTTTCTACTTGATGCAGGTGCTTGCTTTTGAAGCTGGAAGGCGCTATAAAGTCAGGATCAACACCATATCTGCTGGTATGCCTATGTATTATATATATATATATATTTTTAAATTAGAATTATGATATTTCTTTCATTGCATGTAGCCTGAAGATTTTTCTTGTTTTTCCTCTACTTAAAACCGTCAGGTCCTCTGAGAAGCCGGGCTGCAAAAGCTATTGGCTTCGTTGACACGATGATAGAATACTCAATAAATAATGCACCGTTGCAGAAAGAGCTGGCAGCAGGTAAGCCATCAATAGTCTCCGTGATTTCTCTTTTCTTGTTTTCTACAATTCTTGCTAAGCATCTCCAAAATATTATGAAACAGATGAAGTTGGCAATGCTGCTGCATTCTTGTTATCACCGTTGTCTTCAGCTATTACGGGTTCAGTTGTTTATGTTGACAACGGTCTAAACGCAATGGGGATGGCAGTTGATAGCCCAGTATTTGGAGACCATAACATTCCAAAAGACAACTAGATCAGCTAGAGGGAGAAGATACTCTATATAATACCGAATGGACTAGAAGTGAGGTATTATTTTGATGAATATATCAAAGAGGGTGTTGCACTTTTCATATGTCCAAGAAAAAATATCCTTAACTTATCGTGTGTATTAATTTGAATGGCGGAGAACAAAATGTATGGGAGAGCTATGTTTAGGTTTTTCTTTTCTCATGAAATGAAAAAGTAATGTACTTAAAACTACCACAGGCACATTTGCCAAGCAGAAAATCATAGGTACTGCCACACCGAGTAATGTACTTAAATGTAGGAATTTTCGAATTTTCGAATGTACTTAAAATCATAGGTACTGCCACACCGAGCTGCACCTCACACATTTCCTTACTTTATCAACACTCCTCTTACAACTACCAGAGGCACATTTGCCAAGCAGAAAATCGTAGGTACTGCCAAAACCACGCCTGGCTCGCAGACCACGTCTACCAAGTGCACACTTGCCTCGTAGAAAACCTAAGAGTGAGATGTTGGCCGGGAAGGGACCTAAAAAATGGTGCAATTCCGGGGACTTACTCTTCCTTATCAAAATTCCTAAAGCAAAATTTAGGACTTTTGACAACCATTTTATACCTTTTTTTACCCACCACAGTAGACTTTTAGCTACGGTTTTGGTCAAACGAGGACTCATAGAGTCTAGTTGACTGACGCCATCGTACTAATGACCAATCAAAAACGGGAGTGCACTCCCACCGAGCACTCGAAAATGGTTTTGTTAACCATTGATTGACTCATGTTGACTAGATAACATGAGTCCAGTTGACTGTTCAATATTTCGAACCTACTATCGGTGCACTCCAAAAATCATTCTTTTTGTATTCATCATGCACTCGTGTGCATCGTCATTTCATGGACATATATAAGCCGTAGTTTTTTGGTCTTATTTTGCCCTTATGATCTTACTTTTTTGTTTTGGAATAGTTGACATTGGGGCACGCAAAATTTCGCCTTTTTATGTCATCTCCCGGCAATAATCTCCCTATATACTAGTATCACTAAATAGCTAGGGCTGAAACAAACCGGCAATGTTATCACTTACTTCCGAGTAAACACTTCCTTCTCACTAGAGATAACGCATCCTAAAGCTTGGAGTAGCATTAGAGTTTCAAAAGCAATCGGAGGTGTTGGCATTAGGGATCCTCATAAAGTTAATGTTTATATTCTCACAAAATTGTCTTGGAGGCTAATTAATAATCCAGATAACTTATCGGTTAGGATTCTCAGTGGAAAATATTTTTCAAGAACTCATCCTTTTCACAAAAATAGTGCGTATAATATCTCTTGGGTTTGGCATAGTATTAGAATAGGGTTACTGTAGGGATTAGTCGTGCACTACTATCCCGT
The DNA here is from genome assembly GCA_023531295.1 of Papaver armeniacum. NCBI lineage: Eukaryota > Viridiplantae > Streptophyta > Magnoliopsida > Ranunculales > Papaveraceae > Papaver > Papaver armeniacum. The sequence continues at coordinate 519,802 of JAJJWW010000271.1, read as the reverse complement.
TTGATTTTTGCGGAAAGTAGATAAGTGAGAAAACACACCTAACATAATAGAAATACTCAATAGAAAAGAACAAGCACACAACAATTTACGTGGTTCGGCAAGTTGCCTACATCCACGGACAATGAAGATTGTTTCACTATAATGATTCAAGAAGATTACACACTGATTTCTCACCAAGACCTTATAAATAAAGTCTAACTCACAACTCTCCGAACACAAAAGAAAGTTAACTCTCTTTATCTCTTGTCGCAGCTACCTGAGTTGTGAAACTCTGCGATGCCTTAAAGAAGATGTAAAATGATCCCTTTTATAGGCTCTTGCTTGCGATAATGGTCCTTGAAATAAGGAACAAATTCGTGTTGTACCAAAAACAGCTCCATACTTTCACATTATGGAAGTCTTATGTGTAGGCACATTTAATGTGTTCACATGTGGTGTACTTTTGTTTTGGTAAACAAAAGCAATTGTCTTCGCATCCTGTAGTTTTGTTTTGTTAAACAAAAGCTACCTCCACGTGAAAATTGGGACAATGAAACTTCCTAAGCATTACACTAATTATCATGCTAATAGTATCCTGTGTAGTTGGAATAGTTCCACAAATCTCCACCTTGTCTCAATTTTTAACGCCAACCATCATTTAATATTCATGAATTATCTCCACCTTGGCATGACAAATTGTGCCAAACTTAGTGTAACAAACTTCAATGTCTCTGGGCCATTACAGCGCCTTGCACCCACAGGTGCTTAATCTCCGAGGATGTTTATCAAATTTGAGCAATGCTCAAACTTGAATGCTGGTACCGTCTTGGTCATCATATCGGCTTCGTAACTAGGTATCGTAACCACATAGCTTTGACGTCACAGTAGATTTCGATATTTTCTTGAGAAATTCCCAAGTCACCAACTAGGCCTCATAACCACAGAGCTTCTTTGACAGCCTCTGTAACTTCCATATATTCAGCTTCTGTAGTAGACAAAGAAATTGTTGACTGCAACATAGAACGCCAACTAACTGGACCGCCAACTAAAGTAAACACGTAGCCTGTTGTAGACCGACGTTTATCCAAATCACCTGCGTAATCTAAATCCACATAACCTTTGACATAAGAAAACAAATTTGCATTTCTGGTACACCAAACCAACTTCAAATGTGTCGCACAAAAATCTCAAAATCCATTTCACAGCATTCCAGTGCTCTTTTCCTGGATTAGCCATATACCTACTAACCACACTGTCTGCCTGTGAAATATCTGGACGAGTGCAAACCATCGCATACATGAGACTACAAACCGCACTCGCATAAGTAACCTTGTTCATGTAATTGCTTTCCTCATTTGTTGATGGAGACATACTTGCTGACAGTTTCACATGAGATACTGAAGGAGTCACAACAGGCTTTGAGTTTTGCATTCCAAATCGTTTTACCACCTTTTGTAGATATTGCCTTTGACTAAGATAGACACATCCTGTATTTCTTTCTCTAAAAATCTCCATCCCAATAATTTTCTGTGCTGGACCCATATCTTTTATTCCAAACTCTCTACCCAATTCAAACTTGAGCTTATTAATTTCCCTCATGCTTTTAGCAGCAATAAGCATGTCGTCAACGTAGAGAAGTAAGAAAATATAAGAACCATCTTGTAGTCTCCTGAAGTATACGTAGTGATCGAATTCACTTCGTGTAAATCCCCGATCAAGCATGAAGTTATCAAATCTTAAGTACCATTGTCGAGGCGACTGTTTTAGTCCGTACAAATATTTCTTCAACTTGCATACTAAACTTTATTTACCAACAACTTTAAATCCTTCAGGCTGTGAAATGTATATGTCTTCTTCCAAGTCTCCGTGTAAGAACGCAGTTTTGACGTCAAGTTGTTCCAACTCGAGATCAAAATATCCCACCATAGCCAAAAGAACTCGAATTAAAGCATGTTTTACCACCGGAGAGAATACTTCATGGTAGTCAAAGCCTTCCAATTGTGCATAACATTTTGCTACTAATCGCGCCTTATATCGTACACTGTTTTTGGAGCCCGGAACACCGTCTTTCTTGGTAAAAATCGACTTGTTGCCTATAGACTTATTTCCATTTGGTAATGGTACCAATTCCCAAGTTTGATTTTTGCGAAGAGATTGAATTTCCTCTTCCATAGCAAATTTCCAATCCTTTACATGAGGATCCTTCAATGCTTCTTTGAAACTAGAAGGCGCTTCATCAAACATTGTTAATGCAAAAGCCGCAGTGTCTTGGAACCTTACTGACTTCATAATTGCTCTTCTTGGTCTGTCGTGTGCAATTGATGGTTGTTCTTCTTGTTGTTCTAGGTTATCTTCATTAGTAACATCCTCATCTATAAAAGTACTTTGCTGCGAATCTTCATTTATAGAATCATCTTGAGTATCAATCTCCAAAACTTGAGATCCACCATCTCTACTTGGATCCACCTTAGAGTCAACCACACCGGAGGATAACATCGGTGACTCATCGAATGTCCTCACCACAAATTTACCTAATTCTGGGTACCAGAACCTGTATCCCTTAACACCTTTTTGGTATCCCAAGAAAATTCCCTTCTTGGCTCTTGGCTCAAGTTTATTATTCTGCACATGGAAATATACAACACACCCAAAGATTTTAAGAGAATTTAACATTACAGGCTTCCCAGACAGTAACTCATATGAAATCTTGCAGTCTAAAGCCCTTGATGGTGATCTGTTGATGAGAAAACACGTCGTGATTAACGCCTCTGCCCAAAACTCTTCACCCAATTTAGCATTGGATAACAGGCACCGTGTTCTCTCCAATAGGGTGCGATTCATTCTTTCCGCCACCCCATTCTGTGTGGTGTCCCTTTCACTGTATAATGCCTTGCGATACCTTCCTTCTGACAATACTGTATAAACTGATCAGATTTATATTCCCCGCTATTATCCGAACGGAGACACTTGAGTTTCCTGCCAGTCTGCTTTCGGTCATCGCTTTCCACTTCAAGAAAATTTCAAAGGCTTGATTTTTATACGCCATGGAATAAACCCATACTCTCCGTGTATAATCATCAATGAAATAGACAAAATATCTTGATCCTCCAAATGAAGTAAACCTTGAAGGTCCCCATACATCAGTGTGAACATAATCAATTCGTTCCTTAGTGTTATGGACTGCACTTCCAAATTTGATTCGATGTTGCTTTCCAAAAATACAGTGCTCGCAAAACCCTAGTTTGATGGACTTAACACCAGTAAGCAGTCCTCGCTTGATTAATATAGTCATACCCTTTTCACTCATATGGCCTAACCGCATGTGCCACAGTCTTGTGTTGGATAACTCCGACTCTGCTGCCTGTGTTATAGCAGCTCCTCCTGTTACTGTGCTTCCATCAAGAAAGTACAGATTTCCTTGTTTGTTGCCGCGAATTAAAACGACCGCTCCACGAAGAACTTGAAGAACTCCATCCTTGACATTAATTTTATAGCCGTTTGAGTCCAACAATCCCACCGAGATAAGATTTTCACGAAGTTCAAGAATATGTCTAACACCTGTTAAAGTTCCTACAACACCATCATGCATCTTGATTCGTATCGTACCAATACCTACAGTTTTGCAGGCATGATTATTACCCATCAAAACTAAACCGCTGTTTAATTCTTTATATGTAGAAAACTAGTTCCTATTGGGACTCATGTGATATGAACATGCTGAATCAAGAATCCAATTATCCATAGTATTTTCGTGTGAAGTAACAGCTAGCACATCGCGTGAATCGTCTGAAGCAACTTCAGTAACCACCGCCGCTTCTTTAACCTCTTTCTTACCATTACTTTCCTTGAATTTAGGACAATCCCGCTTCATGTGACCTTTATCATGACACCAATATCATTCTAGACCCCCTTTAGGTTTGGATTTGAATTTAGATTTGCTATTGAATTTTCTTGGATTTCTTTCATTAGTTCTTCCGCTAACAAACAACCCGTCAGCTGGCCGCTCTAGATCCTTCTATCTAAATTCATCAGAGAGCAAGGATCCCGTGACATCATCAAGTTTGACAGTGTCTTTTCCATGCAACAAGGTGATAATTAAGTGCTCATAAGAAGAAGTAAGAGAACATAATAAAAGTAAAGCCTTATTCTCATCATCAATAATGATTCCGACGTTTAACAAATCAGTGAGTATTCTGTTAAACTCGCACAAGTGTTCATTAATATTAACACCTTCCTTCATCCGAAAATAATATAATTTCTTTTTCAAATGAAGCTTACTCGTGAGAGATCTCGCCATATAAAGCGACTCGAGTTTCTTCCATATTTTTGCAGCTGATGTTTCCTGTATCACATTATATGTGATCTCTTTTTCCAAGCATAGTCTGATGCTACTACATGCTTGAAGATCAAGATCCTTCCAATCTTCTTCTTTTACATCCTCGGGTTTCCCTGAAGACCCCAACAAAGTTTTATGTAAACCTTGTTGAATCAACATATCTTTAACCTGTACTTGCCACATGCTAAAATTAATTTTCCCATTGAATTTCTCCACCTCAAACTTTGGATTTGAAGTTTTTCTAAGTTTTGATGTCATTTTATTCTCTATCGATCTAAGTACTCGGCTCTGATACCAGTTGTAGGGAATAGTCTTGCACTACTATCCCGTTTGATTGTTGCGGAAAGTAGATCAGTGAGAAAACACACCTAACATAATAGAAATACTCAATAGAAAAGAACAAGCACACAACAATTTACGTGGTTCGGCAAGTTGCCTACATCCACGGACAATGAAGATCGTTTCACTATAATAATTCAAGAAGATTACACACTGATTTCTCACCAAGACCTTATAAATAAAGTCTCACTCACAACTCTCTGAACACTAAAGAAACCTAACTCTCTTTATCTCTTGTCGCAGCTACCTGAGTTGTGAAACTCTGCGATTCCTGAAAGAAGATGCAAAATGATCCCTTTTATAGGCTCTTGCTTGCGACAATGGTCCTTGAAATAAGGAAAAACTCCGTGTTGTACGAAAAACAGCTCCATACTTTCACATTATGGAAGTCTTATGTGTAGGCACATTTAATGTGTTCACATGTGGTGTACTTTTGTTTTGGTAAACAAAAGCAATTGTCTTCGCATCCTGTAGTTTTGTTTTGTTAAACAAAAGCTACCTCCACGTGAAAATTGAGACAATGAAACTTCCCAAACATTACACTAACTATCATGTTAATAGTATCATGTGTAGTTGGAATAGTTCCACAATTACAAGTGGCTAAAGCAAACAGTATTTGGCAAGTTGGTAATGGTAGAAACATTAATATATCTCTAGATAATTGGATTGCTGGAATGGTCAGTTGACTGATTGTAAAAATGAAGCTTTGAAGTATGTCTCTGATCTTATTGGTGTTGATGGTGGCTGGGATTTGAATTTGATTGATTCTGCTGTCCCTTCTGAAATAACTAATAAGATTAAGTCTATTTCTACTAATGTCAATAGTCAAGATAAGGTTTGATGGAAGGGTAGTAGAAATGGTGAGTTATCAACAAAAACATCTTATAGAATATTAGCACTTGAACAATCTAGTGGATTAGATGAATTTTGGTTGAAATTTGGCATTTGAATTTACTTCTAAAGTAATTTTGTTTGTTTAAAAAATGGCGGAAGATATCTTCGTAAAAATTGCATGATGTTTTAGGTTATTTTGATCCTTATTGTATGCTTTGTATGGATGATATTCGAGAATCTTCAAAACATCTTTTTATGGAATGCAGTTTTACAAAAGAAGTATGCTTTAGTTTAGGAATTAAAATGCCAGGTGCTCATAATGATTTTCTTACATTGGTGAAGTCTTTTTTTATATCTCCGTTTGAGGAGTGGAATGAAGTTTTCAGTATTATATGTTGGAAGATATGGAATTACAGGTACATGGTAGTGTTTCAGGGAGAAAAAACCAAATTCGATAACATGTATAATTTTGATTAAAAACGCTATAAATGAATGGGGGTCAGTAATGAAACAAGAAAAAGTGTTTACAATAAACAGGGATTTCCATAGTGTTAGAGGCAAGAATCCCCTTCCACTAATACAAATAAACACGACAAGAAGTGTTCATGCAGATGTTTCTTATGATGAGAACACGGGAGAATTCGGGGTTGGTTTACTATTGTGGATTAATCATCATATTATATATATTAAAGTTTTTGCAGGATTCACAACAAGTTCAGAATGTGGAGAAACGCTCTCAGTTGTGAATGGAGAGCTGAAACTACACGACTTTCAGGTGTACAGTGACTATAGGAATGTGATTAATTTGTTGTGTAACAAACTTTCCAGTTGTGAATGGAGAGCTAAAGTGATTCTATCAGATATGTGAAGGTTCTTTTGGGGACTAATGTTTAGGGATGTGTATGTAAATAGAAGGCTAAATAAAGAAGCTTATTGCCTAGCTAAATGGGAAAGGCGTAAAAAGGGTACTTTTGGTGTAAGTAATTTCCTTCATAATAGCCTAAAATGTGATGTAATTAGTGCTCTGGCCTAAGGATTTGATATCTTTGTATATAACTTTCCTCAGCTTCTAATGTATTTTGGGTTTTATTAAAAAATAAGACTAAAGATAACATACAACTAGGGAAAAAATTAAGATAGCAGTACATAAACAACCAGAGATGCCAATTCAACTCAACTTGTTGTTAACTCATTGCACTCTCAATCTCCCGGCCCCATATGGGAATCAAGGAATGGCCAACTTGTTGGCAGACGAATCCTAGTTATATGCTGGGGCCTGGGGGTATATTTTAAAAGATAACTAGTTAAGGATTTATTGATAAACACATAAGTTACAAGGTACATAATAAACCAGAGTTGCGACAAAGGAAGAATAACTTTCACAGCGTAATATAAACATAGTCTCTAGAAGGAACAGATGCACAAGCAGAGTCATAAAGTGTATAAAAACAAAAGGGTAATTATCAAACTTTGTGCATAGAAGTTTACACGTTCATAGACCAAGGTACTGGGTTTTCGCCGCCTACTAGTAGCAATTGTTCTAGTCGTTGAGGAAATTCAGTTATTCTTGCACTTCCACGTCCTTCTCAATTAATCATAGGTAAGGTGGTTAATGACTTGCTTTGGAAAAGAAAGAAGCTGCCAAATCGAAGACTTTCATCGTAGTATAATCGACATAAACTCTGAATAGCAGGGAGTCATTGCCACTTTTTTTTACAAATAAATCCTTCACAATCCTAATGCTTATAGTTATAAATACAAATAAATAAAAATCATTATCAAACAATTTGCAAGAAACTAGAAGGAATTCTAGCAACAAGCTGGGATCCAATCCCTTTCTAAATAACAATAACCCCTTATAGTTATTGTTACTATTTTTGTTATTTAGTTGTGATTTTCGTTATTCGATTAGAGTTCATAGACAACATTATTGAGTGGAGGTCAAATACAAAATTAGATAACCTCATCAGGTTGGTAAAGATATTAATACCGGAAAACTTATGAAACTGACTGTGCCTACCACTCTGAAATTTGATGTAGCTGCGAAGAAGCATTTTGCTATCTCATATTACCTGCATTAAGGTAATATAAGGTTTGGGGATAAAGAGGGGGTAAGAACAACTTTTGGAGTGCATTAATAGTGCGTTCGAAATAATGACCAGTCAACTGGACTCAAGTTCACTGGTCAACACTACTCAGTGAACGTTCAACAATACATTTCGAGTGTCAAGTAGGAGTGCACCCGAGTACTTGGGTCAGTCAACTGACTCAATTTTCGTAGTAACCTGGTCAATATTATGATAGAGTCCTTGTTTGAGCAAAAGCGTTACGAAAAGTCTACTGCAGAGGGTTAAAAAAGTATAATACCGTTGCCAAAAGTCCAAATGTTGTTTTTGGAGATTTTGATTCGGAACAGTACATGCCCTGAATATCACCTTTTTTTTTTTAAGTTCTTACGTGTCTCCACCTTGGCAAGATTTTTAGGACAACTTCAACTTCACTATTCTCTAATTTCTCCACCTTGGCATGAAATCTAAACATTCACCTTCCACGCCTTCGTATTCTACTGCCTTCAATTACCCGTAGGTGAAAATCATCCGTAGATGCTTCAATTCCACTTAAGGACTTCAATACTTCACTCACCCGTAGGTGCCAATCATCCGAAGATGTTTCAATCCCTCAAAGGGCTTCAGTTCTCCAATCATCTAATGATGCCTTCATACTTCAATCTTCCCAAGATCCTGTAATGGTACAATTTCAAAAAAACTTGTCTAAGGTTCAAAACTTCAAATGTGTCGACCGACACCAACACACCATAAGGTGTTTCAAGTTCCTTTTAAGGATGCAATGTTCTTCAACATGTGCTTCACAAATTCGATCCCATGGTCTTCGCACATTTTTTTCAACTTGTAGGATATAGTCTTTGACTTCAACTCACCACTTCACTTGTCAAATTTGAGCTCTTCCTCCATCTCACTTCTTCAAATTCCAAAACTTTGCCTTTGAATGCGGAGTTCAATATTTCATCACATGCAAATATATGGTGTACCCCCATACCTACGAAATTTTCTTCAAAAGATGAAATAATTCATTATAAAGATGCAGTCTTTGTAAGTTCCCAAACATATGTGTGAACACATTCCAGTATTCCATATGTGGTGATATTCATGATATTTTCATATCTTCAAAAAACTAGAACTTTTTACTCCAACTCCAAGCTTGATTCTTTCTCTACCTTCACACAATGTTCGCAAAATCCTAAGCTGCATGATTCTGCGTTCTTCAACTTCATGCCTTAACTGCATGAATTAGTCTTCAAACGTATTAGATTGCGCACTATCTAACACTTCTACTTCCATATTCAACAATACAAATTTCCATCTCTATAGAATGCCTATGATAAAAGCATTCAAAAACTCAAAATTCTACATCATCACTAGATTTGCGTTTTTCAATGTTCACGTCTGAACTTGAAACTTCTTTCCTTGTTTTCCAATGCCTTCCCTTACCACAAAAGACAACTCAATTCACATACCGCGTTCTTCAAAAAGTTTGTGATTTCTTCACTTAACTATATACTTCACATGTAGTATTGTACCTTACAATTGTGAAGTGCCACAATGTTATCTTGTTCCTTGCAAACGAGTTTTCACCTCAAAAAACGGAAACATATCCTCACGACCTATATGTTTTTCCACCACGGTCTTGCACTTCTTCAACTTGATGACTTCAAAAGGTAAACATATTCATTCTCCGTCGAATATCATCAAAACAACAAAGGTAACAAGCCACCTAGTCCCTCTTTCAAAACATAGTAAATCAAAGAGGTGTATGCAAACATTCGAACGGATGATTCAAAACGTACCATATTTGTGGTGTTCAATGGTTAAAAAAAAAATTCTCATGCATTGTTGTGGAAACAACAAAGTCTTGCAGAAATCCAATGCTCATAAGCTTACTCTTCAAGTAAGTTTCACACTCAACACATTCAAACAAACCCTTCTTCAATCACATGCCCAAGAGGCATATGGCAAAAATTGTGTCGACTTCATCTTCAATCACTTCTCTTCAAAACAGAATAAGAAACTACAGCTCCACCACACACAATATCTCCATATAGGAAATCCAATTTCCGCGTCTTCAATCGATCATCAATAATGCAATATGCTTATAGCCACCTGCCTCAAGCACTTCTTGGTAAAAATCAAACTCTTCAACCGGAATTTATCAATTCTCTACTAGTGCCATCACAACACTAAGACATTCAAATGATCGATAATTCTGAAATGAAACTTACTAATAGGTTGCGGCAATCCTCGATACACCATGAAACCAAGGAAAACTTGATTTTAACTTCTTCTTTAATTCTTTCGACTACGTCGAGGACAACATGAACGAATTGATGACAACCACTAACATTCACAATTGTTCCCCCTTGGTACTTCGAAAAATTCAAAGGATCTTTGAGGAATTCAATTTTTGCATCTTTACCTCTTCCAACGTATAAACCATTCAGCTTGTACTTCAAATAAAACACTCTTGTTTCCTTGCAACTTGGCTTGCAAAACAAGCACATTCGAACGTAAAATCAAAAAGGTATTCCCAAATAGTCCACAAAAGTCTCAAACAAGCGAGGTAAAGAACAAAAACCAACCAAACACCTTTCTCAAAACTAGTTAATAAGGTTATGGAATTACTTACTCGAAGCTATGAAAAATACATAGGTTTTATGCCTCAAGAAGTATACCAAAGTCAAATCCTCCCTTCAAGTAGAGATTCAACTTCAAAAGTGTATCAATCAACAATCAATGAAGGTGAAACACTTCAAATACATTCGTTTATGAGAAATTGATACTTCAAACGGTTCTTGTCAAATCAGAAAATCCACCTCTTCAACTTGATGTAATTCAAACGACCTTGTCTCTAAGATTCTTCACATGAGGCTACACAATGATTTTCTGAATTCCAAGGTAACTCTGATTTCAAACCGACATAACTTGATTTTGCAACATACCTATTGATGCATCTTCTTCTAGGCTTTTACTTCAATCTCTAAGGATGTCTTCTTCCACAAATCCACTGCTAATTCAATACACCATGTTTTCTGACGGAACTGTTACAACCTTGCACCATAGTTCTAAAATTGTCACCAATCTTCACCACAAGTTTTCAGAACTATTACGATTCTTCTACCATAAATTTCAGTCAAAACAAGTCACGTCGTCTTTGTGTTCTTCTTCAAAATTGACATCTTCTTTGATATCTTCACATAGGTTTTCTGACCCAATTCAAACGAGCAAACCCTAGATTTCAAGAACCTAGACCTAAGCTCTGATACCAGTTTGTTGTGCCGATAGGTTCATATTGTTCCTCAAGGCATTCCAGGATCTGGCATCAGAAACAGAAAAAACTACACATTCAATGGAAGCTAATGCACATATAACACACAAGACACAGAGATTTACGTGGTTCGGCAATGGCCTACGTCCACGGGCAGCAGAAATTCACGTCATTCATATATCAGAGAATACACAATGCACATGACACTCAGCACCCGTTCGTCTTCTTCACATTCTCTAAGATTCTTCACATGAGGCTACATAATGATTTTCTGAATTCCAAGGTAACTCTGATTTCAAACCGACATAACTTGATTTTGCAACATGCCTATTACTTCTCTTCTTTGTGAGGAGATGTCTACAACCTAAGGGTTTAGACAATACTAACGTAGATGATGTAGATACTTATAACCTAAGACTTATGACTTTATTTATAGGCTTACAATACTTCGATTAGGAAACCAAACTTTACTCTAATTTAGGAAACCTAAACAAGCTAAGATAGGAAACCCTTGTTTAGATAGAAGTCTAAACACAATTCTAAAAATCAGTCAACACTGATTTAGGAAATCAAACTGATGTTTCCTAAAATCGAGCCAATATCCAACAACGTGGCCAACAACTCTTCATATAGACACAACTGTTACAGTTGACACACTCAAGAGGGATCAACTATTACAGTTGACCCAAATACAATTTACTATTTAATCTTCGGCTGACACACAGTTGAGGCTGTGTCAATAAAAAAGAGTGGAGAGAGAAAACTTCTTTATTATCACAACCAACCATATGTGAAATGGTTTGATTAAAGATGCCCGAGCAAAAATAAGTTCCGCATAGCAGAGAGTCATTGCCACTTTTTTGTAAAATAAATCCTTAACATACAAACGAATCCTTAACATTTCTTTATTGTTTTTGTTATTCAGTTATTATATTTGTTATTCGATTAGAGTTCATAGCCAATTTTATTGAGTGGAGGTCAAAATACAAAATCAGATAACCTCATAAGGTTGGTAAATTGATTAATAATAGTAAACATGAAAGAAAAATTGCGGAACTGACTGTGCCTGCCTCTATGAAATCCGATATAGCTGCGAGGAAGCATTTTACTATCTCATGTTGCCTGCATTAAGGTAATAGAAAGTTTGGGACTTAAGGGTGGGGAATGAGCAGACAACCAAGAATGTTTCTTCAGTTTAGGGATTGAAAGGAGCGAAGACCACAACTGAGTTGTGCCCGCCAAAGCCAAATGAGTTAGAAATACCTGCAGGTAATGAACTTAAACAACTTAATCACCAACGTAAGCTATTCGAACACGAAAAAAAGAAAATGGTTTTGCGCCATATTGGCATTTCAGTGTCGCAGGTTGATACATACCAACATGGACTTCATGCTGCTTCTTCACATTTGGAACGGTGTCGATTGTTACTTCAGGCTCCAAATTCTGCGTGAAAATCGAAAGAGTGAAGATATTGAAATGTAATGAAAACCAGAACCAAATAAACACGAGATATGCATATAGTTCAGATAAAGAAAATTAGTCTTGATGGAGCTATATATACATCTTGGTTAATGGTTGGATGTAACCATCCAGTTGTGATAGCTTTGATTGTAGCTATGGCTTCTAATCCACCAGCTGCGCCGAGCCCATGTCCAATAATCGACTGAAACGAAAAAAAAATGGCATACTAACATAATTATGGCCGGAGCTTATCATTTGCAGAAAGTAGAAACAGTGAGTGCTAGGATTAATAATCTTGCCTTAGTTCCGTTCATCTTGATCTCGGATGTGTTTTTAAAGACCGTCTTGATGGCATTCACCTCTGCTATATCTCCCGCAAGGGTTGATGTTGCATGCGCATTAATATAGTTCACCTAAATATTTCAGATATTCATTCGAAATTAGATCATTTTCCAAAAAAAAATATGCTGGAAACTCTACTAAGACTAGGAATGTGAATAAAATAGGCATCATCGTGGTATGCTCACTTCTTCTGGAGAAACTCCAGCATCTTCCAAGCTCTTGATTATGCAGGAAGAAACTCCAAGACCGTCTTTACGAGGATCTGTCATATGATGAGCATCACTGTTAACGGCGCCTCCCAAATACTCCGCTATTATGTTAGCTCCTCTTTTCGTTGCACTCTCTAAGCTCTCCATAATCTACACAAAAACAAAAAAAAAACTGTAAAAAAAGAGTCCCCCAAGAATCAATTATAACAGATTTCATTGCCTAGACGAAACCAAAATAGCCAAGCCAGTCCCTTACCAGTACACCAGAACCTTCACCCATGACAAATCCATCACGATCTCTATCCCATGGCCTCGAAGCTTTTTGGGGTTCACCGTTTCTCTGAGACAAAGCTCTGCAAGATATGAAACCAGTAACACCAATTGGGACAATAGCAGCCTCAGTCCCACCCACTACCATGATATCAGCTTCACCTCTTCTAATATGATTTGCTGCAGCACAAAAGCAGAAATTCGCGGTTGCACAAGCGGTAGAAATGGAGTAATTCGGACCCATTAGGCGTCTGTCAATAGCAATTAATGCTGATCCCATGTTCGTAATGGAGTAAGGAACGAAGAAAGGAGTGATCTTCTTGTATCCCCTTAGTATAAGAGATTCAACTCCACCGCTGAATGTTGCTAATCCTCCCATGCCTGTCCCTACTATGACTCCGATTCTTGATCGATCCATCTGTTGAATGAGCAAAATTCAAGTATATATTGCAATAAGCCAACTTTCTCAGATATATTATTACGAATGAACCACTCCACTCATTTCCAATTGGTTTTGATTATTATGCAGGAATGACATGACTTACGGATTCAAGAATTTCGGTTCCAAGATTGGCATCTTCAAGTGCGCCTTTTCCAGCAACTAAGACGTACCTCCAGCAGTCATCAAGACGTCGGTCATTCTTTCCGTCAATGAGACCTTCGGATGAAAAGTTACGGATCTGACCACCAATTCTTGTAGGGAGGGACGAAGTATCAAACCTATCTACAAGACTAATGCCACTCTCTCCTGCAAGTAGTTTACTATAGAAGGAATCAACATCATTCCCATGTACTGAAACAACTCCCATTCCTGTTATAACAATTCTTTTCTTCGGATCTTTCTCTCTTTTCGGAGCTGTGGGAATTCGTGAAGCCATAGCTCTAACTTGCCTACTCTTTGAAACTGGAAGGCAGAAAACGTACACAATCGTATTAATACAAAAGATGCACACATAAAAAGTACTGCACAAACGGAACAAGCTGAAATCATCAACAACAGACAATTCATTTCATCCTAAAGCAACTAGCCACTCAATCCGCCGCATAATTATTCAAAGGATCCCACCTAGGAACATGCTTGCAAAATTGCAACAAACAACGATGCATTTACAAAGATATGCAAAGTAAACGAAAACCATACCTGATTTAGCCAGAGTAGAACCAAATTGCTTGGCTTCGAAAGGTCTGACAAGACTGTTATTATGAATCCCTGAAACTAATTCATTTCTAACGAATTCTTTGTTTCCAAAGAGAAGACTACCAGTAGAACAAGCACTAACAGCAACTGCCACCATCGTCACAAGACTCACAACTCACAAACAATCGGAAAGACGTATTTTTCAGGGAAAATAAGAATATGGAGCAATGAAGAAAGGCTTAAAATTAATAGTATGAAAAAGAGAAAATTTGAACGAAAAGATGATAATTTAGGTTAGAAATTCTTTGACTTCACCGAACTTCTGTAGTTTGGGCTGGCTCTACTGTTTTTTTTAATGGATGATTAGACTCTTCGTCATCTTTCGGAGTTTGGTTGCTAGTTGTCTTAGTGATGGAGTATTTATGAAAAAAATAATATTATTCTCTAATTTATTTTAATAATCAAGCAAATTTAATAAAATTATTTTCATTTTTTAATAAAATTCTAGAAATATAATTATTTATTTAGAGATTTTGTTTGTTTACAAGTATCTCTTATTTTAGATAATAAATATTTTGATAATTTAGAAAATATTCAATCGTTTGGATAGAGTTATCTATATATAAAGAGCAATGTGTTTTTGTATTGGATAGTTTCTGATAAACAAAAAGTATTTGAGTTTCTTGAGTATTATCTGAGAACTGCATGAATTTTAATTAGATATTAGTTATGCTTCATCCTTCCACTTCCACTGCGTCAAGTTAGCTTTCAATTTCCTAAGTGTTGTGTTAGTGTTGTTGGGTAAGGTTGTTCTCCCATTTGTTTGCACTTTGGCTACACTTCCTTGGGATAGTTGTTTAGCTTTCCGTTGTACTTTTTTTTCTTTTCTTTTCAAATAGAATTTTAATCTTTCTCTTTTTAATGATTAATGTACCTTTCAAATGGGAAATTCTGTAAGAATGAATTCAAATAAACTCAATAATATAAGGACATCGTATACCTAGAAAGAGAGAGGACCAACAGTTAAGTCATTAGTCAATCCATCACAACGAACTATCAGATACCAAGGGATTATAGGATCTAACATGACATAAATAAATTTGTATACACAAAAATAAATCATCACATAAATAAATCATATTTTATGAACCACTTTTCATCACATAAATAAATCATATTTTAGCCCAGTCTTCATCATATCGATCCCTCTTGTTAGAATATATATCATTATATGAGTTTAAAGGTGTATTAATGATGAAAGTATGGAATCTCGGGGATTCGTCATAATTATTAAGTAAGACTAGCTAAACTGGGAACCTGACATTCAACTCCTGTGTCTTTGTATATGTTTGTTTACTTCTTTTGGAAAGTTTTGCACGCCTGTTAATTAGCTTTTTATCTCATTGGTCAATAGTTTTGCGATTTCCACATTTTAGAAAGGGAAACACAAAATTGGTCAAAAAGACCAAAATCAACAATTCTGGGTGAAAAAGACACTTAGGTTTTGATACCGTTTAAACAGCCAAAAATTAAAAAAGATATTGTTCAAATGGACAAAAATATAAAAATAGCCTGGATGTAACCAGTTTCATCCTACCCGTTTTCAAATATTTTTTCTTGTTTTTAATTTATATCAGGATGTATCTAGTTTCATCCTTGCAATTTTTTAAGTTTAAGCCATGATGAATCTAGGTTTCATCCTTGCTATTTTTCTTTTGGCTATTTCACCCGTACTAATTTTTACTCGTCTATTTGAACCATATTTTAAAATTTTTTGGCTATATGACCTATTTTCTGAAAGGGAAAAGGGCTTAGTTAATTTGTCCTTTTGGGCAACTAAAATTCAGCAGTTAATAAGTCTTGAGAAACCCTAACCTTGTATGGGCAACTGCATGTGTTTCCAATTTTATATCCAAAATGTTCATATTTGAATCATAACTTGAAGAATAGTGGTCGTAATGAATCTAAATCTAATGATAACGCTCTCCTGAAATGTCTCCTTCTTTTCTTTTGTTCCGGTCTACTACTTGTTTTCTCGTAGAGAATGGTAGTTGTAACTTGTAATGATTACTTTCTACCAAAATTCACACTTACAAAAGCATTTGGTTAACACTTAGAAAAGCATTTGATTATAAAAAGACAGTATCGTACTAATATTTTTTTTTCTTTTTTTGCTCCGTAAATAACAATATATTAAGAAGAAAGGCAATTTACAAGTCTGCGACGCAAAGAGTGTTAGAAGTGCGTGGGCTTTCAACTCAAAACCAATTGGCAATGAGTGGAGTGCCTCCACACCTTATATATTAAGATCTAGGCTAAGGAGTTAGCTATGTGGGACTAGGCTAAAGAGTTAGCTATGTGGGACTATTTTATAATTTCTCCAACATGCTCCCCCTCCACGTGTAGGGCGGAGGAGATTAAGCCACTACAATTTGGACCTTTGTACGGGTGGACGGGCAGCCCTTTGGGTCTACTTCTCATTCCACTCTCATACGGGCCTAACTCTGATACCATGTTAGAAGTGTGTGGGCTTCCAACTCAAAACCAATTGGCAATGAGTGGAGTGGTTTCACACCTTGTATATTAAGATCGAGGCTAAGGAGTTAGCTATGTGGGACTAGGCTAAGGAGTTAGCTATGTGGGACTATTTTATAGTTTCTCCAAACCAATATTATCTTCAAGTGAATGAAAGAGATAGTGAGAAGTGTTGGAAAAAACTGGGTTGCAATAGAAGATGAAATAACACATTAAAAGAATGTTGTACTCCAAACTTTCAAGGCTCATACGATTTCTTTTAGACAATTATTTCTACCCTCCCAATAAATTGGCGATTACAACAGGTATGTGAAATAATGCCTTCAGGATACAATGAAAGCCCTACAACGGAAATTGAATTCAAGGTTTGTACCCCTTGATCCAATCAAGAACACATGTAAACAAAATTTCTGATGATGCTTTTAGAAAAGAGAGAAAACAGAAAAGGTTTTTCGATTGATGTCTTAAACGAGTTTTGGGAGATGCTATTTATGGAGGTTTTCGCATCTGTTGGGAATAGACATGTTTTTCACCAACATGTTTCTCTGAAACGATGAGTCTCTTCATCATTAGACATCAATGGCGTCTGTTGGATTTGAATATTCTGGATATGTTTGTAACGGCCGAAACAGTTACGTACCACCAAAAAATTCTTCGCAGGACCCCCCCTTGGATAGCGCAGTTGAAAATATTCCAACAAGAAAAACTTATCAAGTTCCCACTTCTCCATTATCAAATCATCTCAAACCTTTGTTTTAATCACCCTAACCTTTCCAATAGTTGGTATCAGAGCCAAGATCAATCGAATCTGATCTTGGTAGTAGGAAATCAACCAATAAAAAATAATCAGCAAAAAGAAAATTCTTAAAATCTAGATCTAGAAAAGAAAAAACCCATTTTTTCAATCAAACTTAAATAAAATCAATGACAAGTACAAGCAACTCAAATCTCTACATTCAACAACCATCAATCCAAATTTTTCTTGGAGAAAATTATGATTTTTGGTCCATCAAGATGAAGACTTTATTTATGTCTCAAGATGTTTGGGAAATTGTTCAAAACGGGTATGATGAAATTGAAGATACATCAACTCTAGAACAAGCAAAAAAGGATACACTCAAGGATAGTAGGTAGTAGAATGCTAAAGCATCCATGTACATTCAACAAGGAGTTGGAGACACTATTCTACCAAGAGTAATTCACTTTCCTAAAGCTAAAGAAGCTTGGGATATTCTTCAAAAAGAGTATGGTGAAAACAAGAAGGTGAGAGAGTTGAAACTTCAATCATATAGAAGAGATTTTGAAAATCTACATATGAAAGATAATGAAAAATTAAATGACTTTTCTTCTAGAGTTGTTGAAATTGTTAATCAAATATTGATGTGCGGTGAAAAACTCGAAGAAAAAAGAATTTGTGAGAATATTTTAAATTGCTTACGGGAAAATTTTGAACCCATTGTGGCGGTTTTAGAAGCAACAAAAGATCTTTCTACATTGGAGTCACAAGAGTTATGGGCTCAATTGAAAGTCTATGAAGAAAGGGTGCCTCGACACGCCGATAAGTCGATTGAAAGTGCATTTCAATCAAAGATTAACTTGAACTCAAAAAATTCAGCAATGAAGAAAAATGAGTACAAGGGTGATGCTTCATCTAATTTCAAAGGAAAGGGAAATTGGATGAAAGGAGGAGCAAGCACTAACAACTACTAAAAGGGTGATTCTCAACAAGTACCAAATTGCAATATTTGCAAGAAGAATGGTCATTTGGAGAAGAATTGTTGGAACAAAGGGAAACCTCAATGTCATCATTGCAAGAAGTATGGACATTTGGAGGAGGATTGTAGATACAAAGGAGATGAATATGCTGGTAGAGCGGAAGAGAAAGAAGAAAATGGAAAGCAAAACTTGTTTTATGCTTGTCAAAGTGTCGTAGAAACTTCCAAGAGTGAAGTGTGGTTTGTGGATAGTGGTTGTACAACTCATATGTCCGGTGTGAAGAGCTTGTTTGTTGACATGGATACATCCGTAAACTCTCTAGTGAAGATGGGGGATGGAAACACGGTTCAAGATAACAGAAGAGGTACAATTTGCGTGCAAACTATCAATGGAGCAAAATACATTATAGATGTGTTATATGTTCCAGATTTGGCACAAAATTTGCTTAGCGTTAGGCAACTTGTGGAGCTTGGGTATGCGGTTCATTTTGAAGATGGATATTGAACCATTTATGACAAGAAACACAAGAACAAGAGACAAGTAATGAAGAGTATCAAGATGGAGAAGAATAGAAGCTTCTCAATTGTATTTAAAAAGGAAAAGAATGTTGCAATGAGGATGGAAACCATGGATGAAACATGGTTGTGGCACAAAAGACTTGGGCACTTGAATTTCAATAGTCTCAAGGTACTTTGCAACAAGAACATGGTGCAAGGACTTCCACATCACATCAACCACAAAGAAGGAGTATGTGAAGGTTGCGCGGTTGGAAAACAACATCGCCAATCATTTCCAAAAGGAGTAGCATGGCGTGCAAAAGAAATTCTTAGCTTGGTACATACCGATGTGTGACCAATGAAGACACCAACTCATGCAGGTATTAGATACTTCATTTTATTCATTGATGACTTTACTCGAATGACTTGGGTGTACTTAATGAGGGAATAATTTGATGTGTTGGGTATTTTTAAGAAGTTTAATGTCTTGTTGAAAAACAAAGCAGCCATTATATCAAGTTTTTGCGAAGTGATAGAGGCAAAGAATACAACAACAAAACTTTGATAAGTTTTGTGAAGATGAAGGCTTGGAAAGGAAATTAACCGTTGGCTACACTCCTCAACAAAATGGTGTTTCGGAGAGGAAGAATCAAACCATAATAGAGATGGCGAAGTCCATGCTTCATGAGAAGGGTATGGCAAAATTGTTTTGGGCAGAAGCCGTCAACACCGCAATATACTTGATGAATAGGTGTCCAACAAAAGCCGTATGGGATAAAGCTCCAATTGAAGCATGGGGTAGAAGAAAACCATCGGTAAGGCATCTTAAAGTCTTTGGTAGTGTGTGTTATTCTCAAATTCCAAAGGTGAAGAGAACAAAGCTTGATGAATCAAGTGAGAAGTGTATATTCATTGGATATAGCCTCAAATTAAAAGGTTATAGGTTGTATAGATTGAAGAGCAACACAATGATCACAAGCCGTGATGTGTTATTTGATGAAGGAGCTTCATGGAATTGGGAAGAAGGTAAAATTGAGAAGAGAGCCATTATTGTTGATGAAGAAGAAGAAAATTCAGCAACAAATGAAGTTGGAGAAGGTGAAGAAAATGTGGAAGAACTACCTCAAACACCTCCAAATAAAGGCAAGGAGCATCACCAAGTATGTCTCCAAGTACTAGTGCATCAACATCAGCACCATCGGCACCAAAAAGATGCAAAGGTTGAGTGAAGTGTATGAAAGATGTAACTTTTGTACGGTTGAACCGGAGAATTTTGAAGAAGCACCAAAAGAGCTGGTTTGGATAAAAGCTATGGAAGAATAAGTTTATGTTATTGATGTGAATGACACATGGGAGAAGGTAGAAAGGACAAGTGACAATGAAGTTATTGGTGTGAAATGGATCTACAAGGTGAAGTACAATACAGATGGAACGTTTCAAAGATACAAAGCAAGGTTGGTGGAAAAGGGATACTCACAACAACCCAGTATCGACTACAATGAAAAGTTTGCACCGGTTGCTCGTCTTGATACCATTAGAGTCGTGATTGCTATGGATTCCAAAAAAGGTTGGTTACTTTATCAAGTTGATGTGAAATCAGCGTTTTTAAATGGAGAACTCAAAGAAGAGGTCCATGTAGAATAACCACAAGGTTTTGTGGTCAAAGGAGAAGAAGACAAGGTGTACAAGTTGAAGAAAGCTTTGTATGGCCTATAACAAGCACCAAGAGCTTGGTATAGTGAGATAGATGGGTACTTTAAAGTGCAAAATTTTAGCAAAATCAAGAGTGAACCTACAATATATGTGAAGACTCAAGGTACTTATATTGTCATCGTTGCATTGTATGTTGATGATCTTATCTTTACGGGTAATGATGCTCATATGATTGAGCAATTCAAAAGATAAATGATGATGAAATATTAGATGAGTGACATGGGTCTACTCAAGTACTTCCTTGGTATAGAAGTTCATCAAAGTGAAGATGGAGTGTTCATTTCTCAAAGCAAGTATGCCGAAAAAGTGTTGAAGAAATTTGGTATGCTTGGTTGTAACACCACATCTACACCACTTGTAGTGAATGAGAAACTCAAGAAAGATGATGGGGGAAGAAAAGTTGATCAGACTTACTATAGAGGTCTATTGGAAACTTTTTATATCTTACACATACAAGACCCGACATCATGTTTGCTTCAAGTATGCTTTCTAGGTTCATGAGTTCACCTAGTCATCTTCATCTTGGCGCGGCAAAGAGGTTGTTAAGGTACATACAAGGAACCATGAATTTTGGAATCATGTATTCTAGAAATTCAAATGTCAAACTAGTTGGCTATTGTGATAGCGAATTGGGAGGATGTATTGATGACATGAAAAGTACTTCGGGGTATGCTTTTTCTATTGGTTCGGGTATATTTTCTTAGGCATCGAAGAAACAAGCAACGGTAGCTCTATCCAAGGCGGAAGCGGAGTACATTTCGGCATCAATAGCTACATCTCATGTGACATGGCTAAGAAGAGACATCCAAGAGAAACAAGAAGGGAGCACCGTAATTTTTTGTGACAACAAATCAGCAATTTCTATGTTCAAAAATACGGTTGAGCATTGTAAAGCAAGGCACATAAAGCTCAAGTATCACTTAATTCGAGAAGCGGTTGAAGATGGTGAGATAGAACTCAAGTATTGCAAGACGGAAAACCAATTGGCGGATATATTCATCAAGGCACTTCCCAAAGGCAAGTTTCAAAATTTTAGAGAATTACTAGGAGTTGTAGAACATCACATTAAGGAGGAGATTGTTAGTTAATGTGATGTCACTAGTAGAAAAATCAATATTAGTGACATTTCAGAAGTGTCACGGTATTAAATTTATGACGGTTCTTATGAAAATTATAAGCGTCACCAAAGCCAGTGTCACCAAGGGGTCATTTTATGGTGACGGTGCTGAAGAGTCACATCACCGTTACCAATTGACCTTTGAAACTTTCGTGTATCATCCTAAACCGTCATTGTAATAGACGTTTGTAACGGTTCTCCATGAAAAGCGCCACCTTAACAGCGTTATAGTGACTGTTTTTTTAACAAATCGTACGTCATTCTAATTACACTATTTCTTGCAAATTACCGACATATTTGGTGGGTTCAATTAGTGCCGGAAGTTCAATAGTTTAGGAACCTAATTAGAATTAAATTAGAATGAAATTAATGTTAATTGTTCAAAACTTACATCTAATTGAGTCCCAAAAGAATTTCTTCCAATCTGAACTTAAATATGAAACCGGATTAAAACCACACCATAATAAGCTTGTATATTTTGTTGAATTAAATTTACAATCTCATTGAAATACATGTCATCCGCAAGTTCAAATCAATTCCAACCATTCACCTCCTTTCTGAATTGTTATTATGCATGCAATGGGTGTCACGGCTTCAAGTAGACATTTCCAATGTGACAGCTCTTATACATCACAAGTGAGCTCGGGGATAATGGGGGAGCTTTAAGACGATTCGAAAAAGTTAGAGTCTGCTACAACCTTGAATAGCATTCACCACGTCTGCAAATGAATCAGCAAAATAAATTTTCTCATTAAATCAGTAAGTAGAATTTACTCAATTTTCCTTAAATAACCAAGTTCATCACGATAGAAACTTTAGGTGATAGCTATTATATCTCTAATTCCAGAACAATCAAATAGAATTTGTACAAGATATAATACAGAAGAAGAATTTTTACTAAAACAATCTGTACAAGATACAATACAGAGGAAGAATTTGTACCATAACATCTTTCTTATATGTGAAGGACAATAATCATATCTGGTTAATATCGGAAAGAGAGATTAACACAACACCAACCGAAGGGAACTGTAGGGCATATGATTAGAGAGATTAACACAACACCAACCGAAGAATTTGTATCCCATGAAAAAATTCACCCAAAAAACAATGGGTTAGCCTTTAAGGCATGTTCTTGTTGTAGAAGAAGCCATAAAGACAAACGAAACTAAGTTTAGGTGGGATATATCACTTTTTAGTTTAGATTAATGTTCTTTGGAATCCTATATGGTAATATTGTTTGTACCAAAAATTATTTTTAGGCACAAAACACAATTGATTTGATGATGATGATGTAAACTGTGGTTAGAAAACTTTTAAAAAAGATAAATAGAGGAGGCAAAGAATTTAACGTGGTTCGGCATGTTATCCCTACATCCACAGAGGAATCCCCGTAAGGAGAGATATACTGTATTGATATGAGGATTACAAGAACTGTATGGTTGCCAACCTAGAATTCCATATCTTCTTAGGGTTTAGACCTACGTATTTATATAGTTGTACAGACTTGTCTATAAAGTAACTTGGGTAGCAAGACGTGTGGAAACTTCTAGAACCTCCTTTTGGGTTAGCGGGATTGACTTCCGGGCTTTTCTGATATTTTATGAAGGGTACAAACAAATATTAATGACTTAATATAAAAAATTAAATTAACATATAGGTTACAGACATCGCCCCTCTTAACCTCCAACCTGTTGGCGGTTAAGAATTTTATTTCTCTTTGTGCGTCGACCGTCGATGACGTAACTCGCACCTAAGTGTGAGTTGTGATTGTTGTAGAAAAATGTATCTCGCCATATCGTTCTTAGAAATATGACAAGGACGCCGCCAATTATGGTGCCTGAAATAAATTTGCTCATGTGCTGGTGTTTATGGGTAAAAACCGTTTCTTCCGATTTCGGTAATTTCGGTAGGTGAGTGAGAAACTGGTTCAAACCCTAAACAAATGTGCTGCACGTGAGCACTTTATAGATTCGAGAGATCAATCTGTACAAGTCCGGCCTAAACCAAGAAATGGTCGTTCCGGACTTGCTTGATCACAAAGTGGAGGAGAATGGTTGATTTGGGGAGGGAAGCAAAGAAAGGTGTTGAGACCAGAATAATTCTAGGAGAGTAGCGTCTCGACTTGTATCAGAAAGTAGAAGCTTGGGAAGCTTGCAAGAGATGAAATCTTTTGGAGAGCTTGCAAAGTTTCCTTTTCTGAGAATGTAGTATTTTTCTCCTGACCGAGACTTATTGTCTGGTGGAAATAAGTAAGACCTATTTATACAAGTCGAGATTGAAACGTACCCTGGCCTCATGAAGGAAGAGAGTAAAGGGTGAAATAATGGGAGGAGGTGGTAACCGCATGGTGTTAATGGGTGAAAACGTTTTCACCATTATTTCCTCTTTTATTTGACCGCTTTATTCCTTTTCACGCTTTCTTAATGTGAGCGTAGTGTACGCTGCATGCTGTGACCGCCAAACCAAAACCCTAAAAAGCATCCCCCAGTTTGTGTTGATGTCTCGAATGTTGGTTGCATCTTAAGTGCAAGTGGTGCTGCTAGGGACGCATGTGGCATGTGCGGAATGCCTTCGTTCCGAGTTGCACCTCGAGCGTAAGTGGTAATGCCAGAGCTGCTAGTGGCGTGTGTGGCATGTGCGGAATGCTTTGGTGGTAGGTTGCACGGTTTGCAAGTTAGGCAACCAGTGTATGTGTTTGGCATGTGCCAATGGCATGCGTGGGGTCATTAGGGTCGTGGCCTTGGTAGAAAAGCTACCAGCGAGCATGTTGGCATGTGCCAATGGAAAGTACGGCCATGTTGACCTAGTTGCAAGTCTTGCGAGCCTAGGGCGCTATATTTGGCGTGGGCCAATGGCATAGCGGCTTGGAAATATGGCTTGCGGTACGTGTTGGCATGTGCCAATGGCACGTACGACCATGTTGACCTAGTTGCAAGTCTTGCAAGCCTAGGGCGCTATATTTGGCATGTGCCAAAGGCATAGCGGCTTGGAGACATGGCTTGCGATACGTGTTGGCATGTGCCAATGGCACGTACGACCATGTTGACCTAGTTGCAAGTCTTGCAAGCCTAGGGCGCTATATTTGGCGTGGGCCAAAGGCATAGCGGTTTGGAAACATGGCTTGCGATACGTGTTGGCATGTGCCAATGGCACGTACGGCTATGTTGACCTAGTTGCAAGTCTTGCAAGCCTAGGGCGCTATATTTTGCGTGGGCCAAAGACATAGCGGCTTGGAAATATGGCTTGTGGTACGTGTTGGCATGTGCCAATGGCACGTACGGCCATGTTGACCTAGTTTCAAGTCTTGCAATCCTAGGGCGCTATATTTGGCGTGGGCCAAAGTTATAGCGGCTTGGAAATATGGCTCGCCGCCATGGTGCGCAGTGTGCGGCTTGGTTTGGCATCGCTGCCATGGTGCGCAGGGTGCGGCTTGGTTTGGCATTGTTGCCATGGTGCGCAGTATGCGGCTTGGTTTGGCATTGTTGCCATGGTGCGCAGGGTGCGGCTTGGTTTGGCATTGTTGCCATGGTGCGCGGGGGTGCGGCTTGGTTTGGCATTGTTGCCATGGTGCGCGATGTATGCGGCTTGGTTTGGCATTGTTGCCATGGTGCGCGATATGCGGCTTGGTTTGCATTGTTGCCATGGTGCGCGATATGCGGCTTGGTTTGGCATTGCTGCCATGGTGCGCGGGGTGCGGCTTGGTTTGGCATTGTTGCCATTGTGCGCGATATGCGGCTTGGTTTGGCATTGTTGCCATGGTGCGCGAGGATGCGGCTTGGTTTGGCATTGTTGCCATGGTGCGCGAGTGCGGCTTGGTTTGGCATTGTTGCCATGGTGCGCGATATGCGGCTTGGTTTGGCATTGTTTCCATGGTGCGCGATGCGGCTTTGTTTGGCATTGTTGCCATGGTGCGCGAGGTGCGGCTTGGTTTGGCATTGTTGCCATGGTCGCGTCTGCGGCTTGGTTTGGCATTGTTGCCATGGTGCGAAGTATGCGGCTTGGTTTGGCATTGTTTCCATGGTGCGCGGGGTGCGGCTTGGTTTGGCATTGTTGCCATGGTGCGCAATATGCGGCTTGGTTTGGCATTGTTGCCATGGTGCGCGATATGCGTCTTGGTTTGGCATTGTTGCCATGGTGCGCGATATGCGGCTTGGTTTGGCATTGTTGCCATGGTGCGCGAGTGCGGCTTGGTTTGGCATTGTTGCCATGGTGCGCGAGGTGCGGCTTGGTTTGG
The DNA here is from genome assembly GCA_023531295.1 of Papaver armeniacum. Taxonomy (NCBI): domain Eukaryota; kingdom Viridiplantae; phylum Streptophyta; class Magnoliopsida; order Ranunculales; family Papaveraceae; genus Papaver; species Papaver armeniacum. The sequence continues at coordinate 493,739 of JAJJWW010000271.1, read as the reverse complement.
CATTGTTGCCATGGTGCGCGAGTGTGCGGCTTGGTTTGGCATTGTTGCCATGGTGCGCGATATGCGGCTTGGTTTGGCATTGTTGCCATGGTGCGCGATATGCGGCTTGGTTTGGTATTGTTGCCATGGTGCGCGGTGCGGCTTGGTTTGGCATTGTTGCCATGGTGCGCAGGGTGCGGCTTGGTTTTGGAATTAGGGTTCTGTGTTGAAAAACCCTAATCTGGTATTTTGAAAAAATACCCCTATTAATTATTTACACCCGAGTTAAATGCTCTGAGTTAATGTGTTGCGGGTAACACTAGGTCGTGGGGTTTTACGATTTTACCCCTTGTTTAAAAACAACCATCAACATTAAGTCCCTTGCTTAGCTCGGAACAGGGGCTTTGTTGCGAGGTAAGCATAAGATGGTGACAAACTATTAACAGCAAACCGTAAATAAAATTGAAGGAGGCTTTTCTGACCTTTTATAAATAGGATTTGGAATCCTTGCCTCTAGTAGTTTTGCACAAATCGGGCGGTTGGCACAATTGGTGGGGCCGGCGCAGCTTGGGCGACGTTGGGAAGTTGGCGTGAATTGGGAAACTGAGTGTGCTAGCTGGTGGGACTGGAACAAAGTGTAGAAACCGTGTGTGCTTGCAGGCGTGACTTGGGCGACATTGGGAAGTCGGCGCAATTGGTGGGGCCGGCGCAACTTGGAAGCCGTGCTTGCGGGCGTGACTTGGGCGACATTGGAAAGTCGCACCCTTCGTGGGCCCGTTTCTTACACGCGTGATTTTGGTAAAAGGGAAATCCTTCCCTATTTCAAAGTCTTCACGCCTATTTATATATTTATAAAGCCCCTTTCTCCCCATCCTGCATCTCTTTTCATACTAGCGGAAAAGAGAAACCGGCTTCCAGGTATGTCTTCCAGTACTTCTCTCCCTTTTTTTTTTTTTTTTTTAGGTGTAAACCTTAAGAGTAGGCGCTTCCACAATTCTTGCATATGATTTCTTGGCGTGCCTCTTGTAGAAAATATTGTATGTATGCAACCAAGGGAAATCATTGCATATATTGTTTGAACCCGTAGGAAATATTGCATATATGAATTTTCGGTCTGAAAGAAATATTTGAACCACGGAGAAAATCTTGCGTGTGTATTTTGAACCCGTAGAGAATGCTCCGTATATAATTCGAACCCGAAGAAGGATACATGTAGACACTCTTGAATCCGTATGAAATACCACGTACATAGTTTTGAACTCAAGAAAAAATCACGTATATAGTCTTGAACCCGAAGAAAATACTGTGTGTGCAATTTTGAACCCGTAGAGAATACGCCCTCCCCCCTTCTTTTTTTTTGTATTTCGGGTTTTCCTTTTGTCGGGCGTGGTTATGTGTCAGGGAGGTAATTTTGCTTTTCTTTTTGTGTCCAGATATCTTCCTACTAAGTTGTTATTAAGAAATCCGACAAGATGTTACCTGAACAAAATTTCGCCTCATCGAAGGATGTCCATAATTCCAAACCAAACACGGATGACGACTTCTTCGCCAAAAAACTTGTCTCTGCTCGGAAAAATCACCCAGGTTTCGTGCCGACTTTGTTAACCGGTGGTGAAGATGAAAAGAAGACACGTTCGGTTTGCCCAGAGAACACCATACGGTTGTCTTCATAAAGGGGTATATTCCTCTTCCAACATTGATTTCGGGATGTGCCAAAGCCCATTGCGTTCTTTTGATAGATGGGTTGAGTTCATGGTGAGCAAGGAGCATATAAATACCAACTTGACTCGAGCGCGAGGTCATTGATGCTTTGTCAAGACTTGGTAAATCTCCAGTTAGGAAGGATATCCCGAGGCTTGGTTGCTTTCATCTCCAGATGGTGTTCGGACACCCATACAATCATATGTAGATGGAGCGAGATAAATTTTTCCTTGGAGAGTGTGGCTCTCTTGATGAATCTTCCGGTAACTGGGAATCTTAAAATCCAATTATCTGAAAGTGAGGCGAAGATGCGGGATGACCTGGCCGCTAAGTTGGGGAATTTTGCTCGGAAAGACTCCATTGCGAAGTCGAAGGATTCTTCCTTAATGAGGATGAAAGGTGCCCTTACGGTTGGTGGATATCTCAATGGTTTCGGACGAGCTGGAGCACGAACGAAAAGCGATTATCTTCATGTCGCGGCATTTTGGCTCTCTGGTTGTCCAGAGACATTTTTGATGACGGTTACGGCAAGAAAGGAATAAGACCGGAGTTGTTAGCGATTCTTTGTGAAGTTGACAAAGGGTGAAGTTCTTTCCATTGGCAAGTTGTTCCTTGGTTCACTGTATGTGCATCTGGATCACCTAGTTGCAAACATGCAAGTTTCGAATGGTTTCATGAAAGTGGATTCATATGTGCACGTTGCTTTTACGCAAGTCGGCTATGGGAGCACTTCGAGAAGTATGCTCCGAAACCGCTGCCTTCGCTTCCCGTGAGTTGGGGGGGCTCTCGAATTCTTCGATGGGTGAACAGGCGTCCAAGAGTTGGCGTGAGCTTGGTTAGTCTTCTTGATAAGTTGCATGAAATCAATTTTCGTCCATGGGGGCCGGTCCATAGGTCAGTGACTCAAATTGACACCTTTGCTTCTGCTCCGCTCATGTCTTTGTCTTCTGATGACGATTTGAGCGTTGGTGAAAACTTGTTCATTCAAAGATGCTTGCCCGGTTATATACCGTCTTTCTTCGTGGGGTCTTTCCAGATAGCTGCTTACAATATTGACCGTGCTGCTCGTCACATGGGTTTCGATCAAGGGGTGCCTCTTGTTTACCGTCCGGTGATCCCTAAGGATTCATTGCGTGTCGCCCTTGACGCCAGTTCCTTAAGCGGGTATCCGTCTTCCCTTCTTTCAAATGGGAAGAGTAACTTCGACGACCTTCGGCTATAATGAGTTTTGGTGCGACGAGTTTATTATGATCCGAGATTTTGTGAATAACGTGGTGGAAAACGTTCGTTGCAAACCTTCCCCAGCAGTTTTGAAGGAGTATCCAATGTTGATATATCCCAAGCGAAAGTTGCCTAGCAATTCGGAAAGTCCCCGAGGCCAAGGAACGAAGAACGAAGAATCGTCTTTGGCGGGTTCGGACGGTTTCACGGATCCTCCCACGGCTCTTGTGTCTTTCGAGTTCTTTCAATAACCAGGTATGTGTCGCCTCTTCATTGGTTTGTCTCAAAACACGTGAATTTCGGCTGAGAACATGTGTCTTGTTTCCTTTAGGGCTTCGGTAGTGTTAATGCTTTCGCTGCTCTTGCACGTTGCCAGGAGACGGCAATTTCTTCAAAGAACTCCAGCAGCATTGAGCCTTCTCATAGCGATGATGAGTCAGAGAGAGAAGAAGGTTCAACAAGTGAGAGTGATTCCTCCGGCAAAGACCGGGTTGTTTCGGGAAGTGGTTCAGTGAGTTTCGCACTTCTTTTCTTTCTTCTTTTGTTTCCTCTTTTGGGAAATATCTGAATCAAGTTCGCAGGAGGAATCCGGTTCGGAGGATGATTCTGGGGTAGAGCCGCACGAAAACTTGCCTTTGGTGACCACCGTTGGTGACTTGGAGATGGGCGTTAGCCAATTGCCGGGCACAGATGTGGTTCAAACGGTGGATGATTCTCTGATGGTTGTTGTCGTAGACATGGAAGAAGACCCTCTGCGAGTAGTGAGGCCCGAGTGCGCGGCGCTATTTTGATCCCCCGTACTTGGTTCCTTATCCAGGTCATGTCTTTGGTTGGCGGCTTCGATGCCGACTAAGCATGAGGCGTTAGTACACGAGAATCTGGAGAAGCATGGACATATGGCTACAACCAAGAAAGTCACTAGTCGATTTGCGCTGGTTAAGCGTGTGGAAGAGGCTTTATCTTCCATCGAGGATATGCGTGAGGTGACCAGTCACACCGTTTCTGAAGACGTTATTGCCGACTGGGAGCACCATCGCGACGTGTGTAGAAAAGGAGTTCAACACTTCGTGGTTTGTCGAAGGCCTTGCCGAGATCCAAAAGTTGAAAGATGCAGCAATCGAAAGCCTTTCCACCGAGGAGATTGCACGACAGGAGATGGAACTCGAAAAGCTTTCCAAGATGTTGACTATGAAGAGAGCGGCTCTTGAAGATGCGAAGTTGACTTTCTCCTAGAAGAGAAGACTTCTGTTGGATGATTTTCCTTGAACGTTTCTCCGTTAAACTTTCATTTAGGTTTTTTTTTTTTTGAAAGACATATTGGATGTCCGGTTCAAAACTTGACCTTTGATAGGCAATGGTAGCTTTTTAGGGTATTGGATTATTTAGGGATGAATGGTTTTGATAATATGACTCTGATTATGTTTTGGGAAAGGAATATTGCTTTTATGAAAGTGTGTGCTAGCAACAGGCACGAGAGTATGACGGTTTTATTAAGAACCTAAAAACAGATCGTTTATCTTTCCCAATCTAAATTTACTCACTTGCAAACACGCCTCTCTCCAAGTAAAAGGCGGCTTTGCTGGTAGCATCGCCAGTTAGTCCCCAATTGCTGGTAGCGTCTTCAGCGAGTCCCAGTTTTTTGGTGTAGTTTTAACAACGATAACTTGGGTTGTCGCGGTTGAGTCGGACTGAGTCGTAAGTCCCCAATCGCTGGTAGCATCTTCAACGAGTCCCGTTTTTGGTGTAGTTTTACAAACCAAACCAGGTCGTCTGGCGATTGAGTCGGATCGAGTCGCCTTCCCTACCATCTTGACATCTGGGTGAAAAACGATATCGACATCGACATTGTAGCCGATAGATAAATCCTCCCACTGTGGTCGCCAATTGTTTATGGGTAAAAATCGTTTCTGCCGATTTCGGTAATTTCGGTAGGTGAGTGAGAAACTGGTTCAAACCCTAAACAAATGTCTTTGCACGTGAGCATTTTATAGATTCGAGAGATCAATACGTGAAGTCCGGCCTAAACCAAGAAATGGCCGTTCCGGACTTGCTTCGGTCACAAAGTGGAGGAGAAGGGTTGATTTGGGGAGGGAAGCAAAGAAAGGTGTTGAGACCAGAATAATTCTAGGAGAGTAGCGTCTCGACTTGTATCAGAAAGTAGAAGCTTGGGAAGCTTGCAAGAGATGAAATATTTTGGAGAGCTTGCAAAGTTGCCTTTTCTGAGAGTGTAGTATTTTTCTCCTGACCGAGACTAGTTGTCTGGTGGAAATAGGTAAGACCTATTTATACAAGTCGAGATTGAAACGTACCCTGGCCTCATGAAGGAAGAGAGTAAAGGGTGAAATAATGGTAGGAGGTGGTAACCGCATGGTGTTAATGGTGAAAACGTTTTCACCATTATTTCCTCTTTTATTTGACCGCTTTATTCCTTTTCATGCTTTATTAATGTGAGCGTAGTGTACGCTGCATGCTGTGACCGCCAAACCAAAACCCTAAAAAGCATCCCCCAGTTTGTGTTGATGTCTCGAGTGTTGGTTGCATCTTAAGTGCAAGTGGTGCTGCTAGGGACGCATGTGGCATATGCCAATGGCATGTGCGGAATGCCTTCGTTGCGAGTTGCACCTCGAGCGTAAGTGGTAATGCCAGAGCTGCTAGTGGCGTGTGTGGCATGTGCCATCGGCATGTGCGAAATGCCTTGGTGGTAGGTTGCACGGTTTGCAAGTTAGGCTACCAGTGTGTGTGTTTGGCATGTGCCAATGGCATGCGTGGCCGTTAGGGCTGTGGCCTTGGTAGAAAAGCTACCAGCGAGCATGTTGGCATGTGCCAATGGCACATACGGCCATGTTGACCTAGTTGTAAGTCTTGCGAGCCTAGAGGGAGCTATATTTGCCGTGGGCCAATGGCATAGCGGCTTGGAAATATGGCTTGCGGTACGTGTTGGCATGTGCCAATGGCACGTACGGCCATGTTGACCTAGTTGCAAGTCTTGCAAGCCTAGGGCGCTATATTTGGCGTGTGCCAAAGGCATAGCGGCTTGGAAACATGGCTTGCGATACGTGTTGGCATGTGCCAATGGCACGTACGGCCATGTTGACCTAGTTGCAAGTCTTGCAAGCCTAGGGCGCTATATTTGGCGTGGGCCAAAGGCATAGCGGTTTGGAAACATGGCTTGCGATACGTGTTGGCATGTGCCAATGGCACGTACGGCTATGTTGACCTAGTTGCAAGTCTTGCAAGCCTAGGGCGCTATATTTGGCGTGGGCCAAAGGCATAACGGCTTGGAAATATGGCTTGTGGTACGTGTTGGCATGTGCCAATGGCACGTACGGCCATGTTGACCTAGTTGCAAGTCTTGCGAGCCTATGGCGCTATATTTGGCGTGGGCCAAAGGCATAGCGGCTTGGAAATATGGCTCGTCGCCATGGTGCGCAGTGTGCGGCTTGGTTTGGCATTGCTGCCATGGTACGCAGGGTGCGGCTTGGTTTGGCATTGTTGCCATGGTGCGCAGTATGCGGCTTGGTTTGGCATTGTTGCCATGGTGCGCAGGGTGCGGCTTGGTTTGGCATTGTTGCCATGGTGCGCGGTGCGGCTTAGTTTGGCATTGTTGTCATGGTGCGCAGATATGCGGCTTGGTTTGGCATTGTTGCCATGGTGCTTGATATATGCGGCTTGGTTTAACATTGTTGCCATGGTGCGCGATATGCGGCTTGGTTTGGCATTGTTGCCATGGTGTGCGAGTGCGGCTTGGTTTGGCATTGTTGCCATGGTGCGCGGGGTGCGGCTTGGTTTGGCATTGTTGCCATGGTGCGCAGATATGCGGCTTGGTTTGGCATTGTTGCCATCTTTGCGCAAAGATATCTGCGGCTTGGTTTGGCATTGTTGCCATGGTGCGCAGATGCGGCTTGGTGTTGGAATTAGGGTTATGTGTTGAAAAACCCTAATCTGGTATTTTGAAAAAATACCCCTATTAATTATTTACACCTGAGTTAAATGCTCTTAGTTAATGTGTTGCGGGTAACACTAGGTCGTGGGGTTTTACGATTTTACCCCTTGTTTAAAAACCACCATCAACAGCTGGGCGAGACTTTTTGCCACATAGTGGACTTGTGATGCTCAAGAGTTAGTCGAGTCTTGAGTATAATGTAGTGTGCTTGCGGCTTTATCAAGGATTTCTTTCTCGCAACATAACAAGGATATAGCGCTCGCTGCTAGGGATGGATGGCATGTTACTTGTGTTGAGTACGAGTCTTTGAACCAACACCAAGTGTTGGGCTCGTGGTCTAGACAAGACTTTGTGCTTGTATAGGTTCAAGTCTGTATTCTCGTGTGCAATGCGAGATTTTATGCTTGAGATAAAAGCAAGAATTAAATGCTCACTTGATAAGCGAGGCTTTAGGCGCTTGCGATATGATGCAAGGATGAACATTGAAGGGTCTAACCAATGCTCATATTGAACTCGATCATGTCGCTATGACCAAACCTCGGACTCGGTCATGTTGCTTCAACAAATAGATTTTTAGAAAAGATGATTTTTTTGCCTCCATGTTGTGGGTAATTTAAAGATGAATCCAAAAATCCAAGAATCACTCAAATCGGACAAGAAACAAGTAAGTTATTGGCGAAAGTATATTTTCACGAACCGCGCGTGCTAAGCTAGCATCACAAGTTTACAAACTTGCACCTATCCAAGATATTCACGAACCGCGCGTGCTAAGCTAACATCACAAGGTCCAGTTATTGATGTGGTGATGCGGATTGGGACGACATTGATGATAAATCAACTGGTTGGACCGCATCGGTCTGGATATGGATTGAAACTGAACTAGATCGGATGGACCAGGTTGGACTAGCCGGTGAACCAGATAGGTTAAACCTGGTTGGAACACCTAGTGAACCAACTAGTTGGGTTGGGATTTTTTTTATGCTTTCATCGAAACCTTTAGTGATGTTTTCTGCCGCATCTTTAACAACGTTTTATGCAACTGTATTCGTAACTATTTTGTAATGATTTCTTCAACTTGTTCGTAACGGTTTTTTAACTATTTCGGAACAGTTCTCTGAACAGTTTTTTTGTTGGTTTTCCTTGTAGGATCATAATATCGCAACAGACAGGGCTCGCAGGTTTAATAAACGACGATGTCGCGAGGGAGTCGCAGGAAGCTAAAATAAACGACGCAATGAATAACGACAGGCAAAACGTAAAGAAGACGTGAGATCTGGCGAGGGTTAGAAGTGTCGCGAGAAACGAATGTTTGTGCATCTGCGACACTTCGCGGGACATTCCCGAAAATAAAGGGTAGCTTAGCTGTCATCCACTATGTATCACCCTATATAAAGGGTTGAGTGAGTCTGTGAGTGAGGGATCTTTTTGGGAATTGTTGGGCAAGTCATTAGGAGAGAGAAAGTTTAAGAGTGTTTTACTTGCTAAGTGTAATTCTACTTTTCTGTGTAGACAATTCATGAAATTAATCAATAAACATTCTCAATTATACAACTTTCAATGAACTAATTAAGCAAAATCGAGTAAGGGGTGTAGTGTGGGATTTCCCGCAACTACATATGCGCTAGAAACAGGGAAGAGCAGGAATTGACGCAGCAATCGAAAGGAATTTGGATTAATAGAGAAAAGATTTGGAGTGATACTCAAGAATTCGGTGAAAAGAAAAATGGCTAGAAGAAGAAATGTACAAAGGCAACCAGCGATTGTAAGAAGAAGTGGGAGACTTCTTTGGAGAAAGGAGGAATGAAACAGGAGAATCATCAAGGATGAATATGAGAAATGATGGAGAAGATCAAAATCAACCACCGATTTCCCCAGTAGCAAATGCGGCTGTGGATTATGATAGAGTAAGTGTGCATACTTGGAGATCTGATTCTGAAGATGAGAGAGAAGAGGAGCAGCAGCTGGTGAGCAATGGACAAGGGGAGCAAGGGACGAATGGAGAAACCAATCTAGGAAACGAAGAAATCACGGCATTAGAAAGATTGAGACAAACAATACACGAAGAGAGACGGCTAGAGGCAGAAGAACGAGCAAACTTGACAAGACAGAATCATGAGTTGAGGATGGAAAATATGAGATTGCAAAATAGAAGATCAAGAAGTAGTGCGAGATCAAGCTCGAGATCGATTAGGGAAGAAAGAGGGAGAATCCTGCCAACAGAAAGTACCGAGGAAGAAAACCAACAGGAAACACAAAATCCAAGCATAGAGCATGGCGAGAGAAGAGGAGAAATGGAAGATCGTTATATTCCTCGGCCTGAAAATTTTCAAAACGAGCGGAATAGGGAAAATCAAGGAAACATGCAACTCCAAGGGCCGAATGACCCAGCTGCTGAGGGAAGAATAATCTTGCATGGGAGAGAAGAATTGAGAAGAAACCGAGAGATCGAGGATGACATTGAGAGACACTACATTGAACAAGCGCGACTAGCTCGCGAGAGAGAAAGGATAAGAGCAGAAATGGAAAATCAAGAGATGGAAGAAGCAATCCGGAAGAATAACCATGACAACCGCGAAAGAAGAAGGGAACAAAATCGTACCAATAGAAATATCAACGAAGAATATGAGAGGGTGCAGATGATGAGAGCGAGAGGCAACCAAGAAGAGAGAACAACCGATATAGTGGCGTGCGAATTGACGAAAGAGACGAAGAAGAGCGTCGCGGGGAAAGAAAGAGAGAAAAATAACGAGCAAGAAGATCAAAATAGGCACGAGCGAAGAAGGAGAGAAGCGAGCTAAAAAGACCAGTAGAAACAAACTACGAGGCAAATGAACAAATCTTAAGAGAAGCTGGCCGAGATGAGAGGATTCTTGAATAACGAGAAGGGAAGGAGGAAGGAGACAAGCTGGACGAAGCCATCGCGAGAAGCTGCGAAGAATCCTTTCACGCTAGAAGTACAAATGGGAGGAATACCTCCTAAGTGTAATCTACATTAACCAACATCTTTGATGGAACAACCTGTGCGATACAACATATCAAGGCTTATATGAGATGCATGTTGCAATGGGAGAATCATGACGCTATCTTTGTGCAAATATTTTGCGTCAAGCCTAATAGGAGAAGCACTAAAATGGTTTGAAGGACTGCCAAGAAATACAATCACATCATTCAACCATTTACAAGCCACATTCCTAGGAGCATACATAAGTAACAATTCTTCGCGACCCGGTATTGAAGATGTATTCGGGTTGAAACAAAGAGTTGGCGAGAGTTTAAGGCAGTTGACAATAAGATGGAGGACCATGTGTAGCGAAATGGCGGGGACGTGTTGAGGAAAGATACCTCATCCTCTCATTTGTGAATGCTCTCTTCGCGACCAATTTGTTATATATTCAAATTTTTAGAATCAAAAATACAATCACGATGGCGAGCTGCGAGAATTACAGGAAGAATATATTGCCTTAGAAGAAAGACGAAATGAAATGAATTCTTATCCGATCGCGAACACAAGCTCTAACGCTGCGAACGCAAGCTTGCTGCCTCAATTCATAAATACAGTGGCGAGCACTTCGCAAGGACAACAAGCAAGGAAAGCTGATGAGGGACAACAGAAGATAGTAGCCATGGGAAGCCACGATCAAGAAGAGTTTGAGCGAGAAAGGAACTATTACAACCGTAATGCAATAATAAGATTCGAGAGGTTGGATCATGTGCAAGAAACTTATGGTGGACGAAGGCAAAATAACCGTGGAGAGCGGAGAAGCCACGAGAATAGTATGGGAACAGATTAAGATGCCTCCACTTGAATGCTAGTGTGGAAAAGATGCGGGAAGCTATACTTGTGATGGAAAATGTACCAGCACCTTGGAACGTGGGAATGGAACCACCGCCGGGCGATAGAAGTCATGAGTTTTGTTCTTACCATCGTTTCCATGGGCATCAAACAAACGATTGTAGAAACATAAAGAGAATTATTCTCAGGATGATTGATCAGGGGAAGCTGAATCACTTTCTAAAGGGAGAAGAAACGGGCCAAACATTACCACCACCACCAGAGATGCATAGAACAGTGTCGGTGAAGGGAAAGGAATCATTTGTGATAGAAATCGGGACAAAGGCTAAGAATTTGAATTGCAACTCTATCGTCCACTCCTATCGTACCATTGAAGATTTTCATGACAACGTGCTCAGTAGAGTCTTTGCGAGAGATGCTAATGATAAAGAAATAATGAGTCCGCGAGAACGACAGCCTTGATTAGAGAAGTGGCAGTGAAGACTATTTCTTTCTCTGCAGATGAAGTACCAAAAGGAAGAGAAACACATGATAGCCCGTTGGTTGTGAAACTAGAGATTAACCCAAAGCCGATCGATGGAGAAGATGATGAGGCGAGAAGCTTGCTTGGGCGATCAACCGAATCTAATCGATCTTTGAAGTTCGGTGAATATTCTTTTTACCATACTTATAAGACGATGGGAGGAAAGGATGAGGATTTGATCCCCTCAACATACAAGATATATGGCTTTAATGGCACTTTGCAAACAAACCAAAGGGAGAGGTTCACATGAGAATACCTCTACAAGGGTTATCAACTCGATATTTTATTACGTGTGGTTGACGTGGAATCCCCGTATAATGCATTGATTGGGAGGCCATGGCTTCATGAAATCTTGGGGATCGCATCGACATATCACCAATGTATAAAATTTCCACATCCAAACGGCATTGGTATCATCCAGGAGATTGGAAGGAGTCGCAACAATGTCATGAAGTCGATATAGAAAGCTGCGAAGAAAGAAATGCCAAAAGAAAGGGTTGGAAGCAACATGTGAGAAATGAACAGAGAAAAGAAAAAACTAATGGTAGATGCTATAGAAATGAGGACTGAACATATCTCGCGAGGAGAATGCACGGAGAAAGACAAATGTTATGACAATAAAGAAGCAAAAGATATGAGGAACAAAAGGCATAAGAAGTGAGCAATCAATAAAAGCGGGAGGCAAAGTAGCAGTGGAGTAATGATGTGCGAGAATCTCGCAAACAAGAGTAAAATGAGAATTCGATTAAGAAAGAAAATGAAATACAACAAGTGAAACAAAACTATGCGAATACTTATAAAACAAATATCGACAAATAATGAAACATGAATGATTGAATGATCTAACAAAGACAACTGCGCAAAAGAATGGGACGAACCTTTATGGCGTACACCCTAGTTCGCGAATAACATTTCGTAAGAGGCAAATGTAAGACCTAAAGTGCGTCATATAAGGGAAGTATCTCTCGCCATGGTTCGGGGGAAGGTTACACCGCTCCCGAAGCTGAACCATGAAAATTTGGGGCCCATGAAAGCCTATCCAGGAGAGATACCTTGGATTCCCAACTATATATGTAGGTTATACCCTGGTTGGGCGACCAGGGTCTCTTCCAAGGAGTCTGTGTATGCACAAGGCGCCGAGGTACACGGTTGAGCCAGAGTGCCCGGGATGGATGAACCTACCCTGGCCATTCTTGGCAAGTCTTGGCATGTGTTGCACTCGCCCGAAGAAAACTCCACTTAGGGTGCGGTCTCGTAACCATAAACCATATAGGTATAAGGGATAAGAGGCTGCGAAAACAAGCTGGTTGTTGTTAAGACCGGATGGGAGGAGCTAGTCTTGTATGGCCGATGTTTCGCCTCCTTGAAGGGGCAACCGGGAGATGATAAGGCGACACTCTCCATTAGGGGGTGTCAAAGCAGACGCAAAATGTCATAAGGCTATGTTTTCGCAAGAGAACGTAGGCTCGTCATATTTGTGCAATGATCCTGCAGAGAGGCAATAATACTAACGCGAGGGTAAGGCGAGATCAATGGGTCTTTACACGAAAGTGTACGGACGTCCTGCGATTTCGTCGCACGACAAGCAATGTCATGGGGCTTTATGTTCGCAAGGATATCTAGGCACTGTCATATTGTCGCAACTAAAACATCCTGCGAGAGGCAAAAATACTTGGAAAATGATAAGGCAAGATCAATGGGTCTTTACACGCAAGTGTAAAGACGTCTGCGATTTTGTCGCCATAAAAGGTGGCAGGGGAGGACCTCTAATTAGGGAGGTCTAACTCGGAAGACCACACAAAAATGATAAGGCAGGGTCAATGAGCCATCACATGAAAATGTAAAGGCGGTCTGCGACCTTGTCGCCACAAAAAGAGATAGAATTCTCAATTCATGAAGATACCCGCGACTCCGTCGCGATGATCCATTTCAATTAACAACAAGATTATTATCAAATACAAGAAGACAACTAAAATCTTCCATCTGAAGATAAATAACGAGAGGCAAGTATGGGAATGGAAAAGATGGAACATTGTTATTCATCTTCTGACGAAAGAGTTATACATCAATAATGTTAGCCAATTATATTACAAGGAAGAACTACCAAAAAAGGGGAGTGAAGATTGAATTCATGGGGAAAAAATCCAAGAAGTTCACTATAACAAAGATACAGCAATGTACAGATATTACACGCAGCAAAAGAAAACAAAAGAGTTATATCTTTGGTGATTCTTCTTCTTCATCTGATTCTTCAGTTTTATTATTCTCATCGCCAGAATTTTCTTCTTCGCCAGCTTCACTATCGAAACATCGAGAGACGGGTAGATTCTCGGGAACCTTTTCAAGAAGCCGGGGATATGTACGCGAGAGGGATGTTCCGGGTGCTTACAAACATACTCCATGGCTTCATTGCAGCACGAACAACATCATTGTTAAAGTTCTCTCTTGTTGTTTCAAATTGTTTCTTCAACTTGGAATACTTGTTATTACGAAGGAGAGACTCTTGGCGAGTTGTTGTTTTTCGTTTTGAGTTCTTCAATTCTCATTGGAAAATTCTGGCGAGTTGTTCTTTTTCGATTCAAGTTCTCTAATTCTAACTTGAAGCTTCTTCTCGATTCTGCAAATAAGAAACAACAAGTTAATAATTTACAAGCAATACCACAGAAGTAAGAAGCAGTAAGGTATAATAAGTAACCTTCTCTATCAGATATCATATCTTTAATCAAGGAAGTATGCTCGGCATGAAGACTAACATCAACACCTAGGTTATTCCTGGCATTATCTAAAACTTTCGCAGCCCGGCGAATTCATCATCACTATTGATAACAAGAAGAGAACGAACTTGTTCTTCTCGCTGCTTAAGCATAGTATTTTGATGAAGGAGTTCATCTCGTTCAATTTGCACACCAAGAAGAGATTTGTGGAATTCTGCTAATGCCTGTGCACCTCTGTTAGTAATGCGATCGTTCTCATCTATGAGGTCACTAATTTTCTTCCTTAAAATCTTGATTTTCTTCTCGGAATCAAGGTACATTCGTTTAAAGCGGTTAGTTAAATTTAAATTAGATCTGTTTCGATCTTTAAAAGTGATGTTTGGACCGAAGATCCTTTAATGAAAGGAGGTTAGTTTTATCTGAGGAACTACTTAGAGATTGATTGAGGTGTGCGAGGAGAAGGTCATTATCCATGGGTTCAGGAAACGTATGGAGAAGAATAGCCTCATCGGAGAGATTATATACATCTGCGAAGGTAATAAATTAGGTAGTAGTATGCGACCGATAAGATAGAAATAATAAAAGGAAGTGAAATTTTATACCATAAAGTTGCTGATTAGCGTTTTGAAGAGAGGATACCCTATCCCTTTGGGAGTCAAGATCGGTATTTAACTTTTGAATTCTCTCGTCTTTATCGCGAGATGACGCAGCCTTCAGTCTCTAATTCTCGAATCTTCTTGCTCAGTGCGAGTTCTTCTTTTCAAGATTGTTGCGTCTTCTCTCGAGATCCGAGGCAACTACAAAAGAAGTTCTTCCAACCTATGAAAGAAAACAGAAAAAGCTGTCGAGTACATATATATTTAAAAATTTAAAATTAACGGGGAAATGTGACTTGCATACATACCAAAGACCCAAGGGCGTTCAAGAAGTCAGGAGACACGATTCTAGAGGCTCCATTGAAAGAATCATTGCCTTCTAATAAAGTAGCGTTACACACATTTGCGAGAGTACCGCAAAGGGAAGCTAGGGGAGCATCTCACATTCCTTGGAAAGAGTCTGAGAAGATGCTAGATAATCGATCCATAGGAGAGCCGGCCAACGAAATCTCCTTAGCAAGAGAGAGATTCGAATCATGGTTATCCTCATCGAGAAGATTCGAGCTTGAGTTAAGACGAGAAGAAGATTGAACCTTTCGCTTCTTAGTTAATGGAGCGAGAAGATTTACCTGCGAATGATAGTTTTGCCTTTACTGCTTTAGTCTTCGCGGCTAAAGCTTCTTCAACTCAACCTTCGCATACGGTGAAAGATAAGAAACGAGGCAACAATATTGTTTCAAATAACAAAGGAAGTGTTTCTTACTTCACTCGTAAGCGATCGAAGTATGGTCAGAGTACTCTCCAATGGATTATCCTTGTACTTTCTTCTCAATTTGGCGATCTGAAAAATTATACAAACTCAACATATGTAAAAGAAAGTTGCAAAGACAAGATTTAAAATGGGAAACATACCTCATTTGCTTTATCGGCCATTTGAATTCCCAAGGATGATACCCTGCGAGATTCGCAGGAAGAACGTGAGGGCCCGCGATATAAGGACCATTTAAAAACAAGGGTACAACCCACCACTTCTCATCTTTGGAATGGCGAGGAGTAGTATTATTGCCGGTGCCAATCAATATCACTGCATGAGCAATTTATCCTCGGGGACATTATCCTTCTTTTTTTGAGCGAATGCCCCAGTGAGACTTCGCATTAACCATCTTTATCACCGAATAGTTTTCAAAAAAGTTCTCTCTACGGTGTACTTCTCAGCGACTATTTCCAAGTCTTTGAAATCGGGGTGTCTAACGATGTGAGGTATAAAGATCCTTTGCCAGCACCACGATGCGCGAATTCAAGCATTAGGCGAATGCAATCGCCACTCAATTGATAAACAGCCCGAGAGAATTTTTCATGGGCCAAGATTTCATAAAATAGAGGCAACTCTGGATCGTATAAGGGAATGGGAAGTCCCGCGAGAAGCTGACCTAGCGAGACTATAATCCTTTGATCATCACATTGATGATCAGAAAATAATTTTGCGAAAGAATGGATGAAGATTCTTGATCGGGAATGGTTGATAGAGTAAAACCCTTCTCGAGTAACCACATTGAACCTCTTCAAAAGAAGCTTTGTATGCACGATTGATGAAAGCCATTTATCGGTATGGGAATGGATGGAAGATTGGGGATTAAGATCGGCGCTAGAAAAGGACGAAGAAAAGATTTGCAGTAGCAGGAGCGCAAATTGCGGAAGAAGAGAGTCAAAGAAAAATTGCAGAGAGAAACTAAAGAATGAAAAGAAGAGAAAAAGAAAATTATATATAGGGAAAAAGATCCTCGAGAAAAACGAGGTCATTTAATGCGCGAAGAGACATGAACGGTCAAGAATAAGCGGTTGAAAGAGACATGTCAAGAAAAGACATTAATAATCAAAATCCGTATAAAGGTACAAAACTGAAACAAATAAAATTAAGCAGTCGCGGTAAATCAAAAGAATCACTTTCGTGATATTCCTCCCTTCGCAGAGGAAATATGAGGAGAGATAGGAGACGATACTTCGTATATAGAAGCTTTGGAACTTCGCAAAAGAATAGAGGCAAGTACGTACTTTTCAAGTACAGTATTCTTCCGCTCGTTCCCTCATCAGCAAAGACCAAAGGTTACTACAACAACAGATTTTTCCTTAAAAGATCGCTCTTCAAGCAATATTCAAGGAAAAAGAGGCAAGATGTAGGATCATAATATCGCAACAGACAGGGCTCGCAGGTTTAATAAACGACGATGTCGCGAGGGAGTCGCAGGAAGCTAAAATAAACGACGCAATGAATAACGGCAGGCAAAACGTAAAGAAGACGTGAGATCTCGGCGAGGGTTAAGAAGTGTCGCGAGAAACGAATGTTTGTGCATCTGCGACACTTGCGGGACATTCCGAAAATAAAGGGTAGCTTAGCTGTCATCCACTATGTATCACCCTATATAAAGGGTTGAGTGAGTCTGTGAGTGAGGGATCTTTTGGGAATTGTTGGGCAAGTCATTAGGAGAGAGAAAGTTTAAGAGTGTTTTACTTGCTAAGTGTAATTCTACTTTTCCTGTGTAGACAATTCATGAAATTAATCAATAAACATTCTCAATTATACAACTTTCAATGAACTAATTAAGCAAAATCGAGTAAGGGGTGTAGTGTGGGATTTCCCGCAACTACATTCCTTACTAGAAAAACAACGATTTTTTATTATTGTACATGAATCACCTTAGTCGGCGCTAATGTTTATACCAAAGATTACGTTGGGCACAAAATACGATTGATTTAATGATGATGATGATGCGGAATTATGGCTAAAAAAAATGTATAAAAATAGAGGAGACAAAGAATTTAACGTGGTTCGACGAGGTAAGGAATTTTGTCGGGGTTATCTAACCTAGAATTACCTCTTGTCTTAGGGTTTAATCCTGTGTATTTGCGCAGTTGTACAACAACTATCAAGTAACTTGGGTAGTAAGACGTGTGGAAACTTCTGGAACCCTTTTTGGGTTAGCCGGCTTCACTTGCAGACTTTTTCGATATTTTATGGAGGGTACAAACAAATATTAATTGTTGAATATAAAAAATTAAATTGATTGCAATGTTTTTATCACCATTATCCTAAAATTAGATCTTTGTCTTTTAAGTCTGCCATAAGCTAGCATAATTAAGTTCGAGAAGCTGCACCACCCGCAAGAATTTGAACCAGGATTATTACTTCTTTGTCAGTGTTCAATCTTTAGCGTTTTATTAGGCATGAGCAACAATCAGTTTGTTATGATTGAAAAAAATTGGGTAACATCAAAACTATTAGTAGTTACTATACTGCAACTCTTATTATACCCACCTCATTAATCTTTGAGCTCTTGTATTTAAGAAGCTGCTCCATTATTACCTCCACCATGTCTCCCTCTAAGTGTCTCGCGAAACCAAGGCTTCTCTTCTTCCTTTCTCTTCTCCCTTCTCCCTCAAATACTTTGTGCGCGCGACCAACCTTTTTGCTCGTGCTCCATGCACCTTCGTATCCCTATTCTTCTCCGTCACCCTCTTCTCCCTATACTTCCCATCTCCCTCTTCTTCTTATGTTCCGCGCGACCAACCCTTGGTCACGCCCACAAATCCTTTCTTTTCCTTCTTCTTTCTTCTTTCTCTCCTTCGTGTCTTTTATTTACGTGAGACCAAGGGTTGGTCGCGCGCAACTCTCCATTCTCCTTTCTGTATTCTTCTGTCATTTTCAAATGAACGTCTTTTCCGCGCACGATCAAGTCTTGGTCATGCGCAACAGTTCCTTCCCCGCTTGCCTCATACTTCTTTCGATCACTATCTCTCATGCGGTTTTGGGGTATCTACAGTGTGTATCTTTAGTATCATTAGGCCAAGCACTATGGTGCTTGGTATCCCTTCCCTATCCCTCGTATGTATGGAAGGGATAGCACAAGGAAGGCAACCTCACTATGGTGCCCTTTCATCCTTCCCTATATGATACGGAAACTGAGTAGCCGTTTGAATAATGCCAAACGGCTATTGATTAAGTTTTTTTTTTTTTCATTTTTTTTCTTCTATGAGAATATATTTGTTTAGGTAAAAAAAGATATTTAAGAGTAAAAAAAAGATATATAATAGGTAAAAAGGAGATACAATAGGTGAAAAAGGAGTTTTAGTAAAAGAAAATAGTGAAAAAGGAAAGTTTTTAGGGAAAACTTTAAAAACCAGAAACGGCTACTCAGTAGCCGTGTAAAATGTTACGCCGTAAAGTGTAAAAAAGTACGGCTACTTAGTAGCTGTATGATTTCCCTTCCATACAAGGCGGCTCAGATGTGATCCTCCATGTAGGGAAAGTGAGGAATATCCCTACATGAGTAGGGATATGGAAGACCATAGCACTTGGTTTTTCTGATTTTTGAGGGAAATTGAGGGATAGGCTCCCGTAATGCTTGGTCTTAAGAATATTTCTAGATCCAAGAACGGGTGAAAAATTCTTATAGTATATATTTAGTACCAATTCTTATATTGGAGAAAAGTAGGAAACTCACGTAGTGTCTTGTTACGACCATCAGAGTAACGCTTCACCACATCAATCCAAGAACCAGGAGCAGCGCTTGCAATCCTATTATAACAATCCTTTTGATACATGAAAATTTCACTGTTCACAAAAAGGTATATCAGCTTTGAATTTATGCAAACACTATTATCAAATTAAAATCAAATAAAAAAAAAGTTAGGAACCATTATATCCGTTCTAGGAATTCAAAACTCGAAGCGTGCCATTCGCACACAGGTGTAGTTGCCATGGAAAGACAGTAGTATTCGTGGTGGATATGCACCAATTTGTTTAGATCTTGAAGATTTCTACGTTAGGAACGTTTATATTCGTCGCTCGTCCTCTAACTTTCACAAATCAACTATAGACGATACTATCAATCGTCTAACATAAAATCTTTAAGACCTAAACAAATTGGTGCATGTCCATGAAGATTATTACTACTGTCTCCTTCTTCTTCTTTCAAATTTCTCTCCCTGAATCTCTCTGTGATTCAAATTCAACAAAATTCTCAACTGATTGATTTCAAAGAAGTAGGTTTTTTTTTTATGTTTTTAGAGAGAAAGAGATAGCGAGACTCGGAGACACCTGTCTTTTTGTTGTTCTCTCTGTAATCATGAGAGCACGGAAATGGAGATTAATGGCTCGTTATTAATAATAAGAGGAGAACGTGAAAGACTAAACCAACTACCAGTCAAGAACCTCGTCTGCGGATATTAATCTAAGGTTTTACTGCGATGTGTCGCTTGGATATACCATTTCCTTTATCATCATTTATTTTTGATCTGCTGGTTGTGCTGCAATTTATTGCACCTTTTTTTATCGCAAACCCTAAAACCGTTTCAGTTTCTGTGTATTCATGACAGAATCAAGACTAGAATTCATGCTTATCTTGATCAAAACTCTATAGAATATAAAAATATATTTTCCAAGATTACCTTCAATATGTTCATAATGACATGAGCTGCAGTTACAGAGTCAAATTTTCATACGGAATTTAATACTTCTTGCACAGAATTTTCATCCGGCTCAAGCGAAAGACCAAGAAAAATGAGTTCTATTACGTCAACCTCTAGCACGGCAAACATATTTTAGTAAGAGTTCAACAGTGAACAACACAGGTCAAATCATAAAAACAGATCTTACTCAAATCAGTATCACTTTTGTGTTTGACAGCCTGATGAGCGGGAGTTTCAAAGATCCATTTTTGACAATTAGACTTGAAGTTTTGTGAAAAGGTTGTGGGAATCTTGCTCTGGTTTCTCAATAACTTAGGTTCACAAAAGAAGTAATGCTTTATTGGTCCAATGCAGCGTCACCCAAAATAAAACCAATGCATATTCAAAGCAACCTAAATACAGCAGTGTACCAGTAGTACATCTTTATGGATCCAAAGTACATAAGAAATAAACCCCCCTTCCATTACATAAAATATTCATATGAAAACAAGTTACGTTTCCAGATGACATACACAAATGGGATGTTTGTAACATTCTATATGTATTGAGTATATCATGCCGGTCATAAGGGTGGTGCAGCCAAAATGGTGCTTAGGGCTCCACAATTAGCTTTCCTGTGGCATGACCCTCTATGCTCTTTGCCCATGCATCTTCAGCCTTACTCAATGGATGCTTTGAATCAACGGTCGTCTTAAGCTTTCCTTCTTTCACCAAATTAACTAGATATGCCAAGTTCTCACTCTTTGGAGTCATAACCAGTGGAACCAATCCCTTCTTCGAGAATGTCAACTTTTTAAATACAGATACCATCAGGGAAGTAGGACCAGGAGTAATATCAATCACTTTACCGTTCTCACTTAAATTGGGCTCAAATGTAGAAAATGGAATGCCTGTCGCACAGTGGATGACAAAGTCATAATTGCATCCTGATGGGCTTTTAAGGGATGCCCCTTCAGGGGTTTTATAATCGAGAACTTCATCCGCCCCTAAACTCTTGACAAAATCAATGTTACGTGTTCCACAGGTTGCTGTGACATGAACATTTCCGAGCTTTGCAAGCTGAACAGCGTACTGACCCACTCCACCTGAGGCAGCTGTTATAAGGATGTTAGTTTGTTTCCCTGAGCTATCTAGCTTGATCCCTGATGCATCAGTCAGGGCTTGGAGTGCAGTAAGGCCTGCTACAGGTAAGCCAGCACCATCAGCAGCAGATACTTCATCTGGTCTTTCAACTGTCAAGCTTTTCGAAGCAACTGCATATTCAGCAAACCCACCTCCACTCTAACAAATTCATATGCACGATATGAGTCAAATGTTCAAACAGTTATAAAATAAACAAGAATAAACTGCCGTTTGAATTTCAGAAGAAAAATGGCACTGAAATGTCAACCAAATGTCATTCTAACCATGACATTCGAATTATTTCACAAAATTGGTTAAAAAGACCAAAATCAATAATTAATACATACAAAAAAATCATAGTAATCGGGATATTGTTCTGTAAATAGTAGTTACTCCATTGTGAAGTATGCATGCTTTTAGTTTTGAGCATCAATGCTCTTATGTTACTTTCTCGGGAAATTAGTCATTCTCTTCTAGGATGAACGATAATGGTTTTCATGGTAATATGAACAAATTACCTTCTCCTCTAGAATGTCGTTGGCAACCAATCAACCACACACGTTTATATTTAATAAATAAAGCTATATGAATGATTCTAGGAACAAATTACAATTATTTATAACCACTCACAGCATGGCTAAGAAAAGCTACTACTTTGTCACCAGCTTTAACATTATTGACTCCTGGACCAACCTCTATCACCTCACCTGCAACATCAGTACCTGATTCAAGGAGAAAGGTCAGCGGAAATGTTTGTGATGCCTAGTTTTCGTTAGTAATGACTCTCATAAATTTCAAAAACCTCATGCTATAAAACGGAGATGAATTGTAACTTCAAGTGTTAAACAGATTACAGTGCCATTAAAGTGGCAGTTATACATAAATACATGCATCTTTCCAACAAGAGGTACCTCATCAGTTTTATGAACTCAAGAATAACCTCAAGGAGGTAAGGTGGGCAGGGATTACATATGATGCTGTAAACAATTGTAAGGTTCTCCGACCCATACGGAATATATTTGATAATATAATGAAGAAAAAAATCTGTTCTGGACAAATATTTTTATCATTCCCCTTGAACACTGTATTGAGTCGGGAACGATCTTACTCTAAGATTAGACAAGTCCCAAGGTTATGGAACCAGGTATTCATTTTTCACTTTTTTTTTCCACCTACACTCAAACAAAATATTTTTTATCGGAAAATGGGTCATTTGTCCAAAAAAAATTAAAACATAGTTCAAATGGACGAGTAAAAATTATTATGGGTGAAATAGACACAAAAAAAAATAGCAAGGATGAAACTGGATTCATCCTGGCTTAAACTTAAAAAATAGCGAGGGTGAAACTGGATGCATCCTGATGTAAATTAAAAATAAGAAAAAGAATTTGAAAATGGGTATGATGAAACTGGTTACATCCCGGCTATTTTTATATTTTTGTCCATTTAAACAGTATCAAAATCTAAATATCTTTTTCACCCAGGAATTATTGATTTTGGTCTTTTTAACCAATTTTGTGTTTTTTTATCCACCTACACTCAAACAAAAATTTTAAGATGGAATTCCTAGGCCACTTCTACTTCTGCATCGGACCGTTCTCATTTCTTCTTTTAACGGTTTTTTTAACTTACAACAAGAAAAGTATCCCTTAATTAAGCCCTGAACCAGTGACAAAATACAAAACAACCAAATTTCATAAAAGTTACCTGGTATATAAGGGAACTTGCGTATCATAAACGGTCGCAAATACCCTTTCTGAAGTTTCCAATCCATTGGATTTATACTTGTTGCTTCCAGCTTTAGCAAAACCTCATCTTTCTTTGGAGAAGGTACAGGAACTTCCACATGCTGTTGAAACAGTAATATTATTAATCATATAACATCGAGTATTTACTTGAAGCCTTGCATGCATGTTTAACTCAAAAGATTTTCGTACTCGAGAGTCAAAAACACTTAAAACAAGAAGCAACTGAATGATAACCAAGCACAAACACTTCGTAGTCAACTGAATAATGTAACAAAATAATCAGAACCTTTAATGCAGCAGCTCCACCTCCATAACCTTCAAACAGAACTGCATGCATAAGTTTCCCAGCCATTAATCAAACGCTGAAAGAAAGAGACAGAGAGCAAAAACTTAATGGAAGATGAAAACAATATGAATTTGGGAAACTAGATATTCATGATTTTAAAGATGAAGAAAAGGTGGTTCCAGAAGCTTTATTAAAGGTTTCCTTGACCCTATAACATAATATATATGAAGGTGAAAGAGGAGAAGAACTGTTGTTGAATATATAACCATTTTTTGGCACTATAACTGTTTTTGAATGTTTTTCCAGAAGCTTTATTAAAGGTTTCCTTGACCCTATAACATAATATATATGAAGGTAAGTTTCAATCTGTTTTTTTAAGGAAGAAAGCTTTTTAATCATATCGAATCCCTCGTATTGCCTAATGGTCAGTGGTCTAAAGCATGGAGATCAACTTGAAGACTTGCTGCTGTAAACCGTTTCTTTTATGTTTTCTATGCACATCTTGTAATTCTGATAGTCTTCAATAAAATTTTCCTTAATTTTCTATCAACAAGAAAAAAGAAAAAAAAAAAAAGCTTTAAGTAATAGCTCCTAAATTAATGTGCAATGGAGATTTACGCAGAAGATAGAGCTTAACCATTTCCAAACATCTACTGCAAACAAACATTCAAAAAGCAGTGAGTAGCAGTTTCATAATGGTTGTATCTGCGACCCATTAGGCATGCAATCATTAGGCGGATGGGAGGGTAGGGAGAAGAAAAAAGGTTTAGTGATTAAATAATTCAGAACCTTCCTGGTTACACGGGAATTGTTGTCCAACCATAAACTCAAAAGTGAAATCAGTTCTGTGAGACTGTGACTGACTAGTGTTCATACACTTAGTAACTGCTTCACATATACCAAACAGTCAACCATCTTCAATTTGGTTAATTTCAGTAAGCGATTTTTTAATTATAGGTGATAATCAAAATTGTATATAAACTCTGTCAGAATCAATATGCAATACGAATGGGAGAGAAAAATATATTGTATACATGGATAATACACAAAGTAGTAGTGATCCAAGTCTTAGATGGTCTCTTAAGGGAAAGACTGCCATTGTCACTGGTGCAACCAAAGGGATTGGACACGCAATAGCTGAGGAGTTGGTGCAGCTGTTCATGTCACTGCTCGAAATGAAAATGCTATTGAGCAGTGCTTGCGAAATTGGAGAGAAAAAGGTTATACAGTAACTGGTTCAGTCAGTGATGCTACGGTTCCAGCTGATAGAGAGAAGTTAATCAAGACTGACAAACTCTATATCCTTGTAAGGCTTAGTTTGGTATTGCTGCCGCTTTTGCAAAAGCACTTTTCTGCTGTGCGTTGGTGTGTTGTGCTGTGAGAAAAAAGCAGTTAGACGTTTGGTAAATATTAATTAAAGTTAAAGCTGATTAAAAAGCAATTAAAGTGTGTTTGGTAAAATATCATATTCAACCATTGTTATTGTAGCAAATGACAAAAACAGATATATATCTAAAAATAGAAATATATCTGCAACGGTGAGAATGTTGCTCCTGCATTTGGAATACCTCAACCATGGATACATTTCACAAGTGCTGCACTGACGTATCGTCGTATCTACCTACGTTGAGAAGTCTAAAGGGAAATTTAGGGACAGATTTATCCAAAGGAAAATGTTGGGAAGTCTAATAATCTTTTATGGTGTTTGACAATAAGTTTTGTAACGCACTTTTCATCTTAGTTTTTAATCACATACCCTTTTTTGATTGAATAGGCGATTTTATTGATTAACAACTCAAAGAATTCTTATAATAGACAGCTAATGAAATAACCAAAAAGAATCAACAAAAAAAACTCCTAATTACAGAACTGTATTAAAATATGAGTATCGAGGGATCATTGATCAAAGATAGAACAAAACCATGACAAGAGAGATTAACGTGGTTCGGCTCTAATGGCCTACATCTTCACAAACCCCTTGGGGTGAAACTACATTAATGATCATCAGTAAAATACTGAGATGGTTTACATTTACATCATTATTCATATTTATAGGAATGATAGGATAAAACCTAGAAGATAACAAACAAACTATCTTGACTTGGTGAAACTTATCTAGCTAGAATATAAGGTTTACTTAACTAGATTGCCAATGACTTATTCTTCTGATATCTTAGCTGACCACCTCGATCTCATGGATAAGAATATGTCATATTCTCATGGATATAACTTCTGACATATTCCTATCCATGAGATCGAGGTGGTCAGCAAACATGGCTTCTGAACCTTATCAATCATGAGTAATATTAGTTTGAGGACGTATGGTTCCCATCTAAGCTTATCCATACCTGTAAAAGGAATTCTAATATTAGTAATTTCTTTAACAGTAGTTTCATCAAACAAAAGATTAAGAACATTAACCTTCCAAGATTTCTGCTCATGATTAATAAGCCGACTGACATGAGTCATACCAGAAGAGTAGAACTGATTGGATGGTGGACTGTGCATATTTGGAATCCATGTATCTTTCCATAGTTGCACAACACTACCATCTCCAATTTCCCAAATATAGTGTTGTTTAACACTACTCAAACATGTATATATACCTTGCCAAATCCAGAAACCTTGTTTATCTACACCATCAGTGAGGGGATTTAAGCCAGAGAAATATTTTTCTCTTAAAATAGAAGCCCAAGGTTCATCAGGAATGGTAATCAAACTCCAAGCTAACTTAATTAGTAAGTAAAGCAAGGTTCAATACATCAGTTCTTCTAATGTTTAGATCACCTAATTCTTTTAGAAGTGTAATGTCATTCCAACCTTTCAAGAAACAGCCTTTTTCATTATCCTTCTTTCCCCACCAAAATCTCATTTGAATATTCTCCATCTTATTTGTGAGCTCCTTGGGCATTGGGAAAACTGCTAGGTGATGACTAGCAAGACTTTCTAAAATAGATTGGTTCATAGTTGTTTTCCTAGGAGTTGCTAAGAAGATAGTTTGCCAATTATCAAGTCTATCTCTAAAACTATATAGGAGACGGACAGAAGAGACATATTTCCTCTTTTGTAATAAAAGAGGAACACCTAGATATTTTCCATTTAAAGACATTTTCCTAATTCTTAAGATATTTGCTATGTCATTCTTTATAGAATTAGGGACTTTTATGCTAAAAGCTAGTGCTAATTTGTTAAAATTCACAGCTTGACCTGAGAACTTACTAAATTTCTCAATTAAAGTAATTATGTTAAGAATATTTAGGGAAAATGTTAGAGGCTCTAATGTTAGTCACTGAGATTTCCTTGTGTCTAGCCCTATAAATAGAGGCTCTAATGTTAGTCTATGGTACACATCTAATAAGATTTTCTTTCCTTCTTCGTCTCTACTTTGTGTTTCTTGTTCTATGTTTTCTATTTTATAAGAAATATGAAAATTATCTCTTTCTTAAAGAATAAATTTATTGGAGTTAATGTCAAAAACCGTTTTTTTTCTTCAATGAGTTAATGATGTTAACTAACATATTAATAATATCTTACATTTAATCCAATATTTATTCTTGGCTATGAAAAATAAAAACTTAGAATTTTAAGATTAAGAATTATAAGAGTTGTTAAAAAAAAAAATCCTTGTGTGAGAATTTTATTTTATATCTCTTGAGTTTTTTAAACAAAATTTAGGAAGAATGAAAAAAAAAAATGTTTGATTATCCTTGACTTTTCTAAAAGTGTTTCTGAGCAAGAATGAAGTGTAGAAGTTTCACATCCTCTCATCGTGTAAAGAGGGTGTTTTCTCCTGGGGACGACGCCACAACTGCTTACACAATCTTGGAAAGAGTCGTGAAACATCATAAAGAGAGCGACCTAGTCCGCCACTCAACCATATATCATTATTTTGTTAGTGTTTTTGTGATTGATTTGCAGGCATAATTCATCAATTGTTCGAACAATATTTGGTTCCAATAATTACCAAAAGGCAAAAGGGTGTTTTCCAGACACTAAAGAGAAAAAGAAGAAAAAAAAAATCTTATTTGGATGTGTAGAATTAAACAACTTCTCGGAAGATAAAATTATTTATACCTTTGCATATGCCTCTTACTTCTGGTGCTAAACACCCTTCAAAGTGTATCAACTGGTTTAGGCTAGGACGCCAGGTTCAAAAACTAAGACAGATGGACTATATGCTAGGTTGCATATTTGGGTGCCCATAAAAAACCAGGTCGGGCAATGGAATAAAAATTGAAAACACGGATATAAAAACCCGATATTAATGATGCAACAGATAAATCCAAATTGAAGAAAGAGATAATAGATTGTTCAAATGTTACATTATTCTTGCGAATAACGACTATGAACGAATGATCAAGAACTGTAACACTGAAAAATCACAATTATGGAGAAGATAATTATTGGATGAACTTGAATACAAATAAAAATCAAAGTAAAATTTAACAATCACAAAATAATTTTTTAAATCAAAAATATCCTATTTTATGTTTTTGGAGCTCCTAATATAAATAACTTCTCCTAAACCACACTCAATTTAGACACCACACTCAATATAAAAACTTATTTCTCAAGGTATCTAATATGTTTAGACAACTTTTGCAATTTATTAAAATTCTTAAAATAAACTTCCAGACTATTACAAGTTACCCTAATAAATAATCCGACAATTATTATGGTTGTCTAGTCAATGTCTGTAAGTTCTTAAAGAACTCATTACAAGTGCACTCCTGACTCCATTACTTAAACCAGGTGGAGGTGTCAGGCCAATTGTTGTTGGAACTATCGGGAGAAGACTCTTCTCAAAGCTCGCAACAACTTTTGTGACCAAAGATGTCAACATATTTAGGGGACACCAATTTGGTGTTGGAATGGCATACTTCATTCAGTGAACAAATTGTTGTTACAAAAAGGTGAGCAAACCAATATCACTATGCTTGTTGTAGACTTCTCCAATGCATTCAACCTAGTTGATAGAACTACCATGATCAATAAGATATTCCATAGTATCTCTGGATGGGAAGAATTCTGTTATGCCAAACCTGCAAGGCTATACTACAATGATTATGCTATTTCATATGCTCAAGGGGTTCAGCAAGGAGAACCACTTTGTCCTTTACTCTTTGCACCGACTCTACAACCACTTGTGAGGAAAATTACATCAAATTGAAACCTTGAACTCCATGCATGGTATTTAGATGATGAAACTATAATCGGAGACACCATGGAGGCTTCTAAGGAATTAAGCAGTATACAAGCATAAGGTGACCAAAGAGGGGAAGGATAAATATGTTAGATAAATAAGAACTATATATGAAGACCTAGCTATTCAATAAAAAATAAATTACTTAGGATTTTGATTTTATAGGTTATTTTGTTAGCTCGACCGCGAAACTTCTTTGTTTTCGTATTTATGAATATGAGTGTCAATTGTTATAATTGGTCATATTAGTAGTATATATAATAAGTTTGTCGTCTCGACATAAATGGTTCTGTTAGAGCATAGCTCAGTTGAACCCGCCAAGCGTTGGTATGTCAAGTTTGGTTGTCATATTTTACTGAACCAAAACTCATTTAAAGAGTCGATTTATTATTTACTACTAGAGTCAACTTCGTATAAGTTAGCTAGAAAGTTATTAGGATATGAGACATGCAAGTATTACTTGAAGACATGAAGAATTTGAAGAAGTAAAGAGCTACAACGACGACATCATCCTTCCTCTTAAGGTTAGTAATATTTTGACTTGAACTGTTTCATTCCTAACGTATCTTTCAATTCGTGCTATATTTGTAACAACCCTACTTCCCACATAATCCCGGCCGATGATTATGTAGAAAGCATGTCGTTAATTTCCTGAGTAACGTACGCAACCACAAGAAATTATGGGATCGGATCCCATTATACAGTTCTATACAGTAGGGAAAATATATATTACAAAAGATAATATTATAATGGTTTCAAGTCCACAGGAAGTATAATTACTTTCCATTGGTTTCAAATCCCAATAATAAATTCTAAAACAAATATCGCCTACTGCCTCACAACTATAGATCATAAAATTACAAAAAGGAAAAGTATGGATATCCACCCAGCTAGATATCTTCCACATATACACCAGAACTGAAATGAAACAAACTCTTTCACGATCTTTATTAACACCTGAAAAATTGTCAACGGGAGTTAAACTCCAAGCAAGTTCATTCGATCACCGAGTCACGAAGAAATATAGAAATGATGTACAAATATATCGCAAGCCAGTATGTCACAAGAAAATAAACACATTTCGACAATAATTACAAGTGGAGCAGTCACTGCCTAGAAAAATCTAAAGTCTCCCAATCAACAATCATTAGCTGTATATTAGAAATAAAAAAACTCATTTCAAGTAACAATCTATAACTCAATGAGATACCGGAACCTATCCGCAATCACATTAAATGCGTCCGGGACATATCCGCAACGAATAACAAACATATTGTACTTGTATATACTGCTGTGCTTAGCACCGCTATAACTGTACAAGGAACCGCATCCACATCCCATTTCCATTTTTAGGAATGAGATTTAACGCACTGCCTTTAGTGGCTTACACAAAGCCACCTAGCCAAGGGTCTCGCCCAAGTGCCTTTAGGAATCACCACTTACGTACCCCGTGACTATTCCAGGCTAGCCAACTTGTTACTTCTGTGAAAAAAGTTAAGTCCAAACTTTCTGACATACCAAATGTCACTAACTAATAGTTAGGGATGTACTCTTCATTTGTAGACAAACACACCATAGATATACACCAATAATTCCACTACCGATCTCATAGTTAACATAGCTAATATGCGAAGCTCATTTCATCATAAATCTCCATTAACAGGTAAGAGTAGTACTTTAACCACTTAGTGGTCTAAAATTCAACAATCTCCACCAACTATTAATATTAGTGCTCACTTAAACTCCATTTAAATCTAAGCACTTTGTGTTAACATAATGACACAACTGGACTCAGTACTTAACTAATAATGTTCACAAAAGAATAATGACATTTCAACAACTATTCCCACAGTTAGCCATCATGTCCAGCCCATCAAACATCCTTTCACATGTCAATCCCTGTATAACCTAATGCCTGTATTTGAAGGGCTAATCCTATGGGAACCTATCACGCTATGAGCCAATGAAATTTGGCTAGTAAATATCTAACTTAATCGTTCTACCCTGGTCACCATGTCACATTTCAAAGGAATCATTTCGCTATACAGTTAGCATACAATCTTATATCTAGGCTTGAATGACTGATCCAAAGAATAAACCTCACGTCACTTACAACGAATTATCACCAAATTCACACATGTATTCAGTACCCTGAACATAATAACTTATCAAGCAACGTGGATTGACACACAAAAATCTGGATTTAACTCATTGAAACCAAAACGAAAGCAGTTCAATTAGATCACAAGCAACAACAAAATATAAAATCAAGCATGATAAATATAGGGTTCACGTGATATTTGATTGTCACTTCTACATCTATCGAGACTAAGAGAACGAATTAAACTTGCCTCAACCCGCTGATAACCTGATTGACCCCGTAGGTAGAAGTTTCCTCAACTATCAAGCTCTAAAGGATATTACAACAAACAGAGAATGAAAATACAATCATAACCACATACCCTAATCATAATGAGAGGGAAGAATAAGAAAGAAAAAAAAATCAGATCCTTACCGCATACACCGTTGTGTATCTTGTTCTACCATTATTTTTCACAAATCCTTCATTGTTTAAGTCGCCGTTCTTGAGAAATGTCTCTTAAATCTCAATCCATTCTGGTACGAGGAAGATATCGAAATCTCAATGACTTTATCTTATTAATACTAAATCAAACTCTAGGTTCTACTAGGCACCATACTATTACTTGATACGGGGTACTTACAACCAAAATGACCAGAACCTTTTTAAATCTAGTTTTAGTATTAAAGTTGACCAAACATAAAATTTTAGAATTGACGGGTATTACAGTCTATCCCACTAGAAAAGGGATTTTGCCCTCAAAATCAGGCTTACTTTATCAACAAGAGATGTGACTAAAACAACGTATAACATCATCCTAGCACTCACGATGTATCTTACTCGGCTGCACAATCCCGTCACTAAAGTCTACTCGTTATGTGTCTAATATCATAGAATTGTAACGTGTAGTATGTTCTGCACTACAGACAACCCTGGTGGCAATTTTAGATAGTATGCCATACATATACAAGAAAAGGTCCAATGAACGTGAGCTATTTCCTCCAATCATAGTCTCATGACACATTTCATATATGGGAAATACATTTGTATTACAATCTCCCAACTTCCTACAATAATAATCTTCATAAACTGTTTGCATAGATTTCTTGCCGTTTTTGTATGATATCAAACTTTACAACGAGAATTATTTATTGTTCTCTTACTTTTGTCTACTGAACAGGTTCCCTAAAATGTATCCTCAAAAGCGCCTTAAACAGATCCATACAACTAGGTAAATGATAAATGACCCACTAGAAGCACATTCAACCCAAATCATCTTCTAACTATTGCAAATCTATCTAGAAGTGTGATAAGCACCCGCATTTAGTAATTGAGTTTGGCGCTTTGACAAAAGACATACTCAACTGTACAGATACGCAAAGGAAGCTTTAGACTTTCGTTAAACAGGTATATGCCGATCACTAACCTATCCAAGAACATTTCCCATGTTTTAGATTGGGGTATTCAATCAAAGAAATGTATCCCGACATTTTAAGGGACTAAACTCAGTATTGAAATAACCTTCTTATTCGCGACCTACGTTGCACAATTAATAGCTAGGCTCACAGGAATCCAGGGTTAGCATAGTCAACTGTCTGTCAAGTATAAAGAAAATCACAAGAACGGTATACAAACAAGATCACTGCTCTCTAGCAAACATATGCCGTCTAAGAATCTCTTACATAAGATACGTATTTTTAATTAGCCACTAGCATGGATTTAACATTTGGCCCAAGCTAGACCGATCAAATAAGATATACCAAAACCAATATTTACCAACAATCCCTTTGCTTAACATAACTAGTCAAGCATATCCGGTTACTCATCTTGCATGCATAAAAAAAAAACGGTAGATAAATGATCAATCTAAGATATGCATGGAAGCTAACCCTTATGATCATGGTATTTTCACTGAACTATAACATCAACATGATAGGGAAACAAAGATACAAACAATCAATAATAAATTAAAATTCAATACAGAAATGTTGATTATTCATTCTTCAAACTCATTCATTTATACCCATCAGAAGTAGTTAACAATATGACATGCTACAGACACCCATGCGTCACATGTACAGTACACAATCTTATATCAAAAGTAATGTGATTCACTACTATCTACTTATAATTCATAAGAAGCAACCAACACTTCAATCTGACACAACGACATGTCCAAGGAAGACACATATATACACACTTACATATATTTCAGTATATCCTTGCAATGAACCAGTCGATACTAT
Source organism: Papaver armeniacum (assembly GCA_023531295.1). NCBI lineage: Eukaryota > Viridiplantae > Streptophyta > Magnoliopsida > Ranunculales > Papaveraceae > Papaver > Papaver armeniacum. The sequence continues at coordinate 461,118 of JAJJWW010000271.1, read as the reverse complement.
GGTTTCTTAAGTATATCCAGTGTCTTAAATTTTGGCACTTAATATGGGATCGCAAATACATTGAAAATGTTTTAATATCTAAGTGGGACGACAAAAGGAAAACATACACCTATTAACAAATAAAGACCCTTACCTCACACGATGCGGATATCATTATCAAGATGACATGCTTACTACCCATCAACCAATTTGACATACATTTATATTTTAGCGAGGTAGTCATTAGTTAGGTGCTATGATTCCCATCATTCATCAGCGCTTTAGGTCATGAAAGCTAAACTCTGAACGATAATAACTACACAGTTCGTAAGTAATGTTATAGGCTTTATCTCCAGATTTAAAATCCTAACCAGATGCTACTTTGAAAAATCAAACATATCCTTATACTTGGTAAATCAAGGATATCCATTTTTTCCATACCTTATTCAACAAGGAAATCAGTACAAAACTTACCATAAATTTGCTTCTTCACACTCTAACTTGGAGCACCTACCATATAAGGTGCAGGTAAATAAGCCATCTAATAGTTTGGTTTACAGAGTGAAATCTTACAAGGATCTCCAACGATCAGGACGAAGTTCAATACAATGTCCACAACCTACTTTGAGATAACCTAGGGACCTCTAAGAACACAATCAGATAAATCAGGCACTTCTGGAACCCTTACAACGAATACGCTCCTATTGGATTCCAGATCAAACTTAATTTTTTTGCTAAAGGAATCCTTTACAAAAATTCTAGGGATAGATGAACTCTCCACTAATACCTCAAATTCATTATGCATCACAAAGTGATGGTTTTAGTAGCACGTCTCAAAATAGCATAAAATTATGATTTCTTGACAAAAGGATACACTATATGTTCTACATTCCCCAAAAAAACTTTGAATAAATCATAACGCATGCATGCCTTACTCATCAGGATAGACATTAATTAATTCTTTTTCAACTTAGGACAACTGAAGATCTACATTAGGACCTCTAGGTCGTTATACATCTAGATTATCATTTCAAAATATTGCCCATAATTAAGGACAAATTTCCAAACTCAAGAAGTAATATGTTCACTGAGAATACAGTACAAGAACCTAAGTATAATCGCCATTATAGACAAACCAAATCTTAACATCCGCTTAATCGTAAATACTTAAACTTTAAGAATTATTATACCTTAATTAAACACTTATTACACTTAAGCAAACACAAAGTGGGGTTCTTAAATTATCCCCACAAAAATGTACTGATACACATCCGATGACATACAAACTATCGCCAATGCACTAGAACGTCAGTAATACCCCTAGTCAATTTAAAAGAACATATATGATACCTCTTCGTGAAGATTAAGATAAGGAACACACCCTGAAATTATATAGCGTTCCCTAGATAACACCAAGAACAAGGTGAACTACACAAATCCCCAAGGTGAGAAATTCAACATTTCAACTATTCGAAATTCATACGAAAGTACTACAATGTTGGACATACCCTGTATATAAAAACTAGCACAAGCAAGTTCCCTACCAGTTAATAAATTGAAGTGGAGTCCCATCAACTTGCAAACTACATACAAAGATTTCCAAGCCCCAAAACAAGGCTACTAATAACAAAAAATAATGGATTGGTGTCATCAATTTAACGTGTCTATAACTGAGACAGATACCTAAGAACTTCAATTTAATATTGTTATTAATCCCACTAATGAAACATTAACCTTAATTTGTTTGTTTACCGATGCAGTATATAAATAGCATGCTACGACCTGGGAAGTTTTCATAATCCTATTAGAAATTTAAAACAAATATTTAATAGGTAGGCTTGAGTCTAAATGATACCCGTGAAGGAAAACATTGTTTCCATAATTCAAATTCACCTCCACAAAAGCATATAAACCACATGCTTTCTACCAATATCATAAGAGACAAACTAGCATCTGGGGTAACAAAAACAGATTAAGTCGATTTATATGCTCATATTAATAGAAAATCTGAGGAATGCAAAGTGCGACATCGTAAGATCCTTAGTACATACAAATCGTAAAAGTGCCTAACAAAAACGTCCTAAGATCACTCCCTAAGTCCTAAAGGTTCCTTAACCTAAGCTCGGATACCAACTGTAACAACCCTACTTCCCACATAATCCCGGCCGATGATTATGTAGAAAGCATGTCGTTAATTTCCTGAGTAACGTACGCAACCACAAGAAATTATGGGATCGGATCCCATTATACAGTTGTATGCAGTAGGGAAAATATATATTACAAAAGATAATATTACAATGGTTTCAAGTCCACAGGAAGTATAATTACTTTCCATTGGTTTCAAATCCCAATAATAAATTCTAAAACAAATATCGCCTACTGCCTCACAACTATAGATCATAAAATTACAAAAAGGAAAAGTATGGATATCCACCCAGCTAGATATATTCCACATATACACCAGAACTGAAATGAAACAAACTCTTTCATGATCTCTAGTAACACCTGAAAAATTGTCAAAGGGAGTTAAACTCCAAGCAAGTTCATTCGATCACCGAGTCACGAAAAAATATAAAAATGATGTACAAATATATCGCAAGCCAGTATGTCACAAGAAAATAAACACATTTCGACAATAATTACAAGTGGAGCAGTCACTGCCTAGAAAAATCTAAAGTCTCCCAATCAACAATCATTAGCTGTATATTAGAAAGAAAAAACTCATTTCAAGTAACAATCTATAACTCAATGAGATATCGGAACCTATCCGCAATCACATTAAATGCGTCCGGGACATATCCGCAACGACTAACAAACATATTGTACTTGTATATACTGCTGTGCTTAGCACCGATATAATTGTTATGGAACCACATCCACATCCCATTTCCATTTTTAGGAATGAGATTTAACATACTTGCCTTTAGTGGCTTACACAAAGCCACCTAGCCAAGGGTCTCGCCCAAGTGCCTTTGGGAATCACCACTTACGTACCCCGTGACTATTCCAGGCTAGCCAACTTGTTACTTCTGTGAAACAAGTTAAGTCCAAACTTTCTGACATACCAAATGTCACTAACTAACAGTTAGGGATGTACTCTTCATTTGTAGACAAACACACCATAGATATACACCAATAATTCCACTACCGATATCATAGTTAACATAGCTAATAGGCGAAGCTCATTTCATCATAAATCTCCATTAACAGGTAAGAGTAGTACTTTAACCACTTAGTGGTCTAAAATTCAACAATCTCCACCAACTATTAATATTAGTGCTCACTTAAACTCCATTTAAATCTAAGCACTTTGTGTTAACATAATGACACAAACCGGACTCGAGTACTTAACTAATAATGTTCACGAAAGAATAATGACATTTCAACAACTATTACCACAGTTAACCATCATGTCCAGCCCATCAAACATCCTTTCACATGTCAATCCCTGTATAACCTAATGCACTGTATTTGAAGGGCTAATCCTATGGGAACCTATCACGCTATGAGCCAATGAAATTTGGCTAGTACATATCTAACTTAATCGTTCTACCCTGGTCACCATGTCACATTTCAAAGGAATCATTTCGCTATACAGTTAGCATACAATCTTATATCTAGGCTTGAATGACTAATCCAAAGAATAAACCTCACATCACTTACAACGAATTATCACCAAATCCACACATGTATTCAGTACCCTGAACATAATAACTTATCAAGCAACATGGATTGACACACAAAAATCTGGATTTAACTCATCGAAACCAAAACGAAAGCAGTTCAATTAGATCACAAGCAACAACAAAATATAAAATCAAGCATGATAAATATAGAGTTCACGTGATATTTGATTGTCACTTCTACATCTATCGAGACTAAGAGAACGAATTAAACTTGCCTCAACCCGCTGATAACCTAATTGACCCCGTAGGTAGAAGTTTCCTCAACTATCAAGGTCTAAAGGATATTACAACAAACAGAGAATGAAAATACAATCATAAGCACATACCCTAATCATAATGAGAGGGAAGAATAAGAAAGAAAAAAAATCAGATCCTTACCGCATACACCGTTGTGTATCTTGTTCTACCATTATTTTTCACAAATCCTTCATTGTTTAAGTCGCCCCTCTTGAGAATGTCTCTTAAATCTCAATCCATTCCAGTACGAGGAAGATATCTAAATCTCAATAACCCTAATTTATTAATACTAAATCAAACTTTAGGTTCTACTAGGCACCATACTATTACTTGATACGGGGTACTTACAACCAAAATGACCAGAACCTTTTTAAATCTAGTTTTAGTATTAAAGTTGACCAAACATAAAATTTTAGAATTTACGGGAATTACAATATTGAAAACATAACTGCGAAGTTGTGTATGATTATACTCTAGTTAGACGTAGTATTAAGGAATTATAATATGAGGTATAACACCTATATTTTGAACTTCGTATATAAGACATCGACATAATCGTATGAATGATATTGTGATTATGTATGGGTATGGGTGAAGATTTCGTCCTAGGAAACAATGTTTTACATTCGTTCAAAGGAAGTACATTCATAAACTTGTTTTGTGAATCGAAAGGGAAATCGCTAGGCTTATTGGTATTGTTATTCATTGCAAATCTTTAGATTACCAATATGTGTGTTTAGTATAACCGCTCATAACTTGTTTATGTATCTTGGTAAAACTATTCACAATGCCTGACTTATGTATCGATATGACTTTTATTAGTGAAACCAATCTTAAGTAATCACCTGAGATGGTATGATCGATATTTGTAATTGGTGTGATCAATTCTAGTCATTGGGTAACCGATTCTAGTACTTGGTGGGACTAATCACAAGATGTATAATTGACCCTTGTAGTAGGTTAACAAGTTTTAGTTATATATTGGTGTAACCGATCCTATAACTTTTGCAACCGATCACAAGTAAGTACCATAAATAGTGGTAACCGATCCTGGTACTTAGTTAACAAAGTTTTGGAAACTAATGTGACCAATCCTAGTAGCCACTTGTAGGTAGAACCGAAACTTGTTTTGGTAGAACTGTTAAACCCATGAATGATGATTGAATGTTTTTGATCAATCACATAGTTCTTGGAAATCAGATGAACCAATTCTAAACTCGTTTGGAAGTGTGGCAAATCGGTTCCAAGATTGTAAATATGAAAGAGGATTTACAAAGTAAAGATGTCGACATACTTTGAACACGTGCAGTAATTCTTATATGTTATTGTTCAATGATATTCCTTAATAGCTAAAGGAGAATCCCAGATCGAAATAAATTAAGAATATTTAAATTAAGGTTTTTAGTTTTATATGCTTTTAATTTCCAGCAATTAAATACGTATCTTTAGAAAATAAGAATTGGTAATGTGCATTTACTAATTCGAGATTTTCTACTGAGATTTCGGTCAATATTTGGACAGAGCATTTCCAGGAACTATGAAAACCGATTTGGTGTTTATTGCATATATTTGAGAATATTCGGTTTTGGAAATTCCTTGGTGTCCAAACTTCCTTGGTCTATAAATATTGAAGTTTGCATTTCTAGCAAACTAATCCTCAGAGCCAGCAAAACTACCTTGTAGTGTTTTTACTGATGGAGCCGTCTATTCGGAGAGGAAAGTACCCTAATTAGGCAGCATCTCTTACGACTGCTCGTTTTAAAGACTTCTTTGGGATTGGGAAGCTCTACGAGTACCGTTGGTGAGAAACTAGATAATTGCAGTTTATTATTAGTTTTCGATTGATTTTATTGACTAACGGTTGTTGAACTTTGATTGCACCTAGTTTGTTTATGCTTGAGAATCTTCTCTTCTGATATAAGATTCACTCAAACTAGATCGAAATTTCGACGGGGATCTTTGTACTATTTGTAGTTATAAAGACATCTTGTCATAATCCATTGTTAATAGACTTCGTTCTGTGTGTGATTGATCACAAGAGATTCAATTTGATTATGTGACGGTGTTTGTTGAAGATTTAAGAAGATTTGAAGACAAAGAAGATTTCTTATTTGAGTTCATAATCTTTGGTGTGCACAAAACTTGATCGGCTGGGGATCCAACTATAATCGGTTTATCTTTTTGATAAATTAGATTGATTAGTTGTGTAGATCGACATCAATATACATTTCTTTGTGATTCATAGTATTGATTGCATAGTCTAAACAATTCCTTTGGTAGTTGTTGATAGATTGATCTAAGAACCCGACAAAGGAGTTTATTGGGATAAATGGAAGATCCTTTTGTCAAACTCATATCACTTTTTTGAAAAGAGTTGTTACCGAACAGATTTGTTGTTCCTTTACTGTTTGGAAGATGAACCAAAGGAATTGTTCCAAGTGCATGACTTATTTCAAGTTGGAGGCGCAGGGATACAGACGGAACTAGGTGAACTATAGGTTTAGTTTCTTGGCCTCAACTATACGAAGTTAGTTTAGATTTTGTATAATGGATTAATCCTGAGTGTATTCAATTCTGGACAAGGTCCCGGGGTTTTTCTGCATTTGTGGTTTCCTCGTTAACAAACTCTTGTTGTGTCTTTTACTTTTCTATTTCTGCAATTATAATTATTTTTATTATAATTAGAAGTAAAATACACAAACGTTAATTCCTAATTACTTGATAGCAATCCTATTGTGTTTGGTTAAGTCCGAACCTATTATCAAGTAATCATACTTCGTTGTTATATTGTCTCGATCTTCTATCCATAGACGATCACACGAAGTGTGTACCGATTAGTTGTATTATCTCGACTCAGTCCATAGACAATCACTTTCGGAGAAAGGACTTATAGGTGGAAAAGTTTTAGATTGGGGTATATTTGGGTACCCTCGTCTTTTCAGGTTCTCCCCAACGGAAATTTATTCTAAATTCTAGAGCATGGAATCCATATGTAAGGAAATCTGAACTATAATTCATAATGACGCCTTTAACACTACGGCCTTTACCACAATGATGTTGTCCAGAGGTTAAATTATTTTGTGAATTGAATTTCCATTGATTGTCTACAACCCATTTTTCTTTTTTCTTTGCTCAGAGTAGAAATATAAATTTTGTACAAATATATGAGCTTTATTGAAATTGTTGAATAAGATATATATAACATAACTTATAAATCATACTCCCCTGTCTTTTTATTTTCATCCTTTATTTTATTTTTGTCTATCCTAAAATTCTGGCTAACTTCTACTTATAGTTGTATTTTCATATCAAACTCTCAAATACGCCCTTCAATTTTTATAATTATGAAAGTATTTTTAATATAATCCAATCTAAAATCTTAATAAGAATTTTCATAAATAAGAAACAAATCCGCTCTTTTTTTTTTTGTATATATTTTCCTTCCATCACAAGGATAATAAAATCACCAAATATACATGTTTATTTTTATTTTTTGTAAAAATATATCACTTAATAGGGGTAGATATGGAAATTTTTCCGGTCTACTTTATATCTTGACTTTGTCAAAACAAACTTATAATACAAAGAAGGACAAATTTTAGAAGGATACCAAATTTTCTCCGGTCTACTCTATTTTTTGTAAACTTATGATTTGGTAACAAATTTTAGAAGGATACCAAGCCGGGCAATAAAAGTAAAACCAAAAGCCGAACCCGCCACAAACGGGGAAGCACAGGCCGACCCATGACAAACTTTAATGCCTATGGCATGGCATAGGGAAGGGTTTTTTTTTTTTTTTTTTTTTGATCAGAACCCATAGGGATGTGTCATTCCACCTGTTCTCGTGGAAAGGGAAAAAGTATGCCATCCCTCGTGTCCCCCTTACTACATATCTCACATACCAAATGACCTCAGTTATCCTTTTGACCGGCAGTTTGGCCCTATCGAAGGCTAATTTAGTCATCCTAACCAAATGCGTGTTTTTCTATATAAACCCCATCAACTAGGATTGATAGTCATTATCAACAGGTCCAGCATTCAATAACCCCAAAGTTCTACAAGACAACAATCCTCAATTGTCGATGGCTCATCATGGTGTTTCAGGTCTAGTTGGGAAACTTATAACTGAATTGGAGGTCAACTGTGATGCTGACATATACTATAAAACCTATAAGAAGCATCTAGAAGCCCCAAATAAGGCTGTTTCTAATGTTTACACTGGTGTTAAGGTAGTAGAAGGAGATGAACTCCGTCCGGCTTGCGTCAAAGAATGGAGCTATGTTGTTGGTATGACAATCGATATCCCTTTTTTAAATAGTACTAAGTAACCCCGAAAAAAATTTGTTTACAATTTGTAGTTGCACACAGATGGTAAGACAATGACCGCCATGGAGGAATCAACATGTGACGATGAAACAAGAACCGTATTGCACCACATAGTTGAAGGAGATGTGATGAAGGATTACAAGAAGTTCGATGAGATCGTTGTAGCTACACCAAAGCCTGATGGACATGGAAGCATTGTATCCATATCTATAATGTATGAGAAAATGAATGAGGATTCTCCAACTCCATTTGATATGCTAAAGGGCGTCCATCAGAGCATATTAGATCTGAGTGCTCACATCTGCGCTTCTGAGTAAAAATATCTCTTGAACGTTGGGTGTCCATATGCACTTACATATGTACGTCAGTACTTGTTGTTTATTCATTTGTGTGTTATTTGCATGAGCTCGTTGATCTGTATTTCGTTTTCTCAATCCCTTTTTTTTTTTTTTTTTTTTTTTTTTTTAAAAATTTCCTTTTCTGCTTTTTCACTCCCTGCTTCTGTTTTTCCTTTCTTTTATTACTAATAAATTTTTTGCGTAAGAGTTTCAAGGACTATTCTTACTATGTTACTATGTATGTTTCATTAAATAAGGTGATCTACTAATGACTTTGGTGGGAGCAACTACCTAACTTTGTTCATTCTAATAATATTCCTACCTACAAGTCCACAGCCGCAAGTGACAGTAATTGCATAGAAACACCACTAGGTAAAAATTTCCCGTTCAAGGGATGCGCATAAAGCCACATAGCACAGGAATATCGAATGAAGTTGTGTAACCGTACATACATATGATGAGCTTAAGCACACCTCTATGATTAATTTCAAAACCTTTGAGGTCTGCAATGGTTCTTTGAAGCTGGCAGGTAGGATTGTCGCCGTTTAACTAGAATTAAGTAGTAATTCCAAAACCAGATTCTATACCAGTGGGAAGACATTGCGAGAGTGTAAATAGAATGAAGTAACTGGGGCCAACAATCTGCTTAGGAAATGTGGAAGAAACGCGTACATTGGTTTGCTTTCGAGGTAAAGCTCCGAGGAAACTAAAGAAGACCCAGGAAGTGCCCACCATATACCGTCTGTGACCAACTCCAATAGTCTCCCATTTTTTATTAAAAAAAACTAATGCACGAGAGCTATTACCCATGGCATAAAAGCAACTGAGCTCCTTAATTAATATACTTTCTTTTTTTTTGCTCAACAAAGAAATGAATTAGATTGAAAGAATACAAGAACCCGGCAGATCAGTGGCTTACAAGAGGCTAAACTACAGAAACTAACAAGAACCCGACAACCAAAAGGTTACAAAAGCTAACCAACCTAAAGAGAAGAAAGACATACAGAAAACAACCCAAAACACAATAGACTCAACCACAACCGATAGGCTAATGCGGAGTTAGAAAGAAATTTCCCCATCCCACTATTATTCGACTTTACCATTGTTCGAGTTTACCATGGTAATATATGCTCCCATTAACGCAAGAAAACAACCATTCTTGTTTGGGTTAAGTGGCAAAATGTCCCAAAATAGACCCCAATGTTGTGAAAATGCCCCGGACGTTAGGGAAAAGATCAAAATGCCTCATTCCATTACTTTTACCTATAATAGTCAAAATTGGGCATTTTGACTAATTTTGACTGGTCAACGGTTTTATGAATTGTCTCTTTTGCCCTTCGACAAAAATATCGCGCGACATGTTACACGTGTGCTAATAAATTCGTAGACACGTGAGCTAGTTTATGTTTAATGGCGGACATAATTTTAGTTTATCTCGCTTTATCTTCTAATTCTGCACTTTATCTTCGCTTTATTTTTTAATTGCGCACAAATTTAATCGCTTTATCTATGTTCTTCTTTGTAAGATTATTGAATTTGTAAAAAAAAAACTACTTAATAGGACACGCTGGTCATTTGTAAAAAAAAAAAAACTACCATTTCGGTAAAACATACCCCTTCATCTGCGACCGTCCATTTGCAAAAAAAAACTAGTTAATAGGACACGCTGGTCATTTGTAAAAAAAAAATACCATTTCGGTAAAACATACCCCTTCATCTGCGACCGTCCATTTTATAGAGTTGCCATGTGTCTAAATCTCTCACCTATTTAGTACACGATGGGTAAATTGGTCGAAGCCAAAAAAATCACATGTATGTCAGCTTATTTGTCATAAGGGTATAAATGTCATCCTATAACACGTGCGGACCACATGCGTGCTAATTTGACCACTTAACCATCTCTAACTGCAAAAGTAACGGATTGGAGCATTTTGATAAGATTTTGGGGCATTTTGATCTTTTTCCTAACGCCCGGGCATTTTCACAACCTTGGGGTCTATTTTGGGGTATTTCTTTGAGGGATTGGTTGTGACCAGGACATGTATCATGTTGTAGGTGCATGCAAATCCAATTTCACGGGGAAATCCATCCTTACACATGAGAATTAGTCCCCCTGTAAAACCATCGATTCCGAGCTAACAACAGTGCAATGAGGATAATCATAAACATGAATGAAGCTTAGGGCCTCATCTGAATCTACTTTAATTTCCGATAAGAAAATTATGTCTGGGTCATGAGTGTTAATAATATCTTAGTTCTTTTGCAAAGCCTTGAACATTCTAAGCTATAATGTTAATTCCTTTTATAGCTCTATTTTTTATTTATTATTATTTTCTTTAAAAGCTCAATTGATGATTTATTTTTGTTTGCTGGCTTGCATCTTCGGATTTGGAGGAGCTATCTTGTACTCAAAGATAGAGCTGGTGAAGGAGGAAAATCGGCTCATAGAAAAAAGGTAGTAGAGTTTGTATGAAAACAGTTGGATAATTGCATTTGGAATTATAGGAGTTACAGAGGGAGAAAGAGGAGATGGGGAAGAATAGGGTAGCACTGACTAGCCAAAAACTGCTCCAAAGAATCCATGGTGACCATCTAGTGTACTAGTATATATTCCGGTAAACCTAGAAAGAAAAACTGATGCTTCCCATAATAGGGGTGTACAAAATGCCCGGAAGCCTGCGACCTGTTGTGTACCTCCCTGATCCGAAGGAACCCATGGGTGCCTGACAGCCTGTCATGGGCTTACCCGACCTGCCCGATAATTATAAGTGGGCGGACCCGGGTATTTGTTCAAAAGTTGGAGTCCAACCGGTTTTCTGCTAGGTAGCTTTGTTAATTACCGGCACTGAATGTTCGATAATATGAAATAAAGTTTTCTAGCAGTGTGATGGATTTCACTAGGAATTAAATTTCAAGTTTGGACAAATTATTGAGGTCGAAGAAAATTTTGACTTACATTTCACGAGAATGATTATGAATTGCTTGAACTATCATTTGTACGAGTTAGAGATCATTCATCAAGCTAAAAAAAAAACTAAACTATATTCTTTTTAAATTTTTGAATTATCTCTCGGGCCCGAGGTCTGCCCCGCTCGACCTGGCCTAGCCTGTATTGTTTCACGGGTATGGACGGGCCATGGGCACTAAATTTTTACTGCCCTAGCTTGGGCTTGCCTGTCAAACTTAATGGGTAGTAAGGGCTAAAAGCCCGTCTGGCCTGGCCCGTGCTACAATTGGGCTTGGGCTTGCCTGTCCGGCCCGATGTACACCCTATCCCATAATCAGAAACGGGATTGAAAATGGAGATCAAGGCTTTACTTGTCAAATTCAATGATTGATGCTGACATGCAGATGACGATTATGTTAGTGGAGATATTGATGGGGAAGAAGAGACTGACTAATGTAGTCCCACTGTTTTACTTCTAACATTGCAATCTAGAGCTCCATATACGAAAGCCAGCCCTTGAATTTACATGGTATCTTATATGATTCAATACTGAAACAACTAAATTGTTTAGAAGTAGAATCATTATGTTTTTTAGTAGATAACCAATGTGAAGTTTATCTCGACTGAATAGTTAAATAGTTTTGAGAGAACTACTTTTTCTTATATTAAGACTGGTCTCAGAACACAACAATACTGAATATAAACACGCACAACAAACACAAAAAACTTATGAACTCGACCGTAACAGTAGAATATTGATTGAATAGGTGGTACGTTCAGAATTAGTAACAGTCTCACAGAAGCACACAGCGGTTTCTCCAAACTAGATGAGAAAACTTCATGATACACTTTTTCGCTAAGTTATAAAACATACATTATACAAATGATGTATCTTTTAGAACTTCTTAGAACTCCCTCCTTCCAATTCAAACTCTTATTGATAATAATATATATTTTTCGTAACCGCAATATGTTTAGGAACCACCATCACCTCCACCGGGACCAGCTCCTCCACTTCCGGCACCATAACCATCACCATGTGCTCCACCACCTCCAGCACCGTAACCACCATCACCGTGAGCTCCACCACCTCCTACACCACCTCCAGCACCGTAACCACCACCGTGAGCTCCACCACCTCCAGCACCATAGCCACCACCATGAGCTCCACCAGCTCCGCCACCTCCAGCACCGTAACCACCACCTTGAGCTCCACCACCACCTCCGGCACCATAACCACCACCATGTGCTCCACCAGCTCCGCCACCACCTCCGGCACCATAACCACCACCATGAGCTCCACCAGCTCCGCCAGCACCTCCGGCTCCATAACCACCACCATGAGCTCCACCACCTCCAACACCGTAACCACCACCTTGAGCTCCACCAGTTCCACCACCACCACCATGTGCTCCACCAGCTCCACCACCATAACCACCACCATGAGCCCCACCAGCTCCTCCACCACCTACGGCACCGTAAGATCCTCCGTGTGCTCCACCAGCTCCTCCACCACCTCCGACTCCGTAACCACCACCATGAGCTCCACCACCACCTCCGGCACCATAACCACCACCATGTGCTCCACCAGCTCCGCCACCACCTCCGACACCATAACCACCACCATGAGCTCCACCGACTCCCGCCGGCACCTCCACCTCACAACCACCACCATGAGCTCCACCACCTCCCGGCACCGTAACCTCCACCTTGAGCTCCACCAGTTCCACCACCACCACCATGTGCTCCACCAGCTCCACCACCATAACCACCACAATGACCCCCACCAGGCTCCTCCACCACCTATGGCACCTTAACCACCACCACCATGCTCCACCTCAGCTCCTCCACCACCTCCGACTCCGCCACCACCATGAACCTCCTCCGTGCGCTCCATTATGAGCTCCTCCACCACCTCAGGCTCCACCGTAACCACCACCATGAGCTCCACCACCTCCAACACCTCCAACCACCACCTTGAGCTCCACCATTTCCACCACCACCACCATGTGCTCCACCAGCTCCACCACCATAACCACCACCATGATCCCCACCAGCTCCTCCACCACCTACGCCACCGTAACCACCACCATGCGCTCCACCAGCTCCTCCACCACCTCCAGCACCGTAACCTCCTCCGTGAGCTCCACCGGCTCCTCCACCACCTCCGACTCCGTAACCACCACCATGAGCTCCACCACCTCCGGCACCATAACCACCATTATGAGCTCCACCAGCTCCTCCACCACCTCCAACATCGTAACCACCACCGTGAGCCCCACCAGCACCTATTCCACTACCTCCACCACCAACAACCCCACCACTAGCTCCTCCACCATTTCCGGCACCGTAACCTCCACCTTGAGATCCTCCACCAACGATGCCACCACCATGTCCACCTCCAACACCATAACCAGCACCATTACCAGAACCATACCCTGCACCACTTCCTCCACCTGCACCATATCCTCCACCACCATAACCCCCTTCACCACCAGCATGTGCCACACCGACACCAGCTTCTTCTTCATTGAGGAGAATTCTAGCGGATGTTGAACAAATGCTTAAACCTAATAAGACACAGAAAAGGACACTAACAATAACTCTTCTATGAGTAGCCATTTTAACTAACACTATGAGAATGTATACGAGATACTGATGACACTGGAAGATAGCTGAGACTGGTATTTATAGGGTCTGGAGAGGGCACATGATCCCCCTTGCATGCATGCTTTAGACTGTACTCTAAACCAGTGAGATAGAGAGAGCATATGTAAGGTAGACTTTTGTGCATTCTATTGGACCCACTGCACCAACTATGTGCAAAACATATCTGCAAAATCTACCAGACACTTAACTACTCGTCCATTCACTATGGTTAGTGTCAACAGTTTTCTAATCAGCAATCACTATTGTTTAATTATTTTATTTGGTATTATACACGTACCCACTACCTTTTCATAACAATAAAAGAGATTGAATTTCTTCGTCCCTAAAGTAAAGTATAGGGTAGATTTGATTAGCAGTCCTAACAATCCAAATTAGCAGATCATGACGAGGCAAACCGACACCGCGACTAAAGTTAATTTGCTAGTAAGCTGGTATTAACATATCAATTCTTCTATAAATGTCAGTTAAACTTTTTGACTTCTTGAGGATGTTTGAAATTAGTGAGGGTTGGCGAAAATGTTGGGAATCAAATCCAAGAAATATCTTGGCTACTTTCGGGAAAAAAAAAGAAAGAAGTAGCTCTGTCCTGACGTTGTATACATGTCTGGCACTTCCGCAAAGAGGTGAAATTTTCTTTGTCAAACCAACTCCCACTCATGATTGCTTTGCTCTTTCTACTGGTACTATATACTTTAATTAATTCACCGACGAATTAGAAGTACCAGAGTATGTGCATGCATGGCTATTTCTTTTGCTTTTTCAAGACTTCACAGGATGTGGCATCAGAAACATAAAACTACGCATTCAACATAAGCTAATGCACATAAAACATAAAAGACACGGAAATTTACGTGGTTCGGCAATATGAATACGTCCACGGACAACAAAAATTCACTTCATTCATATATCAGTGAATACACGATGTACATGACACTCAACACCCCTTCTACTTCTTCACATTCTAAACTCACCTTCAACTCTCTCCCAGCCCCAAAGCTATGAGAGAATCTACATCTTGCTAATTGAGAGATTTCTATTCTTTGTGAGGAGATATATATCTACAACTTAAGGGTTTAGACAAGGCTGATGTAGATGATGTAGATACCTATAACCTAAAGGTTATGCCTTTATTTATAGGCTTATAATAGGGTGATTACTTGGAAACGAAGTTCACCTTCAATTAAAAAACTAAGTCCTATTTCAACTTAGGAAACCTAAACTAGCTAAGAATAGGAAAACTCATGTTTACATGGAATTATAAACATACTTCTAAAATCAATACAAAACTGATTTAGGAAACCAATTAGTTGTTTCCTAGAATCGAGTCAATATCTCATAATTCTCCACCTTGGCAAGATTTCTAGGACAACTTAAACTTCATTATTCTATGATTTCTCCGCCTTGGTATGAAATCTCGACATTCACCTTCCACGCCTTCGTACGCTATTGCCTTCAATCACCCGGAGGTGCCAATCATCCGTAGATGCTTGAATTCCACTAATGGACTTAAATACTTCACTCACCCGTAGGTGTCAATCATCCAAAGATGTCAATCCCTCAAAGGGCTTCAATTCTCCAATCATCTAATGATGCTTTAATACTTTATTATTCGAAGATGTTGCACTGGTACATCTTCCAAACTCCTTGTCTAAGGTTCAAATATGTCAACCGATACCAACACCAAATGGTTTTTCAAATTTCTTTAAAGGATGCAATGTGCTTCAACATGTGCTTCAAAAATTCAATCCCATAATAGGGATGCAACTGTGTATTAAGATATCAATACAACAAAACGGTGTAGCAAACTCAAAAGACATAATTAAGTTTAGGAAGGCCTTACCCGAATTCCACCATTTCTTTTGCTACTTTGTTGATTTCTCAGCAAATCCAGTTATCAATGAATTTCCTGATGCGTCTTCGACTTCATAGATTTTCAGATGCACACATTCTTTAAACTTGGAAGATTAAATCCTTTGCACATTTGCTCCAACTCGTAAGATATAGTCTTTGACTTCAACTCACCACTTCACTTGTCAAATTTGAGCTCTTCCTCCATCCAACTTCTTCAGATTTCAACACTTTGTTTAACTGCGGAGTTAAAATTTCAACACATGTAATGGTATGGTATACCCCATACCGACGAAGTTTTTTTCAAAAGATGAAATCATTCATACCTTACAAAGATGCAGTCTTTGTAAGTTTCCAAAACATATGTGTGAACACATTCCAGTATACCATGTGGTGATTATTCATGATATCATCATATCTTCGAAACTGGAACTCTAATCCAAGCTTGATTCTTTCTCCACCTTCACACAACGTTCGAAAAATCCTAAACTGCATAATCCTGCATTCTTCAACTTCATGCCTTAACTGCATGATTTAGTCTTCGAATGTATTAGATTGCGTATTATGTAATACTATTACTTCCATATTCAACAATACATATTTCCATTCTTCAATCCTTTCATCACTGCAATTGCATTGCAAAAAACTTCTTCAATACTCCACCTTTTAAACAACTTTAAATCCCACGGAGTCAAATGGATCTAGTAATTTCAGGTTCTTCTTCAAACTTCGGTACACACCTAAGAACTTCAAACTTCTCGAGTTCATCCAAGTGTTTCAACCATAATTTAACCGAATTCTTAATATATACGACTTCAAACTCCAACTCTTAAAAGTCAGAAAAGCATTCAAGCACTCAAAATTTCACACTATCACTAGATCTGCGTTTTTCAACATTCACGTTTGAACTTGAAACTCTTTTCGTTGTTTTCCAATGCCTTTCCTTACGACAAAAGAAAATCCAATTCACATACTGCATAATTCTTCAAATAGTTTGCGATTTCTTCACTTAACTATATACTTCACATATATTATTGTACCTTACAGTTGTGAAGTGCCACAATGATACTTGTTCCTTGCAACCGATTTTTCACCTCAAAAAATCGGAACATATCCATATGACCAATCTGTTTTTTTTTCCTCCATAATTGTCTTGCACTTCTTCAACTTGATGACTTCAAAAGGAAAATACATTCATTCTCCGTCAAATATCATCAAAACAACCAAGGTAACAAACCACCTAGGTCCTATTTCAAAAAACAGTAAATCAAAGAGGTGCCTACAAACATCCAAGTGGATAATTCAAAATGTACCATATTTGCGGTGTTCAACGGTACGAAAAATAATTTTCTCCTACATTGTTATGGAAACAACAAAAGCTTGCAGAAATCCAATACCCATAAGCTTATTTCACAAGTAAGCTTCAAATTCAACACACTTAAACAAACCCCTTTTCTATCATATGCCCAAGGTACGTATTCAAAAAAAATGTGTTGACTTCATCTTCAATCGTTTCTCTTCAAAACCGAACAAGAAACTACACCTCTACCACACACAGTATCTCCATATAGGAAATCCAGATTACCGCCTCTTCAATCGATATCAACAATGCAATATGATTATAGTCACTTGCTTCAAGCACTTCTTCGTGGCAGACTCTTCAACCCGAATTTATCAACCTTCCACCAGTGCCCTCGTAACACTAAGACATTCAAACGATTGATAATTCTCACATGAAACCTACGAATAGGTTTTCGCAATCCTCGGTACACCATGCAACTGAGGAAAACTTTGAGTTTAACTTCTTCTTCAATTCCTTCGACTACGTCAAGGACAACATGATCGACTTAATAACAACTGGTAACATTCACAATTGTTCCCCTTGGTACTTCGAACAATCCTAAGGATCATGAAGAAATTAAATTTTGCATCTTTACCTCTTTCAACGTACACACCATTCAACTTGTACTTAAAACACAGTACTCTTGTTTCCTTGAAACTTGAATTTCAAAGCAAGCACATTCAAATGGAAAACCATCAAGGTATTCCCAAATAGTCCACAAAAGTCTCAAATAAACAAGGTAAAGGCCAAAAATAACCAAACACCTTTCTCAAACTAGTGAATAAGGTTATGAAATTACTTACTCGATGTTATGCAAAATACATAGGGTTTATGCTTTAAGAGGTATACCAACGTCAACTCCTCCCTTCAAGTAAGCTTCAACTTTAAAAATGTATCAATCAACAATCAACGAATGTTAAACACTTCAAATACACTCGTGTATGAGTAATTGATACTTCAAACGGTGCTTGTCAAATTAGAAAATCCACCTCTTCAACTTGATGCAATTCTAACGACATTGTCTCCAAATTTCTTCACATGAGGTTTCACAAAGACTTTCTGAATTCCAAAATAACTCTGATCTTCAAATCGACATACCCCGATTTTACCACATGCTTATTGATGCATCTTCTTCTAGGAGTTTAATTCAATCTCTAAGTATGTCTTCTTTGAATATCCTCTGCTGATTCAATACACCACGTTTTTCTGATGGAGGGACTGCAACCTTGCACCACAGTTTCAAAACGGTACCAATCTTCACCACAGTTTTCAAAACTGTTGCGATTCTTCTGCCACAAATTTCAGTCAAAAACGTCATCTTGTCTTTGTTTTCTTCTTCAAATTTGGCATCTTCTTTGATATCTTCACATATCATTTCTGACCCAATTCAAATGAGCAAACCCAAGATTTCAAGAACTTAGACCTAAGCTATGATACCAGTTCGTTGTGCCGATAGGTTCAAATCGTTCCTCAAGGGTTCACGGGATCTGGCATCAGAAACAGAAAACTACACATTCAACGGAAGCGAATGCACATTAAAGACAAAAGACACAGAGATTTACGTGATTCGACAATATGCCTACGTCCACGGACATCAGCAATTCACTTCATTCATATATCATAGAATACACGATTTACATGACACTCAACATCCTTTCTACTTCTTCACATTCTCAACTCACCTTCAACCCTCTCCCATCTCTCCGAGCCCCAAATCTATGAGAAGATCTACATTTTCCTAATTAAGAGATTTCTATTCTTTATGAGGAGATAAATGTCTACAACCTAAGGTTTTAGAAAAGACTGATATGGATGATGTAGATACCTATAACCTAAAGGTTATGCCTTTATTTATAGGCTTACAATATGGTGATTACTTGGAAACCAAGTTCTCCTTCAATTACAAAACTGATTCCTATTTCAACTTAGGAAACCTAAACTAGCTAAGAATAGGAAAACTCATATTTAGATGGAATTCTAAACATACTTCTAAAATCAATACAAAATTTATTTAGAAAACCAATTATTTGTTTCCTAGAATCGAGCCAGTATCTAACAAGCTGACCTTCTCTTTTTTTGATCGCGGTACAAGCCGAACTTGTTGGAAAATATATTTGTTTCAGGGTTTATATATCCAATTTCCGGTTCTTAGGTTTCTTAGCGATTTACAGCATTCACTTATGGAAAGTGAGTTATCCATGAGTGATACTTATTGATTTCCAACAAATATGATGGTAGTTTATTCAATTATGTTTGCTAGAGATTGAAATTCAGATAAAATTCATCATCAAAAAATACACAATTCAAAAAATGCGTGACTAATTGACCACAAAGTAAAAACATCTGGACTTTCCTAGAAAAGGTTAAAAAGAAAAGCCATTACTGAGAGTATTTTGTAGAATAACTATCCTTTTGGTTTCCAATCAGCTAATCACCTTCCAATTAAGTTGTAACTCTGAAACTGGTAGAGCAGCAGCAACAACTCATTTCTCTTACATTTTCGTTTTAGGCCATGGATATACGCATAAATACCATCTTGACGGATAGGATAACTAATGGAGAACAAGCAAGAAGAATGTAATGCGGATATTGCAGGGATGAGAAAGGAAGAAAAGGATGAGAAAACATAAGAACTAATTGAACAGGAAGAGAAAAATGTAAGAAGATTAATAATCTTTAGATTGATAATAATAATAATGTGTATCTAAACAAAGAATAAGGATGCTTAAATAGGCATAAAGTAGAGTTCTAAAAGAAGAAGAAAACATTAAAACAGAAAACAGAGAGACTTGAGAATCAAGTCACCTAGAGTTCTCAAATAAATAAAGAGTAAGACTTTTGAAACCAGACAACTAGAATTATAGAAAGAAAGAAATAAGGAATGTAGAGATTTTCAACATCAGTCCCCCTTCTTGGGAAATAACTCGTCCTCAATTTGATCAACTTCACCATGGAACGTAAAGATTTCCTGCACATTAAATATGTTAGAAATGTTCCAATTTGTAGGAAGATCCACCACATAAGTATTTTCACTTATTTTCCTTAAAATTTTAAAGGGGTCATATTTCTTCATCTTAGTTTTGTTGTATGTACCAGCTGGAAAACGCTCTTTCCGAAGATGTATCATAACAATCTCCCCTTGTTCAAAAGTCTTAAACTGTTTTTGTTGATCAGCAACAGCCTTATACTTAGCATTAGAATTTTCAAATTTATTTTTCACATATTTGTGAAGTTGAGAAGCCTTGTCGAGCTGTTGATCAGCTTTCACATGAGATTCTGAAGGTTTTGGTAGAAATACAAAATCCAGTATATGATTCGGTACCTTAGAATATACAATTACAAATGGTGACTTACTAGTAAAACGATTCACTGAAGTGTTAAACGCAAACTCCATATGAGGAAGAAAAGTTTCTCATTGTTTCTCATTAGAACCAGCAATTTTTGACGTATTAAATTCCCTAAAGATTTGTTGACAACTTTAGTTTGTCCATCAGTTTGTGGATGTGCAGTAGTACTGTATTATAACTTTGTTCCCAATCTCATTCATAAAGATTTACAAAAATAGTTGAGAAACTTAGTATCACGATCTGAAGTGATAGATTTAGGCACTCCATGTAAACGAACTATTTTCTTAAAGAATAAATACGCCACATTTGAAGCATCAGTAGTTTTCTTACAGGAAACAAAGTGTTCCATTTTAGAATATCTATCAACAACCTCCATAACTGAATCATTTTCGTTAACTGTACGTGGCAATCCAAGTATCAAATCCATACTCACATTGACCTGTAGCGCCCCCTAAGCTAGCAGCTGACTAATCCAAGAGATTATCTAAATAAAGAGGCACTAAAATCTAAAGCATTTACTTAAACATTCAATTAAGAAATATGCTACAAAACTTAACCCAAAAACTAGCCCCGCTCTGAAATATAGATATACAATAACTTCTCTCAAATGATACATATACAATAGTCATGTAGTAGCAGGAAATCCCACACTACACCCCTCACTATATTTTGTAGATCTAAATCTTATTAATTATCTAAATTTCAAATATAAGTGCTAGAAATTTAAATAGACACATAAGATTTTTTACGTGGTTCGATCAATATGATCTACATCCACGATTCTCACTATGATTGTTGAGGTTACATAAGAATTACATTTACAATCTCCATTAATGGATAATTTGTAGAGCTCTAGATCTAATTACTTGGGGAAGAAGATGATAAAGAAAATAAATCTCTCTCTAAAAATCTCTCTCTCCTCCTCAAAGTGTCCCCCCTTTTCTCTCTCCTGCTCTCCTCTTTATATAGGTGTTTACATAATGGATGACGGCTCACATACGACTCATACTCTCGAGAGCTCTTTGATAATTTCGCGAGGCTCTCGCTACCTCCTCTCGAGACATTCTCTCGAGCCCTTTAATGATTTCGCAGGCTCTCGCTACCTCCTCTCGAGACATTCTCTCGAGTCTTGCTACCTTCTCTCGAGACACTCTCGCGAGTCTTGCTACATTCTCGCGAGTTATGAAAAATAATGAATCTCGCAAGCTCTTCTCGCGAGTTAAGGAAATAATTGAATCTCGCACGCTCTTCTCGCGAGTTAAGGAAATAATTGAATCTCGCACGCTAAGAAAATATGTTGTGCGATATTTGAATACTACATCTTGCCTCTTTTTCCTTGAATATTGCTTGAAGAGCGATCTTTAAGGAAAAATCTGTTGTTGTAGTAATCTTTGATCTTTGTTGATGAAGGAACGAGCCCGAAAGAATATTTTTCTTGAAAAGTACGTACTTGCCTCTGTTCTTTTGCGAAGTTCCGAAGCTTTGCGAAATAAATAAGAAGTATCATCTCTTGAAGTATGCGAAGTATGAAGTATCTTTGAAGAAGTATAAGAAGTACTTAATCCTCGAAATATATATAAGAAGTATGAAGTATCCTTTGAGAAGTATAAGAAGTACTCAATCCTCTAAATGTAAGAAGTATTGCGAATCCATCATGTGAAACTCTCGCTCCATGTTCTTTGCCTCATGCTATGCTCTATTCTTTCGCGAAGTTACAAACTTTGCGAAGTGGATAAGAAATATTAATCCTTGAAGTATATAAGAAGTATTGCCTCTTGTTCATGCGAAATTATTACTCCATTTTTGGTGAAGATTCTTGATATTCACTAGTGAACATCCACTTTGGAAATGATTCTTCTTTGAGAAGATGAATAACATAAAATGTTTTCTTGGTTATCCATAGTTGCCTCTCTTCTTTATCTACGAAGGTAGAATCGTTGAAGAAGTGTTGAATGAGTGAATTATTTCTTCATTCTTATCTTTCCTCTATCTCCGTGTTGTGCTCATGCGATAGTATAATCTCTTCATTGCTTTATGTTGAATTTTATCATTGCGACAAGATCGCGGGGACGTCTTTACATTTTCATGCAATGACCCATTGACCTTGCCTTATCATTTTTGTGTGGTCTTCCAAGTTAGACCTCCCTAATTAGAGGTCCTCCCTGCCACCTTTCATCGCGACAAAATCGCAGGGACGTCTTTACACTTGCATGTAAAAACCCATTGATCTTGCCTTATCATTTTCCAAGTATTTTTGCCTCTGCAGATGTTTTAGTTGCGACAATATGACGGGCCTAGATATCCTTGCGAACATAAAGCCCCATGACATTGCCGTCGTGCGGCGAAATCGCAGACGTCCGTACACTTTCGTGTAAAGACCCATTGATCTCGTCTTACCTCGCGTTAGTATTATTGCCTCTGCGAGGATCATTGCACAAATATGACAAGCCTAAGTCTTCTTGCGAAAACAAAGCCTCATGACATTTGCGTCTGTTTTGACACTCCCCCTAATGGAGAGCGTCGCCCTTATCATCTCCCCGGTTGCCCCTTGAAGGAGGCGAAACATCGGCCATACAAGACTAGCTCCTCCCATCCTGGTCTTAACAACAACCGATTGTTTCGCAGCCTCTTATCCCTTATACCTATAGGGTTTATGGTTACGAGACTGCACCCTAAGTGGAGTTTTCTTCAAGGCGAGTGCAACATATGCCAAGACTTGCCAAGAATGGCCAGGGTAGGTTCATCCATCCCAGGCACTCGGCTCAACCGTGTACCTCGGCGCCTTGAGCATACACGACTCCTGAAAGAGACCCTCGGTCGCCCAACCGAGGGTATAACCTACATATATAGTTGGGAATCCAAGGTACCTCTTCCTCCAGATAGGCTTTCATGGGCCCCAAATTTTCATGACTCGAGCTTCGGGAGCGGTGTAACCTTCCCCGAGCCATGTCGAGAGATACCCCTTATATGACGCACTTTAGGTCTTACATTTGCCTCTTACGAAATGTTATTCGCGAACTAGGGTGCACGCCATAAAGGTTCGTCCCATTCACTCACTTATTCATTTTTGTCGATTCATTCAATCATTCAATTTTGATTATCTCTTCTCATTATCGCATGTCTTCATTCTTTCATTCATTTCTTCATTTCTATCACTTCCTTCACTCATTCTTTCATTTATTGTCATTTCTTTCATTCATTCTCATAATATCATATCATTTGCGGTTTCTTCTTTGTTGTTGTCTCTTGCGAAGTATATGATTTGCTTTGCGAAGCTATCATCCTTGAAATGTATGGACGTCGCATAAAATATAAATATCTCGCAGCAAAAAGAATTGTGAGAAATGAGATTTGAACCCTTGACCTGCCTCTTGCAACCTTCACTTGCGAAATTAACTTGCGAGATAGTCATCAACTTTCCTCTTTGCGAAATAAGCAAAGTCCGTGCGAAATTTCGCATAACAAAAATAAATACGCGAGGGCAAAAATATGAGTAAGATGAGAATCGATCTCATGGCATCAACTCTCTAACTTCTTTTTCAACCATCTCATGCGAGTTCCTATTTGTGATATTGAGGTATAATTCTCACAACTTATCATTTGGTTCTCATTCTTTGCATAATTTTGTCTTCGTCTTTTCTCCTTCTTCTCTTGAGTCGATGTAAATCGCAGATTTTTACGACGAAGTAAACTTCATAGAATCTTCTTCATTTAAGCATGTTACAAGCAATGATATTTCAGCGAATTGATCTCCACTCTTCGTCTTCATGTTGGTAGCTAAATCTCCAATATATTAACGATCTGCCTTTTCTTGTGTAGGTGATATCTCATCATTAATTTATTTATTCTTTCTCCCTTCGATTGTTAATTTTCATATTTATTTGTTGACGGTATCTCATCGTAATTCTTATTGTTGGTGATTTTCCATTTTGTGCTATTAACTTGTTGTAGTTGTTATTTACCCATCTTTTTTGGAAGCGTTCCTTTGCTACTCCCGATCTTGTGTTGTTTTCTTTCCTCTCTGGGAAGATTTCCAATCATGCATTCTTTGTCCTCCTTCTTCATCTTCTGTGTGATAACCTTTCCACCTTTCTTTGTTTCACCTTTGGTTGCGATTGTCTTCGCAGGGAGAATCTTTATCTTCGCGTGTGCTGTAAACTTCTTTACTCTCGCAATCTTTGTCAACCGATAGTCTTTAATTGATCATTACTTGTTGTCTTAATTTCATCTTTCATTGTTCCATCCAGCTTTATGTTCTTGCTTTGGTGATACTTTCACGTAAATGTTGGCACGTAGGTTCCGGGAGCTTTATCTTCTCCTGTTCGTTTGCAAGCCCTAAAATCTTTTTTATTACTAACACGTTTTCTTCTTTGTCTTTGGTTGTTTTTGTCTCCTTTATTCATTTTGGTAAGTCACAATGGGTCGATGCTTGATTCTTTATGTTTGAACGCCTCTTTATTCATTTATGTTTGTTGTTGCGAATTCCTTCTCATTTGCTGCAGCTATTAACCAATATTTTCATTGTTGTGAGCTTTATGTCTTCGCAAGTCCATTCCCTTCTTCCCTGCTACTCATTTCTTCTTCACGCTGGTGTTTGGGAAGAAGTGAACATCTTTGCGAAGTAAGGTAACATCTATTATCTTTGGAATTGTATCACGCAAATTGTTAATTTGCATCTTCTTAGAGAGATATCGCATCTGCCAAGATGTTGTTGTTTTCCCTTAAATCTAAAACTAAGACTTTGCACAGATTACATTTGTTGATGTTGCTTCACATGGATTCGGTTATCGTCTCAGCCAATTATTACTTCGTAAGTCGTCAAACTTCACGTTAAGAATACCATCTACTCATTTGTTTTGACGCTGAACCAAGGCAGATAAGATTTCTCGTTTTCCTGCGTGATTTCCACCTTCGCAGTGCTGTAAATATGAACATTTCTTTCATTCGCCGATAGTGGTTCTTTCCGTTTTTCAGGTGAGGTAAACTTCGCAGACACATTTCTTTCTCTCTGCCGCAAGCTTCAAATTTGGTACTTTGCTGTACTTCTATTTTTATTCGTTTGATTCACGGAAGAACTTCTTTGTCTTAGCACAGAGAATCTTCTTTTTGCCTTTGTAGTGTTGGTCATCACGTGAACTTTGAAGCTCGCCTTTGCACCTTGAACTGATTATTTCTTCGTTTTCCACTGTGCTCTATACTTCTCTTCATCGCCTGAAACTCTTCTTTACCCACAGTATACTATGTTTCCCTGGTTGCTTGGTGGTGATGCGATTTGTATGGTTACTTGCTCTGGATAATTCCATTGTTCTTCGCAAAGCTCCGGTGATCATTCTCTTCGTGACTATTGTCTTTGCGTGTGCAGGGATCTTTTTAGTCCATCTCCACGTGATTGTGGTGTATTTTCTACGTTTTTAGTGCAAATTGTAACTCATGCTTTCCATCTTTTAGCGAGGTCATCGCACCCAATAGTTCATCAATGGGCATATTTCAATTAACATCCTGATCTTAACCCTTGCTGTAAAATCAGACAATTAAAAGAGGAGTTACTGTGGGTTAAATAGGCAAATCTTCAAATCAAATCGAAATTTCAATATTCAACGTTTTCAAAATCAGTGGATTGGGTTTGAGATGAAGTGAGGGTTCGTCTTCATGAATCTGTTGCTGGTTTTGACACGAACTTGTCATTTGTTGATGCTTTAATGAAGTTAACTCATGGGTTCCTCTCAAGACAATTTGTGTTCGCTGGCGCTATTTGAATAATTCACTTTCCATTAAACTTCGTCATTGGTTCTATATTTTTCTGATCGCCACGAGTTGATTATTTTTGTCTTCGTGTTGGTTGTTTCATCTTCTTCGCTCATGGTCCTTTTAACTCGAGATTACTACTCCCAATGATTTGCTGCAAACCATAACAATTTAAGATTGGCAATTAACTCCATTCAAATGTCTCTTCGCAGTTTGCAAATTTTCTTCCCGAAGTTAATCGTCTTCTTCATTCATTTTGTTAACAATTTGTGCTGGGAAACACGTTCATCCATACATTACTCTAACACTTGAAGATCCAATGTATCCAAACTTCAGTGGAACTCTCTTAAATCAACAAAATCAAATAGTTCGTCCCTTTTCCTTGTCTACGTCGTTCTTTTCTTTGTCTGGAGTTCTTCCTTCTCTTTTTTTCCCTTAAAGTTTATAGATCCCGTTGAATTCATCACCAACAGTAGCCGATTTTTCTAAATTTTCTTGAACCAACAAGATTAGGTCCCTGTTTCTAGCGCATATGTAGTAGCAGGAAATCCCACACTACACCCCTCACTATATTTTGTAGATCTAAATCTTATTAATTATCTAAATTTCAAATATAAGTGCTAGAAATTTAAATAGACACATAAGATTTTTTACGTGGTTCGATCAATATGATCTACATCCACGATTCTCACTATGATTGTTGAGGTTACATAAGAATTACATTTACAATCTCCATTAATGGATAATTTGTAGAGCTCTAGATCTAATTACTTGGGGAAGAAGATGATAAAGAAAATAAATCTCTCTCTAAAAATCTCTCTCTCCTCCTCAAAGTGTCCCCCCCTTTTCTCTCTCCTGCTCTCCTCTTTATATAGGTGTTTACATAATGGATGACAGCTCACATACAGCTCATACTCTCGAGAGCTCTTTGATAATTTCGCAGGCTCTCGCTACCTCCTCTCGAGACATTCTCTCGAGCCCTTTAATGATTTCGCAGGCTCTCGCTACCTCCTCTCGAGACATTCTCTCGAGTCTTGCTACCTTCTCTCGAGACACTCTCGCGAGTCTTGCTACATTCTCGCGAGTTATGAAAAATAATGAATCTCGCAAGCTCTTCTCGCGAGTTAAGGAAATAATTGAATCTCGCACGCTCTTCTCGCGAGTTAAGGAAATAATTGAATCTCGCACGCTAAGAAAATATGTTGTGCGATATTTGAATACTACAAGTCATTTAGATTACAAATACAATATACAACAAAATAAACATGGCAGAAGTTAATCAACTACAGACTCGACTCCTCGAAGATTTCGCTGCGCAACTCTGATCTGTCTCTGAAAATGTAAGTGGGAATGGGTGAGCACATCATCCCTAAAAGGGGTGCCCAGTAGGAATAACATTTAACTTTTAAGTAATCATTGAAATGATTTGAAAACAATTCATGTTTTCCCTAACACTAAAACACAACCAATTTCACATAGGTAAACAATCATGTATATGGAACTAAATCCTTCCAAACAATGTACTAATATGGTTATTCAGCCTCAACCTAGATAGATAATATGGTGATTCAGCCTCCACCTAGTTATTGCATAAAAGCTCGAAAGTAAGTAGGTATAAATGAAGGAGCAGGATCCTATATACCACAGATGGAAATTCTCATTTTTTCCAAACAATCAAATGGAAATTCTTATTTCCAAAACAATTCATAAAGACAAACAAAGCATTACAGCTTCTTTCCAAACCATGGAAAGTTTAAAAGAAACAAAGGTACTTTCGGAATTTTAAATAAAACAATGCATGAGATATACAATCAGATAATGCATGAATTTGTTAAACATAAACTTTTGTAAAAGAAAAAAACAATAATCACAAAAGAGCTAAATATAAATTCCTACCTCTTTTGATGACAGGCCACGCCTACCTCGAGATCCACGATCCACTGGTTCATCATTTGAATCGATCGTTGTTAATATAGACTAACTGTTAATCACAAAGAACTCTAAGAATCTAGCCAAAATGGCTCATACAAGTCTATCTAATGATTCTAAGTCCATTTATGGTTCTATACATCTTCATTATCCATCTCTTGCATATCTAAAGGTTTACTAATTCAATTAGATTGGTTCTGTAATCCATTAGCTAAGTCTTATGAATATCTACAACTTTGTAGAAGAAACCAAAGTCTAATTCAGACCGTAAGGGGTCTAATTCATCATCATAAGATAACTAGTCTTAAGCCCTAGTCCACTAAACAACCCATTACCTAAGGCCTGGTCCATCTTAGTCATCTAACGGTCATTAACAGTCAACATCTGGTCAGAGAGTTAACTCACAGTCAACGTCCAACGTCAGGTCAACATCCAGGGTCAAAGTACAGTCAACGAGTTATTCGGTCAACGAGTCAAAAAAAAATCGTTCTGGGTCAACTCAGTCAACAAGACTCATTCAGGTGAGTCTGGTTCACATTTGACTCAGTCAGATTAACTGAGTCACCTAACTAGTAAAAGGATTCAGGTAAAATCAATGGAATCAGCCTTTCATACCAATAGAACTCCAACACTACTTCAACAAGAAAACTCTCTATTGTTCAGTTTCACTAATTCGATTCTATCCAATTTGATCATTACATAAATATTCACTCTAACAGAAATATAGAATTCACAATACAATTCTAATTAATCTTTACCTGCAATCGCAGTACTAAGCCACACTCTTTCTACATTCATCTCAAGCTCAGTTCAATCATCATCCACTCTCAACATTCAAATCCTCTGCAATCCATCACAGGGAAGACTAACATTCAACCAGAGCACATCTTCTCAATGTCAGTTGCAGTCCAACACTGCTCTACACCACACCAGCTAACTAAGTTATAGCAACATTAATACTTCACTAAAAAGACATAATTCAGATATTACAATCAATCCTGCAACATCACTTCATTATGAAACCAAATACAACAATCCATTTCAGGTCCATCCAACACCATAACCAATTCTTGAGTCTTGCATTGGTTATGTCTTCTCAGTAACAGACTCTTATCAGCAGTCCCTAATCTCAACAACACCCCTTCTTCAGTCTCTTCACAACACAACAACAGACTCACTCCCTTTCTTAGCTCAACCATCTGCAGCTTCTTGCGCACACCAGTTCACACCACCAACAACCTTTAGTTACACTTCCATGTAATTCTGCTCAAACATCACCATAACTCAGCCATCAACAACACAACAGTACCACCAGGGCAGCCACTGCCTTATCTAACTCGTATTCAGAAATCCATCGAAACCTAATAACTTCTTCTCAACCAATCTTCTTCTTACTCAAAATCAAACTTAAACCCACCTTAACAAACTCTAAGAATCAACTTAACCTTCAACCACAACTCTATACAGGTCCATTCCACACCCATCTCAAACATTATTTCAGATATCAACTACCTAAACTCAATCATACTGCCTCATCATCATTTTCAGATTTAACTTCCTAACTACAATTTATACATCAACACCACTAGTTCAAATTCAAATACATAACCACATCAACCTCGGGTCAATACGAAATTATACAAACAATGAAATCAGAACAATAACCTCAAACAGTTGACTTCAAACTCCTCTTCTCCAACTGCAGTTCAATGCATGAACCCTAAATCTAATTCTTTATCGAATCAACTCTAGAACTTCAATTACACAACAACCTGTTCCTTATTTATTTATTAACAACTCAATTACTCATCAATTCTGCTCAAACCCTAACTTCGATTTGGGGAATAACATATGAACCCTAATTCTTTGAATCTTCTCTGAAGTTTGAGAATCAAACTCTAATTTTTCTTCTTTGTCTTCAACACACCGAACCCCTTATTAATTACTTAATTCCATCCTCAATTGTTCATAAATCTTCAATCGATTCCAAATCCCAGAAACCCTAACTTCATCAAACTTGAATTACTCTTCATCTCTAAACCTAATTCATCCAATCGATCAATACCCAACTCCAATTTCTCAATTCCTTACTCAAGCAACGATTCACAGAGAAAACCCTAGTTCTCTTTTCATAATAGCACTCAAACTTCTCCTTCCCGAGCTCGATCAACCACAACATCTCACCTTCTTCCTCAGATCAACAACTACAAGCCTTCTATGAACTAATCTCGAAAGATTCAAGTTCAATCCTCTGAAAATAAAATCGATAGAAAGGAAGAGAAGAAGAACAGAGAAGAACAAGTAAGAATAAGAGAAAAGAAAAAATTACATTCTTCTCGAGCGCTATGGGGATAAGGACGATAAAATACTAAAGGCACCCGAGAAATAGATAAGGGCAGCCACACGGTTTGATGAGAAATAATCATTTTACCTTTCGTACATATATGAAGATATCTTCCTCGTCCGGTATCCGAATGACATGTTTATGTAGCCCATTCCACGTAACTATTCGAGATCTATCTAACGACACTAGTTTCGCATCTAGATCGTTGTTAGATTAATTCCTATTAATCAATGTTCCTGTTAAACTAATCTAGTCCTTATCGGATAAGACGTCTCTTAATCATCGCTAGACCTGTCAAATAACATTGACGAGCTTGAGGGTCGTTACATGACCCATGGTGCCTCGGGAACCGGTAATGGAGTATGTAGGCCAGTGCTCTGGATGGTACCTTTGGAGTTATGGCGCAAACCATGCATTTCTGGACAAATTTCTGCATATCTCTCTTTAATGAAGGCCAATAATATCGTTCCTCGACTAATGCAATTATTTTATCTCGACCAAAATGACCACCAAGACCACTACCATGAAGTTCATGAATCAAATGAATACGTAAAGATCCTTGTGGAATGCATAGACGAATAACTTTGAATATAAATCCATCCTGAAGAAAAAAAATCACCAACTCCAGTGGACATATCTCCACATCTTTCCCATATTGTCATAAAATCATCATCATCAACATACAAGTCTTTGATGTAATTAAAAGCTACACTCTCATTGCGAAGAGTGACAAGAAGGTGAGAACGTCTACTCAAAGCATCAGCTACCTGGTTCATTTTACCACTCTTTTGTTTAATAAGGAATGTATATTGATTTATGGTAGATAGCCATCTATCATGCATTCGATTTACCGTAGCTGATGTCTGCAAATATTTCAAAGCTTGATTGTCAGTATTGACAATAAACTCACTATGCACCAAATAAGGATGCCGGTGTTTTAAAGCTTGAACATAAGCATATAATTCAAGCTTATAAGTTAACCACTTTTTTTTAGCTTCTGAATTTTTTTCACTATGATAGGCAACTGGATGACCACTTTGAGACAATACAAATCCAATCCCAACAATGGACGCATCACAATCAACTTCAAAAGGTATAGTAAAGTCTGGCATTGCAAGAACTGGTGCACTACATAACTTTTCCTTAAGAAAATTAAAACTTTTATCTGATTTCTCAGTCCAAAGAAATTTTTCTTGTTGCACTTACTCCATCAGCTATAGCTAAAGTTGCGAATAAAACGCCTATAGAAAGATGCCAAGCCATGAAAACTTCTAACATATTTAATACATGTTGGAGAAGGTCACTCAGAGATGGCTTTAATCTTTGAGTCATCCACTGAAATTCATTGATCAGAAATAACATAACCTAAAAAAAGTGACTGAAGTTGAAAGGAAGGTACACTTTTTAAGGTTCACATAAAGTGCATTATCAACAAGAGCTTGAAATACTTGGTTAAAGATGAAAGAGATGTTCCTCTTTATTACGACTGTAAATCAAAATATCATCAAAATACACAATGAAAAATTTACCAAGGAAATGTTGCAATACCTGGTTCATTAATCTCATGAAGATGTTGGGTGCGTTTTATAATCCAAATGGCATGACTAACAACTCATACAATCCTTCACGAGTTTTAAAAGTTGTTTTCCACTCATCACCCATTCTAATATGAATCTGATGATAACCACTGCGAAGATCAATTTTAGAAAACACCTTAGAACCAACAAGCATATCAATCAAATCATTCAACCTTGGTATGGGAAATCTATATGAAATAGTGATTCTGTTTAGAGCTCTACAGTAAATTAATACACATTCTCCAACCTCCATCCTTCTTATCAACAATAAATGTTGGACTAGCACAAGGACTCTTACTAAGTCTGATTAATACTTTCTACAATAAATCATTTACTTTTCCTTGAAAAATATTATGTTCTTTAGGGATGAGTCTGTAATGAGCATGATTTGGAAGAGATGTACCAGGAATTGAATCAATCTCATGTTGTAAATCTCTCAATGAAGGTAAACACTTTGGTAGTTCATCAGGAAATAAACTATGAAACTGATCAATCAAATGCTGCACCTTTTCTGGAATATGACTATCATTGGTTTAGATTCTTCATGCGAATTTAGAGTATGTGTTTGTAATTGTTTCACAATGATAGCTACCAATGAACTTGTCTTTCCATCACTATGTTGTTTGTTAACGGCTATAGATTTAGAAGGAAATAAAATTTTGTTCTTTCCATCTTTGTAGAAGGTATAAGTATTCTCAAATAAATTGTGAACGACACGTATATCATATTTCCAAGGTCGTCCAAGTAGCAAATGTGCATCAGTCATATTAATAACATCACACAGAACTGAGTCTTCATAACTTATGAAAGCAAAATCTACAAGACATTGGTGGGTAATTTTCTATGAAGAAGAACTATTGACCTAGCCTATTGAATAAGGATGAGATGTGGAGTAAATGGTAATCCTAACTTCTTAACCACTTCAGGTGAAATATATATAGTTATCCATACTCTCACTATCCATTATTAAATCACATGTAACTCCCTTAATTAAGCACCTTGTTCTAAAAATACTATTTCTTTGTGAATAAGAAGGTTGAGAAAGAAATAAAGGTTGAATCATACCCAGATAATGATCATTGCACAACTCATGAATCTCTTGATAATCCTCATTATTTTCTTTTCATCCTCAGACTTCTATAAATCAATAGAATCTTCATTAATCAAGCCACTATATTTATGTGTATTCTCTTGTTTTTCATTCACTAACCCTTGGACTATACGGCTGTTGATGGTGGTTTTTAAACAAAGGGTAAAATCGTAAAACCCCAAATAACCTAATGTCACCAGTGACACATTTATTAGGACATTTAATGCATGTAGTCAGTAACTAATAGGGGGTATTTTTTCAAATTAGGGTTACAACGAACAAAACCCTAATTCCCCTCCATGCCAATGGAAAATCATGCCAGCCATACCAAACGCGCCGAAGCATGCCAACCATACTAACCGCACCTCCGTGCCAATGGCAAATCATGCCAGCCACACCTAGCCCAAGCTAGCCGCACCTCTATGCCAATGGCAAATCATGCCAGCCATACCAAACGCGCTGAAGCATGCCAACCATGCTAGCCGCACCTCTATGCCAATGGCAAATCATGCCAGCCATACCAAAAGCGCCGAAGCATGCCAACCATGCTAGCCGCACCTCAGTGCCAATGGCAAATCATGCCAGCCACACCTAGCCCAAGCTATCCGCACCTCTATGCCAATGGAAAATCATGCCAACCATACCAAACGCACCAAAGCATGCCAACCATGCTAGCCGCACCTCCGTGCCAATGGCAAATCATGCCAGCCACACCTAGCCCAAGCTAGCCGCAACTCTATGCCAATGGAAAATCATGCCATCCATACCAAACGCGCCAAAGCATGCCAACCATGCTAGACGCACCTCCGTGCCAATGGCAAATCATGCCAGCCACACTTATCCCGAAGCTAGCGCGTAGCCAAACACACTCTTGCCTTGGACCTAGCTACGCCGGCCACGCCACGCCAAGCCAAACACCCTTACCTTGGCCCTAGCCGCTCCATGCCAAAGTAGCGCCCGCACCTAGGCTTGCAAACCATGCAACCTAGACCAAATTGGCCACGCATGCCATTGGCACATGCCAACACGCTCTATTGGTAGCTTTTACTACCATGGCGCGACCCAAGTTGGCCACGCATGCCATTGGCAAATGCCAAAACGCTCGTTGGTAGCTTTTTCTACCAGGGCGCGACCCAAATTGGCCACGCATGCCATTGGCACATGCCAACACGCTCATTGGTAGCTTTTTCTACCCGGGCGCGACCCAAATTGGCCACGCATGCCATTGGCACATGCCAACACGCTTCGTTGGTAGCTTTTTCTACCCGGTAGCGCGACCCAAATTGGGCCACGCATGCCATTGGCACATGCCAACATGCTCGCTGGTAGCTTTTTCTACTGTGGCGCGCCCAAATTGGCCACGCATGCCATTGGCACATGCCGACACGCTCGGCCCGGTAGCCTTTTCTACCAGGGCACAACCTAAGTTGGCCGCATGCCATTGTCACATGCCAACACGCACCGCCCGGTAGCTTTTCCTACCAGGGCGCAACCCAAGTTGTACGCATGCTATTGGCACATGCCAACACGCATCGCTGGTAGCTTTTCTTACCAGGCCACAGCCTTAATGGCCAAACGCGCCATTGGCACTTTCCACACACGTCACTAGCAGGCATTGCCACTTACACTCAACGTACAACCTACCACCAAGGCATTCCGTACATGCCATTGGCACATGCCACACACGCTACTAGCAGCTCTAGCATTGCCACTAGCACTCAAGATGCAACCCGCAACAAAGGCATTCCGCACATGCCAATGGCACATGCCACACGCGCCACTAGCAGCGCCACTTGCACTCAAGGTGCAACCAACACTCGAGATATCAACACAAACTGGGGGATGCTTTCCAGGGTTTTGGTTTGGCGGTCACATCTTGCAGCGTACACTACGCTCACATTAAGAAAGCGTGAAAAGGAATAAAACGGTCAAATAAATGAGGAAATAATGGTGAAAACGTTTTCACCCATAAACACCATGCGGTTACCACCTCCTCCCATTATTTTACCCTTTACTCTCTTCCTTCATGAGGCCAGAGGCAGTACGTTTCAATCTCGACTTGTATAAATAGGTCTTACCTATTTCCACCAGGACAACAAGTCTGGGTCGGGAGAAAATACAACACTCTCAGAAAAGGCAACTTTGCAAGCTATCCAAAATCTTTCATCTCTTGCAAGCTTCCTAAGCTTTCACTTTCCGATACAAGTCGAGACACTACTCTCCCAGAATTATTATGGCCTCAACACCTTTCTTTGCTTCCCTCCCCAAATCAACCCTTCTCCTCCATTTTGTGACCGAAGCAAGTCTGGAACGACCATTTCTTGGTTTAGGCCGGACTTGTACAGATTGATCTCTCGAAACTATAAAGTGCTCACGTGCAAAGACATTTGTTTAGGGTTTAAACCAGTTTCTCACTCACCTACCGAATTTACAGAATTCGGCAGAAACGATTTTCACCTATAAACAATTGGCGACCACAACGGGAGGATTGATCTATCGGCTACAATGTCAGACTGTTGATCTCGTTGTTCGACCAAGATGTCAAGATGGTAGGGGAAGGCGACTCAATCCGACTCAACTGCCAGACAACCCGGTTACCAGTTGTAAAAACTACACCAGAAAACTGGGGACTCGCTGAAGATGCTACCCGCGATTGGGGACTTGCGACTCAATCCGACTCAACTGCCAGACAACCTGTTACCAGTTGTTAAAACTACACCAGAAAACTGGGGACTCGCTGAAGATGCTACCAGCGATTGGGGACTTGCTGGTGATGCTACCAACAAAGCCGCCTTTTACATGGAGAGGGGCGTGTTCGCAAAAACCTCTAGAGTGAGTAAATTTAGACCGGGCAAGATATACGATCTGTTTTTAGGTTCTTAATAAAACCGTCATACTACTGCGTCTTGTGCCTATTGCTAGCACACACTTTCACAAAAGCAATATTCCTTTCACAAAACATAATCAGAGTTATATTATCAAAACCATTCATCCCAGAAAAAAAAATCCAATATCCTCAAAAGCTATCACTGTCTATCAAAACTGGTCGAACTTTGAACCAGATATCCAGTATGTTTTCAAAAAAAAAAGAAAGAAGAAGAACCTAAATGAAAGTTTAACAGAGAAACATTCAAGGAAAATCATCCAACAGAGGTCTGCTCTTCTTGGAGAAAGTCAACTTTGCATCTTCAAGAGCCGCTCTCTTCATAGTTAACATCTTGGAAAGCTTTTCGAGTTCTACCTCCTGTCGTGCAATCTCCTCTGCAGAAAGGCTTTCGATTGCTGCATCTTTCGACTTCTGGATTTCAGCAAGGCCTTCGACAAACCACTAAGAGTTAAACTCCTTTTCTACACACACGTCGCGATGGTGCTTCCAGTCGGCAATAACGTCTTCAGAAACGGTGTGGCCAGTCACCTCACGCATGTCCTCAATGGAAGATAAAGCCTCTTCCACACGCTTAACCATCGCAAATCGACTAGTGATCTTCTTGGTTGTGGCCATATGTCCATGCTTCTCCCAGTTATGGTGTACAACGCCTCATACTTAGCCGCCACGCTAAAACCGCCAACCAACACATGACACGGATAAGGAACCAAGTACGGGGGATCAAAAATGGCTCCTGCGACTGGCCTCACGACGCACAAAGTGTCTTCTTCCATGTCTACGGCAGCAACCATCAGAGAATCATCCACTGTTTGAACCACATCCATGCCGGCAATTGGTTAACTCCCATCTCCAAGTCACGGCGGTGGTCGCCAAAGGCAAGTTTCCGTGTGACTCCACCCCAGAATCGTCCTCCCAACCGGATTCCTCCTGCGAACTTGAGTTAGACATTTTTCAAAAGAAGAAATGGAAGAAGAAAGAAAAAAGAAGCGCGAAACTCACCGAACCACTTCCCGAAAAGAACCCGGTCTTTGCCCAGAGGAATCACTCTCACTTGTCGAACTTTCTTATTTCTCGACTCATCACCACTATGAGGAGGCTCGGATGCCGGGGAATTCTTGAAGAAATTGCCGTCTCGGCAACGTGCAAGGGCAGCGAAAGCATTAACACTACCGAAGCTACTGGAAGAAACAAGACGCATGTTTTCAGCAGAAATTCACGTGTGTTGTGACAAACCAACAAGGAGGCGACACGTACAGGTTATTGGAAGAAGCTGAAAGACACGAGAGCAGCGGGAGGATCTTGTGAAACCGCCGTAACCCGCCCGCACGATTCTTCGTCCCTCTGTTCCTTTGCACGAGGACTTTCCAGAGTTGCCGGAAACTTTCGCTTGGGATCTCTCAACATCGGATACTTCTTCAAAACTGCTGGGGAAGGTTTACAACGAACATTCTCCACCACGATTTTTACAAAATCTTGGATCATAATAAACTCATCGCGCCAGAACTCATTATAGCCAAAAGTCTTCGAAGTCACTCTTCCCGTTTGAAAGAAGGGAAGGCGGATACCCGGCTCAAAGGCACTGACATTGAGGGCGGCATGCAATGAATCTTTAGGAACCACCAGCTGGTATGCAATAGGTACCCCTTGATCGAAACCCATGTGACGAGCAGCGCGGTCAATATTGTAAGCAGCTATTCGGAAAGACCCCATGAAGAAAGACAGCATATATCCGGACATGAAACTTTGAATAAACAAGTTTTCACCAACACTCAAGTTGTCGTCAGAAGACGAAGACATGTTCGGAGCAGAAGAAAAGGTGTCAATTTGAGTCACCGACCTATGGACCGGCTCCCATGGGCCAAAACTGATTTCATGCGACTTATCGAGAAGACTAACCAAGCTCACGCTAACTCTTGGACGCCTGTTCACCCATCGAAGAATTCGAGAGCCGCCCCAACTCGCGGGAATCGAAGGCATCGGTTTCGGAGCATACTTCTCAAAGTTCTCTCATAGCTAGACTTGCAGAAAAGCAACGTGCACATATGAATCCACTTTCATGAAACCATTCGAAACTCGCATGTTCGCAACTAGGTGATCTAGATGCACATACAGGGAACCGAGGAATAGCTTGCCAATGGGAAGAAATTCACGTTTTTCTAACTTCACAGCAATCACTAGCAACTCTGGTCTTATTTCCTTCTTGCCAGAACCGTCATCAAAAATGTCTCTAGACAACCAAGAGAGCCAAAAATCTTTGAACATGAAGATCCAGTTTAGGTTCAAAAATCAAGGAAACCATTTAGATATCCACACTATAAAAGCACCTTTCATCCTCTTTCCGGACAGAATCCTTCGACTTCGCAATGGAGTCTTTCCGAGCGTAATCTCCCAACTTAGCGGCAAAGGTCTTCCCGTATATTTTCCTCACCTTCGGACAATCGGATATTAAGATTCCCAGATTCTGGAAGATTCAACCACACTCTCCAAAGAGAAAGTTATTTCACCCCATCTACATATGATCGTATGGGTGTCCAAACACCATCTGGAGATGAAAGCAACCAGTCCCGGGATATTCTTCCTAATCTGGAGATTTATCAAGCTACGACGACATCAATTATCTGCGCTCGAGTCAAGTTGGTATTTATGTGATCCCTACTCACCATGAACTCAACCCATCTATCAAAAGAACGCAATGGGCTTTGACACATCCTGAAATCAATGTTGGAAGAAGAGTATACCCTTTATGAATACGAAACCGTATGATGTTCTCTGGGCGAACCGAACGTGTTCTCTTTTCATCTTCACCACCCCGGTTAACAAAATTGGCACGAACCCTGGGTGATTATTCCGAGCAGGGGCGAGGGGTCTAGCAAAGAATTCATCATCCGTTTTTGGTTTGGAACTATGAACATCCTTCGATGAGGCGAAATTTTGTTCGGGTAACATCTTGTCAGATTTCTTCATAACAGTTTAGTAACGAGATATCTGCACACAAAGAAAGACGAAATTATATCCCTGACACATAATCGCACCCAAAACTGCACACGCAGTATTTTCTTCAGGGTCAAAATTATACGCAGTATTTTATATGGGCTCAAGTGCGTCTGCAGTATCCTTCTTCGGGTTCAAAATTATATATAGAGCATTTTTGTACGGGTTCAAAACTGCACGCGCAGTATTTCCTTCAGGACCGAAATTCATATATGCAATATTTCCTATGGGTTCATATACAGTTGTTGATGGTGGTTTTTAAACAAGGGGTAAAATCGTAAAACCCCATGACCTAGTGTTACCCGCAACACATTAACTAAGAGCATTTAACTTCAGGTGTAAATAATTAATAGGGGTATTTTTCAAAATACCAGATTAGGGTTTTTCAACACGAACCCTAATTCCAAAACCAAGCCGCATCAATTGCTGCGCACCATGGCAACAATGCCAAACCAAGCCGCATATCTGCGCACCATGGCAACAATGCCAAACCAAGCCGTATCACCATCTTGCGCACCATGGCAACAATGCCAAACCAAGCCGCAACACTTAACGCACCATGGCAACAATGCCAAACCAAGCCATCTCCGCGCACCATGGCAACAATGCCAAATCAAATCAAGCCGCACACTGCGCACCATGGCAACAATGCCAAACCAAGCCTGCACACTACGCACCATGGCGGCAACAATGCCTAACAAGCCGCACACCGCGCACCACGGCAGCAATGCCCGGACCAAGCCGCACACTCGCGCACCATGGCAACAATGCCAAACCAAGCCGCACACGCGCACCATGGCAAAGAATGCCAAACCAAGCCGCACATCGCACCATGGCAACAATGCCAAACCAAGCCGCTTGCATTAATCGCCCACGACAAGCGACGCAAAACCAAACTATATATCGCACTCATTGGCAACCATGCCAAACTAAGCAGCATGCCTTTGGCCCGCGCCAAATATAGCGCCCTAGATTGCAAAACTTGCAACTAGGTCAACATGGCCGTCGTGCCATTGGCACATGCCAACACGTATGTGCAAGCCATATTTCCAAGTCGCTATGCCTTTGGCCCACGCCAAATATAGCGCCCCTAGGGCTTCGCAAGACTTGCAACTAGGTCAACATGGCCGTACGTGCCATTGGCACATGCCAACACGTACCGCAAGCCATATTTCCAAGTCGCTATGCCTTTGGCCCACGCCAAATATAGCGCCTAGGCTTGCAAGACTTGCAACTAGGTCAACATGGCCGTACGTGCCATTGGCACATGCCAACACGTACGCAAGCCATATTTCCAAGTCGCTATGCCTTTGGCCCACGCCAAATATAGCGCCCTAGGCTTGCAAGACTTGCAACTAGGTTAACATGGCCGTACGTGCCATTGGCACATGCCAACACGTACCGCAAGCCATATTTCCAAGTCTTTATGCCTTTGGCCCACGCCAAATATAGCGCCCTAGGCTCGCAAGACTTGCAACTAGGTCAACATGGACTTACGTGCCATTGGCACATGCCAACACGTACCGCAAGCCATATTTCCAAGTCGCTATGCCTTTGGCCCACGCCAAATATGGCGCCCTAGGCTTGAAAAACTTGCAACTAGGTCAACATGGCCGTCGTGCCATTGGCACATGCCAACACGTGTGCGCAAGCCATATTTCCAAGTCGCTATGCCTTTGGCCCACGCCAAATATAGCGCCCTAGGCTTGCAAGACTTGCAACTAGGTCAACATGGCCGTACGTGCCATTGGCACATGCCAACACGTACCGCAAGCCATATTTCCAAGTCGCTATGCCTTTGGCCCACGCCAAATATGGCGCCCTAGGCTTGAAAAACTTGCAACTAGGTCAACATGGCCGTACGTGCCATTGGCACATGCCAACACGTCAATAAGCCATATTTCCAAGTCGCTATGCCTTTGGCCCACGCCAAATATAGCGCCCTAGGCTTGCAAGACTTGCAACTAGGTCAACATGGCCGTACGTGCCATTGGCACATGCCAACACGTACGCAAGCCATATTTCCAAGTCGCTATGCCTTTGGCCCCACGCCAAATATAGCGCCTAGGCTTGCAAGACTTGCAACTAGGTCAACATGGCCGTACGTGCCATTGGCACATGCCAACACGTACCGCAAGCCATATTTCAAACCGCTATGCCTTCGGCTGACACGCCAAATATAGCGCCCTAGGCTTGCAAGACTTGCAACTAGGTCAACATGGCCGTACGTGCCATTGGCACATGCCAACACGTACCGCAAAGCCATATTTCAAGCCGCTATGCCTTCGGCACACGCCAAATATAGCGCCCTAGGCTTGCAAGACTTGCAACTAGGTCAACATGGCCGTCGTGCCATTGGCACATGCCAACACGTACCGCAAGCCATATTTCCAAACCGCTATGCCATTGGCACACGCCAAATATAGCGCCCTAGGCTTGCAAGACTTGCAACTAGGTCAACATGGCCATACGTACCATTGGCACATGCCAACACGTACGCAAGCCATATTTCCAAGCCGCTATGCCTTTGGCACACGCCAAATATAGCGCCCTAGGCTTGCAAGACTTGCAACTAGGTCAACATGGCCGTACGTTCCATTGGCACATGCCAACACGTACCGCAAGCCATATTTCCAAGCCGCTATGCCATTGGCACATGCCTACATGCTCGCTGGTAGCCTAACTTGCAAACCGTGCAACCTACCACCAAGGCATTCCGCACATGCCATTGGCACATGCCAAACACACACGCCTGGTAGCCTAACTTGCAAACAAGTGCAACCTACCACCAAGGCATTCCGCACATGCCGTTGGCACATGCCACACACGCCACTAGCAGCTAACATTACCACTTACGCCGAGGTGCAACTCGCAACGAAGGCATTAGCACATGCCATTGGCACATGCCACATGCGCCCTAGCAAGCACCACTTGCATTCAAGATGCAACCATCACTCGAGACATCAACACAAACTAGGGATGCTTTCTAGGGTTTTTGTTTGGCGGTCACAGCTTGCAGCGTACACTACGCCCACATTAAGAAAGCGTGAAAAGGAATAAAGCGGTCAAATAAATGAGGAAATAATGGTGAAAACGTTTTCACCCATTAACACCATGAGGTTACCACCTCCTCTCATTATTTAACCCTTTACTCTCTTCCTTCATGAGACCGAGGTACGTTTCAATCTCGACTTGTATAAATAGGTCTTACCTATTTCCACCCGGACAACAAGTCTCGGTCGGAGAAAAATACTACACTCTCGAGAAAGGCAACTTTGCAAGCTCTCCCAAAAGCTTTCATCTCTTGCAAGCTTCTAAGCTTTCACTTTCCGATACAAGTCGAGATACTACTCTCCCACTATTCTGGTCTCAACACCTTTCTTTGCTTCCCTCCCCAAATCAACCCTTCTCCTCCACTTTGTGACCGAAGCAAATGCAGCAGCCCGGCCATTTCTTGGTTTAGGCCGGACTTGCAGTTTGATCTCTCGAATCTATAAAGTACTCATAAACAATTGGCGACCACAGCAGGAGGATTGATCTTTCGGTTACAACATCAAGTTCTAGCTCCCATCCGCAAATTTCACGCAAGCATGGTCGGCTGTCAGGCAATCTCCACAAACATTGATCCCGCCCAAGGTCATGATAACTCCTCAATTTTGGAAGCAACACCACCAATGGAGAGGTCCCTAGACTGGTTGACGATCGTGTTCGGGAGATCCACGCAGAAACATGGACCTAATGAAGGACGCGATTACCCGATACTCGACTTCCTCATCAATCTAACATCGGGGCCAAGTGATCCATGCTCCCCGGGAGATCAAGAGCGGGGGACTAATATCCCGAATGAGCATGCTCAAATCAACGGTTTCGTCAGCGACCGGAAGCCACGGACCGGGGAGGCGACCATGTTGATAGAAAACTTATGTGAGTTCTCTGCATCTCTCCAAGGACCAACGAACAAAGACGTTCTCTGCTATCAACCGAATAGCACTAAACACATCACTAATTCCTACACCCGCGGGGACTCCAAGGATCCCCGGAAGATCCGTCAACAATATTATTTTCACCGATGACGACATGATGGTAGAAGACGGTCACAACAAGCTTTGCATGTTACAGCTCTCGTCAAGAACATGGAGTTTCGAAGAGCACTCATTGACACGGGTGCATCTTTCAATGTCATCACTCTCAAGACACTTAAAGCTGCCAGGGTGCGACCTAACGAGATCATACGACAACCCACTACGATGACAGATTTCGAAGGCAACCAAACTAGCACATACGGCTACATCAACTTGGAGCTGGCAGTAGGGCCAATCCAATCAAGCGTGAAGTTTGAAATAATTGAAAAATAACCAGACTATCACATGATACTGGGAAGGCCGTGGCTGCACAACCTCAAAATCGTGCCTTCAACATACCACCAATGCCTAAAAACGGTATTGAACGGAGAAGTTGTTCGTATTCCCGCATCACTATCCCCCTATGCACCAGTCTACTGTGTAGAAGCACATGGGCCGAAGGAGGGTTCAAAAGGCGTGGCGACCAGGATTCACAGTCTTCTGCTACCAAAATGGACGTCGCTCAGGGATAGCGACAAACTGGAGATACCCCGAAGAGGGGACCGCCCCTCCACCATCTCCTCAGAAGGAAGACCCGCTGGTCTCTCGCCACCGGATGTAACCCGTGCCCGCACCAAGCGATAGTGCACCCTTACCGCAAGACGGAGCAAAAAAGGAAAGCTCACACATTATCACCGCTGTTAGCAATTAGCAGGGGAGACCATGACCCGGTATCTCCGCCCGAAGGAATGTCTTCACAATGACCAGGAGGAAGTTACAGACGCCCCTCAGAAGCTACAAGATGGGACCGACTTAACCACCGACGAACTCGAGACTGTCAATATAGGGAATGCGGGATTTCCGCGACCTATCCTGATCAGTTCGACTCTACATCCTGCGGAACGCTCAAAGCTAGTCAACCTACTCAAAGAATACCAGGTTGATTCGCATGGACTTACGAAGAAATGCCTGGCTTGGATGGAAAACTGGTCACCCACCATCTGCACGTGATACCCGGGTCCAAACCAGTCAAGCAGCCTCCAAGACAATTCGGACACGACGTAGAAGAACAAATCAAGGTGGAGGTCCAAAAATTACTAGCCGCTGGATTCATCAAGCCTATTCATCATCCTACTTGGTTGGCCAATATCGTTCCCGTTAAAAAGAAGAATGGTCAGATCAGATGTTGTGTCGATTTCAGAGATTTGAACAAGTGGTGCCCCAAAGACGATTTTCCGCTACCTAACATTGACATGCTGGTAGACGCTACCAGTGGACATGGTATGTTCTCTTTCATGGATGGATATAGCGGCTACAACCAGATAAAGATGTATGAGCATGACGCGAGTAAGACTGCTTTCCGAACCCCTCTCGGAAACTTCTATTACACCGTAATGCCTTTCGGTCTGAAGAACGCTGGCGCTACTTACCAACGCGCCATGACTACCATCTTCCACGATATGATGCACAAGCAAGTCGAAGATTACGTAGATGACGTGGTGGTTAAATCGAAGACTCGAGCGGATCATCCAGAAACGCTGCGACAAGTGTTCGAAAGATGCCGCGAATACAAG
Source organism: Papaver armeniacum (assembly GCA_023531295.1). Lineage (NCBI taxonomy): Eukaryota > Viridiplantae > Streptophyta > Magnoliopsida > Ranunculales > Papaveraceae > Papaver > Papaver armeniacum. The sequence goes on along the minus strand of JAJJWW010000271.1, from coordinate 416,200 downwards.
TTGAAGATGAATCCTTTGAAATGCGCCTTTGGTGTCTCTTCGGGGAAATTCTTGGGATTCCAAGTGACGGCCGCGGGAATAAAAGTTGATGCGATCAAAACGCAAGCTATCCTCACGATGCGCCACCACGAACCGTAAAGGAGCTCCAGAGTTTCATGGGCAAGGTAAACAACATTCGTCGCTTCATACCAGGGTTGGCACAACTCACCACTACGTTTACTCCTCTGCTAAAGAAAGGAGCAAATTTCGCATGGACTACGCCTCAGCAAAAAGCGTACCAGAAGATCCAGCAAATACTGTCCTCTCCAGCCATCATGAAGCCTCCTATGCGAGGGAAACCACTATGTCTCTATACGACCTTTAGCGATCTTTGCCCGTTGGAGCTCTCCTCGCACAAGAGGACGACAAAAGAATGGAATACCCCATATACTATTTCGATCGAACGTTGAGAGACGCCGAACTCGAATACCCCAAAGCGGAAAAGGCGTGTTTAGCAACGATTTATTCCATCCGAGAAATTCGGGCACTACCTCCTCTCCAATAAAGTGGTGCTAGTATCCAAATCGGACCCGTAAAGTTTCTCCTCTCGAAACCTGCCCCGATAGGGAGGCCGGCTAAATGGCTCCTGCCGGCGTCGAGTTCGACATAACGTGCGTTTCCCCAAGGGCCATAAAGGGACAAGCTGTTGCGGACACATTAGCAACATTCCCGGGAGAAGACGCGCGAGAATTACGAGAAGATCTCCCGGGAGATCTTCCGAGATATCTTTTTAGTCAAAGAGGAAACGTGGCTCTTGTTCTTCGACGGCTCTTCCACCCCCAAGCACTAATACTGGGAGGAGCGGGTGTTGTACTAGTATCTCTGTGGAGAAGTCTTCTCGCACTCTTTCAAGCTAGACTTCCGTGCACCAATAACTTCAGTGAATACGAAGCCCTCCTCATCGGACTATCATTAGCTAAACAAGTCGGGGCCATGCGTTTGGAGATAAGAGGAGATTCCAAATTACTCATCAACCAGGTAAACGGGATCTATGCATTGAAGGAACTAACGCTGGCACCATACAGGGCTGAAGCACAAAAACTACTCAATTATTTCGCTGAAGCAACCATCACACATGTCAGCCGTAGCAGCAACAAGCATGCCGACTGCTTAGCTACACTAGCCTCAAAGCTGCGGTTCGAAGGAACTGAGGAAACCACGACGGAAACGGCGAACGATAGCTTCAACGTGGCTTTCACAACCTGAGAAAGCCGAAGATGACGACTGGAGAACTCCTATCATTCAAGAACTCAACAACTCACTTCTTCAAGGGAAGGTCGACCTCAAGACTTTGCGGAATTTCTTTATGCATCAAGGTGTTCTGTATCACCGAAATCCAGATGGCTCTCTGTCAAGGTGTCTCGGGAAAGAGGAAGCACAGCAGCGACTTGAACATATTCATGCCGAAGTCTGTGGAATAACATCAGTGATAACCCTCTACCGTCGTTTACAACGACTTGGATACTACTTGGCCGGAGATGGAAACCCAATCCCGATTGCTCCAAAAAGCGTGTCCAAATTGCCAGGCCCCCCATATCAGTCAGAAATCCTCAACATCAGCCATACTGGGGACTGGCGGGAGCCGTACATCACTTTCCTTCGCGATGGCATTCTTCCTACTAACAAAGAGGATGCGTCCAAACTAAGACAGAAGTCCAAAAGATTCGTGTTCCATGATGGGGTTTTATATCGCAAGAGTTTCGGGGGAGGTCTACTACTAAGGTGTTTGAACGGCACAGAGGTCCCAGTTATGCTAAGAGAAATGCACGAAGGCGAACACCAAGGAAAACAGAAATTATTCCCGCGGATACACGAGAGGTACTCTTTGGACGACCATGGAAGACGACGCGGCTACCTTCGTTCGAAATGCCGAGAATGCCAGATTCATGGAAACCTCATCCACGCGCCTCCAACACCCTTGCACGCAATAAGTAGCCCGTGGCCCTTTATAGCCGGGGACTCGACATCATCGGGAAGATCAACCCCATCCTCAAAACAAACATGAGTACATAATAACAGCGGCCAGAGTACTTTACCAAGTGGGTTGAGGCTTTGTCCCCAAGGAACCACTGGAGCCACAATCGCGGTATTCATCAAGGAGCACATCATCTGCCGTTTTGGCATACCTAAACACGTCATCACCGACAACGGCACACCTTTCGCTAACAAGCAAGTACGGGAACTACTTGAGAGGTACGGAATCAAACAAGTCTTCTCTACCATCTATTATCCTCGGGGGAAATGGGCAAGCCGAAAGTACCAACAAGACTCGATCCGAATCCTCACGGAACAAGGTACATGACAATCCCATAAACTGGCATGAGCAATTGCCAATGGCTCTCTGGGCGTACGAGAACATCTCCTACAAGCTCCGCCGGCGTGTCTCCTTACTCCCTCGTCTAAGCTCCATCGGCCATGATATCTTTCAGTCCTACTCTTCAAATCTCGAGTTAACTCTTCAATCTTCCGAGACTCCAGGGCCAAAACTTCCTCTTCTTCCAAAGATGGCTTTCGTGGCGGAATCACACCAGCAAGAATACCAGCCACATGACCTTCACAATATTGAGGCGGTACCGCAACCATTAACGTTAAATTCCAAATATTCGCAGGTAGACACCATGTTCTCCCACTTTTGAATGGCTGACTCCACAACAGCATGAATGGACACATTCTCCATCTCGGCAATCATTGGCAAAAAGATATTCACAACTAAACCAAAGCGGATGAACAGCACTTCACCACGCTCCTGGTAGCAATATGGCCGTACGTCTTCCATATCCTCGTATAAAGGGCTACGAATTCTTTCCGCACCAAGAAACCACCAACATTCCGATAATTGGAGGAGAGACACCTCATACGAGTCCCAAAACGATAAACCTGTGAGAAGGGTATTCATGACAAGAGAGCCCTAAATCAAGCATTCTCCAAGTCTGCGGCGTCAACAAGGTCGGACTTGAATGAAGAGGAACAACTAGGTCATCCTCATCGATAACATGACGCATGCTCCAACAGGATATCTCTGCACAAAAAGGAAATTTCCCCATTTACACAACAAGCGTTAAAGTTTGTGTCGGTCACCAAAGAAGAAGAAAACATACCGGTATGATTTTCTTAACTCGAATAACATTTTTGGGATGCTCATGCAAGAATCAGACCTCGCACCCTCATCCGGAGAACCTTACTGGTTAGAAGATGACTCGAATCTGCGTGACATGACAAAAAGAGAAATCCAACAAGAAGAATCTTTTCTCAAATAAGGAATATGATGCGGTTGCATTGGGTATAAATACGGGATTTTAAAAGGGAAAGGAAGCAATGAGGGACATAACGCTTTCAGATTTTAGCATGAACAATGCCCTAATTGAAGCCGCACGTGAAGGAAAGCAAAATAAGGAAACTTTGCTGTCTGAAGAAACGCCTACTCCCTCCTTATTTACATAAGTCACGCCTGCAAGCATGGCTTCCAAGTTGCACCGGCCCCACCAATTGCGCCGACCTCCCAATGGCCGCCCAAGTCACGCCTGCAAGCACGGCTTCCAAGTTGCACCGGCCCCACCAATTGCGCCGACCTCCCAATGGCCGCCCAAGTCACGCCTGCAAGCACGCAAGACTTCTACACTTTGCGCCGGTCCCACCAACTAGCACACTCAGATTCCCAACTCATGCCAACTTCCCAACGTCGCCCAAGCTGCACCGGCCCCACCAATTGTGCCAGCCTCCCGATTTGTGCAAAACTACCAGAGGCAAGGATTCCAAATCCTATTTATAAAAGGTCAGACAAGCCTCCTTTAATTTTTTTTACGGTTTCTTGTTAATAGTTTGTCACCATCTTATGCTTACCTCGCAACAAAGCCCCTGTTCGAGCTAAGCGAGGGGACTTAATGTTGATGGTGGTTTTTAAATAAGGGGTAAAATCGTAAAACCCCATGACCTAGTGTTACCCGCAACACATTAACTAAGAGCATTTAACTTTCAGTGTAAATAATTAATAGGGGTATTTTTTCAAACTACCGGTTAGGGTTTTTTCAACACGTAACCCTAATTCCAAAACCAAGCCGCATATTGCGCACCATGGCAACAATGCCAAACCAAGCCGCATCTCTGCGCACCATGGCAACAATGCCAAACCAAGCCGCACCCTGCGCACCATGGCAACAATGCCAAACCAAGCCGCATACTGCGCACCATGGCAGCAATGCCAAATCAAGCCGCACACTGCCCACCATGGCAACAATGCCAGACCAAGCCGCACACTGCGCACCATGGCAGCAATGCCAGACCAAGCCGCACACTGCGCACCATGGCAGCAATGCCAGACCAAGCCGCACACTGCGCACCACGGCAACAATGCCAAACCAAGCGCACACCTGCACACCATGGCAGCAATGCCCGGACCAAGCCGCACACTGCGCACCATGGCAACAATGCCAAACCAAGCGCACACTGCGCACCACGGCAACAATGACGCCAAAACCAAACTACATATCGCACTCATTGGCAACCATACCAAACTAAGCCGCTATGACTTTGGCCCACGCCAAATATAGCGCCCTAGGCTTGCAAGACTTGCAACTAGGTCAACATGGCCGTACGTGCCATTGGCACATGCCAACACGTACCGCAAGCCATATTTCCAAGTCGCTATGCCTTTGGCCCACGCCAAATATAGCGCTCTAGGCTTGCAAGACTTGCAACTAGGTCAACATGGCCGTACGTGCCATTGGCACATGCCAACACGTACCGCAAGCCATATTTCCAAGTCGCTATGCCTTTGGCCCACGCCAAATATAGCGCCCTAGGCTTGCAAGACTTGCAACTAGGTCAACATGGCCGTACGTGCCATTGGCACATGCCAACACGTCTGCAACCCATATTTCAAGTCGCTATGCCTTTGGCCCACGCCAAATATAGCGCCCTAGGCTTGTAAGACTTGCAACTAGGTCAACATGGCTGTACGTGCCATTGGCACATGCCAACACGTACCGCAAGCCATATGTCCAAGTCGCTATGCCTTTGTCCCACGCCAAATATAGCGCCCTAGGATTCCAAGACTTGCAACTAGGTCAACATGGCCGTACGTGCCATTGGCACATGCCAACACGTACCGCAAGCCATATTTCCAAGTCGCTATGCCTTTGGGCCACGCCAAATATAGCGCCCTAGGCTTGCAAGACTTGCAACTAGGTCAACATGGCCGTACGTGCCATTGGCACATGCCAACACGTACCGCAAGCCATATTTCCAAACCGCTATGCCATTGGCACACGCCAAATATAGCGCCCTAGGCTTGCAAGACTTGCAACTAGGTCAACATGGCCGTACGTGTCATTGGCACATGCCAACACGTACCGCAAGCCATATTTCCAAGTCGCTATGCCTTTGGCACACGCCAAATATAGCGCCCTAGGCTTGCAAGACTTGCAACTAGGTCAACATGGCCGTACGTGCCATTGGCACATGCCAACACGTACCGCAAGCCATATTTCCAAGCCGCTATGCCATTGGCACATTCCAAATATAGCGCCCTAGGCTCGCAAATCATACAACCTGGGCCAAGTCGGCCACGCATGCTATTGGCACATGCCAACATGCTCGCTGGTAGCCTAACTTGCAAACCGTGCAACCTACCACCAAGGCATTCCGCACATGCCAAACACACACGCTGGTAGCCTAACTTGCAAACCGTGCAACCTACCACCAAGGCATTCCGCACATGCCGTTGGCACATGCCACACACGCCACAAGCAGCTCCTTCATGCATTACCACTTACGCTCGAGGTGCAACTTATGCAAACGAAGGCATTCCGCACATGCCATTGGCACATGCCACATGCGCCCCTAGCAGCACCACTTGCACTCAAGATGCAACCAACACTCGAGACATCAACACAAACTGGGGGATGCTTTCTAGGGTTTTGGTTTGGCGGTCACAGCTTGCAGCGTACACTACGCCCACATTAAGAAAGCGTGAAAAGGAATAAAGCGGTCAAATAAATGAGGAAATAATGGTGAAAACGTTTTCACCCATTAACACCATGCGGTTACCACCTCCTCCCATTATTTCACCCTTTACTCTCTTCCTTCATGAGACCAGGGTACGTTTCAATCTCGACTTGTATAAATAGGTCTTACCTATTTCCACCAGACAACAAGTCTCGGTCAGGAGAAAAATACTACACTCTCAGAAAGGCAACTTTGCAAGCTCTCCCAAAAGCTTTCATCTCTTGCAAGCTTCCTAAGCTTTCACTTTACTGATACAAGTCGAGATACTACTCTCCCGCACTGTTCTGGTCTCAACACCTTTCTTTGCTTCCCTCCCCAAATCAACCCTTCTCCTCCACTTTGTGACCAAAGCAAGTCTGGAATGGCCATTTCTTGGTTTAGGCCGGACTTGTACAGATTGATCTCTCGAATCTATAAAGTGCTCACGCGCAGCACATTTGTTTAGGGTTTGAACCAGTTTCTCACTCACCTACCGAAATTACCGAAATCAGCAGAAATGATTCTTACCCATAAACAACAGTATTCTTCTTCGGGATTCATATACAGTATTCTCTACGGGTTTAAAACTGCACACACAGTATTTTCCTCAGGGTTCAAAATTATATACGCAATATTTTATATGGGCTCAAGTGCGTCTGCAGTATCCTTCTTCGGGTTCAAAATTATATATGGAGCACTTTCCTACGGGTTCGAATAATATATGCAATATTTCCCTTGGGTGCATATATACAATATTTTATACAAGAAGCACGCCAAGAAATTATATGCGCAATATCATTGCAAGGATTATAAAGAAAAATGCCTACTCTTAGGGTTTGCACCTACATGAAAAAAGGAAACCGGGGAAATGCGTAAGACATACAGGAAAGTGCTTTTCTTTGTAACTCTGCCGCTAGTAGGAAAGGATGAAAGGAATAAGGTGCAAGATGAGAGAAAGGGGTTTTATATATATGGGCGTGAAGATTCCGAAATAGGGAAGGATTTACCTTTACCAAAAATCTTGCGGGCTCACAAGGACGCCCAACTTCCCAATGCCGCCCAAGTTGCACCGGTCCCACCAATTGCGCCCAACTTCCCAATGCCGCCCAAGTTGCACTGGTCCCACCAATTGCGCCAACTTCCCAATGACCACCCAAGCCACGCTAGCAAGCACGCGCAGCTTCCCCACCTTGCGCCGGTCCCACCAGCTAGCACGTTCAGTTTCCCAACTCACGACAACTTCTCAATGCCGCCCAGCATCCTGTCTCTCACGACGCTAACTTCCCAATTGTGCCAGCCTCCCGATTTGCGCAAAATTGCCAGAGGCAAGGATTCCAAATCCTATTTATAAAAGGTCAGACGAGCGTCCTCAATTCTCTTTACAGTTTGTTGTTGATAGTTTGTCACCATCTTATGCTTACCTCACAATAAAGCTCATGTTCCGAGCTAAGCAGGGGACTTAATGTTGATGGTGGTTTTTAAACAAAGGGTAAAATCGTAAAACCCCAAATAACCTAATGTCACCAGATGACACATTTATTAGGACATTTAATGCATGTAGTCGAGTAATTAATAGGGGTATTTTTTTCAAATTAGGGTTACAACGAACAAAACCTAATTCCCCTCCGTGCCAATGGAAAATCATGCCACCATACCAAACGCGCGAGAAGCATGCCAACCATGCTAACTACACCTCCGTGCCAATGGCAAATCATGCCCGACCACACCTAGCCCAAGCTAGCCGCACCTTTATGCCAATGGCAAATCATGCCCGACCATACCAAACGCGCGAAGCATGCCAACCATGCTAGCCGCACCTCTATGCCAATGGCAAATCATGCCAGCCATACCAAACGCGCCGAAGCATGCCAACAATGCTAGCGGCACCTTCGTGCCAATGGCAAATCATGCCAGCCACACCTAGCCCAAGCTAGCCGCACCTCTATGCCAATGGCAAATCATGCCAACTATACCAAACGCGCTAAAGCATGCCAACCATGCTAGCCGCACCTCTGTGCCAATAGCAAATCATGCCAGCCACACCTAGCCCAAGCTAGTCGCACCTCTATGCCAATGGCAAATCATGCCATCCATACCAAACGCGCCAAAGCATGCCAAACATGCTAGCCGCACCTCCGTGCCAATGGCAAATCATGCCAGCCACACTTAGCCCGAGCTAGCCGCACCATGCCAAACACACTCTGCCTTGGCCTTAGCTATGCTGGCCACGCCACGCCAAGCCAAACACCCTTACCTTGGCCCTAGCCGCGCCATGCCAAAGTAGCGCCCGCACCTAGGCTTGCAAACCATGCAACCTAGGCCAAATTGGCCACGCATGCCATTGGCACATGCCAACACGCTCGCTGGTAGCTTTTTCTACCAGCGCGCGACCCAAGTTGGCCACGCATGCCATTGGCACATGCCCAACACGCTCGCTGGTAGCTTTTTCTACCAGGGCGCGACCCAAATTGGCCACGCATGCCATTGGCACATGCCAACACGCTCGCTGGTAGCTTTTTCAACCAGGGCGTGACCCAAATTGGACACGCATGCCATTGGCACATGCCAACACGCTCGCTGGTAGCTTTTTCTACCAGGGCGCGACCCAAATTGGCCACGCATGCCATTGGCACATGCCAACACGCTCGCTGGTAGCTTTTTCGACCAGGGAGCGGCCCAAATTGGCCACGCATGCCATTGGTACATGCTAACACGCTCGCTGGTAGCCTTTTCTACGAAGGCGCAACCCAAGTTGGCCACGCATGCCATTGGCACATGCCAACACGCACCGCTGGTAGCTTTTCATACAAGGGAGCAACCCAAGTTGGCCACGCATGCCATTGGCACATGCCAACCCACATCGCTGGTAGCTTTTCTTACCAGGCCACAACCCTAATGGACAAACGCGCCATTGGCACTTGCCACACACATCACTAGCAGGCATTGCCACTTACACTCAACGTACAACCTACCACCAAGGCATTCCGCACATGCCATTGGCACATGCCACACACGCCACTAGCAGCTCTGGCATTGCCACTTGCACTCAAGATGCAACCCGCAACAAAGGCATTTCGCACATGCCAATGGCACATGCCACACGCGCCACTAGCAGCGCCACTTGCACTCAAGGTGCAACCAACACTCGAGATATCAACACAAACTGGGGGATACTTTCCACGGTTTTGGTTTGGCGGTCACAGCTTGCAGCGTACACTACGCTCACATTAAGAAAGCGTGAAAAGGAATAAAGCGGTCAAATAAATGAAGAAATAATGGTGAAAACGTTTTCACCCATAAACACCATGCGGTTACCACCTCCTCCCATTATTTCACCCTTTACTCTCTTCCTTCATGAGGCCCGGGTACGTTTCAATCTCGACTTGTATAAATAGGTCTTACCTATTTCCACCAGACAACAAGTCTCGGTCAGGAGAAAAAATACAACACTCTCAGAAAAGGCAACTTTGCAAGCTATCCAAAATCTTTCATCTCTTGCAAGCTTCCTAAGCTTTCACTTTCTGATACAAGTCGAGACACTACTCTCCCAGAATTATTCTGGCCTCAACACCTTTCTTTGCTTCCCTCCCCAAATCAACCCTTCTCCTCCACTTTGTGACCGAAGCAAGTCTGGAACGGCCATTTCTTGGTTTAGGCCGGACTTGTACAGATTGATCTCTCGAATCTATAAAGTGCTCACGTGCAGCACATTTGTTTAGGGTTTAAACCAGTTTCTCAATCACCTACCGAATTTACCGAAATCGGCAGAAACGATTTTCACCTATAAACAACGGCACTCATACGAAGTATGTCCAGGTAATTGGCATTTGTTGCACTTTTCTCCTCTGAATTTGGCATAAGGGTTTTGTGTCTTTTGTTGAGTTGGAAAAGGTATTTGGGTTTTACTGTGAAAACAAATTATTACTTGGATGAGAAGTAACATTTTGAGGTTGTTGTACTGATTGAAGTTCAACAGGAAGAATAGGCGAAAAATTCTTTGGTATTAGAGAATTAGTAAAGTTTGTAGTTCGAAACTGTTGTCGATTAGAAATATCATATTGATAATAAGTATTTTCACCGTAACTATTAAATGAAGAAAAAGATTTGAAGTTACCTTGATATTTGGAACTCTGTCTTGATGAAAACCTTTGAGAACGAAAAACACGACTCTCTATTTTGATAGCTTGTTGTATAGCTTCAACCATGGTAAATACTGATTGAGTCGTTCCTTCCTGAATCAATCGATTCAAACCTTCAATAAATCTATCTACAAGGTGTTCCTCAGTTTCATTGAGTTCATTACGTGCAACTAAGTTGTAGAACTCAGATACATATTCTTCAACCAACCTTGCACCTTGCTGACAAGTCTGAAGTTTTACAAAGTTGTTGTTTGTAATCTCTTGGCAGAAATTTATCTCTCAAAAGATATCTCATTCTTGTCCACGAACGTACTAGTGGCTTACCATAATTTCGGCGATCTTCACAAAGTTTAACCCACCAAGCAGCAGCACCTCCTTTGATCTTGTAAACTACAAGCTTAACCTTAGAATGTTCAAGTACCTCCATGAATTCAAAAAAGGCCTCAAATTCATAAACCCAATCTAGTAATTCCTCAATCTTGAACCTTCGACTCAAATTTGAATATCATCTTTAAGCTTGTATTCTGGTAAAGATCCATAAGGTTTTTAATTTGATTGAAGGCGTTTATCTTCTACCGAACTCTTCTCTAAATTATCTTCAATATCATCTTCCTCACTACTGCTAAATTTAGGACTTGCAAACTTCTTATTAGGGTGATTGATGTATCCTTCATATTGTCTATACTTGTAAAACTTTTTTGAATCTCTTATGGAGTATGAGAATCATAGACAATGTTATGTTTCTTTCTATCCTTCGAGATATATGATGAGTGCCAAATAGTGCATATTTATACACCTTTTTATTGGCATTTTACTCATCTTTTGCGCTTAGAAATCAGATATTATCCCAGATTCTGTGTTTTCTTTGTTTTCAAGAATAAATATTTGTATTAATTAATTTTGTGTTTTTAGGTAATAAATAAAGCTCGGAGAACCGAGGAGCCAAGGAGCGAAGAATTGGAGTCGAGCGTCTATGGAGCAGAAATCAAAGCCGCGCGCGCAACGATTTGCAACCCAACAAGTAGCAACTCATCTACAAGACATGGGCTTGAGCTAGACCCGTGACCGCGACCGGATCCGAGCCCGTCCATCCTGAGCCGTTCAGATCTTCCCCAGTTGCATCCAACGGTCGCTGCCTCCACTCGCATCGAAGTTCGCTGCTCCCGTGCAACACCAGATCACTCCAAGTCTCCCTCAGCCGTCCAGATCTCTCCCAACCGCATCCTACGCTCGCTCAGCCCGTTCCATCAATTCTTGCTATCCTGCCTCACAACGAAACGACCTAACCCTATACCCTCTCGAGCCATACCCATTTCTCTTCCATCTTTCTCTTTCTTCCTCTCCCATCTCCATCACGGAAGCGAGCTACGGTCTTTTCCTCCTTCACCCGACCAGGCGACCTTCGCCACCAACTCCATCATCTCCTGACACCCCAACAGCCACACCACCTTACCTAATCGCTCTCTAGTTCTTTCGTAGCTTCTTTCCTAGGAGCTAAGAGAGAAATAGACAGAGTTAGGTTAGGGTTTTGATCAATCAATCAATTGAGGGAGCTCTCAGAGCCGCATGACAAGAGGAGAGGCGTTTCAGACGGTATGGGCGTTTGGGTATGATTAAATTATCATTTTTGAATAGAATTAGGGTTTATACTTGCATGTATAAATACAAGTGAACTGGGTTGAGAGAAGAGTATGCCTGGATTAGCCAGAGCACCAATTAGGTTTAATTGTAGTTTAATTGTTCATATCATGTTTTAATTTAAATTGCTATGGTTTCAGTGAAACCCTAATGCACTGTTGTGATTTCAACTTTGTTTGAATGTTCTTGAGAGCATAATTTACAAGATAATCTCAATTCTAGCTTCCCATTGCTTTACTCTCACAATGCATGCCAAGTATACATTGTAGTTAGGCTAAAACCGCATTGGCTAGGCTTCACTCAAACCTTAGACCCAAATGCTAATTCCCTTGACTAGTTGTGCTTAATTAGACAACTAGTGCTCCGGGTTAGTTCCTTAGGCGATAATTGAGTTATCATTAGGTGAAATTCCTTAGATAGGAGGTAAAATTGACACTTTATCCGTATCTATCACGGGGACAAGAAACTCAATCTAGTTGAACACACAATAGGTGTTAGTGGTGGAAACTGATAACCCTAGTACCCATTTTACCTTACTATTTGTATTTCAGTTTTATTTCATTATCACAACTTTCAAACTGGCCGTATCGGCAACAAAACCATCTTTTGTTACTTGCACTTATTAGAATTCAGTAGAAGAAGCCTTTAGATCACCTTTAGAGCACCACAAGTCTCTGTGGTTCGACCCGTACTTGCCGCGTCTCCGATAGACGCCGTGCACTTGCGGTTTATCACAAGTAGGCCATAACATACACATTTCCAGGCCTACCAAGTTTTTGGCGCCGCTGCCTGGGACTTGGCGTGTGCCTTGTGATCCATTGCTTGCTTTGTTAAATTCCAGTTATCCCTTGTACATATTCACTTTAAATTGCTGCATTTTAAATTGCTGTTTTTAGCCCTGTAGTAGTGTAACTCAGTTCGACTTTTTACATCTTTTCACCTGTTATTGCATCATACATCTGCTAGTTTTCCTTTTCTTGTTTAACTTAGCTGTAACTTGTTATAGTTTAGCATCTTTACATCACCATTTACGTTTTCCCTGTGTTGCATCTGCTTTTGCACATTGTCACATCTGTTGCATATCAGTAGTGCTTCTCACTACAGCTCAGTTGAAGCTCTATCACTAGTTCACAAGGAAACTCTGCAGCATTGCTTCCATTGTTACATTATGTTGCTTACCAGATTTGGCATTCTTATGCGCTTAATCCCAGAGAACTGAACTTTCCCTCTGAGCAACAGGTACCCATATCCTTTGCTGAGCAAGCTCAAGGAGAAAGAGAAAAGAGAGCAGAACCTGAGTTCACAAAGCCCTGAGCAGCTTGCAATTCAGGTAAGTGGCTCCATGAGTGAATACATCTGAGTTGTATGAGCATGACCTGAGGTAACCATCTCCATGAGTTGTATGAGTTGTATATATTTGTTTGCGCACCTGTGTGCCTGTGTGAGATTCTGTTACCCTACTGAAGCCTGTGCAAAGTGAATGAATGCTTGCTGAGAGTTGGTTTCTTTTGAGCATGTTAGAATGAATGCAATATCTGATTTTTGTGTTGTGTTGTTTCTGCACCGTGCTCTGCGGCAGTGTTGTTTTACTTTTGGGCCTGAGTCTGTCAACCCCGTTGAACCAAGTTGTCACCATCTATTGAGCTTAGCATCCCTGTCTTGACAAAACCATTGGTTGAATGAGTGTGTTATTGATTCAAAGTGGTGAGCCATCTGAAAACCTGAGCATGCTGTAGAGTTCTAGCATTACCTTTTTGCAAGGCATGTGCTTCAAAACCTAGTTCTTGACAAGCCCTGTGTTCAACTCCAGCCCCTGCTGCTGTGAGTTTGAGCTATAACAAGAACAACCATCTACCCTGAATCTTTGTGAATCTGTGCTGGCTGTAACTATCAGACCTGGTCCCTTTGCATGATCATTTAGAGATCTTATTGAGCATGCTGTCAACCTCATTTGTGAAATCTTGTAAGCCTTGAAAACATGCTCATACCTCTGTGAATCTTTGAACCATAATTGCTTAATAAACTAGCTTCCCTGATAAGTATTGACTTCACTTGAGCTTTCAGTGGACTTGGCAACTTAATTAGTTGATATCAACTCAGGCAGTTGATACCACAGACTCTGTTGTTGACAGACCCCTTGTGCATGCTTGACCTTGTATGAGACCTAGAATGAGCTATCTGCCTTGCATTGTTGGTACATAAACCTCAAAAAACTAAATCAGTTGACACACTGTGGCATGATAAGTCTGTTGTAAAGGGCAAAAAAAAAATTGTTCATCTGCCCTTGCTTTTGTGCATTTGTGCACCAATTTCAGCAATCTGTATGTGGCCCTGAGATATTTGAATGATTGTTGAGTGTGAGTTTAGATCGACTTGTGATGTTCTGTGACTTGCATGAGTTGTGTTGTGCATAGCTATCTGTGCACACAACCAATTGCTATCAGTGCGTGAGCCGAGCCCCACTTAGAGCTGTGCATTAGTTGCACTTGTGCTCTACCCGATCTTGTGCTGCACACCCTGTGCATAAGCTGCTCAGGTTTTCTTGTGATGTCCTTGCTCTGGGCAACTCAATTTGTGCTTTAATCTTGTACAAAAACTTGGCCTATGCACACAATCCTCTCATAACCTGCACTGAGTATAGACCAGCCTAAACTGTGATGTATAAACCAAACTGTGCACTGGGCTGAGAAGATGGTGCATAAGCCTGTGCACCTGGGCTGCAACCAAACTAAGCCCACAAAAACCAAAACTTCCCACCTCACTGGGCTCTGCTTCTGCACCAAACTAAAGCCCACATACTGGGTCATTCAATTGCTGGGCTGCACATGTTCATATAACCTGGGCCTTACACATACCCTGAATCCCAACAAAACCAAATCAGCCCACAATAAACCAAACTGTGCACTGGGCTGCCTAACTAGAACCCAGTTCCACTAGCCTTCCCACAACAGGGCTGTGCATTTGCACAAGACCCGGGCTATAAACCAAGCTGCACATTCCCAACAAACCAAAGCCCAATAAACCAAATTCCCACATAAACCAAAGCCCATTTTCATATTATATTTGTGTAAGACTGTTGATGTTTGTATATATTTTCTATTGGGTTGACCCTCAACTCTTTAGATTTGTTGGTATATGGTGAATTTTTGTATATAATCCAGTAGGACTTGTTAAATTTTCTTTTCTTGAATCGGTTGAGTTTTCTTGCGCATATATTGTGCTAATCCGATATGATCTCCGCTGAGAATTTTGGATTCTAGCCTTGACTAATGAAGCTCTAACCTTGCTCCAGCCGACATCCGGTAATCTCTTCCCTTTTCTCTTTTCAGCATAGTTCTCATGGTATGTGACTGTTTAAATTTTTCCTATCTGTTGACACATTGAGGACAATGTTTGATTTAGGTTTGGGGGTGCATTTGCATTTAGAGTTTTTAGTCTTTTATTTTATCTTTTATTTTCAAAAAAAAAAAAAAAAAAAAAAAAACTCTTTTTGTAAAAACCTCCAACTTTTAGAGATTTTAGAGTCACTAGCATGCTTCTAGCTATGTTTACATAGAGAATCGGCCAAATAACAGAATTTGGAAGTCTTAGGAGAACACAATCGGGTTTCTTAGTTGATTAGAGCGTTAAAGTTGGATTTAACCATGCCGGGAGAGCGAATTAGGTGCTTGTTTAGATATTCGGTAGTAGAATTGTGATCACCCATAGTGGAGACTACCCATTTTACATCAAGTGAGGCACCAACCTTCAATTTTTTGCAACTTTCTAGAAAAGTCATTAGAGTGTGTGTCACCTTACGTAAATTCCGGGTAGGAATGGTGAGCTACCCAACTTCGCACCATTTTCAGCACTACTTTTGATCTCTTGAGTGCTAGTTTTTGTCAATCATGAGGATGACGTTTAAAGAAGAAAACTCCTTATAAATATCGATTTGCAGTTAGCATCACTCTCTCTCTCAATCATCAAGACCCATAGAAACACATCATCGTCAACAAACGGAGCAGCATCAGAATATTGAAAGAAAAGTTGATATAGTCCAAGGTTTATATGCAACGAAACAAAGAAAAGAAAATAGGATGAGAATTAATGAAGTTTGTGAAAAATTAAGTTTTATCGTAAAAAAAAAATAAATAAATAAATAAAATAATGTATGTTGTATTATTATTTTCATTTAACGTACTTAAAAAAAAATAAAAAATATTGTAGTTTATGTTTGTCAAGTTTTTGTGAAGTTCAGAAGTTCGTCATCAACAGTTGAAGACCGAAGATTGAAGACGTTTCTATGGTTTCTTATGAGAGAGTGATATTAATTGCCGATCGGGTGAGAAGGTAAGTGAGTACTCCCATCCTTTCTAATGGTTGATTTCCTTTCTTAGAGATCATCAGAAAAAGATTCTTTTTGTCCACACTTCTGTGGAGTCTCCAGATTTTATTTCGGAAGGTTACCCTTCTTACCTACAACGTGTGCAGGATTTCTCTCTTATTTCCTCCCTGCACACATGAGAGACTAAAAAGCGATCTTTTGAGTGCAATTATCATAAAACCCTAATAGTGAGGCGAAGTCGAGGCTTATGATCACAATCGAATCCGAATTCTTTCATATGGTATGGTTACTTCTCGCTCGGCACTTAAGGATGAGAATGCGTTCTTTGGTAGTTCTAACTTCATGTTACTAGCACGCGAAACTCTATGTCCTCATAGCTTCTTGGATGCTTGAGACTCTTTTACACTCTGAAGTTGGAGAAGGTTTTGTGGGTACACCTCTGGTAAACCCTCACGAGACTACAACTCGTCCACTAGGGACACCTAGGGGTTTAAAGGCTTAGTGCATACGCTAAATGCATTCGAGAGACTGCGACGGGGTATAGTTAGGATTTCTTATTTTTGTTTCACTTGAGGACAAGTAAAATTCGGGTTTGGGGTATTTGATGAGTGCCAAATAGTGCATATTTATACACCTTTTTATTGGCATTTTACTCATCTTTTGCGCTTAGAAATCGGATATTATCCCAGTTACTGTGTTTTCTTTGTTTTCAAGAATAAATATTTGTATTAATTAATTTTGTGTTTTTAGGTAATAAATAAAGCTCGGAGAAACGAGGAGCCAAGGAGCGAAGAATTGGAGTCGAGCGTCTATGGAGCAGAAAGCCAAAGCCGCGCGCGCAGCAGGTTGCAACCCAACAAGTAGCAACTCATCTACAAGACATGGGCTTGAGCTAGACCCGTGACCCGCGACCCGGATCCGAGCCCGTCCATCCTGAGCCGTTCAGATCTTCCCCAGTTGCATCCAACGGTCGCTGCCTCCACTCGCATCGAAGTTCGCTGCTCCCGTGCAACACCAGATCACTCCAAGTCTCCCTCAGCCGTCCAGATCTCTCCCAACCGCATCCTACGCTCGCTGAGCCCGTTCCATCAATTCTTGATGTCCCTGCCTCACAACGAAACGACCTAACCCTATACCCTCTCGAGCCATACCCATTTCTCTTCCATCTTTCTCTTTCTTCCTCTCCCATCTCCATCACAGAGCAGAGCTCTGCTCTATCCTCCTTCACCCGACCAATGAGCCTTCGCCACCAACTCCATCATCTCCTGACACCCCAACAGCCGCACCACCTTACCTAATCGCTCTCTAGTTCTTTCGTAGCTTCTTTCCTAGGAGCTAAGAGAGAAATAGACAGAGTTAGGTTAGGGTTTTGATCAATCAATCAATTGAGGGAGCTCTCAGAGCCGCATGACAAGAGGAGAGGCGTTTCAGACGGTAATTACAATTTTTGAATAGAATTAGGGTTTATACTTGCATGTATAAATACAGGTGAACTGGGTTGAGAGAAGAGTATGCCTGGATTAGACAGAGCACCAATTAGGTTTAATTTTAGTTTAGTTGTTCATATCATGTTTTAATTTAAATTGCTAGGGTTTCACTGAAACCCTAATGCACTGTTGTGATTTCAACTTTGTTTGAATGTTCTTGAGAGCATAATTTACAAGATAATCTCAATTCTAGCTTCCCATTGCTTTACTCTCACAATGCATGCCAAGTATACATTGTAGTTAGGCTAAAACTGCATTGGCTAGGCTTCAGCTCAAACCTTAGACCCAAATGCTAATTCCCTTGACTAGTTGTGCTTAATTAGACAACTAGTGCTCCGGGTTAGTTCCTTAGCTGATAATTGAGTTATCATTAGGTGAAATTCCTTAGATAGGAGGTAAAATTGACACTTTATCTGTATCTATCACAGGGACAAGAAACTCAATCTAGTTGAACACACAATAGGTGTTAGTGGTGGAAACTGATAACCCTAGTACCCATTTTACCTTACTATTTGTATTTTAGTTTTATTTCATTATCACAACTTTCAAACTGGCCGTATCGGCAACAAAGCCATCTGTTGTTACTTGCACTTGTTAGAATTCAGTAGAAGAAGCCTTTAGATCACCTTTAGAGCACCACAAGTCTCTGTGGTTCGACCCGTACTTGCCACGTCTCCGATAGACGCCGTGCACTTGCGGTTTATCACAAGTAGGCCATAACATACACATTTCCAGGCCTACCAATATACTTGGATCTGGATGTCTTTCCTTCTTTTTCTGATTTTTTTTTTCACCTTAAGATTTTTCTTCACTTTCAGATTCATCTTCACTCTCAAATTTTCCTTCACCATCAAAATTTTCTTTAATCTTCATCCTCTTCATATCCTTTTGTATATCTTGTAGGATGCTAGTTATATTTGTGACATTCTTGTCAAGTTGATCTAACTTCTCTGTAACTTTTGTAAATTTAGCTCTAGTAACGTGGTCTCTCATAGAAACTAAACTAAAGAACCTTTTATATATATAGGGTTTGAATTTGTGGAAGCGGTTTTAAGGATCTGTTTTGAGATAAGAATATCAAAACGGTGGCTAAGGTACCAACTAATGGAAAACAAGAATGTAATGCGTAGATTGCAGGGGATGAGAAAGGAACAAAAGGATGAGAAAAAAGAAGAACTAATAGAACATGAAGAGAAAAACGTAAGAAGATTAATAATCTTTAGATTGATAATAATAATAATAATGTGTCTCTAAACAAAGAATAAGCTTGTTTAAATAGGCATATATATAAAGTAGAGTTCCAAAAGAAGAAGAAAACATTAAAACAGGAAACAGAGAGATTTGGGAATCAAGTCACCAAGAGTTCTCAAATAAAGAAACAATAAGACTTGTGAAACCAGCCAACTAGAATTCTAGAAAGAAAGAAAGAAAGAATGTGGAGATGTTCTACATCAATAACAGCAATAGTTTTGGGAGCTGTTTACCGGAACATGACTTAAAAAAGGGTGAAATTCTCGCATCTATTGTTCATGATCACAAACTCCAAAGATAACATTTTGGATTTTTAGCAACCGTTTTATACTTTTTTTCCCTCGAAAATAGATTTTTATCAACTATTTTGGTCAAATGAGGATTCATTGAGTCCCACAAACGTACCACGAACGTACCATTGACCGTTGACTATTCCAATTGATTGACCCTAGTACTCGGGTGCATTCATATCTATTGGACAAATTGTAATGTTGACCGTTGACTAAATAGTGTTGAGTATTGTTGACCATGAACATGAGTCCATTTGGTCAAATTCAATATTTTGAACGCACTATTAGTGCACTCCAAAAAAATGTTCCCGCTGTATTCATCGTGCAGTCGTGTATGGGGACATGAGCGTCTTTTTTTGTCATATTTTGCCCTTTTGGTCATGTATGTTGTTTTTGGAATTCAGTAGTACGTTGATCATATACGCGAAATTGGGGGATTTTTTAAGTGCTTTTTCGGCAAAAATCTATAGTTTTGGCATCTCTCATAATCTCTTCCAGCCTGGTCGAGGTCATCCTCACCGGAGGCTAGTTTTCCACTTAAGTCATTCCACCACATATCACACCAAAACAACGTTGTGGCCATCCAACAATGTATCTTGAAATGCCAATGAAAACTCTAACTGTAAGACCATGCATGTTCCCCAGGATCACTAGATAAAAACATTGTTGCTTCAATAGACCCATTTAATGTATGAATATATATGTTTTGCATTGACAATGTAAATGTTATGTTTTGTGTGTGACTAAAATAGACAGGTTATTAGCCTCTCTTTTTTTTCCCCTCGGCAAATGTAAATATATTGTAAGGACATGCTTACCAAAGATAAGCAAAACGATAAATCCCAGTGGCCATAAGCCTTTGTTTAGTACAAGCACTAAACAAACACAAACACAAGGAAAATGCTGACAACCCAAAAAAAGAGATAAAAGAAGAACCTAAAATCTGAAACAAAGTTTCATGCAGATTATTAGCTCTTTGTATCTCATCTCTCTTATATCTGGTATAACAATAATCATACAATGACAGTTACTAGCTAGGGCATTGAATAGTCATATCTTACTTTAGGCAACCACCGTGTGTGACCCATGCATTGAACTCTTAATTGTTACAAAACTTAGCAACTAGAATATCATGCATCCAATATAATGATGAATTGTTCCCAGGCTAACTTAACAAGTAGGAATAGCTGTCTAAGTGTACCCGAAAAACAGATAAAAGATAGGTTTGGCACAACTGAGAAGAAGCAATCACATATAGATAGAAATAACCAACAAAATAAAGCTCACAAACATATGAAAGTAAGTCATATGAACACTTGGTTTAATAAGTTTAATATGAACACTCCAAAATCCAAATCGCGTTCATCGTTTGTTGGTTCAGGCGAAAATAAATATAAGAAATAAACGCAGATTAACTATGATGAAACTAGTTTTTAATAAATGAAGCACCCATGTCCGATACCTCTAAAAAAAAGAACAAGAACCCGATGCTTGATTATAATTAAAAATAGTACTCAATTAAGCAATTATAACATCTAAGCTGCATGCACTGCTGCACTCATAGATGTGAAACATTATGTTTGCGCCGCTGCTTCCGCGGTTGACCTGACTGCTGTGGCGTGGGAACTGGACAATGAGTCCGGTTACAACTGATAAAGGAGAGTTGCTCATCAGTGAGAATCTCTTGACCATCAAAATCATAGAAAAAATCTGGTTGGTTTGGATCCGTATCTGGTAGATTATTGAAGTACTCGTTCGTTTGATTTTCTTCATTAAGTTCCCTCTCATAGAGTTCATTTTCCTCCTCTGTACTTAGACCAATTCCAAAATATGGAAACGGATCGACGAATTCATCTTCATTATCATCATCATGATTATCATCGGAATCAGCTGGATCATTGTCAGGTCCGGAGTTTCCTGTCGTTTTAGGAGGTTTCAAATATATTTTACACAAGGCAAAATCTGTAAACTGCAACAAAACCAAACATACCAAATCAAAATGTATAAACTGCAGCAAAATCAAAGATAATAAATAAACTGCACCAGATTAAAGATAACAAATCAAAATTTGTATCTGCACTAATAAATGGCAACAGAGAGACCGAGCCGACCATGCATATATATATATATGGGTGTATGCTTACTTACCGCCTTCACTTTACTGTCTTGATCGATTGAACGTTCAAGATCAGCAGCGTGAGGATCTTCAGCAGATTTTGCTGGGGCGGCCATAACGTACTCGTGCATTTTGTAGTCAGTCTTAATTTCGGTTCCTTTGATCGGGAAATCCTTATTCTTCCATCTATAGTAAACCAAAGTCCTTTTAGACCCAATTTCTATCTCATTTTCGTCCTTAACCGCCTGAGTAGTTCCGGTAGCTTTCCAATATCCTTGACGCTCACCAGCATCACGTTTAGGCCGATTCCCGTTGGGATATTTTCGTTCTCTGTAGGTAAAGAAATACCATTCTAATCCATCCACAGCATATTCCTTATACTTCTCTATTAATTGATCATGAAAAAGAGAAATAACATGAGTATTAGTTAAAAATATATACAAGTACGTGAGAATCATAAATATGTGCATGCATACCTGTAAGCTCCGCCGGTGCGTAATCGCGGATGTTTACCTCCTTGATGTGGTTAGGATCTAATGGCTTGCCTATGATTTTGTTAGTGAGGTGATGAGATATTAGCTCAGCATCAGTTGGTTTAAATCTAAAACCAACTGGTATCCTTTGTATGTAACACTCAGGATCATCTGGGAAGCCCTTGAAAGTTTTCAAGTAACATTGATCACCAACTTTGCAGTATTTTTCCGATAGAGATAATTCTGACTTTGCAACAAAGTTTTGGTCACCCATCGTCTCCTTCTTATGTTAAAACAATCAGAAAATCAAATTAAGTTGCAAGGCAAAACTTAGGATCATCAAAGTAAAGAGAAGGGTTAAGATATCAAGAAAAAGAAAACCAGCATTACGGAACACAAAGTATGACAAAAGATAAGAGAATGTCGTCTGAAGATTAAACACCGGCGCAAGAGAAAGTGATGGAAAGTTATACTTATTTCAGATGATTATAGAGTTTGATATTCACAGGTTTTGTAGAGTTCAGATGCATATTAAACTCTACCGCCGGTATCTTATCGAAAAAAAAAATTATTTAAATTCTACCGGTGAGGATTACAAATTAAATTTGTGACAGTGTTGTATGCTATTCGGACTCTAATCTATGCAGCTGTAGAGAGACGGTTTAGCCAAGATGTAGCAGCCGTAGGACCAATAAAGACTCCGCTTAGAGCAACTGCAGTGGGCGACTATACCCATTTTTTTGGTCTCAGAACCAGGCGTAGCGGGACGGACCATCGATCAAATACCAGACTAA
This sequence comes from Papaver armeniacum, assembly GCA_023531295.1. Lineage (NCBI taxonomy): Eukaryota > Viridiplantae > Streptophyta > Magnoliopsida > Ranunculales > Papaveraceae > Papaver > Papaver armeniacum. The sequence goes on along the minus strand of JAJJWW010000271.1, from coordinate 393,667 downwards.
ATGAACAGTGGGCGAGTATATTTGGTCGGGGACCAAAGACTAAACCCAAATATAGTCGAGCGTGCATATAGTTTACGCCCCAAAACCAGGCGGGGATATAGTTTACGCACCACACCCGGCGGGGATATAGTTTACGCCCCACACCAAGCGGGGGTAAAATGTTCGCCCCACATTTTTTTTTTTTTTTTTTTGTTCAGGCGAACATTATATGTGATCCTGGTGTGGGGCGAACATTATATGTGATCCCCACACCAGGCGGACATTATATGTCCGCCCCATTTTTTTTTTTTTTTTTTTTTTTTAGTCGGGCGGGGATAAAATGTTCGCCCCACACCAGGCGGTGATAAAGTTTCCGCCCCACAAAATTTAGTCTTCTACCGCTGCGTCACACGACGGACCAAACTAAAATTTGGTCTTTTTTTTGGTCTTTGATCTTTGGTAATAGTCGCGCCACTGCAGTTGCCCTTAGTTCCTTAATTTCTTAGCCTTGGGATCATTATCAGTAGCATTTTTCCGTGTACCCGCTGGTAGCTGCTTGTATCTGAGGATAGGATGCTGAAAGTAATAAATTAAGAGAGTTATTAGTTTATGCTCATAAATCTCTCACAGTCTCCATTTTCTCATTTATGCTCTAGGGAGTCGGAAGCACGGCTGTCGGATAGTAGTAGGTAAATTACACAGTTCAATTCAGTAACTTCAATCTATTACTAAATTATTCCAATATTTCCCAAATTATTGCATACGGATATGGAAACTTTGTAATTCTCTTCCAAGCCAACACTTGTGACTTGACATCGAAAGAGGTAGCCCATTGCAGACCAAGAGACTGAATGAAATAACTCCATGAAAACAAAGCAACTTCACACGGCAGCTATGGGCAGTCTCCTCAACTTCCAGACCACACATTAGACAAAGATTCGCGACTGCAACTGAATTCCTCTTCTTGCAGAATATGGTGAAAGAAAACCTGAGGGCGCCATGTGATCCAGGAGTTGGCTAAAAGCATCATCCAAGATATTGTTACACTGGTCCCTGACAAGTTCTCAAAACAACTCATCTAGAATGAATCTGTTACCCTCCGCAACACGTCTTCAGGCTTGCAGTTAAACTGAATGCTTCACAGATAATGTCTCAGCTTAAGCAGATCAATACTTTCGGATCAAGTGCTTTTCTAAGTTGCAGCTGCCAGCCATTAGAGGTGTAGAATCACGAAATCTGATGCTTCTCTCATTGTTTAGTTTTACACGAATCAGAGCTTGCAGCTTTTCAAAACAGATAGCAATATACCCTTACTGATAGTAAAAGGTTTTCGACTGGTACAATACAACTTAAGTCTGTCTTTATCCTCCACACCACAACTTTACGCTCCACACCACAACTTTACGCCAGAAGGACTCCTTTTCTTTTGAATATCCTCATATCCCCCATTTGGCCATTAATGCTTTGTTCACCAATTTCAAGTTGCAAATGCCTAACCACCATTTTCCTTAGGTTTACAGACCTTAAACCGCATAAACCCAGCAACATAGTCTGTTTTCACATACAACATTAAAAATAAGAAAATCTCTTTTACTGAAAAAACATACACTCACAATATCCACATCTTTTGAAGAAAGAACATGAAAAGTTACCTGATACAAAATCTCCATTTCAGATTCCACTCATGCCAAATGTCAAAATCAATATAGAACCCACTTGTACTTCCTTTTCAAGTAACTAGAATATTTCTGAAAAACAGAATAAAAAGAACTCCTTTTAACCACCATCAAGAAAATATCTGTTCATAATCTGGATCTTTATCACTATTATGATTAACTACTCGTGAATAAAATTGAGCTTGAACCTCAGCAGATGTACAAGATAATAAAATCAACAACGACGCTGATAACAAGTTTTTTGCACAAATATATGATGATTTTGAAAAGGCAATAAGAATTATCTTACAGTGATATTAGAATTCTTACACAAATTGGAAGTAGATTTTGTGATTTTCGGATAATTCAGAGATGTGACGAATGCCACACGGAACCTCATGACTGGTATTTTATCTTGGTTCATGTACATATATCACATCATTAATATGCATAGAAACACACAAGCAAGAAAAAATGAAACAAAGAACAAAAAATTTAAGAAAGGAAGAAAGAAATTACTTGTGAGTAAGAGAGAAATGGAAGCAACAGCAGCAACTCAAGAGTACGTGGAGAAGGTACCGTTCCAAGTCAGAATCCTCTTGTTGATGAAGGAGACGTAGGAGTGTTTGATTATAAATGAGAATGATGAAGATGTGCAGGCCACATGGCAAAAACACTCCAAAAGTTTGCCATAATCCAATCGAACCATGACAATAGAAACTTCAAATTATACACATGATGGGCTTGAGACGTCAGACAAGGCTCGAGGTAATGCTAGCTACCACTGGAACTGGACTCGTCCACATCTGGTATTCGCAAAACAACATGCACTCTGGGGTAACAACAGATATGTCACTGTCATGGCCGTAAAACACGAGGAGAATCAGTCCGACAAACACTGGATGCTCTTCTAGCCTGTTTTCTTGTTTTCCAACAGCAACAGCGTCCTTAAGCACAGCCATGTCAACAGCTGCTACTACGTCCGGAGATTTAATAGTCCCATCCCTTATCTCGGGTGCCTTGAATTTAATGCTTACACAGAAACCTGGCAACAAGAAACTGATGATTGCACCTTCCTTGCCTCGGAATTTATCATGGTGTTGCCTGACCGTATCCTTATCAGCAGTAGCACCGACATCATTCTCCATTCCCGTGTCTTCTTCTACCACATCCTTGTCAGCATCAAAATCATTTTCCAACCCCATCTTTTCCTCTTCCATAGCTATGTCGGACTGTAAATCTTCAAATCCTGCCTCCATATCTGAAAAAGTATCATCCACATCCCTGATGCGAACATTGGGACATGGCCCTGATCCCAATATATGCTTTACTTCCCTTTATTATCTGCAACATAGACACTACAATAGATTATGCAAAGGAGATGATAAAGAAATCTTACCATAACAAAATTTACTGAAAATAAATTTTTACTAGAGTATATTGAATGGCTACACTATAATTTTTTTTCTGTGTGAATATACTGGTGCCCTGCCACAAGTTTCTGGACCAGTAATTAATGGTAATATAGCTTCAAAAATATCCCGCTTGGTAAATCCAGTTCGTATGTGATAAAACTGCAACACGAGGTCTAGGAGTTTCTGTCCTATTACCTTGCATGAGGATCCACGGAATAACTCTCATACATGCAGCCTGAGCCTCTTCAGATGAATCATCATAAAGAAGTTCAGGAAATAGAGACATTAGAATATCTAAGTGATGGTCAGAGCAATTCTTCGAGCTTTGCTTGTTGGGCGAGAGTATATTTGAACATTTGTCAAATTTGTCAAGTCTGTCACACATAGGACACTGGAATCCATAACTGATAACATCTATGGTTTGATTCTTTCTGTCATTTTCAAATAAGAAAAGCTTGCATGGCATACCAAGTATCCAAGAGAAAATTGAATAATTTTATCAACATTACTGCACTTTTTCTGCCTCAAGATCCTGCAATGGAAGCAACACCAAATTTTGAAGTACAAGTCAGAAAGCCCATTTATATTTTTGACACAGAAAGTAACTCTCCTGTAATCTTTGAAGCTGCATTTACCACTGTAACTCCTGCCTAGGTAAGGTATGTGAACCGTTTCGGAAAATGCCCTTTTCTTGTTAATCTGTGATGATTTAAGGCAACCACCAGGAAGAAGACCTAATCTTAGCTCTAATGTAAAAACTTAATAGATCTACAATAACTCAAAATTACAAATTCAGAAGGAATCCATTGATATGCAGCAAAAGAAATCTAAATCTGATGCAAGAAGAAGAGTAGATCGGGAACGTTCATGCCATAGAACAAGCCAAGATACTACTCCATCAACAGAATAGGTGAATGATCCCGAAGCTGTCCTTTGGTAAACAGTATCCTTTTCCGATTCCGCCCAAACCAAATGTCAAAATCAGTACATCACTTTCCTGCTCATGATGAATCGATCGGGCTCGAATCTCGGAAATTGTAAAAATTGAAATTGCAAAGAAATTTTAAAGAAATTAGAAAGATTTCACGAAATTGATTCAGGAATTTGGAATGGTTTTCGCTCGAGAGTCGGAGAAAATATTAGGGTTTGGATCGAAAAGAAAATTGAGTTCTGGTAGTGGTGGCCATTAGAAAGATTTTGCGAAATGGATTCAGGAATTTGGATGCTCTTCACTTCAGAGATAATATCTAGGGTTTGGATCCAAAATAAAATTGAATTCCAAAAGACAAGACTACCACGAGACTGACTGAGAGACTGACTAGAAGAGTCAAGAATGGCATTAGACTACTAGGATTTGGCATTTAACAAGTCGTGGTAGTCAACACAAAATACTAGAGCATCACTGTCATGGTGGATGGCCCGACTGAAGAAAAACGAGATACTGCTATCATGGGATTGTAAAAAAAATAAAAAATTGTGATCCCTGACATTTTTTAAAAATAAGCCAAATTAAAAAAAAAAAAAAGTAAAATATCGCTTTTCCCGAAACAGAGAGAGTATATCATTCTATTATTTTATCTGTTGCAACGGAAAATTAGTTAATCCATAAACCAATACATGGTTGCATATTTAAGCATCCTAAAATCTCTAAATTTGACATTGTTGTTTGTGTTCATTGTGTAGATCTCTTTAAAATCTTTCCAACGAGATAAAATTTGTAAAATTCCAAGGGACGGACTTTTACAGGTTGTTAGTCCTCGGTGGAGTTGGGGGGAGTTAAGTATAGTTCAGTTTTTACCCGTTAGTCGTGGGGGAGTTCGAAGGAGTCTCTCAAAATCCCCGTTAGTCATGGAAGAGTTTAGAAGATTCTCCAAAACTCCCTAGGAAACCTCGTTATTCGTGGGGGAGTTTGAAAGAAATTCTTGAAGTTTGCAGTTAAAAACTAGAATACTAGGGAGTTGGCTTGTTTTGGGCAGTTTTAGGGAGTTTGCAGTGTATTTTTGCCTCATTACAAATCTCTTAAAAGAGTAGAGATTTTGGGAGAGTCTCTCAACTCCCTACATTCAAAATACTAAACTCTCTCAAACTCCCTATACTCCTTACACTCCCTTAAAATCCCCAAGATTCAAATACATTAAACTCCCCCCAACTCACCCGTGGTCTAACCCCCTGTTAGATATGTTATATTCTAGTTTGTTTGCCAGTTATACCCTTGAAAAAAATAAGATACATAAAGAGTTGGAGTAATTGGACTAAAGGGGAGGAATAATATTTTCCAGCGAAAAAAACTAACCATGGGCACCAAATAATTGCAATCTTTTTATCAAATTGCACATTTGCGTTAGGTTTCATTTTATAAAAAAATGGCATAAAAGTGAAAAAGAAGAACAATAATGGATTATAAGAGAATCCATTGAAGTGGAGAACTCTTTATTTGCTTTACATCAAGACCTTCCACAAATTTTTTTGTTAAAGTTTACGGGCATCCAATTCAAAACCAATTGGCAATGAATGGAGCATCCCTTCCATATTATATTTAAGTTGTTAAATTACGGGCATCCAACTCAAAACCGAGATGAGCGGACCGGCCCTTCCATATTATATTTGAGTAAATTATTAAGGAGATTAGAAATATGGGACTATTGTCCTTCCACATGCCCTCTCACGTGTAAGGCTATTAACTCGGCCTAACACGTGGACCTACGTACGTAATGTGGAGCGGCCCTTCCATATTATACTTAAGTTAATTATAATTAGGGAGATTTGTTGACTAGTCCTAGGCCCATATAGTTAGTTTTCCTAGGGTCCATCCATATTTTACGTTTAGCCGGAGGTCCATATTTGTTTAAAACAAGGAAATGACATAAGAAGCCCCTAGCGCCGAACGCGTGTAGTGTACACGATACGAAAAACACACATTACACCAACATCAACTAGGGCTTCTAAAATCTGAGAGAAAGGAAAAAAATCGAAAACCAAATCAGAGAAGAAACAAAAAATTATCATCGTCTCTGAATAGAGAATTCAAAAGCTATCATCATCTCTGAAAATCTATCATCGTCTCTGATTGATGAAGAATGAAGAAAAATCTTACCAAATCAAAAAAAAAAAAAAACTGACCAAATCTTCGCTTCCACTCAAAAATCAATTCAATAAACCCATATATTACTTCAGTAAAACCAAAAATAAACTTCAATTTTACCAAAAGTGCACTAAAAAATCTCGATTCAATCTTTTCCTATACTGAACCTTCATGAGAAACGGTGGAAATAAGAAGACAAAGTTTATGAATCTCGCAAAAAACAAGGGAAAGAATTACAATCAACATCTAAAATCTCACAAAAATCAGTAGCAAAAGCCAAGAAATCTCCAAAAGTAGTAACAAAAACACAAATGTTCCTCTTTTAATCCAACATTTTATTCTAATTTTTGATGTTATGTTATGTTCTAAAAGTGTAGATACCAACTGTGTTAATTTATGTTGATTATATATGATTTTTCATAGATGCAAAGGCAGTTTCTATAACTGCATATTGCCTATACTCTATTGATTATATATGTTCTACTTTGTTATACTCTAGTGATTATTCGATTTTATCTGATTTTTCGTACATGAAAAGTGCAGATTGTCTATACTCTATAAGTGTTATATAGTAGTTTGAGTGTTACACTAATGTGATTTCTTAAAAGTGCAGAATGACTATACTATATTAATGAGAGTACATCATGTATATACTGTTTTGATTTTTATACTTATCTGATATTTTAGCGGTACGTATTGACTATATTGTGGCTATTTGTTTGATTTTATACATGTGATGGAGTAGTATAGAGAGATTTAAGCCTTTTTTTTGTGTTATGTAGCTTCGCATCCCTAACAAATCTCTTTTCTATTAATTTTCCTATAGTAATGGTGTGCTGACATAATTATGGTTTTTAACCACTGACATTCTTGGAGGGGAGCAACCTATCAAGAGAAGCCAGGTCTGACATTAAAGAAATATAAATGGAAATTACAAATATTTGTAGTTAGCAGAGTACCCGATAGCAATATGGCCCTAAAATTTATCTGTGTATATATTATAGAGAGTGTATATAGACTATACTTGGTTTGTAGCATATGTTAATAAAATTTTGAAGATGTAAACAATGTATAAATCACTCTTCAATGGTAAAAATATGTGTTTATGTTACTAATATTTGGAATTCAGAAGAGTGTATATAATCTGCACTCATAAAAAATGTGTATTTATGTTTGTATTTCAGCTTTCGTCGAGTATGCTCGATAAGATTATTGTTATTAAGCAGAACGCTTTGTATGAAATTGCAGATAGGTTGCAACGACATCAGAAAGTGGATGGCGTTGAAGAGTAAGGAATACAGAGGTGCGAGAAATGGATATTGTTGAACAAGGAGTCTCATAGGTACGACAACAAGGAAAAATATATGTTCACAAAGAGGAAAAGTAAGAAGACTTGATATTGAGAAACCATAAAAGGTATACATTTATTTTACTACTCTTCACATCAGTGAGCATATTTCTTCATGTATATCTTCAGGAAAATACATGGTCACTTGTTCTCCTTTTTGTGATTTCTTATCACACCGATGAAGAGAAAATGAACCAGTTCATCAACTACATGCTTTGTCATTCTTGCTTGATCATTATATTAATACTAGGCAATCTGATGTGGTCTAGATGTTTCGTTTTCCTGTTATGGTAACTAGCTAGCTTGTTTTGTACACTGCTACAATATTTCTTGTGAATTTGGTGTTGAAGATGAGCCTTTGGCCCGCAAAACTTAGAGCCCGCACTCCACATGTCAGTAGGGTCGAGACGCTTGTCTAGTAGAGTTTTTCACATTATGATCCAACAATGTAGATAACCTATACTGAAAAAACCTAGTTATTTTGGGTTTTTTTTTTTTTTACAAATGCATGTACTTTTTTGTATAATCCACAACTATATATAAGTTGTACTGACAAAAAATATACTCCCCTCGTCTTTAATTAGCAGTCCTAATTGACTTTGTCAAAATACTAAGGAAATCCTATAAAATATCATGACTAACCCTTGACTAGCCCTATTTAATGTTATGTTATTACCAAAACTAAAATCAACATACTAAAAATCATAAATTGGATAATATTATTATTTTAGGAAATATTTTAAGAAAATAAAATAAACTTATACTGCTTTTATTATGGAATCCACAATTAGATTCTTAGAACGGGAGTAGTTTATTGGGATTTTTTATAAAATGCCCATGTGGGGAAATGCATTTAAGAAAATGCCCACGTTTTTTTCATTATATATTTAATGCCCATGCCGTTAGTAATTCCGTCTGGTCCCACCAAAGCAGTAAAATCTCATTGACTTAGTCAATTTCTCACCTGACAGAATGAGATTTTGGTGGGCGCAATTACTAAACTGCTCATTACTTTAGAAACGTTAAAAGAACCTTGTGTCGTCCATGCGTTGATTGATCAACGGCTTAAGATTAATTAGATAAGGTTATTACACGTGTTTAAAAACCGACGATTCAAGATTATCCAAACACGTGTTTAGAAGGCTAATCATCTTTAACAAAAGATCGGGTTTTTTTTTTTTCTGATTCATTTCTCTTCGTTTATCTCCGCCCCTCTATTTCCTCTGATGAAACTGGAAGAACAAAACTCTTTGAAGATTTGAGATAGATCGAAAGAAGGATTTAGTTTTAGGGTTGTACTAGATTCTCTGTTTTTGTATATCTGTGATGATGAAGAAAAAAAAAAGGGAAATAGAAGACGATTCCCAGGTAAGTTTGTGATGAACCCTAACTTTGATTTTTTTTTCAGAATTTGATGAAGAAAACTTTTAGTTTTCATCTTTTTGTCGCATGGGTTGTTTGAAAATCTCAAATTAATTTTTTCGCAAAGCAATCTTATTGCAGCAGCATCTCTTGGTTCTTATCGAATTAAATGGATCATGGGTTTTGTATGATGCCTTAAATTGGAGAGTATAAGGGGGATTGCATGATATGGTGGTGAAATTGGCGTTGATTTCCTTTTAATTTCAATTGCAGCCGGTGGTGTTTCTTTAGTACATACGGTGGGAAGAATGGGTTCTCAATCATGCCGATTTGGATTCGAATTTGGTTTTTGATAGACTTAAATCAAACTCAAGGCCTGATTTTGCAGTGATGAATGAATGGGAGTTATGTGTTGACTGAAATTATTGGAAGTTATGTGCAGTTTTGAAATTGAGATTTTTATTTATCTGACATAGTTTAGATTTAATTTCTTAACAACAACAATGAATTGATCTGGATGGTGCTGAGGCAAGTATTTAAAAAAAAAAAAGAATACAGTGAATTGATCTGGATTTAGCCGGCGCTGAGTCACGATTTGATTAGAATCCGACTCACCAACTCAGTCTTAGTAAAGCGATTCACGGTTTGACTAGGATCCGACTCACTAACTCAGTCTTAGTAAAGCGATTCAGGGGCTAGAATGTCTTTTGACATTGCCGATTTACTGTCACGTGTCGCCTAACCGCCGTTAGCCGTTTTTTCAAAAAAACGGGATGAAAAAGGTCAAAGTATGGACATTTTATATATATTGAAAAAAACGTGGACATTTTCTTAAATGCATTTCCCCACATGGGCATTTTATTAAAAGTCCCTAGTTTATTTTGAGAATATGATCCCTGAAACTTGAGTGCATATGTATTAATCATTAATCATTGAGGCCGGAAAACCTAACAATAACATTTTAGCAATTTGACAGTGTAATAAAGGAAAACAATTGAATCAATTAACCAAACATATTGGTAAAAGAAATAAAAAATAAAACTCTCTCCTTTCTCTCTTTTCTATCTTCTTACTTCCCTATAAGATTATATCTGGGCAAAGATTTTTTTGGTTTTAGTTATATTTTACGTTTTAAAATATTTTTTTCGATATTAGGGCGATTCTTTTTCTTTGCTAATAGAGCGATTTTATCTACACTTTTATAGTGTTTCTTTTTATAGATTTGTTCGTGATTCGGGTTTTTAGATAAAAGTATATTTAGCGATTTGATGGAGGCAAAATCAAGTTTTCTCCGACAAAATAATATATCTAGAGTTTCCGGGATTTTCTGAAGCCTAATCCGTACTAAGTGACCCATTTTTCCCTTATGCTCATTGGGTTTGGGCTTTATCGGGCGGTAATTAGCCGTCCGTGGGCGGTGAGTTAGGCCGCCCAGATAAGACCGTGAGTGCCGCAGACCGAAGTCCCGCCGTACGTGGCCCGACCGCATGGGCGCCCCAGGCGGAGATCCAATCCAAGGGGGACACTCTTCACTCAATTAGCATTTCCGACATGTCCTTGTTTCCAAGGAGAGCAAACACTTCCCCGATGAAGCCCATGCCTAGTACATACCTCCCTAGCGTTGATGCTCAACCGGAAAAGGGGGACCCGGCTTGAGTCCAGCGGGCCGCTTTTCGAGTCGGTTGCCATCACGGTTTGAGATGTCCAGGCATGAACAGCCGCTCCGGCGTAGTCCCACTAGTCGCGGCTTTGTCCCAAGAACTGTTGTTCAGGCCTGGCCATCACCATCAGTTGTCGAAAAGTCGTTGTTTATTTGTTTGGTGATATATGACCCGCCAACAAGGGATTGACCGCCCTTGCTTGCAACGATCTATCTCCGTATGAAGGCAATAAAGTAGATAGAATCTGTAACGATCTGAAAAGATTATTGCACTAATCCGCAATAATCTCCCGGGACCGTTTCCAATCTGTAACGATTATTGCACTAGTCTGCAAGAATCTACGTGGGTCGTTTTCCAATGTACGTGATGTTTAAGATAACTGCACTAGTCTGCAATGATCTATCCCGATCACGATTATTGCAATGATCTATCCCCATCACGATGTACTTTGCGAAGATTACCCGGATCTGTCGGCCAAGGATATACTCGTTGAATACATCAGTGTAGCGCGAGTGCGGCCCAGAACATCTAAGGGCATCACATACCTGTTATTGCCTCAAACTTCCGTGGCCTAAACGGCCATAGTCCCTCTAAGAAGGCGGCCGCGGAGGGAATCCTCCGCATAGCTAGTTAGCGGGCTGAGGTCTCGTTCGTTAACGGAATTAACCGGACAAATCGCTCCACCAACTAAGAACGGCCATGCACCACCACCCATAGAATCAAGAAAGAGCTCTCGATCTGTCAATCCTTACTATGTCCGGACCTTGTAAGTTTCCCGTGTTGAGTCAAATTAAGACGCAGGCTCCACTCCGGTGGTGCCCTTCCGTCAATTCCTTTAAGTTTCAGCCTTGCGACCATACCCCCCCGGAACCCAAAAATTTTGATTTCTCATAAGGTGTCGGCGGAGTCCTAAAAGCAACATCCGCCGATCCCTGGTCGGCATCGTTTATGGTTGAGACTAGGACAGTATCTGATCGTCTTCGAGCCCCAACTTTCGTTCTTGATTAATGAAAACATCCTTGGCAAATGCTTTCGCAGTTGTTCGTATTTCTGAAGCCTAATCCATCAGTCCAAATTTGTTCAGTTGTTTGACAAAACAAAACAAAAAAAGTATGGAAATGACCCCACTACGTATGTGTATCCCCACCACAGAGATCCGCACCATCATCTTCGGAATAACCACGTAAAAGACCGAGCACATACTTCACTTATTTATGTCATTCAATTCTTTCATCATCCAGCTACTAACCATATTCGAGGCTCCACACAGAAGAACCGTACATGCATCTAAATTATCCAACAAACGGAACAGGATATATGTTTCGGGTATTAAATGATCACGTGGCATGGTAAGAATGACTGAAATTGACTTCAAGAGATGCTTATTGACGACGGAAATTGACTACATTGTTCTAGACAAAAGAAGAAAAAAATTTACAACACGGAAGAATGACTGCACGCTCCATTTATGTATCTGCGCTTCGATACATTAGATGGGTTTTATTAGATCCCAAAGTTCTAGATTGGCTACTTATCGATCTGCTGACTTTAAGTGTGAAAGTCGGACCCTGGCCAACTGGACTAGCCCCCATAGGTTTTTATTCAAGTTTTTGGTTCCGGTGGACGTGACTGCTAGATGATAATGTTCAAGACCACTTCTTTATACTAGTATTCTTTTGAATCAACGATTTTCAGGGCAACCTATTTTAAAAGAACCTCCTTAAACGGGATAATAGCCCGGCGTGTCTAGAGGTGGACCAATTTCAATGGTTCGAATAAGGACCTGGACGTGGTAGTTGACGTGTTTGTTTTAACTCAGGTGGACCAATTTCAATGGTTCCAATGAGGACCTGGGCGTGGTAGTTGACGTGTTTGTTGCAACTCTATTACTAAATTTAGAATTTGTATGCTTGAACCTTTTGAGAACTGCGATAGATCCTAGACTAAATGTCATGGACCAATACAAGAATAACATGTTTTTTTTTACCAGAGGAAAATATTAGATAAAGATACATCAATAGCTAGTTTTACGGGTTTTTTTTTTTTTTTTTTTTTTTCTCTTCTGAACCACATGAACTTTATTAGTATTGAAAAATTGAGTTACATCAATAAAGTACCAAACAATAACCAAAAGTACAAATTAAGACCAACTACATAGGCCACCTGAGATTTCTGTTCTTGGTAAAAAACGAGGTTTCCCTGTATAGACTTGTCTTTCTCCTGCAATCAGTGAAGCACCTCTTTTGGCTAGACAGTCTGCTGAGAAGTTTACTTCTCTGTAACATTGATAAAATTTGATCTGGTTCAGCTTTCTAACAGCATTTCTCCACCTTCCTTTGATGAACCAAGGAATTTTTCCTTGAGCAAATTCAGTAATGACTGTTTTTGAATCTGATACTATTATGATTTCTGCTTCTCCCATTCAATAGCCAGTTCTTCTGCACATACCACTGCATAAACCTCTGCCAGGTAATTTGAAGCAACTCCAATGCCCTCAGTGAGGGTACCTACTACCTGACAATTCTGGTCTCTTGATGAGTGCTTAATTCTTACATATTTACTACTCAAATTTACATGTATCTAGTTCTTTATTTTGTACATATTTGATGATTTTATTTATTTTTGCAGTTTTTAGAAAATAAAGCTCTATGGACTAAAATGCGGAATTCCACTGGAGAAAGGAAGTGATTTAATGGGTTAAGCCCAAAAGGAAACATGAAGAATTATTGGGCCAATTATTTGGATATGGGCGTGTGTAGAAATGTGCCACGACGTGTGTAGACCATGTGCAAGATATTATGATAAAGGATATTTGAAGATATTTTGTTTAATGAAGAAAATATTTCTTTATGATGTGGAATAATGGAGTATATGAAGATTTGGGAAAGAATATTATTTTTTATGGTTGGAAATAATAATTAAGATATTGATTGCAGTATTTGACACATGGCGCATTTTGATCGGAGGATTTGACAAGTGGCATAATTTCATTGGATGATGATGTGGTAGTGGATAGGAAAAAGGAAAATGGTGTCATTTGAAAACTATAAATACTGGTTGAAGCAGATGGAAAAAGGGGGGCCGGAGTCGGAGCACAGTAGAATAGTTTAAGATTTTATTTCTTTTGGTTGTTCTTCTTTGTAATGGATAGTTAATTCTCTCTACTAGGGTTTTGGAAGAAGCCCTATTATGCACGCGGAGTTTTAACTTCTTTTCTATAATAAATTCTTTTTTTCCTTATTCTCGATTTGTCACGATAACAATTCTCTTTATGTGTCCTCTTGCTTGTTAAATTGTATATATTTTCTTTTTAGAGATTAGCAATATTAGTAAAGAGAGTTGTTAGTATTTTGAGAAGAAAATTAATTAATTATAAAGTTTTATCTTCCGAGACGTAAACACTGGTCCTAAAACGTCTTGAGCATTATTATGAAGAATATTATAGGAAGTGGTTAATGATCTTGCATAAATTATAGTGGTGGAATCCAAAATCCAGGTATTTCTCATTTATTTATATTCTTATAATTCATTTTCTTTAAAAACGTATTCTAAGATTTTCGGCATTTCATTTAATTAGAAACTAAAGGTAACAAATTTAGTCCATGTGGAACGAACCCGCATTTGTATACTGTCCAATCGGCAGCCGTACGCTTGTGGTATAATTAAAATCCCATCATCTCTAGCAATTACTCCAAAACCTGCAGCACCTGGATTTCCAATCATCCTCAGGAGGGAACCATTGACATTTCTTAATACATTGAAATTTATAATTTTTAATCCCAAGATTGAAGAATGCAATGATTTGTAAATCATAATTTTGGTTTCATTTATTGCCATTCATTCTCAGTCCTCCTTCATGTATTAGCTTCAGTACTCTACACTTAAAGCTTTGAGCATTTGGTTTGACTTCTTCAAAGTATTTCTTCTTTTTCTGAAACCATATATCTATCAAGATTATGCAAGAAGTAGTAATCCATACCTGTTGTATTAAAGGGCTTTTGTTTCTAGACAATCTCCATATGTCTTCAAAGGATTTTGGAGTATTACTGTTAAAAATGGAACACATCCACTCCCAAATATGAACACTGAATTTGCATTCCCAGAGGAGATGATGCATATTATCTTGAGATTACATACACAGCATCTTGAAACTATTTCATATCCTTTACTCACCATAATGGCATCATCAATGTAAATTCCTTTAATGAGTTTCCATATGTTACTAGAAATACTAGAATGAATGAAGTCTTTCCATATATACCTTGGACAATGCAAAGAAGGATCCTTGTGTCTGATTTTATTGATGACACAGCAGACACTGAAAACTGTCCTTTCAAATCACCAATCCATATGAGTTCATCTTCCTCCCCAGTGACCTCTGGTAAGATTAAGTGCCGGATTATCTGCTGTAATGCAATTGGAATAGACCATTTACCATCTGTTAAGATATATGATACTTTAAGATGTATAGTTTCATTCACATAATCTGTATATCCAACTATATCAATTAGTGGAGAATTTACTATCCAGTTATCAAACCATAGTGATATATTTCTACCATCTCCAATGCACCATCTAATATCTTCTTTTAATATATCCCAGGCCCAATTCAAACCTGGCCAAACAGAAGATAATTGCCAGTTTGTGCTCCAGTGACCATTTTTGTTCAGATATTTAGCTTTAAAGAATAATGCCCAATCTTCTTTTGAAGTAGTAATCTTCCACATCATTTTCATGATATAATCTCTATTTATGATTTCTAATCTTTGAAGCCCAAGACCACCTTCACTGTAAGGAGTGCACACTTTTTTCCAAGAAAAATTAGTGTATTTTCTTACTTCACTGTCACATGTTGTTAGAGCATTGCTCGGTTGAACCCACTAGTGTTGGTATGTCAATATAGTTGTCAAATTTAGTTGTCAAAACGCATTCTTGATTTAGTATACAAAAGATAGTTTCGGACTAGATTAGGTCTAAGAAGAGCTATACTTGAAGGATGAAGATTGAAGACTACAAGAAGACATCAACGGGGACTTCATCAACAAAGGTATGTGGTAATTGATTTCATTTGGATTCTTGTTCAATTATACCTTTTTAATCTGTCGAAACAAATGCTCACTCTATGGAACAATTCTTATGACGGTAAATGTACATTTATGTTTATATACTCGAGGTTATTTGAGCCACGATTTTTGTGGCAGTAACCTTTATCCTTGAAAAGTTTCTCATGTTATAGTGAATGAGCTTACGAATTCAACGAGCCAAGAATCAGTCCATTTTGAGTTATAACGATGAAGTTATGAGTGATTTATTAAAGCAACAGTTATAAATGTTATTGTTACTGTTGCAGTTCGTTAGTAGGAAACAATCCACGAACTGTTTGTAAAGGTTCACGGACTTGAGCCCAATTACGTGACTAGAAGCCTTTTTTAGTCAAGTTTTTGATGTTTCCTTATCTAGGCAAGATATGTATTAATCCAAACATATTTGATTACCATATTAAAGTGTTTGTGATATCTTTTAATTCCTTCCTAAGATAAATTGTGATTTATTCACATAAATACAATATTTGCTAAATTAATTAATTATTTAATTGTTTTGACAAGAGTTGTAACTTAGGAAAGACTCCCAAAATTAGGAGAGTCTTGAAAAAGAAAAATAGATTTGCTTAGCTTTCAAGCTACCTTGTTCACTATAAATAAAGGGTTCGTGAGTGCTACACGTTTTTATCCCCTTTGGAAAATTGGTGTAAGCTTCATAAGGTTGTTTTCCATGTCTTCTGTTCTTCATGAACAATAGTGAGATAAAAGTCTTTGTATTGGGGATCACAAAGCTGAGTTAGTAATAATCTTCTTGATAGTTACACAACTTGTAATCTAGGATTTTCACCTCTTGTATATTCGAAGGTCTTCCCTTCTGATATAATACCATTCAAGAGTTGTTGATCATAAACCCTAGGTTTTTGATAGATTTCAGCTCTCGATCGTAAACCAACACTTGTTAGTCGAAATCGGAACTAGAAAGAAAACTTCGATTAAGGTATCTCGTAAAAATCCTTAAGAAGTTTTAAACAAGATATCTCTAGATTTATTCTAGTTGTTCTTGTTGTATAATAATTAGGTTTCTCTTCCATTTTTGAAGAGTATAATAAACCATAATATACAAGTTTGTTTTGATATTACTTTTACCTAGTAATTTTTTTTATCAAAACAAACACAAGATTTCCAAAACCTTGATTCACATCTAAAGGGAAATCGAATCGGTGTTTTGTGAAAACAAAAGATTGAAAAGTATCAACGTTGTTGTTACATCTTCTAAACAGAACTAAAATTTTGCTAGAAGATTTTTGAAAGTGCTTATGAAAAGAACCTTGTTTTGCCAGAAGATTTTCAAGAATAACTTCTAAAGAGAATTTGTGTTCTGCTAGAAGTTTAACGAAAAGAATTCCTAAAGAGAATCGGTGTTTTGCTAGGAGTTCTACAAGTGCTTGAATACAGCTGAAACAAGTATTACATCTAGTCCGAATATGCAGTAGGAAATTGGTGTAACAACTTATAATCAGTGTGTGTTTATTCTAGACTAGGTCCCGGGGTTTTTTTGCATTTGCGGTTTTCTCGTTAACAAAATTTCCGGCGTCTGTGTTATTTCTTTTCCGCATTATATTGTTTATCTTTATGATTGAAATATCACAGGCCGTGCGTTATTCAATCATCATTGATAAATTTGACCTTGTTTGTTGGATAGGATTTTGATTGATCTTGGATATTGGTCTTTGGTACCGTCCAAGTATTTATCACATCAATCAGGCTCACAGATTTATATCTGTTTGATTTGCTGATTGATTTAAGAAAAAGAGATAAACTCTTTAGTATTATTCTTTGATTGAGTTTTTACTCTCGTAATATTATTAAGGTTTAGACCATACAGATTGCCGAACAAAATATTGGGTGTGGTGCAGTACCCCGCTTTTTCGCCTGTCCATATAAAATTTCTTATAATTCTCTCAATTACTGAATTTGGCCACTTATACACTGCCATATTTTAAACTAGAATACTGCAAAAAACTGATTTGATCAACACTAATCTATCTTGAAAAGATAATAGTTTACCCTTCCATGAAGCAAGCTTCTTTTTCATCATTTCAACCATAGACCAAACAGTTGACACTTTTACTTTGCCTGTTGTGAGAATCACTCCAAGGTATTTGTCTGTCGTTCACTGATTAATTTCCATTTGCATTATGTTTTTAACTAGATTTTTCCTCAAATCTGAAGTTCCATCTATGAAGAATTTTCTTTTGTATTTATTTATGATCTGACCTGAGCATCTTTGGTATTCATCTAGTAACTTCAGAAGATTGGTAATGCTCTTTTTAGCTCTATTGCAGAAGATGAAAGCATCATCTGCAAAGAAAAGATGAGTGGGATGTATGCCTTTTCTGTCAACCATTGGTATAAATGTATAATTGATCCCGCATTTACTCTGTAAGCTTTCTATGCTTCTTCCATTAGAACAAAAAGAATTGGAGATAATGGATCTCCTTGCCTCAAGTCCCTCCCCACAGAAAAAAGAAACCACAAGGTCCTCTATTTACCATAACTGTTATTATTGCGGACATAAATAATGTATGTAACCATTCACACCACAAATTAGAAAAACCAAATCTTTGAAGTACTTGAAAAAGAAATTTCCAACTTACAGAGTCACAAGCTTGGGAAAAATCCAACTTGAGACCAATGTTTTCACATCTCTTTTCTTCTTCATTTCATTAATCATTTCAGAAGTCAACAAAATTTGTTCTTGAATGCACCTGCCTTTAACATAAGCTTCCTGTTGTGAAGAAACTAACTTGTGCATCAAACTACTCATTCTTGAAGTTATTAGTTTGGTAAAATTTTTGAAACTTACATTACTAAGACCAATTGGTCTAAATTGATTTAGCTTCCTTCCGCCTTCTGTTTTTGGTAGAAGAACTAAAAAAATTGAATTCAGAGCCTTTGGTATAAATCTTTTTTTCCGGCAGAATTGAATATCCTGAACAACTTCATTGTAAATAATATGCAAGCAAGCCCTATAAAAGATGCCAGAGAAGCCATCTGGACCTGGAGAGCTGTCAGGGTCCACGTTGAATACTGTTTTTTTTTATTTCTTCTTCTCCAGGAAGTGCATCCAACATTGCCTGATATTGTTTTGTAATTACTTTAGTAATTGTAGACAAAATATGATCTATATTATCAACCTCTTGAAATTTAAACTTTTGCTCAAAATGTGTTACTAACTCTTCTGCTATCTTTCCTTGGTCTGACACTTATTATGTTTCTTGCTTGTCTGATTTGCATGTTTGCATGGAAAAAACCAGTATTTTCTGCACCATTTTTCACCCATTTGGTTCTTGATTTTTGTTTCAGCATAGTGCTTAACTGAGTTTCCTTTGAATTGTAAACATTTTGAGCTTCAACTAAGGTATTCAGTGCTTTAACATTAAATGGATTCTTATCTGAATTCTCCATAGCTGCTTGGACTTTGATTTCTGCATCTTTAATCTGGACATTGATGTTCCCAAATACAGTACAGTTCCACTCCTTAAGAATTCCTTTTAATTTTTTCAATTTTGTTTGAAGATAAAAGCTGGATCTCCCTCTATATCTTCAGACCAACAATTTAGAATGAGAAAGCCATATTTTTTGAAACCTTAGAGGAGCATTTTTTGGTTTTGGAATACTAGCACAGCCTCCAAGTAAGGGAGCATGATCAGAAGAAATTCTCAACCCAACCTTATAACCCAATCTTAATTTTTTTTTTAACCACAATTGATAGAAAATAGCTCTGTCAAGATTACACAGAATCCTCTGATTACCATGTTGATAATTAAACTAAGAATGAAGTAATCCTGTTTTTGGAGCTTGTATTAGTTCACATTCATCCAAACAAGTTGTGAATCCATCATTGCTCTTTTATTGGGACATTTACTTCCATACTTCTCATCTATAGAATTAATAACATTAAAGTCCCCAATAACTAGCCATGGCTGCTTCAAATTGCTGATTAACTGCATTTCTGACCATAAAAATCCTCTTTGAGTAACACCAACATGAGCATGAACTCCAGAAATAAGAACACCACCAACACTAACTGTTATCATTCGACTTGACATTGAAATAACTGAAGGAGTAGGCAAACTTGTATTCCAAAACAACCATAAATTTCCCTTTTTATTAGAAATAGAGTTATGCCATGCTTTGCATTCCAGGAAAATTCAATTTATTACAAAATGAAGAACTACACAAGACTTTAGGCTCTGCAACCCAGACAATTGAAGGATTAAAGTGGTTTATCAAAGACCTTGGTCTTTTAAGGCCTATTAAATTCCAGAAAAAAGACTTTCATGGTTTGGATTGGAGGCCTTTAAAGCCTCATTTTCCTTGATTTTTCCTAAAGTTATACTTACTTGGATGTTAGCTGATAGTTGGATTTTGAGATTGATTAACTGTGTTGATTACTTGTTAAGCATTACTGGAACTAGCAATAGTTGTGGGAGCTGAAGGCTTTGAATTATTCTAGACCAAGAAGTACAGTAAAAACTTCAAATATTGATACTCCATATATTAATAAACTCTATATATTATAAAAAATCAGAGTCCCGACTTGGGCCAGTTATAAATAGTACTAACCTCCACATTTTAATATTAATAGTTTTTTCTAGTCCCGTCATAAGGAATTTACCTCTATATATTAATATAATCGTCACTATTGAAAACTTATAGATCTTGTTACCTCAAAATTTTAAGATGAAACAAAATACTTATCTATAGTTTTTTGAGAAAATGATATATAACTGTTGATGGTGGTTTTTAGACAAGGGGTAAAACCGTAAAACCCCATGACCTAGTGTTACCCGTAACATATTAACTAAGAGCATTTAACTCAGGTGTAAATAATTAATAGGGGTATTTTTTTCAAAATACAGTTAGGGTTTTCAACACGTAACCTAATTCCAAACCAAGCCGCAGAATGCGCACCATGGCAACAATGCCAAACCAAGCCGCACCCTACGCACCATGGCAACAATGCCAAACCAAGCCGCATACTGCGCACCATGGAAACAATGCCAAACCAAGCCGCACCCTGCGCACCATGGCAACAATGCCAAACCAAGCCGCATACTGCGCACCATGGCAACAATGCCAAACCAAGCCGCATACTGCGCACCATGGCAACAATGCCAAACCAAGCCGCACCCTGCGCACCATGGCAACAATGCCAAACCAAGCCGCACCCGCGCACCATGGCAACAATGCCAAATTTCCAAGCCGCTATGCCTTTGGCCCACGCCAAATATAGCGCCCTAGGCTTGCAAGACTTGCAACTAGGTCAACATGGCCGCACGTGCCATTGGCACATGCCAACACGTGTCGCAAGCCATATTTCCAAGCCGCTATGCCTTTGGCCCACGCCAAATATAGCGCCCTAGGCTTGCAAGACTTGCAACTAGGTCAACATGGCCGCACGTGCCATTGGCACACGCCAACACGTGTCGCAAGCCATATTTCCAAGACGCTATGCCTTTGGCCCACGCCAAATATAGCGCCCTAGGCTTGCAAGACTTGCAACTAGGTCTACATGGCCGCACGTGCCATTGGCACATGCCAACACGTGTCGCAAGCCATATTTCCAAGCCGCTATGCCTTTGGCCCACGCCAAATATAGCGCCTTAGGCTTGCAAGACTTGCAACTAGGTCAACATGGCCGCACATGCCATTGGCACATGCCAACACGTGTCGCAAGCCATATTTCCAAGCCGCTATGCCTTTGGCCCACGCCAAATATAGCGCCCTAGGCTCGCAAGACTTGCAACTAGGTCAACATTCCGCACATGCCATTGGAACATGCCAAACACAAACGCTGGTAGCCTAACTTGCAAACCGTGCGACCTACCACCAAGGCATTCCGCACATGCCATTGGCACATGCCAAACACACACGCTGGTAACCTAAGCTTGTAAACCGTGCGACCTACCACCAAGGCATTCCGCACATGCCATTGGCACATGCCAAACACACACGCTGGTAACCTAAGATTGCAAACCGTGCAACCTACCACCAAGGCATTCCGCACATGCCATTGGCACATGCCAAACGCACACGGTGGTAGCCTAACTTGCAAACCGTGCAACCTACCACCAAGGCATTCCGCACATGCCATTGGCACATGCCACACGCGCCACTAGCAGCGCCACTTGCACTCAAGATGCAACCAACACTCTCAGAAAGGCAACTTTGCAAGCTCTCCCAAAAATATTTCATCTCTTGCAAGCTTCCTAAGCTTTCACTTTCTGATACAAGTCGAGATACTACTCTCCTCAACACCTTTCTTTGCTTCCCTCCCCAAATCAACCCTTCTCCTCCACTTTGTGACCGAAGCAAGTCTAGAACGGCCATTTCTTGGTTTAGGCCGGATTTGTACAGATTGATCTCTCGAATCTATAAAGTGCTCACGTGCGGACATTTGTTTAGGGTTTGAACCGGTTTCTCGCTCACCTACCGAAATCGGCGAAACGATTTTTACCCATAAACAATTGGCGACCACAGCGGGAGGATTGATCTATCGGCTACAATATCAGATTGTCGATCTCGTTCTTCGACCCAGATATCAAGATGGTAGGGGAAGGAGACTCAATCCGACGCAACTGCCAGACAACCCGGTTACCAGTTGAAAAACTACACTTGAAAACTGGGGACTCGTTAAAGATGCTACCAGCAATTGGGGACTTGTGACTCAGTCCGAATCAACTGCCAGACAACCCGGTTATCAGTTGTTAAAACTACACCAGAAAGCTGGAGACTCGCTGAATACGCTACCAGCAATTGGGGACTAACTGGCGATGCTACCAGCAAGTCCGCCTTTACACGGAGAAGGGCGTGTTCACAAAACCTATGAAGTGAGTAATTTTAGACTGCATAAGATATACGATCTATTTTTAGGTCCTTAGTAAAACTGTCATGTTACTGAGTCTTGTACCTATTGCTAGCACACACTTTCATAAAAGCAATATTCTTTTCCCAAAACATAATCAGAGTCATATTATCAAAACCATTCATCCCAGAAATAATCCAATACCCTAAAAAGCTACCAACTGTCTATCAAAGGTCAAGTTTTGAACCAGACATCCAATATGTCTTTCAAAAAAAAAAAAGAACCTAAATGAAAGTTTGACAGAGAAACGTTCGAGGAAAATCGTCCAACAGAAGTCTGCTCTTCTTGGAGAAAGTCAACTTTGCGTCTTCAAGAGCCGCTCTCTTCATAGTCAACATCTTGGAAAGCTTTTCGAGTTCCATCTCCTGTCGGGCAACCTCCTCGGCGGAAAGTCTTTTGATTGCTGCATCTTTCAACTTTTGGATCTCAGCAAGGCCTTCGACAAACCACGAAGTGTTGAACTCCTTTTCTACGCACACGTCGCGATGGTGCTCCCAGTCGGCAATAATGTCTTCAGAAACGGTGTGACCAGTCACTTCACGCATATCCTCGATGGAAGATAAAGCCTATTCCACACGCTTAACCAGCGCAAATCGACTAGTGACTTTCTTGGTTGTAGCCATATGTCCGTGCTTCTCCCAGATTCTGGTGTACAACGCCTCATGCTTAGCCGACACGCTAAAGCCGCCAACCAGCACATGACCTGGATAAGGAACCAAGTACGGGGGATCAAAAATGGCGCCTGCAAGTGGCCTCACGACTCGCAAAGGGTCTTCTTCCATGTCAACGGCAACAACCATCAGAGAATCATCCACCGCTTGAACCACGTCTGTGCCCGGAAATTGGCTAACTCCCATCTCCAAGTCACCGGCGGTGGTCACCAAAGGCAAGTTTTCGTGTGACTCCACCCCAGAATCGTCCTCCGAACCGGATTCCTCCTGCAAACTTGAGTTAGACATTTTTTCAAAAGAAGAAACAGAAGAAGAAGAAAGAAAAGAAGCGCGAAACTCACCGAACCACTTCCCGAAGAAGAACCAGTGCTGCCAGAGGAATCACTCTCACTTGTTGAACTTTCTTCTTTCTCCGACTCATCACCGCTATGAGTAGTGCCGCCGGAATTCCTTGAAGAAACTGCCGTCTCCTGGCAACGTGCAAGGGCAGCGAAAGCATTAACACTACCGAAGCCCTGAAGGAAACAAGACACATGTTCTCAGCTGAAATTCACGTGTTTTGAGACAAGACAATGAAGAGGCGACACATACCTGGTTATTGGAAGAACTGAAAGACACAAGAGCCGTGGGAGGATCTTGTGAAACCGTCCGAAACCCGCCAACACGATTCTTCGTTCTCCGTTCTTTGGCCTGGGGACTTTCCGAATTGCTAGGCAACTTTCGCTTGGGATCCCTCAACATTGGATACTTCTTCAAAACTGCTGGGGAGGGTTTGCAACGAACGTTTTCCACCACGTTATTCACAAAATCTCGGATCATAATAAACTCGTCGCACCAAAACTCATTATAGCCGAAGGTCGTCGAAGTTACTCTTCCCATTTGAAAGAAGGGAAGATGGATACCCAGCTCAAGGGCACTGGCGTCAAGGGCGACACGCAATGAATCCTTAGGGATCACCGTCCGGTAAACAAGAGGCACCCCTTGATCGAAACCCATGTGACGAGCAGCACGGTCAATATTATAAGCAGCTATCTGGAAAGACCCCACGAAGAAAGACGGTATATAACCGGGCGAGCAGCTCTAAATGAACAGGTTTTCACCAACACTCAAATCGTCATCAGAAGACAAAGACGTGAGCGGAGCAGAAGCAAAGGTGTCAATTTGAGTCAATGACTTATGGACCGGCCCCCATGGACGAAAATTGATTTCATGCAACTTATCAAGAAAACTAACCAAGTTCACGCCAACTCTTGGACGCCTGTTCACCCATCGAAGAATTCGAGAGCCCCCCCAACTCACGGGAAGCGAAGGCAGCGGTTTCGGAGCGTACTTCTCGAAGTGCTCCCATAGCCAGACTTGCAGAAAAGAAACGTGCACATATGAATCCACTTTCATGAAACCATTCGAAACTTGCATGTTCGCAACTAGGTGATCCAGATGCACATACAGGGAACCAAGGAACAGCTTGCCAATGGGAAGAACTTCACCATTTGCCAACTTCACAGCAATCTCTAACAGCTCCGGTCTTATTCCTTTCTTGCTAGAACCGTCATCAAAAATGTCTCTGGACAACCAGAGAGCCAAAAATGCTGCGACGTGAAGATCACTGCTTTTCTGTTCAGGCTCCAACTCGTCCGGAAACCATTGAGATATCCACCAACTGTAAGGGCATCTTTCATCCTCTTTCCGGGCAGAATCCTTCGACTTCGCAATGGAGTCTTTCCGAGCAAAATCCCCCAACTTAGCGGCCAGGTCATCCCGCATCTTCACCTCACTTTCGGATAATTGGATTCTAATATTCCCGATTCTGGGAAGATTCAGCAAGAGAGCCACACTCTCCAAGGAGAAATTTATCTCACCCCATCTACATATGATTGTATGGGTGTCCGAACACCATCCGGAGATGAAAGCAACCAAGCCTGGGATGTCCTTCCTAATCTGGAGATTTCTTGAAGTCTTGACAACATCAATGACTCTGCGCTCGAGTCAAGTTGGTATTTATACGCTCCTTGCTCACCATGAACTCAACCCATCTGTCAAAAGAACGCAATGAACTTTGACACATCCTGAAGTCAATGTTGGAAGAGGAATATACCCCTTTATGAAGACATAACCGAATGGTGCTCTCTGGGCGAACCGAACGTGTCTTCTGTCATCCTCACCACCGGTTAGCAAAATTGGCACGAAACACAGGTGGTTCTTCCGAGCGGGGCGAGGGCTCTAGTGAAGAATTCATCATCTATGTTCGGCTTGGAATTATGAGCATCCTTCGACGAAGTGAAATTTGGTTCGAGTAACATCTTATCGAATTCCTTCATAACAATTTGGTAATAAGATATCCTGCACAAAACGAACGGAGAAAGGCGGAGTTATCTCACGACACATAATCGGACCCAACAAAAAAAAAAAAAAAAAAAAGGGAAAGGGGAAGGAGGACGTATATTTATTCGAGTTCAAGACTATATACGCAGTATTTTCTTCGGGTTCGAGACTATATACGCGGCATTCTATACGGGTACAAGTGTGTCTACCGTATCCTTCTTCGGGTTCAAAAATATATATGGAGCATTTTTCTATTGGTTCAAAACTGCGCGCGTGATACTTCTTTCAAGAAGGAAAAATCATATATACAATATTTCCTGCGGGTTCGAAGTCATATGAAGCGTATACACAGTATTCTTCTTCGAGATTCATACAGGGTTCTCTACGGGTTCGAAATACGCATGCAGTGTTTCGTACGGGCTCAAATACGCCTGCAGTATCATTCTTCGGGTTCAGAATTATATACGGAGCATCCTCTACGGGTTCAAAATACACACGCAGTATTTTCTTCAGGGTTCAAATATTTCTTTCAGGGCCGAAAATTCATATATGCAATATTTCCTACGGGTTCAAACGATATATGCAATATTTCCCTTGGTTGCATACATACAATATTTTCTACAAGAGGCACGCCAAGAAATCATATGCAAGGATTGTGGAAGCGCCTACTCTTAAGGTTTACACCTACGTGAAAAGAAAAAAAAAAAAAGAGAAAAGTCTTGGAAGACATACACCGGAAGCCGGTTTCTCTTTGCCGCTAGTATGAAAAGAGGAAAGAATAAAGCGCAGGATGGGGAGAAAGGGGCTTTATATATATATAGGCGTGAAGACTTTGAAATAGGGAAGGATTTCCCTTTTACCAAAATCACGCGTGTGAGAAACGGGCCCACAAAGGGTGCGACTTCCCAATGTCGCCCAAGTCACGCCTGCAAGCACGCACGGCTTCTAAACTTTGCGCCGGTCCCACCAGCTAGCACATTCAGTTTCCCAAATTCACTCCAACTTCCCAACGTCGCCCAAGCTGCACCGGCCCCACCAATTGCGCCGACATGCAGGCACACACGGCTTCTACACTTTGCGCCGGTCCCACCAGCTAACCCACTCAGTTTCCCAACTCACGCCAACTTCCCAACGTCGCCCAAGCGGCATCGAGCCCACTGGTTGTGCCAGCCTCCGATTTGTGCAAAACTACCGGGAGGCAAGGATTCCAAATCCTATTTATAAAAGGTCGACAAGCCTCCTTCAATTTTCTTTACGGTTTCTTTGTTAATAGTTTGTCACCATCTTATGCTTACCTCGCAACAAAGCCCCTGTTCCGAGCTAAGCAGGGGACTTAATGTTGATGGTGGTTTTTAGACAAGGGGTAAAACCGTAAAACCCCATGACCTAGTGTTACCCGTAAAATATTAACTAAGAGCATTTAACTCGGGTGTAAATAATTAATAGGGGTATTTTTTCAAAATACCGGATAAGGGTTTTCAAATACGAACCCTAATTCCAAACCAAGCCGCAGATCGCGCGCCATGGCAAAAAATGCCAAACCAAGCGCACCTGCGCACCATGGCAACAATGCCAAACCAAGCCGCATCTCTGCGCACCATGGCAACAATGCCAAACCAAGCCGCACCTGCGCACCATGGCAACAATGCCAAACCAAGCCGCATACTGCGCACCATGGCAACAATGCCAAACCAAGCCACATACTGCGCACCATGGCAACAATGCCAAACCAAGCCGTACCCTGCGCACCATGGAAACAATGCCAAACCAAGCCGCACCCTGCACACCATGGCAACAATGCCAAATTTCCAAGCCGATATGCCTTTGGCCCACGCCAAATATAGCGCCCCAGGCTTGCAAGACTTGCAACTAGGTCAACATGGCCGCACGTGCCATTGGCACATGCCAACACGTGTCGCAAGCCATATTTCCAAGCCGCTAAGCCTTTGGCCCACGCCAAATATAGCGCCCTAGGCTTGCAACACGTGTTGGCACATACCAACACGTGTCGCAAGCCATATTTCCTAACCGCTATGCCTTTGGCCCATGCAAAATATAGCGCCCTAGGCTTGAAAGACTTGCAACTAGGTCAACGGGGCCGCACGTGCCATTGGCACATGCCAACACGTGTCGCAAGCCATATTTCCAAGCCGCTTTGCCTTTGGCCCACGCCAAATATAGCGCCCTAGGCTTGCAAGACTTGCAACTAGGTCAACATGGCCGCACGTGCCATTGGCACACGCCAACACGTGTCGCAAGCCATATTTCCAAGCCGCTATTCCTTTGGCCCACGCCAAATATAGCGCCCTAGGCTTGCAAGACTTGCAACTAGGTCTACATGGCCGCACGTGCCATTGGCACATGCCAACACGTGTCGCAAGCCATATTTCCAAGCCGCTATGCCTTTGGCCTACGCCAAATATAGCGCCCTAGGCTTGCAAGACTTGCAACTAGGTCAACATGGCCGCACATGCCATTGGCACATGCCAACACGTGTCGCAAGCCATATTTCCAAGCCGCTATGCCTTTGGCCCACGCCAAATATAGCGCCCTAGGCTCGCAAGACTTGCAACTAGGTCAACATTCCGCACATGCCATTGGCACATGCCAAACACACACGCCGTAGCCTAACTTGCAAACCGTGCGACCTACCACCAAGGCATTCCGCACATGCCATTGGCACATGCCAAACACACACGCTGGTAACCTAAGCTTGCAAACCGTGCGACCTACCACCAAGGCATTCCGCACATGCCATTGGCACATGCCAAACACACACGCTGGTAACCTAAGCTTGCAAACCGTGCAACCTACCACCAAGGCATTCCGCACATGCCAAACGCATACGCTGGTAGCCTAACTTGCAAACCGTGCAACCTACCACCAAGGCATTCCGCACATGCCACACGCGCCACTAGCAGCGCCACTTGCACTCAAGATGCAACCAACACTCGAGACATCAACACAAACCGGGGATGCTTCTTTAGGGTTTTGGTTTGGCGGTCACAAACATGCGGCGTACACTATGCTCACATTAAGAAAGCGTGAAAAGGAATAAAGCGGTCAAATAAATGAGGAAATAATGGTGAAAAACGTTTTCACCCATTAAACCATGCGGTTACCACCTCCTCCCATTATTTCACCCTTTACTCTCTTCCTTCATGAGGCCGTGTGCGTTTCAATCTCGATTTGTATAAATAGGTCTTACCTATTTCCACCCCGACAACAAGTCTCGGTCGGGAGAAAAATACTACACTCTCGAGAAAGGCAACTTTGCAAGCTCTCCCAAAAAGCTTTCATCTCTTGCAAGCTTCCTAAGCTTTCACTTTCGATACAAGTCGAGATACTACTCTCCTCAACACCTTTCTTTGCTTCCCTCCCCAAATCAACCCTTCTCCTCCACTTTGTGACCGAAGCAAGTCTGGAACGGCCATTTCTTGGTTTAGGCCGGATTTGTACAGATTGATCTCTCGAATCTATAAAGTGCTCACGTGCAGCACATTTGTTTAGGGTTTCAACCAGTTTCTCACCCACCTACCGAAATTACCGAAATCAGCAGAAACGATTTTTACCCATAAACAATAACGTTTTTGGATTTTTATCGCATCTTTTGATTTACGGATGCGTAAGACATCATTACTATGAACATCTTCTTGTTGAAGTCAAAATATTTACAACTGGTCGAGCATGTTTAAAGCTTCTTGGCATGAAAAATTTGGTATCTTTGTATTATCATCGATCATCAAGATTATCTCCTCCTTTTCTTGTCTAATTCCATCGTTCTTCGACTAAAGAATATACGACTTGTTACTCATTTGGATGATTAAGGAAGGCATCCATATCCATTATCATATACATACTTTGAATTAGCAAAAACAATTTTTTTTTTTGTATACCTCCTTATATTAATAAACTCCATATATTAATAATTTTGTGAAGTCCCAAAGCTATTAATATATGGAGTTTTTACTGTAACTGGTATCATTTCTGCTGAAACTGTACCATCTTTTTATTTACATGCTTGTACCATGAAAATAGATTTTTTCCGTAAAAGGACTTAAAAAATTGTTCAATTCCGCGTATATGGTCACGTACTACCGAATTCCAAAAAAGGTAAACATGACCAAAAGGGAAAAATATGGGCAAAAGAAATGACGCCCATGTCCTATCACACAACTGCATAATAAATGCAGTGGGAGCATTTTTTTGGAGTGCACTAATAGTGTGTTCGAAATATTGACCGATCAATGGACTCATGTCCATGGTCAACAACACTCGACACTATTTGGTCAACGGTCAATAGTACATTTTCGAGTGTCCAGTAGGAGTGCACCCGAGTTCTTGGGTCAGTCAACTAGAATACTCAACGGTCAATTGTACGTTTGTCGTACGCTTATGGGACTAAATGAGTCCTCATTTGATCAAAACAATTGCTAAAAATCTATTTTCGAGGACAAAAAAAAGCATAAAAAAGTTGCTAAAAGTCCAAAATGTTAATTTTGGAATTTCCAATCAGGAGCGGTATTACCGAGGAATTTCACCCTTTTTAAGTCATGTTCCGTCGTACAGCTTCACCATGAAATTTGGTCCACTTTCGGACATTTCCATTACAGCCATCTTGGGACAGGTTGGTAATTAGGCCATTAATTAGACTTCAGCCGTTTCTATCTCGGAGAATTAATACATTATGGAACCCCAACCATCCACGTGGGTGTAACTCTCTGTAGACCTTCACAATATGATGTTGGTTGTTGTCCGCCATGCCCGTTTAAACCGAAATGGACCATGCCTAAGTTGCAGACCTGAGCAATTTGAATGCTGCCACGATACCCATGTGTCTGCACAGATTTTAATATATATACCAGGACCGCAGTGAACCATTATGGGCAAAAAGAAATTGCGGATATAAACATGGCCGTAGAAATTGTATATTCTCCAAAAGATGTAGCGCAGTGGAAAGAGCAAGTTCATTTGAAGAGAAATGGAGATTTCTGGAATCGTGTGAACTTGGGGACAATCATAGTGGAACACACAGCATGTTTGTTTGCTCCTTTCTACTTCACTTGGAATGCTTTCTGGGTGACAGTGATACTGTACCTAGTGACGCTAAATCTAGGAATTATTGTTTCTTATCATAGAAACCTTACCCACAAGAGTTTTAAGCTCCAAAAACCACTTGAATACTTGTTTGCATATATTGGACTTCATGCTGCACAGGTTAGTCACGTACATTTCACTTTAACCCTTTTCTTTGTGAGTTGCTCTGCATGTTTATGGTTGAACTTGCTCATCAGGGAGACCCTATGTTTTGGGTAAGCCATCATCGTTACCACCATCAGTTCACAGATTCTGCCCGAGATCCGCATAGCCCTATTGAGGGGTTTTGGTTCAGCCATGTAGGCTGGGCTTTTCACAACAACTATCTCCGGGAGAAGGTCTCATTCTATCCCTTACGTACATTAGTATTCCTACGGCCTTAAAAATGGCATTTTCATGATTAATTATTTGATGGTCTTGTAATCATGTTTTGCAGGTAGGAAAATCAAACAATGTGATGGATTTGAAAAAGCAAGCCTACTACCGGTTCCTGCGGAAAACACATCTACTTCATCTTGTTGGACTTGCGCTTGTTTTGTATGTCTTTGGAGGATTACCACACCTTATATGAGGAATGGTAAACACGAATTCTAATTTGCCGGTTTTAAGAATGTCTAATATGTTAGTTTACCGATCATTTTTGTACCTATACTTGGGGAGAAAAGAACCAATAATAAACAGCTGGTTGCCTGATCAGTATAATCTTACTTGTTTTTCTATACTTATCAACAATCTTTGGAAACTTTTGAAATCAAATAACTTGTGTAAGCAAGTGGGATTCATCGATAATTTTGTTTTAATGCTGTATAGGGTGTTAGAATAGCCGCTGTGCACCACAGCACGTTCCTAGTGAATTCACTGTGCCATACATGGGGGAAAAGGCCGTGGAACACTGGAGATTTATCCAGGAAAAATTGGGTGGTGGGATTATTATTAGGTAATGGAGAAGGTTGGCACAACAACCACCACGCCTTTCAGTTCTCAGCTCGGGTAGGGCTCGAATGGTGGCAGCTTGACGTGCCTTGGTATATTATAAAGCTGCTTGAGCATCTTGGATTAGCGACAAATGTCAAAGTCCCAACTGAGATTTAGAAATTACAAATGTCTTTCAAGAATGTTACTCAGTCTCCTCAAGATGAAAACTAATACTCCCTCTGTCTCTAAAAGATAGGCAAGTTTCCTTATTTGGGTATGTCAAAAAGATAGGCTTGTTTCTATATGTGGAAAGTCAAATGTTATGATTTTACTAGTATACCCATATAGGGACCACTTCTCTCTATCTCCCTTTTCTCTCTTAATATTAAAGGGGGGTCACTTCTCTCTCCCATCTCTTTTATAACAAATGAGTGGGGACCAAGGATAAATTAGGAAAAAACATGAAAAAGTGGCTATAATGATTGGTTTTCTTAATTTCTGTGAAAACCAAACTTGCCTGAGTACTACAAAATATGCTAGTGTTTTTGGGTTTTCTTCCGCCATGGATGTCATATTACGATTTACATGCACGTTACATTTAAGACATTGTAATACGAGAGATGGGCCATTCATATCGACATTGTATTCCGAGAGATGGGCCATTAATATCTATCTATATCTCTTTTTGGAGTCTATCTATAAGTTGTACTCCCTCCGTCCCACATATATAGGCGGAATATTGGTTTTTATTTGTCCCACTAAATAGGCGGACTTTGCTTTCCAAGATGAATTTTTCCATATATCCCATATTTATTGTATATAGGTAATTGTGTTGGAGATAAGACGAAGGGTAAAATAAGAAAAAACATATAAAATTATGAATCCCATGCAATTTTCTTAATCTAAGAGAATTGTCTCTCTCCGCCTATATATGTGGGACGGAGGGAGTACATACACAATTATTTAAGGAATTACAGTGGAAACTTTATTATATTGGATTATTTAATAATTTTTCTAAACCAATAGAATTAAATGGTCCCAAATTAATTTGGTCCACCAAGAAAGTGGGGTTTGGTTCTTATATTTATTTAGAAATATTAAGATATTTAAAATACCCTTGTCTCTTTGTTATTTTCTCTTTTTTTTTTTTTTTTGATTGATAAAGAATTTTGTGAGAATTTGATGCTAACGAGTTTTGAACTCAAGTCACTGGTATCATCACACTATGACTTTACCACTGTATTACGTATACAATGACACCGATTTATTTTCTCTTACTTCAGGTGATCTATATATTGTACTATCTACTTTTCTTTTTATTATTTTCTATCTCTTCTTTGTTTTCTTTTTACTAATTTATTTCTATTCTAATACTATAAACAAGAAAACAACTTAAAAATCAAACATCTCTCAAAATATATGTCATAAATTAAGAAAATTTATATAATCAGAAAGGTCTCAACGAGATCTACACGTCGAGTACCCATTGTACTATAGTTCGATTTTTTTTTTCAAGGCATAATGGTAGTTCATATCCAAGAATGAACTCTATTTTAGAGTATGGTAGTTCATTCTAAGGCTGAGTTTGGTAATGCTTATTTTTTTCAAAAGCACTTTTAAAACCTATATATGTCAATAAATTTTGAAGTTGGTGTTTGGTAAAAAAAAAACTAAAGTGCTTTTTATCCAAAGCACTTCCCAAATTCCTCAATTTTTAAAAGCTGGGGAGGAGGAGCTTTTAAAAGTTACAAAAGCATAAGCTGTGGTCCCACATAAATTTAATATTTGATTTATCTTTTTTATCCCTACTTTATTTTATAAATGACAAAAGTTACTCTTAAATTTATACACAATCAATTTTTTACTATTTCTTATATTGCATTCTTTAAATACAGTATAACTTCTATAAAATAATAGGCTTGGGACCAAGAAAAATTATTATTTTAAAGAAATATTATATTATCGATAATATAATAAATTATTATTTTATAATTAAGTAATATATAATTATTTAAGAAAGTAATTCCTAGCTTGGAGGTTGAATAATACTTGTAGGTTAAGTAAAATATCGACTTTATCAAAGCATTATATTATTGACTAATTGCAATACAAATACTGGCACTCCAAGTATTAATGACACTTCAAAATTACTTCTTGTTGCAGTATAACAACGTGGCCCGGGGTACTTTGATTGCATTACGAATTATTAGGGATAAACTACAACTTGATTTGAGTTTTAAAGAAAAAGAAACCAATATTAAATTATATTTTGGGAAATATGTATGAAATTAATTTTTTATTTTTCTAGTAGCATTTATTATTTTATATATTATTTGGGACCTAACAATCATTAAGGGGAACTTTTGAAATGTATTATTTTATGATTTTATCGAATTTATTATTTTAACACTTAGGGCCCGAATCGGGACCAGGAAATTTTATTATTTTAACGAGAATATTATATTATCAAGTATTACTTTAAATAAGTTATACTGTATTATTATTTTTTATTATTTCAAACTATTTTTTATACCATTTATTTAATTTTTCAACTGTAGAAATAAAAACAAATATTAAACAATTACTTAATTTTAGTTTCAATTTTTGCTTGAATAATTACTTTATTTGTCAACAGTAAAAATAAAAACAAATATTAAATAATTACTTAATTGTTAAGTAAAATAATTTCTTAACAATCATAATGATAGTGGTAATTAGTATGAACATTAATATTATATAGTAAAAAAATTAATTATTTTTAAACCCAATAAAATTGAATAAAACTACCATGAGTGATATGTCCATTTTTGTCATTTTTTACAATAACAATGGTTGAATCGAAATTTTACCAAACACATTTTGATTGCTTATTTAATCGGCTTCAACTTTAATTAATATTTTACCAAACGTCTAACTGCTTTTTTCTCACAGCACAGCACAGCAACGCACAACAACGCACAGCAGAAAAGTGCTTTTAGAAAAGCTGCAGCAATACCAAACTAAGCCTAATTCTAATAGTTCATTTTGTAGATTGAATACATATATGATAGGTGTCCATATTGTAGGAATGGTAATTCATTTTGTAAAATGAACTCGGGATGATAGTTAATTATTTTAGTTCATATTGTAGAATGAACTCCTAAGATATGTTAATATGGTAGTTCATATTGTAAAATGAACTCGTGAATGGTAGCTGCTTAACAATGTTTTCCATCTGGCCACTTATGTGGAGGACAGTGATTGTTTCTAACTTTGCCATGCCACTTTAAAAAAATAAAAAAATGAAAATGAAAATACAAAGAAATAAATAAATGAAAATACTTTTTAGGTTTTTCTCTTTTGTCGTCACTGTTTGCAATACCGATTACTTACTGTTTTCATTTGGACAGGTCTAATAAGATAATGTAACACGTTATCAAACAGTGAATAAAAATTCTTCCTAGTTCCTACAGAGAGATAAATCAAGATTAATATCGTCAACAAGTAAGCATTCTTTCATCTTTTGATCCGCAACTGATCTGTTAATGTTTGCTGCCAGAATCTTCCACCATGAATAGTAGTTAATCACATTAACTCATCATCTTCATTCACATAATACTATTTATAAAAATCAAATCAAAATCAATACGAAGAAATAACATTATTTAAGTGTATGATTACAATGAAATCCCAGTCTGAAAGACTAACTTCTTATAAGATTTGTAGTTGCAGGATTTCCTTCAACACACCCCTATAATATTTTGTAGATCTAAATCTTATTAATCACCTAAATTTCAAATATAAGTACTAGAAATATAAATTAACACGAGGATTTTTTACATGGTTCGATCAATGTGATCTACATCCATGGTTCTTCACTATGATTGTTGAGATTACATTAGTATTTCATTTACAATCTCCATTAATGGATATTTGGTAGAGCTCTAGATCTAATTTTAGGGGAAGAAGATGATAAAGAAAATAAAGTTTCTCTCTCTCTTACAAAATTGTGTCTTCTCCAAAATGTGTCGCCCATTTCTCTCTCCTGCCTTTCTCTTTATATAGGATATTACATAATGGATGACAGCTCATGTACAACTAATATTTCCCTTAATTTCGGATTTACCTTGCGACATTTCGTAGGTCTACAAATGTTAGTCTTCGCAAGTCTTCTTGACTCTTCGCAGAATCGCCACACCTTTCTCATATTTAAGCTAATGTCATTTGTTGCGTCGTTTCTAATATTTCTTTTGCGACATTATTATGTTGCGTCGTTAATAATTCGCAAGTGAAGGTTTCTGCGATATTCTGCTCCTACATCTTGCCTCTTTTTTCTTGAATATTGCTTGAAGAGCGATCTTTAAGAAAAAATCCGTTGTTGTAGTAGTCTTTGATCTTTGTTGATGAAGGAACGAGCGAAAGAATACTGGACTTGAGAAGTACGTACTTGCCTCTTTTCTTTTGCGTAGTTCCGAAGCTTTGCGAAATAAATAAGAAATATCAACCCTTGAAGTATGCGAAGTATGAAGTATGAGAAGTATTAATCCTAAGAAGTATTTATCCTTGAGTGAGAGTAGTAAGTATTGCCTCTATTCATGCGAAATTATTACTCCATTTTTGGTGAGGATTCTTGTTGTTCATTGGTGAACATCTTCTTTGGAAATGATTCTTGCCGAGAAGATAAAGAACATAAAATGTTTTCTTGGTAATCCATAGTTGCCTCTGTTCTTTATCTATGAGGGTAGAATCCTTGAGAAAATGTTGAATGAGCGAGGTATTTCTTCATTCTCATCTTGCTTCTGTCTCATGCTTTGTGCTCATGCGATAGTATAATCTCTTCAAGTTGCTTATAATTTTGCGAAATAAGTGTGCGAAATAACCACATTTTGCAAAATAATCACATTCTGAGAAATTCTGACTCATTCTGCGAAATTACGAATACTTCTGCGAAATTATGAATATCTCTGCGAAATTATGAATACTTCTGCGAAATTATGAATACCTCTGCGAAATTCTGAATAATACCCTGAGAGATTCTGAATAATACTCCTAAGAGATTCTAAATAATATTGCTGAGAGATTCTGAATAACACTCCTGAGAGATTCTAAATAGTTAAGTCTGAGAGATTCTAAATAGTATTCTTTGAGAGATTCTCAGTATATCACTCCGAGAGATTCTAAATAGTCTTCTTTGAGAGATTCTCACACATCACTCCTAAGAGATTCTAAATAGTACTTGTTTTTTATCTTCACTGTCTCAGACTCATTTCCATGTATATATTTACAAACTTATTTGTTTACATATAATCATTTTCGCAAGCTTATTTGCTTACTCATTTTCTTGTGTGGTCTTATTTTGCCTTCCTAGTTAAAGGTCTTATTGTGCCACCCCTCGTCATTGCGACAAAATCGCAGGACGTCTTTACATTTTCATGTAATGACCCATTGATCTTGCCTTATCATTTCTTTAGTATTGTTGCCTCTGCAGGATAATTTTATTGCGACAGTATGACAGGCCTAAACTTTCTTGCGAAAATAAATCCCCATACCATTGGCGTCTTGCGACGAAATCGCAGGACATCCCTACACTTTCATGTAAAGACCCATTGATCTCGTCTTATCCTCGCGTTAGTATTATTGCCTCTTCAGGATCATCGCACAAATATGACAAGCCTAAATTTTCTTGCGAAAATAAAGCCTCATGACATTTGCGTCTTAAGACACTTATCAGCTCCCTAATGGAGGGTGCCGCCCTTATCTTCTCCCTGGTTGCCCCTTCAAGGAGGCGTACATCGTCCATACAAGACTAGCTCCTCCCATCCTGGTCATAACAACAACCAGTTGTTTTCGCAGCCTCTTATCCCTTATACCTATAGAGCTTATGGTTACGAGACTGCACCCTAAGTGGAGTTTTCTTCGGGCCGAGTGCAGCATGTGCCAAGACTTGCCAAGAATGGCCGAGACACTTCAAATTCCCCAGGCACTCTTGGCTCAACCGTGTACCTCGCGCCTTGGTCATACACTGACTCCTTAGGAGAGACCCTCGGTCGTCCAACCAGGGTATAACCTTATATATATAGTTGGAAATCCAAGGTATCTCTCCTGGATGGGCTTTATTGACCCCAAATCTCCATGACTCACGTTCTAGGAGCGGTGTAACCTTTTCCCTGAGCCATGTTAAGAGATACCCCCTTATATGACGCACTTTAGGTCTTACATTTGCCTCTTACGAAATTTTATTCGCGAACTAGGGTGTACGCCATAAAGGTTCGTCCCATTCATTCATTCTTTCATTTCTGTCAATTCTTTCAATCATTGTTTGCGAAATAATCATTCTTTTCTTCATTCTTTGCGAGATAATCATCAAGTCTCTTCTTTGCAAAAAAGATGGGAAAAATTCCCGAGAAGTGGGATTTGAGCTTGCGTCCCCAGACTCATTGTTCTTGTCTCTAACCAAGTTTGATGGCTCTTGTTTTGTGAGAGAACAACATGATTAATTCATTTTATTATCATTTTGATGTCTTTTATGTACTCTTCCCCTTCGTCCTTTCTTCTTCTTCTTAGCATGTTGCCAAATTCGCTGATTGCCTCTCCGAATCTTTTAGTTATTGTTTTAACTGAAGACAAATATTCCATGAAGTTAAACATTTCGAATTTTCCTCCTCACAAGGTTAAATATTGTCTTCGTCGAATTTGATTCCGGTTAGTAAATTTCGCATAATTTCTTTTTCCTTCTCCTTATGAGTTCTTTTCATAGCTTTATTTAACATTAACAGCTCACTCATTTCCATTATCTGTCGCTTTTTGCTTCGCTAAGTTTATGCTTCAATATAGTTTGCCTTGCTAAGAGATAACTCATTTCCATTATAAAATCCGATGAGTGCTTCTAACTGATTTGCTTCGTGTTTCGTAAATGATTTCAAGTACATCCAACTTTGCCGGTTAAATTTCGTAGGTTTGCGAAAAGTAAAGCTCCCTTCATAAGTTTTGTGTTATCTTCCTTCGCAAGTTGCTTTACTTTGCCGGTTTCCATGAAGTTGTAGACAAAGTGATTTCTATCCTAACATTTGTCTGATTTTTTTGATGACGTAAACTCGAGTCGAGTGTCTTTCTTCTTCGCTGCTGAGAGCTTTCTTTTATCCCAAAATATTTCTTTTGTAAATTTCGCAGTGAATTAGTTATCTCTTCATTCTCCGTCAATAATTTGCTCCAGAGAAGATGTTCAATCATTTGTTGCTTTTCCTTTATTAACTTTGCATGAACTATAAACTTCGCAGGCATTGGAATCTTTTCGAAATGATATTAATTTGAACTGAGCTTAGATGTGGATTGAGCTGATTGCGTCGAACTTAATTGTTGCGAGCTCCTTCGCATTGTAATGATAATTCCTTCACGATTATGATATGTTGTTTCTTGAAGCTTTCATTTTCACTGTTAACAGCGCCTCCTAGGAAGTGATTTTGATCATACATGCTGTTACTGTTATTCAACGTCTTCTCATCTCCCTTTTGCCTTAGTTTGATGCCTAAACATGAAGATCATTCATTGTATCTTCTAGTTTTACCCTTAAAACTCAAACACTTTGTGAAATCAAACGTCCACCACAGCTAGTTTCTCTCATTTTATCATTTTTCTAGCTGATGACTCTTCGGGGGAAGTAAACAAGTTGCTTTTGCTCTTCGCTGGAATTCTTGTTCTTTCTTCATTCGTCTTCACGTATACAATGATTATTTTGCTTAGATATTCATTACTTCGCGTAAAGTCTTCTCAACTTTACTAAATAATCCACTCTTCCCAATGTTCTCTTACTATTTCGTCTAGAGATATTCTGCTCCTTTCCTTCCAGTTCATTTATCCCCTGCGAATATATCACCCTTGGGTCTGTTGAAAAATGCTCTTCGTGTTTCATTTGAGAATTTTTTGCTGCATAATAAAGAACCAAGAGAAAAATTAAATTTGCTTTATAAGGTTCTAGCTGTTTGCTAAATCAATCTACAAATCGAATTGGAATTTCAATACTCATTGTTTTCGAAATCAATTAATTGGGTCTCTAAAACACAATTTAGTCATTGTACATTTAAAATCAAGATTCATTTTAAATCAAGGTTTTGCATACAAAAACAGATCCGTATATGAACAAGCAAAATTTTCATGAATTTTTTTTTTTTTATGATTCTATTATTAAATCACTAGATCTAATTATTTAATCGGAAAATCAAAGAGTTCAGTAAATGAAAAATCCTTCTGAATCTGATTTGTAATGTCGTCGTGTTTGGTTGTGCTACGGCTGTTTGTCTTCTTTGATTTAGATTTTGTACTTCTGCATCTTTATCTCATTTGCTTTGAGGAAAAAAATTTTGCACTCGCAATGCGAGTTCAAAAACGAATTCGCAGCATCACAGTCGTTGGATGTTGCAGATATGACATCACAGTCGTTGGATGTTGTAGATATGACATAAGTTCATAACTGTGGTTATTGGATGATGTCATATCTGCAACATCCAATGGAAGTGATGCTGCGAATTCGCTATTTGAACTCGCACTGCGAGTTCAAAACTTTTTCCTGCTTTGATTTCTCTGAATAGCTAGCTGATGAAATTTGTTGTTTCTGAAAATAAAAATACTGCTACATCCTCCGTGTCAAAATGTTGTTGTCGCACAGTAAAAAGAAGTGTGAGAAATGAGACTTGAACCCTTGACCTGTTTCTTGGATTTTCTCACACCATACCAACTGTACTAATCCTATCTTGCGAAATTAACTTGCGAAATAATCATCAACTTTCTTCTTTGTGAAGTAAACATCTCTACGAAGTAATCGAACATCTGTGAAGTATTTGTTCACGCTGCGAACGTTTGCAAGGAAAGTGTTTGCGAAAGAAATGCTTATGATATAAACCTTTGCGAAGCAAAAAATTCTTTGCGAGGAGGGAGATTCGAACCCAAGTCCTCTAGTTTTCATACTTCCTCTCTGACCATCTGGGCTACTTGCTGCTTGCGAAGGAAACACACAATGCCGCAATTTTATTCCATTTCTTCGCATTTGAAAGTTCAAAAATATTTGAAAAATTTTGTGCGGCTGCGAATTCGAACACATGACCACAGGTTTGTTTGCTCCAACTCTAACCATCTCTACTAGCTTTTGTTTGTGAAGATACGCATGTAGCCACCTCTTATTCTTTTCTCCTCTCTAGGCTGTAGAAAAAATATGAAAAAATATGAATGCGGTGAGAATCGATCTTGCGACATCAAGCTTCTTCTTTTCGCTGGTGACCATCTGTGCGAACAACTATTTGTGTTGGTGTGGTAAGCTTCGCAGAACTTATTCTTATTTAATCCTCTTTGTAAAAAGAAGATAACTATGTTCGCATGCAAATTCGAACTTGCGACCTCTTTGTTGTTCATTCAACCTTGAACCGTCTTTGCGAATTTCTGTTCGTGATAGAAATTGCAGCGTCTGCCTCTTCTCTCTTCTTCGTCCTTTGTTTCTTCACAAATTGCCTCTTGTTTTCTCCTGAACATGGAAATCTTCAACTAAAACTTCCATTTTTTCTTAAATTTCACCACGACAACTAATCTTTTCTCTCGCTCTTTTCATGTTTTTGAATTATTGATGATGTTTGCTCCCTGAAAATGTGTTTTCTTCCATAAAATTTCCATTTTTGAACCTAAACTTTATAGATCTAAATAAGAAGTATGAACACTAACTAATTTTCATGGAAATTTCTTGATCCAACAAGTTACAGGAAGGATAAATCCTTTACTCTCTCCCTATTTCTAGCGCCAAAAATGTAGTTGCAGGATTTCCTACAACACACCCCCTATAATATTTTGTAGATCTAAATCTTATTAATCACCTAAATTTCAAATATAAGTACTAGAAATATAAATTGACACGAGGATTTTTTACATGGTTCGATCAATGTGATGTACATCCATGGTTCTTCACTATGGTTGTTGAGATTACATTAGTATTTCATTTACAATCTCCATTAATGGATATTTGGTAGAGCTCTAGATCTAGTTTTAGGGGAAGAAGATGATAAAGAAAATAAAGTTTCTCTCTCTCTTACAAAATTGTGTCCTCTCCAAAAATGTGTCTCCCCCCTTTCTCTCTCCTGTCTTTCTCTTTATATAGGATATTACATAGTGGATGACAGCTCATGTAGAACTAATATTTCCCTTAATTTCGGATTTACCTTGCGACATTTCGCAGGTCTACAAATGTTAGTCTTCGTAAGTCTTCTTGACTCTTCGCAAAATCACCACACCTTTCTCATATTTAAGCTAATGTCATTTGTTGCGTCGTTTCTAATATTTCTTTGGCGACATTATTATGTTGCGTCGTTAATAATTCGCA
This sequence comes from Papaver armeniacum, assembly GCA_023531295.1. NCBI lineage: Eukaryota > Viridiplantae > Streptophyta > Magnoliopsida > Ranunculales > Papaveraceae > Papaver > Papaver armeniacum. The sequence continues at coordinate 351,851 of JAJJWW010000271.1, read as the reverse complement.
AGTGAAGTTTGCTACGATATGCTGCTCCTACAAGATTTGACCGATTCAGAGAAGTATTTGTATACATAGAGAAAAGTGGGATTGCCAAGTCAAACTGAAAACCTAATTCATTTTAGTTTATAAATTGGTCATCGATTGTTCATTTATTTTCGATCCTCAATAATAACTCTGGTTTCAGAATATCAGTCTAGAATTTCAATCCTAATCTTGCCATGAAGAAAAACCAAAAACAGACTTATGTTTCTAGACGATCTAGTTATCCATTTAATCCAACAAATTCCTTTTTTTAATTATTATTTTTATTTTAATTAATGTGACGTGTTAACAAAAACTTGTGCCTCTTTATTGCCTCACTCGTTGGCACGTCACCATCGCGATCAAACAGTTGTTATTCAGTTGTTCGAGTAGCAGAATCGCTCGTGATAAGTGTTCATATTGTAGAATGAACCCCTAATGGTATTTCATATGATAAAATGAACTCGTAATAGTAGTTCATTTTGTAGAATGAACTCTAACGATAGTTTATTTGTAGAATGACCTCGTATATTAGTTCATCCCCGGAGTTCATTTTGTAGAATGAACTCATATGATAGTTCATTAAAATAGTTCACTTTGTAGAATGAATTAGATATTGTGGTAGTACATTTTTTAGAATGAATCCATATGGCGGTTGATTTTTAGCTAACGGATGGCGTAAAAACTAAAAGCTTCAAAATATAGCAACAATGGTACTCATTGGATAGATCTCGGTGAGACCTTTCCGAATATATAAAATTTATTATTTTTAACTTATGCTTCGAAAGATATTTTATTTTTAAGCTTTTTATTTATTTTTATGAAGAAATAGAAAAAATAGAGAAAAAAGAGTATTTCGGACCAAACAATAATATTTAGGACCAGATAATAATATATATTTTAAAAGAACTAAATAGACAAGGTCAACAGGACCAAACTCACTCATCCATATTAATTCTGGGACTATACGATAGTTTCTGTTTTGCAAAATTAATAAATTTTGCTTGTTTCGAAGGCGTTAACTTATTGATTTCGGTATCACCTTGTTTGTGTCACAGCAGGTTATTTGTGACGAGTCGTTTGACCGCAAATTTTGTCTACACCACCCGATTAAATATGTCCACGTGTTAGACCCAACTAGACAACACGAAAGGGAGCGTATTTAATTAGTCCCACATTATTTATATCAGAGCCGGTTATTTCTCAACACCGTATATTTAAACTGCACAATTAAAAATTCCATAAGAGGGAAGCACCAAGTTGACCGGTGAAAGACTTGGGTGCAGCTCCTTTTGTCCATAAGAGCAACTGCAGTCGTACGACTATAACTAAAGACTAAATACCAAATGAAAACTAAAAAAATGGGTTTAGTCAGTGCTGAGACGTTACGGTGCTGGAATAAATTTGGTGGAGCGGATGTATAAGAGTTCGTCTGATATGGGGCGTAGGTATAAAATGCGCTCGGGTGGGACGTAACTTTAATTTACGCCTGAAGTCGGGCGTAGCCTAAAATTGCGTTTGGTGTGGGGCGTAATATATAAAACCGCCCGAAGGAGAGGCGTAACTTGAAACTACGCTTGACGGGACACAATTAATAAATACGCCTGGTGGGACGCAATTAAAACACTACGCCTGATGGGGCGTAACACTGAACTACGCCCAATGGGGCGTGAATTGCAATTACGCCTGATGGGGCGCAACTGGGAAACCCGCCGGATGGGGCATGAAGGTATAACTCATTTGCTTAAAAAAAAGTAACAGGATTTTATTTATCTCTGGAAGATTAGGCAAACTCCATTTCATGGTTTCCATCCGTCTCTTAAAATAGGCCACAGAAACTTACAAAACGAAGTCATCTCACCGGGGTCATCTCACAGCAACAACATATGAGTCGGTAGGAGGAGAAAACAAAACGAAGACTGATATTCATTCAAAAGAAGATGTTGGAGGGATTCAGATTGATAAATTACAAGACAAAGTTGAAGATGCTTTCTTTGTCTAGGTGGGCCTGTCTTTGGTCTTTGAGCTGGTGATGATAATAATCAAAATGATGATAAACAAGATTTTGGTGTTATTGGAACTGTTTATTATCAACTAATTAATGACTATGTCAATGAGCGTGTAAAGTTTGTTTAGTTATATATTCGACGGCTTATGTAAACTCTATGTTTGATCTATGGACGCAATGTTGAATAAAAAAAAAAGTATACAACAATAATTAATTCTTGTTAATTTGGTGGAGTGATGGGGCGTAGTTTAAAATTACGCCCCATATAGTTTAAGGCGTAACTAATAATTGCGCCCGGATTTAGGCGAACTTTAAAGTTACGTCCCATCGGGCGCAATGGAATCATACCGCCTGGTTGAGGCGCAATTGTAACATACCGCTCGATATCAGGCGCAAATGTAAACTACGTCCCATCGGGCGTAGATTAAAGTTACGTTTGAAACAGACGAAGCTATTATTTGCGCCTGACTACCAAGCGCAAATTAAAATTACTCCCCACTCGAAACGCAACTAATATTTGCGCCTCGATGTCGAGCGTAGTCTTAAATTACGCCCGACCAAAACCATACTATCGACCAAATATAGTTTGGTTTTTGGTTATAGTCTGGTATTTGATCGATACTCCTCTCTGTAGCGTCTAGGTTTTCGACCAAATTTTTAGTTATAGTCGATGACTGTGGTTGCTTAAGTATCTTACAATAACATGTTTTGTATACCATGTATTATTGTCTCTCTTTGTACCATGAAGAAGGAAAAAATATGGAATGAATTATGTCTCCACCATGAAGCCACAATGGAAAAGAAAACGTGGAGGTAAGAAAACAAAATGTCTTATGTAAAACTACTGCCCATTTCTCTTTGTACCAACCGGTCACAATTGTAAAACTACTGCCGCAATTTGTACAATGATGCATACCAAACCATCTTAACGGGACCAGCAATTATAATTCGAGAGCTAGACATGTGAAACTTGCATAAGCATGGAGTAGGATCCATGTCGACTTTTTGCGATAGCGTTAATTACAAGTCCACAATATACCCGTATTTTACAGTCGGTAAAAGAAATGTTAGCAGGACTCTAGAGGCTAATGATAAAGCTCAATTAATTTAGTATTTAAGAAAGAAATAAAGCTAAACATTTGAAAATTGAACAAAGAAGAGACATTTCATTTATCTTTGAGTATTCCACAAATCAACAAAAAGATCAAGATAAAGAATACTGGTCAGATACAGTAGAACCGAACTATATTTTTAAGAGCAGCAGGTTGGTTCTAGTAAATTGCTTCCATATAAACTTATCATTCTCTGCAACAAAATATATAACTTGACAAGTGATTGATATCATCATACAAGCTGCTGCACAAAAATCCCTATCCTTAAACTTTCTTGGTAAAATATTAAGGCTGCTAGTCCTGTAAATGTGATGCAGGGCGGAAGCGTTGAACAAAAATAATACTAAAACCACATGTTTCCGAGATACCATCTCAAGGAAAAACACTACTTTCAATTCATCCAAAACTAGAAAATAAAGCTAAGTATCTTAAAAAAAAAAAGAGAATATATATTTTGGACATAAATCCCGAAGATATTCCTTATTTTCTACCTAACAATAACTCAAAACTAACCAAATTTAGATAAAACAACCAATATTAGTTGCGACCACGTGCTCGGCGTTCCCTTTCTTCATGGTAACACAAGGCAATCTCATGCACTACATCAAAATGGGACCAGGACTGATGTGCGTATACACCCCATTTTTGCTTGCAAGTTTCCATTTCCGATTCTGCTCATACCGAATGTCCAAATCAGTACACAACCCATATTTTCTTTGTTTTTTGAATAATTGGTAGAAAAACAGAATAAGAAAAACTACTTTCACCATTAAGAGAATAACGGTTCATAATCTTGATCTCAAATTATCATTAGTATGATAAATACCACCATTAAAAGTAGTCTTGCTAAACGAAGTAGAACCTTCCGGCTCGTGATTAATGAATTTAGCTCGAGTATCAGAAAATGTAGAAGTTGTTAAATCAACAGTAATGATGTTGATGACAAGAGCCTCAAGACATATTTGACGATTCTTGAAAAAACGTAATGTTACAGTAATGTTCAAGTTCTTACAGAAATTGGAAGTAGATTTTGAGATTTTGAGGAAGTTTATTAAAGATGATAGTGGTAAATGTGGGAACCAAGCATGGGATTTTATAGTGAGAAATAATCTCAGTCTGGTATAAGACTGTAAATGTACCATCTACTAGGGAATAGAAATGGTAGAACTGATTAGTACATTTTGTGCGCCACTTGCTTAAATGTACTCTTTTCTTTGTATTATTTAGGCATACTACTTTATAGTTTTGGTACCATTATTTAGGCATACTGTATTCTTAGTATTCTGGTGCCATTAATTAACAAAAGCATCTTGTCATGGATTTATTTTACAAGAGTTGGGACTGTAATTTAGGTGTTCTCAATTGATTGAGAAACACACAGAAAAGCCATTGTATTTATATTATCATACAGTTACAAAACTTCCCATACAAAAAGGGAATACAAGATATATAAAGATATTTACTTATATGACAAGAATTATAACAAGGGAAGGTTATAAAGCCGTTACTAATTATGTCACGTCTGTTATACCTCTAACAACAAGCTATCAAACTACTCGCACTATGCGGGCATACCTTTAGATTGAGTTAGTTGTGCATCATTTTATGTTGAAAGAGTTAAGGAATCCAATATTTTAGATTCACCCAGCTAGAACATCCACATCTTCATTTAACAATAGTTATATGATGGATACATCACACGGTAAACAACTAGCCATACAATGAAGAAAAGTGAGAAATTTTAGTAGAAATTGTGCATCAGCATCAGGACTGGTAGTTCTTCAGTAAAGAGCATATGAAAAGCCAAGACTTGTAGTTAGTTTATTTTTCACTAAACTTTCTTCTCTAATGGCACTTAGATCAGACAGAATACTTTTATAACCGCGGAATCACATCTAACTACCAGGACTGTCATCTGGTTTAGTCTTTTCTCTCTAAAAACATCAAAAATGAAAACCCAAATCAATCTTAGAAATGTGGTTTTCTGTTCTGACGATATCAAATATCAATAATTTGAGAATACTTCTCGAGTTTGAGTAACAAAGAGATTGACGGAGAGAGATTTGAAAGAAGGAGAAGATGATGAAGAAAATTCCATATACAACGTTAATAACGTTATTTAGTCTTGGATTATTATTTGGTTTGGGAAAGCTTAGAGATCTATTCAGAAAATTAGTTGAATGCTGGAAAGACAGTAGTAATCTTCATGTGATTTTCTTTTTCTTTTACTTCTGCATGCATGTGAGATAATTTTTTTGTAAATTATTTTATCTAATTAATTATTCTAACATGTGTAGGGATATGCACCGATTACTTTAGGGTTCGAAGATTTCTATTTTAGACGTGTGTATCTTCGTGCTCAGGTAAGGTAAAACATTTGAATTGCAGCCTATCGTACTGGTATCTCCACAGTCTTGCACCTAGAGGTGTAAAATGGGGCGGGCCCAGCACGTTTATGGCACAAAGACAAAGACGTTAAAATTCGAGCACAAAGACGGCACAAAGACGCGTGACCGGCCCGGACGGGCACAAAGACGTTTGTTTAATGTCTTTGTCTTTGTGCCCAGACAAAATAGGCACACGGCCCAGACCAAAGACGCGGCACGTGTTAGCACACGGCCCAAGACAAAGACAAAGACGCCACGAAGAAAGCACGCCACGTCATGCGTAAAATACTACATAATACATCACATTTGATGCATATTTCACAAAAAAATCATTGTTTTAGCCAATTTCGACATTTTATCTTCTAAGTATGCTAATTTATTTCTATAATAATACATGTACTAACTAAAATATCTAAAAATATTTATTTTGGAGAACATAAAATAAGTGTGCTAGCACAAAGACAAAGACGGCACAACACGTTTATTTTTCGCACAAGACAAAGACAAAGACGCCATTTAGCACAAAGACAAAGACAAAGACGTCGAGTCTCGATACACCGGCCCGGCCACGCAAAGACGCTAAGCACGTGACTTCGTGGGCTGGGCTGTGCTCTTGGCCAGACGTTTTACACCTCTACTTGCACCTATCTTCCAAGATTGTGCTCTCATATTCTATTATCTTATGTCGCTTAAAGATACAAAAATAAGAACATCACAAACAATAACAAGTCCAAAAATCAAACAGATAGCTAAAAACAGATTGTGATGAAGTTTCATCTAGCATGTGAGATTGTTGGTTGGATTGGAAGGCCATAAAGGATGTATTTACCCTTTTCTTCTTTCCAAAACCTTGATATTAGTAAGTTTCTTCCAAGTCAATACCAAACGTTACTTTAGGTACCTCCATTTCTTTTCTATAATAATGAACTCCCATTACGAATTCGTTTCTTCAAAATGAACTACTATTACGATTTCATTTTACAAAATAAACTGCTAGAATTATATAACTAGTAAACTGCTATAACTAGTAAGAATTATATAACTACCAAGTCAATACCAAACTGCTAGAATTATATACGAGTTTATTCTACACATAAACTGCTATAACTAGTAAGAACTATCGTGCTCAAAAATAGTACTTATTATTGGATATGAATTACCATTATACCGCAAAAGAAAAAAAAAAATTCGGAACATACAGTATGATAGGTACTCCTTGTGGTGACCTCGTCGAGACCTTTTGGTTAATATAAAACTTAATAATGGGGGTTTTTATATATCCGAAACTGTTATCTATAGTTGCTTTAGTTATATGTTAGGGTACCAACCAAACATTATTTAGAAAATGCTTAGTGATTAGTTGTTGGAAACTTAAGTTTAGATTTGGGAAATACCAAGTAACTAGCTAGTGGTGTTTGAATAAGATCAAAGCTGATATAGGTTTTGTGAAATTTCCATGTATCCAAAGGATTGTATTGGTCGGCCAATTGCAAGCGCTCCTCATTCTTGGATTGATGTTGTTGAGCGTTACTCTGATGATAGATTCAAGACACTCAAGTAAGTTTCCAGCTTTTGTTTGCGGAGTTCTTATTTACGTCCAAGGGTTTATAAATTTACGTCCAAGGGTTTATAAGAAAGAAACTTTATATATTTTGTTGAAAATGACAGTAATGCATGCAGTCCAATTACTTGCATTTTGTGCAGACGAACCACGAACACGAGTAAATGTCTCAACTTGGGATCATACAACTACCTTGGGTTTGCAGCATCAGATGAATTCTGCACCCCACGTGTTGTCGAGTCATTGAAGAAATTTTCTCCCAGTACATGTAGCACTCGCGTAGACAGTGGTATGTATAATAAAATTACAACTTAGTGCGTACATGTACATTTCTAAGTTATATTTAATCGTGATGCTGTGGTGCTATCAGGAACGACCATATTACATGTGGAATTAGAAGCGTGTGTTGCTAAATTTGTTGGAAAGCCCGCTGCTATGGTAACGGGTATGGGATACGTCACAAATTCTGCTGTCCTTCCTGTCCTGATTCGTAAGGTTTGTTTACATGCAATTGATTTATCTTGACTGTACCTGGTCCATCTAATACTGAGTCCTAACTATTATTCATTAATGTCTTCCGCAGGGTGGGTTGATTATTAGTGATTCCTTGAACCACAACTCCATTGTTAATGGTGCTCGAGGATCAGGAGCCATTGTACGAGTTTTCCAACACAACAGTAAGATTCTGCCTCATATTTGGGTTACAAACTTAAAATGCTGCTATAGTCGTAATCTTCTAATCGTTTCATGCATCTAATTATTTATGCTTTTTATCTTCACAGCGCCCTCCCACTTGGAACAAGTTTTGAGGGAACAAATTGCTTTTGGACAACCTCGGACACGTAGGCCTTGGAAAAAAATAATTGTCGTTGTAGAGGGGATATACAGCATGGAAGGAGAGCTCTGCAAACTTCCTGATATCGTACAAGTCTGCAAGAAATATAGGGTTTGTCACTCTGAGAACTATTCTGAATGAAAAGAACAATAAAGTTCGGCACAACTGCATGTTGAAATCTTGTTGTTGTTTTTTTTTGTCCTTAATCAGGCATATATTTATTTGGATGAGGCTCACAGTATTGGGGCAGTTGGGAAGTCCGGAAGAGGAGTTTGTGAGCTTCTAGGGGTGGATACTGCTGATATAGACATCATGATGGGGACTTTTTCAAAATCCTTCGGATCATGTGGGGGTTATATAGCAGCATCCAAGGTTTAAATCATGTGCTTTTGCACCTTAATTTAGGTCTAGTTATTTGCTAATTACTAAACTTAGACTCTGCATTTAGTGTATTGAGCTTTGTTTAATCATTTCCAGGAAGTTATTGAATACCTAAAGTTCTCATGCCCAGCACATCTGTATGCGACAGCAATTTCACCACCTGCTGCACAACAGATTATATCTTCCATAAGGGTTATTCTTGGAGAAGATGGTTCTAGAAGAGGTTCGAGGATAACTTGTTCTCTCTCTCTCTCTCTATATATATATATATTACAGCAGCATATTAAATTTAGATTAATCAGCATCTGCTAAATTACGGCTTCAGAGAGTTTTGCACTTTTTGTCTGCAGGGGCTCAGAAACTTACACGTATTCGTGAGAACAGCAACTTTTTCCGATCTGAATTGGAGAAGATGGGATTTCAGGTTTTAGGAGACATAGATTCTCCAGTAATGTCCATCATGCTTTACCATCCATCAAAAGTCCCTGCTTTTTCTCGAGAGTGCCTTAAACGGAATGTTAGTATATCAGGCTCATCTAAATATTGGTTATTCTGTTTGCAACAACTTCGCCTGTTGTGATCTTTACTTACTTATATCAATGGTTCTATTGCAGGTCGCGGTTGTCATAGTTGCTTTCCCAGCAACCCCACTATTGTTGTCGAGGGCACGTATCTGCATATCTGCTTCTCACACCAGGGAAGACCTGTTAAAAGCTCTAGAGGTGAACAGATTGTTCATTATGAAACAGTTAAAAATTCTCCGGTCAACTGTGAAACCTTGAAAATTGATTCCCATAACATGTTTAGCATAACTAGAAATATGGTTAGCAGTAGGAAAGTATGATTGGTTAGAAACTTGTCGGACGCCTTTGTAAGTTGTGTTGACAATTATAAATTGATTTTGTCAGGTTATCAGCGAAGTTGGTGACCTTGTGGGCGTAAAGTACTTCCATGCTGAGCCCAAGAAGCAGGATGACGGCAGGGTAAAGCTGTCACCCATGACACACAGCCTCAGAAAGGGAACTCGTTCCGTGAACTCTAGTTTTCCTAACTTTTTGGAAGATTCATGCCGTATTACACTGTAATACAACTTTATCAATACAACTCAAGTTTTCATCTTCCTTGTGCATGATCATTAATCTATCTATATTATAAGGGACAATGGTGTTTTCCCATATGGACGGTTATCTACATTTGGGACACATAAAGGACAGTCTAGATTTAATTTTTTCAATCTACATTTTTATCATATAAAGAATGGTTGAGATTAAGCCCCAGATTTAAGATTTTCAATCTAAATACAAAGAGTGATCTAGATTGTGCCACATATTTAATAAGTTTTTGCATTTCCTCTCCACCCTCTTAATGTCATTTATTTGGGAGTTACTTTTCCCATTTAATGTGAAACCATTTATTGTATTCTAAATTAAATTCCCTTTTAACTTAATCCCTTTCATAATCAAAATCAACATTTTTAGCATATAAAGAATGGTGGTGCCTTTGCACCAAAAAAAAAAAAAAATGGTGGTGCCTCATGCCTAAATTTTTTGGTCATATATGAAATTTGATTTATTTCTGTTTCTATATGTTGTATTTTGTGATCTAGATTTTGTTTGTTCGTTTGCAGTTAAAAGATATTCAAATATGATTGTACTATATTCATTTTTACTCTTATATTAGGTTTCCTAATACCCGTATCATTTAATCTTTTATTATTTTATGTTGTCCAATTTAACTTTGACTTCTTCGACCAAAATCAAGAAGATTTTCATGGAGTGAAAATAATTAACAAAGAAAGCCCCGGGGTTCCATTGTTATTGCCCTTAGAATTTTTAAATATTTTTTTAACTGTATTGCTACTTCTGTCGAAGAGTTTCAGTCTCTTATTGGAGTATGTCATGTACATGTTGGTATCAAATGGATTGGAAATTCCTGATTAATATTCTTTCTTTTTTTTTATATCATATGAACCTTGAAATTACATATCTTCATACGGTGCAAGCATATCTTAAAGATTTTATGTTTTTTCTTTCTTTATTGGGAAAATGTCAGACAAAAATACATTTCTGAAAAACAACCATTTTGGTTTTTGGTATAGTTTTTATAGCGTGGATTGTTAGAAGCCTTCGCATTAGATTTATATAGCATTATTATCTAGGAATCTGACAATAAGCAAAAAAAATTCTAACACTAAATCTTAAGAGAAGACGTTTTTAAGATCCATATTTTCCCTTCCTATCTCCTAAGACTCCAAGAGTATGTGATTGGTTTTCAATTATATTCGATGATAAAAAAAAATGCATTAGAACATCAAGAACCATTGATTGACCATCTTATGCCTACTAATATCCGTATGAGGATTTGATTGGCACATCCTTCGTATAGAATTTTAAAATAGAATGATCATAGAACACCCTCTCATGCGTTACTTCACAATCTTTGGTTGAAATCTGTTGGTATATCAATCAGATTTTCACGTATCGCTTGCAAAAGTTATGGTTAATGAAAGTTTATTGAAAATTGCCATACACCAAGAACATAAAAGAGAACCAAAAAATTACCATGGAGATACATTACATCCCTCCTAGGTTGACCGAAGACGGGATAGGAATTTAAGAAGGCTATCATAATTGGAACACGTTTTAGGTTTAACGAATGCTCGGTACCAATAGAATCTAACATACTACCCTAATTTTCTTCGAAGGTTACACTGAAACCCCAAATGGAAAAACTGATAGAACTATCCAACCAATGACAAAGGGAGCCTAAAATCGAATAAAGGGAAAAGATGGGCAACCACAGGATTTCTTTTCTGGGAGACACATATGTAGTTGAGTTTTCTGGGTTAATGTATACGAATTGGCACTCTAACCGAATTAATAATAATAATAATGTTGGATATTCACTTTAATTATAAGTAGGAATACTAAAAAATTACGAAAATCGAAGTAATTGAACTGCGTTCACAGGCATCGTCGAATGATTGCAATGGGTAGACAAACGATAAGTGATAATTTGGCGGTATAACAATGGGACCATCACATTTTATAACTTCAAAAACATAAAAACAATGGTGGAAAAATGTTTCATGCCAATTTCATTGCTGATGGATCGACCATCAGGTCCATCACACTAACAACTAATGATATAAAGTAATATACATGATACAAATTGATAGTAGAATCAGAGTATGATCCGCAATAATATAAGTAATCAGAATTGCACTAATTTTTTTAGTACAAAATAACAATCTAATTAAATGATGGTTGCAGTGCATTTGTAATTTGGAATGCAATCGACAAGTTGATTCTATTCAAACAAGGAATTTCTAGGAGCTCCAGCTTAGGAATTTAGGTTTTCAAGTATGTTGGTTCTGTTTGCAACAACTGTGAATGGATAGTTATCAATAATCATAGATGAAACTAGATGCTGATTTCAGTATACGCAATTACATTGGATATCTTTACAACCAAAAAATTACTCTCTGGTGTATATATGTCTGTGTACATTCATATATGGACATCCTAATCACCATCTAACAAGAAACCGATCTCGTCTACAATATAAAGCACAGTTTGTTTCTGAGTGGTGGCCAGGATTTATTCTGGGCAAAGATAAATCTACGGTCGTGGTTGTGCAGACCACACCCATAACCCGCACGTGCGCCAAGGCTAACTTTGCCTATATGAGTGGTGGTCGGGGATTTATCCTTGGCAAAGATAAATCAAAGGCTGTGATCCTCCGTGCCACACCCTACAAGTCGCACACGTGGTGTTCATTCCAATATTATGAATTAAAAATGAATACTCAAGTCAAGATATTGAATTTTAAAAATTATAACGGGAGGTTCGAACTCATGACCTATTGTGTCATAAGAGTGGCCTCTAACCATTGTTCCACCTTGGTTGGAATTGATAAAAAAGATAAATCAACGGTGGTTGTTTGTTCAACTTAAATATTAATTAGTATAAGTATTTTATTAATTAGTATAAGTGATTTATCTAGAGAGAAGATAAATCTATGGTTATGGTTTGTTCAACTTAAATATTAATTAGTATAAGTGTTTTATTAATTTAGGAAACATTAATTTCTCATGATAAATGATTTATTAATTTTACATCATAAATATCCCTTAATTAATATTAATACATATCTCCATCAATAAGTAATAATTTTGACAAAAATTATTTCAATAGATATTAGTGGTGGTGGTGGTAGTAGAGGAAGAAGTAAGTGGTGGAAGCGGTGGAATGTGTTACAAAGTGGTGGAGGCGGTAACATTAGTTTTGGTGGAAGAAATAGTGGCGTTTGGATGGTTTTAATGGCGGTGGTATTAGTTTTTTCTTTTTGAATCAAAAATAATAAAAAAATTTACATGATGGGTAACATTGTATTGTGAAAAGTATAGTTGGTTGTTTTTGACACGATCAAAAAAGGCGGATAAAAAATACTTTTGGGATGATACCGAATCATATAAGACAAAATGGTTGTTTTTGGTGCCACTTTTATCTTTGGTAACCGTTAGACGCATGATTTTCAGTATTAACAAAAAACATATAGTTGAATAAATTAATTGACGACCTAAGTTTGTTAAATCTAAACTTTATACATGACGTGTGGGATTAAAAGTTATAAGTGCGCCCAATATTCTACGAGGGATGGAAAATGGTGGTGGTGGAGAAAGAAGTAATATCCGGTGGTTTGTGGTACGGCCGGTTTTGATGAGTAGTAATTGACTATGTTAATTATGTGCTTTCTACAAAAGGATAACACTATAAATTAGAAATGTGGTTGATCGTCTTAATGCTAATATAAACTCGGTTAAAATACATGAAAATTAAGAAGAAGAAAAAAACATTTGGATGTCACGTTATATAATAAATAACACTAAAAACTACATATTTAGTATCAAGGTTTCTCCGTCAATAGATAAATCTAAGGTTGTATTGAGATCCCGTAAGCATAGGGCGAGTTGGTCTTGGATTTACGAATGATAATGAATATAATGAAACGCTCCCTCTCGGTTTGTCCAATGAAAACCGAAACCTTCTAAAAAAAATAATCAATCGAACAACACTTAGATGGAACGCATCACCACCAAAGTGTAAACTTCTCGAATTGCTACATATCCGGTGAAATTTCTACAAATTAATCTGGTGATTTCCTCCTACCGTTGCGGGGCATGCAATTAAATCTCTAATAGTGATTTTAAAGGTATTTAATAATTATAAAATTATCTTATAAGTTTTGTTTATGCAAGTATTGATTTAACTTGGGTTCTTTTATATTTTTGTGTTAAGTTGATGACTTTTTAATTTGAATACATGTTTGGTTAACAAACTTTGATACATATAGGGTATTTTCTTTGTAGAACTGATGTTAGTCTCTCATTTTTCCCGTTATCACATTGTTTCGATCCCGTATTTGTAGACATTATTTGACTAATATTGGGGTATTTGTTTAATCTCAAGGCCGATTAAACCCAATGTGTGTTGTATACATTGAAGGCGAGGTGTCGGCTCTACCTTGAAACTAATAATTTTTCTTCGGAAGGTTAGTTGAATTTATGTAGATACAAATATCAATATGACTATGCTCTTTAAAACTCCAAATTACTTGAGTAACACTAGATGTGAGAACGTCATTCATGCACTACTTAGCATAGTTGGTGTGAAATCTTTTTATCCACGAATTTCTTCAATATTATGTTATCAATATGATTGAGAAAGAATCTTACACATGTTTTGATTTACTATTATAAGTTTATTTTTTCAACTCACATGTGTATATCTCGGCCTTCCAATAGCCAAGGGTTCTTCATTTTTATAACTCTCACATTTTGCAAAAAATAAATAAATAGTGTTTATCTATAGTAGGGAAAATATTATGGGTTTTTGCTTCACTCCTTAGAGCCTTAGTTATCAATAATTTGAACAAAAGTATTCATAAACATCATGGAGTTGGATTGGCGGTTTAGGTATATGTCTTGTTAGATGAAATATTCTTTTTGAAGTTTGAAATTATGGTATGATGGAACAATAAATAGGGAAAAATTTTATTTCTTGTATTTTTTATTTTATTTTCATGTTGGCACAACATTATTACTCCGTCCGAGATAATAAATTGGAATAACATGCTTAAGTAAAAAAATAAAAAGATCGGGTAACCCATTTTGTTTCCCAAAACCTATTTGAATATCAAAATAATTACTCACGAATAAAATGAAGCAAGAAAGATGTGAACAATATCGTATTAGAGACAAAACATCCCGTGCCGTTACGGCACGGGTTAAGATCTAGTTCTATTATATAAAGGGAACTACCCTTACTGTAGCAGGGTGAAGCTGTAACTTTTTTGGACCGTTTTGCCCCTATATTGATGCAACTGAATCAAGAGAGAAAATATTATTTGAGGGAAAAATGGTAATTGTAAATTCTTTGATAATTCAAAATAAAATTAAACTTCGATTAATTTTCAAATACATCAAGGTTTATCGAATCAGAGAAAAGAAAGATAAATTTATGTGGTTCATAATTCTTAGAGGGCTTGATCAGATCTGATTGATTATAGTAGCACAAACTGAAATTTGGATGTACATTAGCCCAAGATAAAATTTGAAGAAAGATTCTCGGATGCTCCGGTCGATCGTTTGCTTTATCCCAACCTATGTATACTATATATACTAGTACGACCGTTGTCACGGTGGAAAGGCCGACCGAAGAAGAATCTGAAGATGGGGTTTGTCTACGATTCCTTTCGTCCCGTTTCAGAAAAAGTGATACTTTCCCCCGTTTCGGAAAAAGTGACACTTTCTCCCCGTTTCGGAAAAAGTGATACTTTCGCCCTGTTTCGGAAAAAGTAATTTGGATGTACATTAGCCCAAGATAAAATTTGAAGAAAGATTCTCGGATGCTCCGGTCGATCGTTTGCTTTATCCCAACCTATGTACTATATATACTAGTACGACCGTTGTCACGGTGGAAAGGCCGACCGAAGAAGAATCTGAAGATGAGGTTTGTCTACGATTCCTTTCGTCCCGTTTCAAAAAAAAGTGATACTTTCCCCCCGTTTTGGGAAAAAGTGATACTTTCCCCCCCGTTTTGGGAAAAGTGATACTTTCTCCCCGTTTCGGAAAAAGTGATACTTTCGCCCCGTTTCAGAAAAAATGATACTTTTTTTGAAATGGAACAAAAGTTTCATTTTTTCCGAAACGGAGCGAAAGTATCACTTTTCCCGAAACGGAGTGAAAGTATCACTTTTTCGGTGCGGGTCCCCTGCATGTATGACACATGGGGTGTTCAGTGTTGAACCGGAGACATGTGTTACGGTAGACCCTGTTTGATTCTTGATTTAGCTTTGCTGCAATTAGCTTTGGGTCAAACTGGGGGAACATTGTATTTTGGTAATTTTTCATCAGCGCGTGCCCGAAGTTCTGGTTAATTATAATGCCTACATATATTTGGTTTATTGTTGAGTTTCCATCCATAGTGAAGAACTTTCGGCTTAAATCAGAAGCGTTCCAGGACCTAATTAATAATTTCCATTTTCTCATAAGTAAAGGTTAGACCACAGACCACATAGGCTAGGTTCATGTTAAAGTAAAAAAAAAAAAAAAAACATGGTTACCCTATATCAATTTTAACCTTCATTTCTAAAAATAAAAAATGGTAATATAAGGTATGATGAGTCCACTAAGTTCATGTTATAGTAAAAATAAAATGGTTATTCTTTATCATCCATCCATCATTCAATCTTGTGACATTGTAAAGATACGACGGGCACGTCAGAGAATATGTACTCTTTTCTTTGCAACTAAGTATGCTGAAAATGGAATCCACCATAACTTAAGTGTGATCAAATCTTTCTACAGTACGTCATTCTGGCTGCTATCAATTAAGTGTGATCTTCATTCGGTCACCATAACTTACCAAAATGATACAGATGGACCATCACTTATTCTCACCCCCCAAGTGAACAAATAAACATACTACTCGTAAAATAACGAGGTTTCACGCCAAACCATCTTTTAAGATTATAATTTCATCTTTTAGCTATTTATGTACATATAGAGATATTAATTTATGATTTGCTTGGTTGACGGGACCAACTATTATAATTCGAGAGACATGTGAAGCTTGCATAAGCATTGAGTTAGATCGATGTTGACTTCTTTGCATTTGCACTCTGTACAAAATCTGATATCAAAGACTTAATGAAAAGAACACAAAACTAAAATCAAACAACACTTCTCTTAATTGATGTGTTTCGACTCATGGCTCAACAACCTATTTATATGATTAACAAACTTGACTCTCAAGTAAAAAACACTTTCCTAAATTAATCAAACTCTAACAAAGAATCTTCTAGAAAATTCTCACGTAAACAAACTCTAAAACAAGAAATACTTGCAACCCAAGTAAACTTCTAAATACCGTACCACGCGTCAACAACTGTTGTTGATCCATTCACTTCATGTCAACTGTACCAGTTGATCCAACCATATTCTGTCAACTCTCATAGTTGATCCATTCTGTCTTCTTCATAGTTGTTTATGGGTAAAAATCGTTTCTGCCGATTTCGTTAAATTCGATAGGTGAGTGAGAAACTGGTTCAAACCCTAAACAAATGTGCTTTACGTGAGCACTTTATAGGTTCGAGAGATCAACTGCATACAAGTCCTAGGCCTAAACCAAGAAATGGCCGTTCCGGACTTGCTTCGGTCACAAAGTGGAGGAGAAGGGTTGATTTGGGGAGGGAAGCAAAGAAAGGTGTTGAGGAGAGTAGTATCTCGACTTGTATCGAAAAGTGAAAGCTTAGGAAGCTTGCAAGAGATGAAAGCTTTTTGGGTGGGCTTGCAAAGTTGCCTTTACGAGAGTGTAGTATTTTTCTCCCGACCGAGACTTGTTGTCCGGTGGAAATAGGTAAGACCTATTTATACATGTCGAGATTGAAATGTACCTGGCCTCATGAAGGAAGAGAGTAAAGGGTGAAATAATGGGAGGAGGTGGTAACCGCATGGTTTAATGGGTGAAAACGTTTTTCACCATTATTTCCTCTTTTATTTGACCGCTTTATTCCTTTTCATGCTTTCTTAATGTGAGCGTAGTGTACGCCGCATCTTTGTGACCGCCAAACCAAAACCCTAAAGAAGCATCCCCAGTTTGTGTTGATGTCTCGAGTGTTGGTTGCATCTTGAGTGCAAGTGGCGCTGCTAGTGGCGCGGGTGCCATGTGCCAATGGCATGTGCGGAATACCTTGGTGGTAGGTTGAACGGTTTGCAAGTTAGGCTACCAGCGTGTGTGTTTGGCATGTGCCAATGGCATGTGCGGAATGCCTTGGTGGTAGGTTGCACGGTTTGCAAGTTAGGTTACCAGCGTGTGTGTTTGGCATGTGCCAATGGCATGTGCGGAATGCCTTGGTGGTAGGTTGCACGGTTTGCAAGTTAGGTTACCAGCGTGCATGTTTGGCATGTGCCAATGGCATGTGCGGAATGCCTTGGTGGTAGGTTGCACGGTTTGCAAGTTAGGTTACCAGCGTGCATGTTGGCATGTGCCAATGGCACGTACGGCCATGTTGACCTAGTTGCAAGTCTTGCGAGCCTAGGGCGCTATATTTGGCGTGGGCCAATGGCATAGCGGCTTGGAAATAGGGCTTGTGATACGTGTTGGCATGTGCCAATGGCATGTACGGCCGTGGTGACCTAGTTGCGAGTCTTGCAAGCCTAGGGCGCTATATTCGGCGTGGGCCAAAGGCATAGCGGCTTGGAAATATGGCTTGCGACACGTGTTGGAATGTCCCAATGGCACGTGCGGCCATGTTAACCTAGTTGCAAGTCTTGCAAGCCTAGGGCGCTATATTTGGCGTGGGCCAATGGCATAACGGCTTGGAAATAGGGCTTGCGATACGTGTTGGCATGTGCCAATGGCACGTACGGCCGTGGTGACCTAGTTGCGAGTCTTGCAAGCATAGGGCGCTATATTCGGCGTGGTCCAAAGGCATAGCGTCTTGGAAATATGGCTTGCGACACGTGTTGGCATGTGCCAATAGCACGTGCGGCCATGTTAACCTAGTTGCAAGCCTAGGGCGCTATACTTGGCGTGGGCCAAAGGTATAGCGGCTTGGAAATATGGCTTGCGACACGAGTTGGCATGTGCCAATGGCACGTGCGGCCATGTTGACCTAGTTGCAAGTCTTGCAAGCCTAGGGCGCTATATTCGGCGTGGGCCAAAGGCATAGCGGTTTGGAAATATGGCTTGCGACACGTGTTGGCATGTGCCAATGGCACGTGCGGCCATGTTAACCTAGTTGCAAGTCTTGCAAGCCTAGGGCGCTATATTTGGCGTGGGCCAATTGCATTATGGCTTGGAAATAGGGCTTGCGATACGTGTTGGCATGTGCCAATGGCACGTACGGCCGTGGTGACCTAGTTGCGAGTCTTGCAAGCCTAGGGCGCTATATTAGGCGTGGGCCAAAGGCATAGCGGCTTGGAAATATGGCTTGCGACACGTGTTGGCATGTGTCAATGGCACGTGCGGCCATGTTAACCTAGTTGCAAGCCTAGGGCGCTATACTTGGCGTGGGCCAAAGGCATAGCGGCTTGGAAATATGGCTTGTGACACGTGTTGGCATGTGCCAATGGAACGTGCGGCCATGTTGACCTAGTTGCAAGTCTTGCAAGACTAGGGCGTTATATTTGGCGTGGGCCAAAGGCATAGCAGCTTGGAAATATGGCTTGCGACACGTATTGGCATGTGCCAATGGCACGTGCGGCCATGTTGACCTAGTTGCAAGTCTTGAAAGCCTAGGGCGCTATATTTGGCGTGGGCCAAAGGCATAGCGGCTTGGTATTACTTGCCATGGTGCGCGGGTGCGGCTTGGTTTGGCATTGTTGCCATGGCGCGCAAAGATGCGGCTTGGTTTGGCATTGTGTCCATGGTGCGCGAGGGTGCGGCTTGGTTTGGCATTGTTGCCATGGTGCACGGTATGCGGCTTGGTTTGGCATTGTTGCCATGGTGCGCGAGGTGCGGCTTGGTTTGGCATTGTTGCCGTGGTGCCGATATGCGGCTTGGTTTGGAATTGTTGCCATGGTGCGCGGTATGCGGCTTGGTTTGGCATTATTGCCATGGTGCGCGGGTGCGGCTTGGTTTGGCATTGTTGCCATGGTGCGCGGTGCGGCTTGGTTTGGCTTTCTTCGCCATGATGCGCGGGTGCGGCTTGGTTTGGCATTGTTGCCATGGTGCGCAGGTGCGGCTTGGTTTGGCATTATTGCCATGGTGCGCGTGGTGCGGCTTGGTTTGGCATTGCTGCCATGATGCGCAGGGTGCGGCTTGGTTTGGCATTGTTGCCATGGTGCGCAGGGTGCGGCTTGGTTTGGCATTGTTGCCATGGTGCGCAGGGTGCGGCTTGGTTTGGCATTTCTACCATGATGCGTAGGGTGCGGCTTGGTTTGGCATTGTTGCCATGGTGCGCAGTATGCGGCTTGGTTTGGCATTGCTGCCATGATACGCGAGGTGCGGCTTGGTTTTGGAATTAGGGTTAC
The DNA here is from genome assembly GCA_023531295.1 of Papaver armeniacum. Lineage (NCBI taxonomy): Eukaryota > Viridiplantae > Streptophyta > Magnoliopsida > Ranunculales > Papaveraceae > Papaver > Papaver armeniacum. The sequence continues at coordinate 332,013 of JAJJWW010000271.1, read as the reverse complement.
GTGTTGAAAACCCTAATCTGGTATTTTGAAAAATACCCCTATTAATTATTTACACACTGAGTTAAATGCTCTTAGTTAATGTGTTGCGGGTAACACTAGGTCATGGGGTTTTACGATTTTACCCCTTGTCTAAAAACCACCATCAACATTAAGTCCCCTGCTTAGCTCGGAACAGGGGCTTTGTTGCGAGGTAAGCATAAGATGGTGACAAACTATTAACAAACAAAACGTAAGTAAAATTGAAGGAGGCTTGTCGACCTTTTATAAATAGGATTTGGAATCCTTGCCTCCGGTAGTTCGCACAAATCGGGAGGCTAGCACAATTGGTGGGCCGGTGCGGCTTGGGCGACGTTGGGAAGTTGGCGTGAGTTGGGAAACCGAGTGTGCTAGGCGGGTGGGACCCGGCGCAAAGTGTAGAAACCGTGCGTGCTTGCGGGCGTGACTTGGGCGGCCATTGGGAGGTCGGCGCAATTGGTGGGGCCGGTCCAACTTGGAAACCATGCTTGCGGGCGTGACTTGGGCGACATTGGGCGATCGCACCCTTTGTGGGCCCGTTTCTTACACGCGTGATTTTGGTAAAGGGAAATCCTTCCCTATTTCAAAGTCTTTACGCCTATATATATATAAAGCCCCTTTCTCCCCATCCTGCGCTTTATTCTTTCCTCTTTTCATACTAGCGGCAAAGAGAAACCGACTTCCAGGTATGTCTTCGAGTACTTTTCTCTCTCTTTTTTTTTCTTTTCACGTAGGTGTAAACCTTAAGAGTAGGCGTTTCCACAATCCTTGCGTATGATTTCTTGGCGTGCCTCTTGTAGAAAATATTGTATGTATGCAACCAAGGGAAGTACTGCATATATTGTTTGAACCCGTAGGAAATATTGCATATATGAATTTTCGGTCTTGAAAGAAATATTTGAACCACAAGAAAATACTCAAGCGTGTGTTTTTGAACCCATAGAGGATGCTCCGTATATAATTACGAACCCGAAGAACAATCGTGGCGTATTTGAGCCCGTACGAAACACCGCATGTGTATTTCGAACCCGTAGAGAACCCTGTATGAATCCCAAAGAAGAATACGTGTATACGCTTCATATGAATTCGAACCCATGGAAATATTGTATATATGATTTTTGCTTCTTGAAAGAAGTACCACGCGTGATTTTTGAACCAATAGAAAAATGCTCCATATATATTTTTGAACCCGAAGAAGGATACTTTGTAGACACACTTGTACCGTATAGAATGCCGCGTATATAGTCTCGAACCCGAAGAAAATCTCCGCGTATATAGTCTTGAACTCGAATAAAAATACGTCCTCCTTCCCCTTTCTCTTTTTTTTTTTTTTGTTGGGTACGATTATGTGTCGGGAGATAACTTCGCCTTTCTCCGTTTGTTTTGTGCGAGATATCTTATTACCAAATTGTTATGAAGGAATTCGATAAGATGTTACACAACAAATTTCACTTCGTCAAGGTTGCTCATAATTCCAAGCCGTACATAGATGATGAATTCTTCACTAGAGCCCTCGCCCCTGCTCGGAAGAATCACCCAGGTTTCATGCCGATTTTGCTAACCGGTGGTGAGGATGACGGAAGACACGTTCGGTTCGCCCGAGAGAGCACCATTCGGTTGTCTTCATAAAGGGGTATATTCCTCTTCCAACATTGACTTCGGGATGTGTCAAAGTCCATTGCGTTCTTTTGATGGATGGGTTGAGTTCATGGTGAGCAAGGAGCGTATAAATACCAACTTGACTCGAGCGCGGGTCATTGATCTTTGTCAAGACTTGAAGAAATCTCCAGTTAGGAAGGACATCCCGAGATTGGTTGCTTTCATCTCCGGATGGTGTTCGGACACCCATACAATCATATGTAGATGGGGTGAGATAACTTTCTCCTTGGAGAGTGTGGCTCTCTTCTTTGAATCTTCCGTGAATCGGGAATCTTAGAATCCAATTATCTCGAAAGTGAGGTGAAGATGCGGGATGACTTGGCCGCTAAGTTGGGGGATTTTGCTCGAAAAGACTCCATTGCGAAGTCGAAGGATTCTGCCCTAAAGAGGATGAAAGGTGCCCTTACGGTTGGTGGATATCTCAATGGTTTCGGACGAGTTGGAGCCTGAATGCGAAAGCGGTGATCTTCATGTCGCGGCATTTTTGGCTCTCTGGTTGTCCGAGAGACATTTTTGATGACGGTTCGGCAAGAAAGGAATAAGACCGGAGTTGCTAGAGATTGCTATGAAGTTGGCAAAGGGTGAAGTTCTTCCCATTGGCAAGTTTGTTCCTTGGTTCCACTGTATGTGCATCCGGATCACCTAGTTGCGAACATGCAAGTTTCGAATGGTTTCATGAAAGTGGATTCATATGTGCACGTTGATTTTAAGTCCGGCTATGGGAGCACTTCGAGAAGTATGCTCAAAACAATTTGCCTTCGCTTCCGTGAGTTGGGGGCTCTCGAATTCTTCGATGGGTGAACAGGCGTCCAAGAGTTGGCGTGAGCTTGGTTAGTTTTCTTGATAAGTTGCATGAAATCAATTTTCGTCCATGGGGGCCGGTCCATAAGTCAGTGACTCAAATTGACACCTTTGCTTCTGCTCCGCTCACGTCTTTGTCTTCGATGACGATTTGAGTGTTGGTGAAAACCTGTTCATTCGTAGCTGCTCGCCTGGTTATATACCGTCTTTCTTCGTGGGGTATTTCCGGATAGTTTGCTTATAATATTGACGTCTGCTATTCGTCACATGGGTTTCGATCAAGGGGTGCCTCTTGTTTACCTACCAGGTGATCCCTAAGGATTCATTGCGTGTCGCCCTTGACGCCTTGATGCCCTTGAGTCGGGTATCCGTCTTCCCTTCTTTCAAATGGGAAGAGTAACCCGACGACCTTCGGCTATAATGAGTTTTGGTGCGTGAGTTTATTATGATCTATAATGAGTTTTGGTGCGACGAGTTTATTATGATACGATATTTTGTGAATAACGTGGTGGAAAACGTTCGTTGCAAACCTTCCCACAGCTGAGTTTGAAGAAGTATCCAATGTTGAGAGATCCCAGCGAAAGTTGCCTAGCAACTCGGAAAGTCCCCACAACAAGGCCAAGGAACGGAGAACGAAGAATCGTTCGGCGGGTTCCGACGGTTTCAAAAGATCCCCCTCAGCTCTCGTGTCTTTCGATTCTTCCAATAACCGGTATGTGTCGCCTCTTCATTGGTTTGTCTCAAAACACGTGAATTTCTCTTGCAAAAAGAAAGCATGTGTCTTGTTTCTTCCGGGGCTTCGGTAGTGTCAATGCTTTGGCCGCCCTTGCACGTTGCCGAGAGACGGCAATTTCTTCAAAGAATTCCAAGAAGACTGGTTTAATGGGTGAAAACTGAGCCTTCTCATAGCGATGATGAGTCAGAGAAAGAAGAAAGTTCGACAAGTGAGAGTGATTCCTCTGGCAGCACTAGTTGCAAGCCTAGGGCGCTATACTTGGCGTGGGCCAAAGGCATAGCGGCTTGGAAATATGGCTTGCGACACGTGTTGGCATGTGCCAATGGCACGTGCGGCCATGTTGACCTAGTTGCAAGTCTTGCAAGCCTAGGGCGCTATATTCGGCGTGAGCCAAAGGCATAGCGGCTTGGAAATATGGCTTGCGACACGTGTTGGCATGTGCCAATGGCACGTGCGGCCATGTTAACCTAGTTGCAAGTCTTGCAAGCCTAGGGCGCTATATTTGGCGTGGGCCAATGGCATAGCGGCTTGGAAATAGGGCTTGCGATACGTGTTGGCATGTGCCAATGGCACGTACGGCCGTGGTGACCTAGTTGCGAGTCTTGCAAGCCTAGGGCACTATATTCGGCGTGGGCCAAAGGCATAGCGGCTTGGAAATATGTCTTGCGACACGTGTTGGCATGTGCCAATGGCACGTGCGGCCATGTTAACCTAGTTGCAAGCCTAGGGCGCTATACTTGGCGTGGGCCAAAGGCATAGCGGCTTGGAAATATGGCTTGCGACACGTGTTGGCATGTGCCAATGGCACGTGCGGCCATTTTGACCTAGTTGCAAGTCTTGCAATCCTAGGGTGCTATATTTGGCGTGGGCCAAAGGCATAGCGGCTTGGAAATATGGCTTGTGACACGTGTTGGCATGTGCCAATGGCACGTGCGGCCATGTTGACCTAGTTGCAAGTCTTGCAAGCCTAGGGCACTATATTTGGCGTGGGCTAAAGGCATAGCGGCTTGGTATTGCTGCCATGCTACGCAGGGTGCGGCTTGGTTTGGCATTGTTGCCATGGTGCGCAGTATGCGACTTGGTTTGGCATTGTTGCCATGGTGCGCAGGGTGCGGCTTGGTTTGGCATTGTTGCCATGGTGCACTGTATGCGGCTTGGTTTGGCATTGTTGCCATGGTGCGCAGGGTGCGGCTTGGTTTGGCATTGTTGCCATGGTGCGTAGGGTGCGTCTTGGTTTGGCATTGTTGCCGTGGTGCGAAGTATGCGGCTTGGTTTGGCATTGTTGCCATGGTGCGCAGTATGCGGCTTGGTTTGGCATTGTTTCCATGATGCGCGAGTGCGGCTTGGTTTGGCATTGTTGCCATGGTGCGCAGTGCGCGCTTGGTTTGGCATTGCTGCCATGATGCGCGGGTGCGGCTTGGTTTGGCATTGCTTTGCCATGATGCGCGGGGGTGCGGCTTGGTTTGGCATTGTTGCCATGGTGCGCAGGGTGCCGCTTGGTTTGGCATTGTTGCCATGGTGCGCAGGGTGCGGCTTAGTTTGGCATTGCTGCCATGATGCGAAGGGTGCGGCTTGGTTTGGCATTGTTGCCATGGTGCGCAGGGTGCGGCTTGGTTTGGCATTGCTTCCATGATGCGCAGGGTGCGGCTTGGTTTGGCATTGTTGCCATGGTGCGCAGATATGCGGCTTGGTTTGGCATTCTTTGCCATGATGCGCAGGGTGCGGATTGGTTTGGAATTAGGGTTCTGTGTTGAAAACCCTAATCTGGTATTTTGAAAAAATACCCTATTAATTATTTACACCTGAGTTAAATGCTCTTAGTTAATGTGTTGCGGGTAACACTAGGTCATGGGGTTTTACGATTTTACCCCTTGTCTAAAAACCACCATCAACAATAGTATCTTGGTGTTTATGGGTAAAAATCGTTTCTGCCGATTTCGGTAAATTCGGTAGGTGAGTGAGAAACTGGTTTAAACCCTAAACAAATGTGTTGCACGTGAGCACTTTATAGATTCGAGAGATCAATCTGTACAAGTCCGGCCTAAACCAAGAAATGGCCGTTCCCGGACTTGCTTCGGTCACAAAGTGGAGGAGAAGGGTTGATTTGGGGAGGGAAGCAAAGAAAGGTGTTGAGACCGAGAATAGTGCAGGAGAGTAGTATCTCGACTTGTATCGAAAGTGAAAGCTTAGGAAGCTTCCAAGAGATGAAAGCTTTTTGGAGAGCTTGCAAAGTTTCCTTTTAGAGAGTGTTGTATTTTTCTCCCCGACCGAGACTTGTTGTCTGCGGTGGAAATAGGTAAGACCTATTTATACAAGTCGAGATTGAAACGTACCCTGGCCTCATGAAGGAAGAGAGTAAAGGGTGAAATAATGGGAGGAGGTGGTAACCGCAAGGTGTTTATGGGTGAAAACGTTTTCACCATTATTTCCTCATTTATATGACCGCTTTATTCCTTTTCACGCTTTCTTAATGTGAGCGTAGTGTACGCTGCAAGCTGTGACCGCCAAACCAAAACCCTAGAAAGCATCCCCGGTTTGTGTTGATATCTCGAGTGTTGGTTGCACCTTGAGTGCAAGTGGCGCTGCTAGTGGCGCGTGTGGCATGTGCCATTGGGCATGTGCGGAATGCCCTTGTTGCGGGTTGTACTTCGAGCGCAAGTGGCAATGCCAGAGCTGCTAGTGGCGTGCGTGGCATTTTCCAATGGTAACAACTTGAATCGTGAGCCCCACCTAATCACTTAGAGAAACATATATTAAAGAAAACAAAATAAAAATAGAAGTGAAAAGGATTCAACGAGATATGGCGAAACTACCATGTTTTTTTCTTTAATTCTAACACCTGAGCTTTGTGCTTTTATGAATAGACTCTTTAGATGTTTCCATCTAATCAGATTGGTTCCTCAACTCCTATAACCAAAATGCTTCCATCCACTTAGATTAGTTAGTGCCATCCTTAATAAACATAAATTTCTAGGCTCTGGAGTTTATTTATTGCAACTAAAAAGTTTCTCCCACACCCCCAAACTTAAATCTAACATTGTCCTCATTCTAAAGATAAAATTAAAAGCATGAACAAGGAGAAACTGTTACCATTTGAAGCAAAAGAGTTAAGGAAAGATATTACCGTGTTGCATGAGAATTGGTTACCTCCCAAGAAGTGCTAAGTTAAAGTCTTCAGCCAGACGGTAAATACCACAAAATGGCTAATTACCTTTCAAATCATATATCAATAGTCGAAACAACTGTGGGTCAACAAAATCAAATAAAATTGCCACAACTATTAGACAACTGCACCAAATCAGAAAAATAAACATACATAACACATCCTCATCCAAGGTTTCCTGCAAGACAACAAGGTTTTTCTGTGGTGCCCACTCGGGCTTCATATGAGTGTCTTGACAAACAGATTCTTCTGAACTATGGGTTTCTAGTTGCTGGATTTCCTCTTGGACAGTATCAGGAGGATCAGGTTGTAGAGTCGGAAGAGAATCAAGTACTACCTCAGGTACACTAAGCTTGATTCCCAAGTTAGGGACTTCTACTAGGGATATTTGAGCATCACTACCCCAAAACTTAGAGTAATCAGTATTCTCAGACAAACCTCTAACCATTTCTTGAATTTCTGGATCCTTGGAGTCTTTAAAATACTCAAGAGCTTCTTCTATAGCACTACCCCCAAACTTAGGGTCATCAATATTCTCCGTAAGACCTAGCACCATGGCTTGAATTTCAGGGTCTGTAGAGTATTTAAAGTACTCGAGAGCTTCTTATAGTTCAAAAGTTTGGTCACCTAACTGACTTAAGAGAATTGTCTCATCAAATTCATCTAAGGAATCACCAAATAAAGTGTCGTCCCAATTATCCTGAATTAGATCCTGAACTAAAGTGCTAATCATATTCACTTCCTCCAAGCCATCAGAAGGTTGTCTATTAACATTAAAGACATTTAGTTCGGTGGTCATATTACCAAAGGATATGTTCATAATCTCGGTCCTACAGTTGATTATAGCATTAGATGTGGCTAAAAATGGGCGCCCTAAAATCACCGGTATTTGAGTACTAGGGTCCTGAACAGGTTGAGTGTCTAGAACAACAAAATCCACTTGGATAAATAAATTTATCAACCTCAATCAGTACATCCTCTATGACACCACGTGGGACTTTGACAGACCTATCAGCTAATTGTAAGGTCATTTTAGTCGGTTTCAACTTACCAAGACCTAGCTGGGTGTACACATGGTACGGGAGTAGGTTAACACCGCTCCTAAGTCAAGTAATGCTTTATCAACCATGTGATTACAAATTGTACAAGATATGGTGGGGCATCCAGGGTCTTTATACTTAGGGGTTGTTTGGTTCAAGGATTGAACTTACGACCAGCTAAAAGGATTTCTTATGGACATTAAGCTTACTCTTTCGTGTACAAAGATCCTTAAGAAACTTGGCATAAGCAGGCATTTGCCTAATTTCTTGTAATAAAGGAATATTAATGTTGACCTGCTTAAATATTTCCATTATTTCGTTGAAAGTCGACTCTCTCTTTGTTGGAGCTAACAATTGTGGATATGGGGCTTTGGGCACAAAATGAGATCTATCGGGAACCACATGGGCATCAATAGAAATTTTATCAGTCTCTTCAGCTACTGGCTCCTTCTGGGCTCATCTTGGGAACTAGAATGGGAACTAGAAGATGGATCTACAGTATGTCCACTATTAAGCATGGCTACCTTATTGTCTACCGTTTTACCACTCTTAAGGGTTGTTACAGAGTTCACATGATTGAACTCTTTCTCTCTAGAGGATACTTCATGAATTTCTCTAGTGTTGGGTAGTGGTTGATTGGGGGACTTTTCTTTTTCTCTTTCGCTCAAAAATTCTGCAATTATAATAACCTGATTTTTTAGCTCTGAAATAGCCTGAGAGTTTTCCTGTAAACCTTTATCAACCGTTTTCTTAAACTCTGCAGTGTTGTGAGATAATATTGTTAGAGACTCTTCTAAACTCATTATTTTTTTATCCGACAGGTTCTGATACTGCTCTGGCCCTAAATGGTTCTTAGTATACCCAAAACTTGGGAGAGCCTGAGAAATACTAGATTGACCTTGACTTTGTCCCTTAGACCAAGATAAATTCGGGTAGTTTCTCCAACCAGGGTTATAGGTATCGGAATATGGATCAAATCTCTGACGGTTTTCAAACCTATATTTGTTATAAAGAGCATTGGCTTGCTCTTCGTATCTAGTATGGTGTGACCCTTGATTCATTTCTAAGGCTTCTAGACGCCTAATAATATCTGACCCATAATCAACTCTATCGATCCTATGGATAGGATTTCTAGGTATTTCTGGTTCTCTCATTGAAGCCCATTGCCTAGTTTTCTCGGCTATCTCGATGAATTCGTCGAAACATTCATCTGGGTCTTGATGGGTAAATTCTCCACCACTAATTGTTTCTACCTGCATACGGGTTTCACTATCAAGGCCCTCATATAAAATTTGGGCCATGTGGGCTTTTTCAAAGCCGTGATGTGGTTTCTTGGTATAACAATTCACTAAACCTTTCTACATAATCATGAAGCTTTTCACCTAATATCCGCTTAAAGGTTTGGATAGATCGCGAACAACCTGCAGTCTTATGGTGTAGGTAGAATTTCTTAACAAATGCCTCTACAAGACCATCCCAGGTGGTAATTGTTTTAGAAGGAATAAAATGATACCACTCTTTGGCTTTATCATAGAGAGAGAAGTGAAACAAACGTAACCTAAGAACATCTTTGGAGACATTCAGATAGTTCATTGTGTCACAAATCATTTCAAAGTCTCTTATGTGGGAATACGGGTTCTCATTCTCTAACCCCCTAAACTTACGAAGCATGCCAATAGTCTAAGGTCTAATATCAAACTGGACCGTAGAAGCTGGTAGAAATACACCTGGCTCACGCACTACTTTAGACGGGTTCAAACGATCCCTAAGGGTTTTTACTAGGACCTCATCATCCTTTTCCTCAACCATTTTGGCAAAAATAGAAGTATTAAGGATATTTTCCTCACCGTGAGAAGAACGTCCAAAAATAGGACTTTCTAGATTAAGGCAGTCAAGATTCTTGTTTCCTAAAATATCACTTCTAGGTTTTTCACACATAAACCGTCCTAGAGCGTCTCTCTTACGTTCTGGCATACAAGAATTCAACAAAATGTGCACATGCAAATGGTGGGCTAACTAATTTAGGTAAGCTTGGGTTACCTACAGCGAAATATACCCAAAGGTACGAGGCTGAGGTTTATGGACTTTTAACTGGTAACTCCCATAAGGCCCAAGGCACGGGTTCAGCTTACTAATCCACCATTTTTCCTAAACTCGGTAGTCTGACGAAGATGCAATTGGTGTGTGCAGTGTTTTTTTTTTTTATATATAAATAAAATACTAAAAATAAACACAGACAAATAAAAGAAAATGAAAAGTCCAAAAATAAATAAAGAAACTACTAAAAATAAGATGGAAGTCTAAAAAAATAAAATCTTCAGTTTCTCCCTTTTTGTAAGGCAAGTTCAACTTTCCACGTTTCGCTTCAAGCAAATCCTGCACAGCAAAAACAAAAATACCAAAGAAGTAAAATAGAACAAAAAATAATCTAAAAATAATAATAATAAATAAAATATATACAAAACCTAAAAAAAATGCAAAACCTAAAACCTAAACCTAAATACAAGTCCTGTCGGCGGCAAAAAAACGGATGTAGTTTTTACAGTGGTAAGTAGAGTATCGTTCGCTCGGACTTTTTTAAAGATTTTGATTTTAGACTTAATAAAAGAAAATATCAAAATTAGCAAAAATATGCAAAAGAAGGTAACAAGAGTAAGAGTTACTCGGACTCAGGATTTCACTGTTTCTCATATTCATGTGGTTTAGAAATTAATCCTAGGATATTTATGGCTCAAATAATAAAATTTATTGACTCTTAATATTTGCCAAGATAGATTTTTGAAAGCAATGACGGTAAATCTAAAGCATGAGACATCAAATCATTTAAGCTAAGCATGACACATCAATTGAAATAACAACCACTCAATAAAAATCATAAAACAATTATAAACAGTGCAAAAAGTAAATAAGAATTAATTCAAGTTACCACATAGATGATATCCAGCTTCCTCCGTCATCCCAGCGATGGGGTTTAGCTCATCATGGTAAAAACACGCTCAAAAGAATTTTTCATTGCTCTAAAAGGTGTTTTTATTGAAGAAATAGTATAAGACAGAGATTTGCAACGCTGTAATGATGTTACAGACGTTACTGTTACAAGACGGGTGTTGCAATTTAAACCTAACTGTTACAAACGTACTATCGCAGACACTGTTCAACAACGACAGTTCTTTTGTGTCGGTTCTTCGTGTTCTTCATAACAACACTTCTTTGGTGTCGTCTGTAACTTCTCTTCTTCCTCTTCACCTGTTGCTGCTGCAACTCCTCCTGCAGCGTGATTTTCTCCTCTGAAACGTACCAAAACTCCCCACTCCTATCTCTGGTACTCTCAAAACCCTTTTATACACCCACAACTTCGAAATATCTCGAGAAAATCCTCCTTTTCTTACCCATAAAGTCTCGGACTTTATTTCCTTATGAAACTTTCTTCACGCGTCTTCTGTAGAGTATGAGTTGTTGCAATCTTTTACGGGATGTAATAAAATCTTCATAGAGGATCTTCTTTCCATTTCTACGCGCAACTGCCGAATATTGAACCAAAAAAATACCCGGAAACCTTCACTTCCCTGTTTTGCCGAGAAGAAATATATCTTTCCCTGTTTTATTTCACGCGTCAATCCGAGCTTCCTAAACTTCCAAAAATAGATGGGTAAGAAGTCTATGAACCATATATTCCCTTAATGCTTGCGTACCTTCCTTCATTAACCAACAGAAATACCGAAACTTCCTCTTTACTCTGTTCACCGAGAGAACCATGGAATCCTCTTTTTATTCGACTCTTGAGCACACACTTATCCTGTTTTAGCATAACAGGATATTAACAATTCTAATCCAAGCAAAAACCGGACTAAATCTCTCCCAAATGATTCACAACAACCTTCGCAGATGATAACTCAGTTTCCCGCCAAAACCGGGATTTGAATGAAGAGGATGGGTTGCCCCTTATCCATTCCTGGGGTGCGAATAGCAAGTGGTCACCCCTTAGTAATTGAGGTGCCCCTTATCCAAATGAGGGGTCCGAATAGTAATTTTCTCCCACGAGCGCAAATATATACCACTTTTCGAGCCAATTTTCCCTCAAAAGCTTATTTCTCCAAAAACACCTACAAAGACATAAAATACCAAAATAAGCGCAAAATCGAGTACTAACATTACAGAGAATTGAGACTAATATAGACACATAAATGCGTCTATCAATACACAAGTATATGTCACAAACTCTTACACTCTACAAATCTTGACTTAGTCGCAATTCTTGCGCCTATTCCGAAATTTCTAACTTCTCGTTTTCAACTAGCGTCGGGAAAGAGATTTCTCATTTGGCTATCCTTTAAGGTATGATGAACACTAGGTACATTCATCATCGATCTTTACTATATAGATCTCATCTTGGTATTTCCAAGGCGATGCATCATATAGTCTTTGCTCGCTCTTCTTAGCGCCGAAAGGTGACTGCTTATGTGAGTAAGCCAATCCATACCTGGTGACATATCAATCAAGTTTTGACATAATGCATTCTCTATGCACCAATGTCAGCGTTTATATCCATGCCCATAAGTAAATAATTAATCACAACAATGATCCATCATCAAATTGTATGGATTATTAATAAATATCCATAAAACATATGCATCTACGATCATCATGTCTTAGAAAAATAAAAAATAAAGAGACATCCATTAGCACCTACATAAACCTAACGCTCTAACATGAGACAAGAAAGTATTTCTTGGTATATGTTTAGTAAGGGGATCAACTATCATCAATTATGTAGGAATGTACTCCAAAACTATTTATTTCTTAGCAAGATAAGCTCTAATAAAGCAACACCTCCTATCAATGTGCTTAGTCTTTCTATGGTACTTTGGGTCTTTTGCATAAGCAATCATTGATGTGCTATCAGTGTGAATTTTCACCGCATCAGTAGCGTGAGTGACAAATTCAAAAATCTCAAAGAACCTCCTTAACCAATTAGATTCTTGTACTGCGGCTTGACAAGCTACAAACTCATATTCCATTGAAGACATAGCGACAATTGACTATTTCTTACTACTCCATGTGATGGCCCCTCCATTGAGGAAGAAAGCATTCCTTGATGTGCATTTTTGCTCTCCCATTTCGCCATTCCAGTTAGCATCACAATAACCACTAAGACGTAGAGCTGGACCCTTGTAGCATAGCATGAGATCGCTCGTCCCTTTGAGATACCTCAGCATCCTCTTGACTGCTTTCCAGTGCTCAAAACCAGGATTCGACTGGTACCGACTAACTAATCCAATAACATATCATATGTCAGGCCGAGTACACATCATAGCATACATCATGCTTCCAATTTCATTGGAATAGGGTACCCGCGATATCTTGTCTTTCTCGTCAGGGGTATTAGGGAACATCTCAAGGCTTAAGTACTGACCTTTAGCAAATGGAGTGTCTATGGGCTTGCAATCTTGCATATGAAATCGCTTAAGAACCCTTTTAATATACGTCTCTTGTGACATACCCAAAAGTCTCTTTGAACAGTCTCTAAGGATATTAATCCCGAGCACATAGCTTGCTTCTCCCATTTCCTTCATCTCAAAAGTTGAGGACAACCACTCTTTTGTGGCGACAACAATTTCAATGTTACTTCCAGCTATAAGGATATCATCAACATATAAGGACAGGATAAGGAAACCTTTATCAGACCGCTTAACGTACACACAATTGTCTTCCTCTATCATCGTAAACCCATTGGAAACAATGGCTCAATCAAACTTTAAATACCGTTGTCTAGATGATTATTTTTGGAGCTTGCAAACTTTGCGCTCTTGACCAATAATCATGAAGCCCTCTGGTTGCTCTATGTAAATTTCTTCATCTAGTTCTCCATTGAGAAATGCATTCTTAACATCCATTTGATGAAGTTCCAAATCCATATGTGCGACAATAGATAACATAAGGCGTATCGAGGCAATTCTCACCACAGGGAAGAAAGTTTCCTCGTAGTCAACACCCTCCTGTTGGGTGTAGCCTTTTGCCACAAGGCGAGCCCTATATCTTTTATCTAAACTATCTGCATTCCGTTTGACTTTGAAAACCCATTTGTTTCCAATTGCCTTGCGCCCTTCTGGGAGGTCAACGTATTGACACACACCATTTATCCTAATTGATTCTATCTCTTCTTTCTGTGCAATAATCCATTTTTCCCATTTAGGAGATGACATAACATCTTTGAAATTCTTAGGATCTGCGTCGTCATGTGATCAAACCATGAAACTTTCCCGCTCAATTTGAAAACGACGACGAGGGACTTTTCCACGTTCACTTCTCCGAGATTGGGGATCCTGATTCGATGGAGCCAATCCATTATCAGGTGGAACACTCCCACTTTCCCTAGGAGAACGAGGAATTTCTTGGTTATTCTCAACTAGACGAATTGATGTATCTTCCATTGACTCTTCCACCTCAAAGAGGCTAAGATCTCCCCTACCTCGTTCCTTCTAGGAAAATCCCAGAACATATGGGAGTTTTTTATGCCGGTGATGGTTAATATGACGCTGTATCTTGAGATATTGGAGCTCGAGATTAACAAGGGAGCTTGTGATGGAGTTGATGTCATTATCGAGCATGGAAGTGATGTTGTTAGCAGTTAACAGAAATCAATGGACATGGAAGTGATGTTGTTGGCAGTTAATAGAAATCAATGGACATGGAAGGTGTTGTGACTACTATAGAATCAAAGTCAGTCGATCGATGGATAAGAAGGTCGAGGCAGTGATGAATAGAGCTACACTGTTGCTGCCATTATTGGCGATGGAGAATACGAAAGGTGTGTTGTTGATTGAATGGCAGCGATGGACTCTTGGAGCTGAGAAAAGGTTGATGTTGACAGAGTTGTCTCGAGTTTAAAGCTGGCAATAATGATGACAAATCATGATACTCGATCATGGTAATATTGATTTTCGGTGAAGGTTTCTCTAGCATGTGGTGGATTCGAATTGAGCTTAACTCGAGCTGATTACTGCTCGGGATTTTGTATACAAGGAAGTGATGCTGGAAGTTAGTTTCTGTTGGATGATGCTCGAGATATAAGGAGTTGGAAGTTCATGTAGTTGCTGATGTTCATAAAGAAAGTTCGAGTAAAAGAAAAGAAAATTCAGGTAGTTTTAAAAGTCACGGAGGGCCTGGTATACGTGAATTCATGACCGGAATAAGTAAACTCAGGTGTTTTGGAAATCTGCATCACATGACTCAATCTCAATTACACTTCCATCAGGATGCTCACCAATGAACACATGGCCTTTTGAATGATCAGAATATCTGATAAATATACACTTTTTCGCTCGAGGGCCTAGCTTCCCATACCGATGAGAAATTTTGTGTACATAAGCAGCTGAACCTCATGGTCAAAAATTACCTAATTCGGGTTTTCTGCCGGTCCACAATTCATATGGGGTGGAAGGCACTGACTTCGAAGGCATAAGATTAAGAATATATGCAGAAGTCAGTAACGCATCTCCCCAAATAAAATAGGAAGATGAGTTTGCGCCATCATTGACCTAACCATGTATAACAAAGTATGATTCCTTCTCTCTGCTACACCATTTTTTTGCGGAGTACCAGGAATAGTCAATTGTCTCAGGATCCCTTTTTCCTCACAATACCCTTTGAATAGGTCAGATAGATACTCTCGGCCATGGTCAGTTCTGAAAGCCTTAATGCTCTTATTTAGTTGATTTTCCACTTCGCATACATAGCGTCTAAAGCAGTCCAATGCTTCTGAATTGTGGGATATCAAGTAAATATGACCATATCGCATAAAGTCATCTATGAAAGTGATGAAATAAGAAGCTCCATGTCTTTCCTTAACGTTCATTGGGACACATATATCAGAATGAATTAATTGCAAAGGCTCAGAGGACGGCCCTTATGGCTGTCCCAAACGGTTTTCTAAAGGCTTTACCTGCAAGACAATGTTCACAGGAAGGAAAGGAGACTTTAGCGATGGGGCCTAAAAGATCTTCTCTATCTAACCTAGTCATCCTTTCTTGTCCTATATGACCAAATCTAGCATGCCAAATCACAGAATCATTTTTAGCATCTGACGAAGACGCAACTAATGAAATAGATATATTAACATCATAAGAACTAGAATTATCAATATCCAAAACCATAAAACCATCCGACATAAAACCAAAGCCATAAAATTCAGTTGTCATGCAAATATTAACAGAGTTACCCTCAAAAAGAAAACTAAATCCTAGACGCAACATACTATTAACTAAAACTAAATTTCGTCGAACATCAGGAGCATAAAGTACATCATGGAGGATTAAGGTGCGCCCTTGTCGCAGATTTAGCATATAGGTACCGATGCCAAGTACTTTTATGCTAGTTGTGTTCCCCATATAAACTCTCATGCTCCCAGCAGGAACTCGAAGATAATCTAAGAACCCATCTCGGTCCCTCGCTACATGGTCGGTTTCTCCCGAATTTACAACCCACAAATGAGGAGAATGAGCAACTAATGCTTGACTAGAAACAAAACATTCATAGCAAGGAAGAGGTTCAGATATTACCTTCTTTGGCTCAGTGCATTCACGAGCAAAGTGTCCTTTCTTATCACAGTTAAAGCATTTCATCTCTGCTTTGTCTTTCTTACCAGCACGCTTGCCTCTTTTGCGCTTAGGAGCGTTGGTAGTGGATGTCCCAGATCCATCACGAGGATTCTAAGCAGAAGAAGCCTTACCCCTCTTGCGCTTAGACTCATTGGTCTTATGCGAAACAACTTCATCAACGAAAACAGAACTGTCAGTCTTAGCAACTTCCAAGTGCTCGACTTCTAGTTCCACATGACGAGAAATATCCTCAAAAGTGTACATTGTCATTATGTGTCATGTTTTGCTTCATCTGATCCCAAGAGTTAGGTAACGAACGAATAACAACTTGTACCTGTTGTTCATCTGTCAAGTGATGACCTTGAAGATTTTTGGGTAATATTGCTACGGGTTTTTTGAGTATCTTGAAGAACTTCTTGAACATTTGCACTTGTTTTCAGAGATTTATGGGTAATATTGCTCACGGTTCTTTGTGTATCTTGAAGAACTATTTGAAAGTTTCCGAAATCCTGTAAGACTTCTTCAAACCCTTTCAAAATTTCTTGAACTTGAACTGGATCAAACATTTGATCGTTGCTGCTAGATGAAGATTGTGTTCTGCGGAAGCGGAAACCTAGCTCTGATACCAGTTGATTCGATCAAACCTGTAGATATGGTGATGGAGATGGATAGTAGTTTGAAAATGTGAGATGATGGTGATGATAATGGAAGATATGGGTTTACTGACAAACCCTAAACGTCCAAGGCTTACCGAGGAGCCCTAACCTCCAAGAACACATCACTGTGAACCTCTTATTTTTCATTAATTTTCTGGATAAGTATTTTATTGAGACTGGACTCTTTAAATAGAGTTTACAAAGCATTCAGTTACCCGTTACAACCCACATACATCTCCTATGAAATAGGAGTTAACCTCCACTAACCTAAACCACTAACAACTGTTAATTCAAATACTAATTCAAATTCCTATTAATTAGTCATAATAACACATTTACAACAATTATTATCACTAATCCTAATTAACAAAAGTAGTAACCGTAACATCTGTACTGTGTCCTGTATTTGTATAAGAAGAACTTCTTCTTCTCTGTGTCGGTGAATGAGACAATGTTTTTGGTTTCATTCTAATTCAACCAATGATGAGTGTCAATTGTGATACGAAATTAAATTAATGATTAAATGACTCTTAAGATCTATAGGGGTACTGTTTAACATTAAATTAGAACAAGATGTCAGATAATGGTTCTTTTGATAACTTACAAATTGTTAGTAAATTCTTTGAAATTCTTGTATTCTATAGTGTCGAATCCAGTGGATCGGGAATATTGTCAAAATTTACGTCCGGTTTATGTGGCAATAGTAGCGGAGGGAGTGCGTTGAAATTTCCAACATAAATATTGTTAACCAGACATAGAATGGACTCAATGGAGTATACCATGGACATTTGGGACTTTCTTGAGAATCTGGGGGAGGAGAAGGAGGATTTCTAAAAGAATAAAGGTGCAACATACGTGATGCCAACGTTTTTTTTTTTTTTTTTTTTTTGAAGCATGAGAATCAAGGAAAGAAAACTAAGAAGCCAACGTGAATGAATAAGCAAGACCATTATTCCAAAACTATAGTATTTTACAATATAAAAAGATACATCTCGTAATGAACTAAAAAATACCCCACATTATTGGATTCCAAGCGTACTCCAGTCCAGTTCTCATAATTTGTGAAAAGAATCTAGCTAGAGATACATATTAGGTTAATCAATGTTCTAATAACCTTTAAATTCAGCCACACACTATCGCTAAAATGACACTAATTTGGGCTCGTCCTCAGCTGTGGAATCTGTCAAAAAAAAAAAAAAGACATTATCTGGTCTTGAAAGCGCTGGATGGCCAGTATAAGTGGTCTTTTAGCTCTTATAAGTTGAAGAAGAAGAAATTCCCGAAATCCATTTCCGATTCCGATTCCGCTCAGACCGAACGTCCAAATCAGTATTGCACACAACCCATCTTTTCTTCCTTTTAGAAGGTTTTTTGAAAACTAAATAACAAAAACGACTTTCGCCACCTTCATGAGAGTAACTGTTCATAATATTCATCTTGGATTATCACCAGGGGCGGAACTACAGCCAGGCTTCTCCTGGCTGAAGCCACCCCAAATCAGCCCAAGTCCATATTTTAACAACCTATTCTATATTGGTCCATAAAGTGTGTGCAGATTTTAGGCTTAAGCCAGGGCTAAGAAATTGCTCAAGCCAGGGCTGCACCAAATGTCCAGTTCCGCCACTGATTATCACTCTGTACTACATTTAGCTACTGGTGATTAACCGGCGGAGCTCCAATATCTCAGCAAATGTAAATGTTAATGGAATCTACAGGGATGTTGATAATAAGATCTTGAAGAAATATCTGATGGTTCTTAAAAACAAAAAAAAACAATGGGAAATCTTGCAAAAGTGTTGAAATTTTTTACAGAAATTAAAGGAAGATTTTGAGAGACTACTGATAGTGGTAGCAAGAGAGGCTTAAAGAACGGAATTTTATAAGGAGAAATAAAAATTATGACAATGATCCAATGGTTATGGTCCTAGATATTTTTTTTTTTTACCAGTAGTTAGTACTCACGTTCAAAGGCTAGCTGTGTTTGGTAGGCTGTAATATCATGAACCCTTTCGTGGTCCTGCATTTGGGTTGGTCAGTCACCATCGCGCTCCAAAAATGCGCCAAAGCCGAATGGAAATCTGTTGAAGACGCCCAGTCACTGCTCTAGTTGAGATCAGAGATACACTAGCCGAATGGAAATCTGATAAAGACATCACTGAACTGAACAGAATCGAAGAGAAAATTTTTGTTAGGAATCCAAACACCACCATACCAGTTTTCAAATAAGTGGACTGGTGGCTGGTGCATTTTAATATGTTATCGCCAACAGAATAAGTTTTGTCGGCCCAGTTTCTTATTCAGAAAATGGGCTATATAGCCAAAAAAACAAGTTTTCTGGGCCATATGGACTGGTAGGAATTAGGCCTGGGTCAAATGTCCAAAGGAATCTTTTAATGGGAACAGACAGGATTACCCTTACCTTTCTTCTTCCTATCTAGATAATATCGATCTCATCCACCATTTCCATTACTTTCTGCTTCTACTCTCTGCTCTCGATCTTCTCTTTCTCCACCACCACCATCATCAACTATAAGCAGGTCTACCAGCACCACCATCGACAATAACTACCGCCACCATAATTCTACACCGTCTGCACCATCATCATCCTTCTATACCGCCTCCGCCATATCAAACTTTGCTCACCATTAAACACATCAACATCCACAAAACACCAATATCAACTCCACCATCGTTAAAGAGATCTGCAGATGCCTAATTTGGGTTTGAATCAACCAATTTTAGAAAATAACTCATGATTATACCAAAACACGCAGGTCTGGAAACCCTAATTTTTTTTTTTTTTTTTATTTTCAAAAATGAATGGATTGATTGTCTTTATTTTAGCACAAATTGGTGTATGGTGATTTTAATTTAACCTTACCTGCTGAACCTAAGTTGAAATTAATTGATTTTATGAATTTAATTTTCATCTTCCTTGCAATTTCTTCAGAGTACTCTGTTTTTTGATAAGAAATGGATGAAGACTATGCTCAAATTGGTAAGTTTCTTGACCTTAATTGTGTTTTGATTTCAAATTTGTTCATCTTAATTAGATAAAACTGGTTTGCAACTGGTTATCGAAGTCATGCTGCAACAAGTGTTTGTAAGAAATGCCCAAGTGCGTTTTTATGGCTAAATGTTGAAGGATGTAACTGGTTTTCATTTAGCACTACGATAGGATGTAACTGGTTTTCATGTGATACATGCATATTTGAAGTTTAATAAATATGATAATAAGGAGGATGTAACTGGTTTTCATCTAGCATAAAAATAAGATGTAAATGGTTTTCATGTTATTTGATTCTGTTATTTGTCCACGTCCTAGTTTTCATGTTATTTGATGTAATTAAGTAAGTAATTTTCCCTAATTTTTTGCAGTATATAGGACCATAGGTAGTGATTGTAAATCTAATTGACTCCATACGAACTTTTCTTGGTTACATGAGAATGTGCCTAATATCCATAGCATGATACATATATACATTGTACTACTTCCTACAAGACTAATTTGGTTAAGTGAGAATGTTTCCTATAGTATTAAACAAGTTTCATCTAGGTTTAATTTGTGGTGTATATTATTTCAGCATGTTTATACTAGGATGAAAACCAGTTTCATCCAGGTTTAATATAATATAAACTAGGATGAAACCGGAGTTTCATCTAGGTTTAATTTGTGGTGTATATTTTTTCGACATGTTTATATTAGGATGAAAACCAGTTTCATCCAGGTTTAATATAATATAAACTAGGATGAAACCAGTTTCATTTAGATTTAATTTGTGTTGTGTATTGTTTCAGCACGTTTAAACTAGGATGAAACTGCTTTCATCCATGTTTAATGTGTGAGTACGTGTTTAAGTAGTAGTAGTAGTAGTATGTTTACTAACCAACAATCTCATTTCTCAAACTGTAGAATAAAGCAGTAGTAGTAGTGTGTTTACTACTAGTACACCTAATTTTAATGGAGGGTAGGTTTGTGATATTAGTAACATGATGTTTATGTATCATTACAGTATGGGTGAATATCTAAGGGAAGAAGGGATAGAATGTAATCAAAGTTGCTAGGGTATATAGGACCATAGGTAGTTGCCAATATAGGAGGAAAGGATTAGTGCATGCTATTAACATAAGAGAGAATGGTAAAAAATGGTAATGATTCTAATGATCACAGAATGTAGATTCTAATGATCTGATTAAAAAATGAAGAGAGTGTCCGGCACATACATGAGGGCTCCTCCGAGCTACTAAATGTTTAAAATTATATAGTAGGGATTAATATGAGTTTAAGTAGGAGTTTAGAGATTAGTACTTGGTGAGGATAAGGTTGGGAGTATAAAACCAAAAGCGGCGGACTAAAACATGTATTTTGTCTTACGAGAGAGTTTTTATGCGAGTGGCTCCACTCAAAGCTGTGGAATATCATCATCATCACCAAAATACATTTCACTCTGTCGACTATCTTGAGTATCTGAGACCGCTGGATATCTCTCAGCTTCAAGTCCTTCATGGATGATGTTTATGCAGGGATTTATACTCTTCAAACAAGGAAAATCCTAATATATTTGGCGTAATTATTTTGAGACGTGGTTTGATATATCTTTGTAAATGTTATGGATAAGTTTCTTTCTTCATTTTTTTGAACGGAAAATTGGTCATTTTTTAAACGGATAAGTTGCGAGGTGATCTTTGAAATGAGATTGTTGTGATGTCGAGGATATGAAACCGATCTTTGTTGCGGTTAAATGTAATGGCTTGGAGGTGCCTATATTGGAGTTTGGTTGCGGCTGCAGGTTGTTGGATCTGGTGGCAATAATGGAGCTAATGGGTACTTGGTGGTGTTGTTTTGATGATGGAGAAGCGGTTCTAGTGAAGTGTCAGGTGGACTAGTTGGTATTGCAATGGAATGAATGCAGGAGATGACATTACAGATGTGCAGGTGATGGAAGTTGTGGTTGGCATGAGGCAGAGATGGAGGATATGCAATGGGTTACGTACCCTGTTCTTTACTCTGTTTCAAGTACTCTGTTTCACGCACTCTGTTTTGCTCTGTTTCACGCACTCTGTTTTTTTCTCTGTTTTAATTCGTAAAAGCAGGCAATTAATTGTTTTTTTTTTTGTACTGTTTTTTTTTTGGTTACTTTTTTCTTCTCCAACGCAGGAAAGATTTGTAGAAGATAGGGACATATTTGTCTCTTCAGGTTAATAAATAAATAACATTCTGGGTCAAATATCCATTTTGGCTACATGAACAATTTTTTTTTTTTTTTTTTTTTTTGGCTATATAAACAGTATCTAAAGCTAAGAAGCTATTTCACCCAGGAATTTTATTTTTTGGTCTTTTTGACCAATTTTGTGTTTCTTATTTGTCGGATATGCTGACTGTTAAAAGTAATGCATTTTTTTAACCGTGGCGTGTTTAAGGGCGACCCGAAAAGAATTAGGTTCGACACAAAAGAAAAAATAGGTTGAAAATACTTATATGCCCCTTCATAATCGGTAGTTTAGGTTTTTTTTAGCTACCGATTGCAAAATCTCATTTTTGGGGAAACTCTATATTTGGTAGTTATATGAACTATTTTGGCTACCGATTATAGGCTCAACCAAATTAGAAAAATAGAGGATTTTTGCAAAATCTCATTTTGGGGCAACTCTATATTCGAAAGTCAGGATACCTTCATTTACTACCGATTATAGGCTCAACCAATGCAGTTGAAAAAGCTCGGTGTGGGCATGAACGTGGTATGAATACAATGCTGGTACGCTATACAGGGGGTCTGGCAGTTGAATTTCAGTCCGTTTTTGCAAACTATAATTTTGGGGTACTCTACATTCGGTAGTTATATGAACTATCTTGACTACCGATTATGGTAGGATATTTGCAAAGAGAGCCACTGTATAATCGGAAGTCATGATAACTCTTCCTTTCTTACCGATTATAGGCTCAACTAAAATTCAAAAAAAAGAGGATTTTTGCAAAATCTGATTTTGGGGCTACTTTATATCTCGATTATTGATTAACTACCGATTGTATAGTTATCTACCGATTGTAAAGGGCAGTTTGGCCATTAAAAAAAACGCCCCGGAAATAACCTACCGATTGTGAAATAACCTACCGATTATGATATTTTTTGTCGTTTTGTGTCGCCCTTAATTCTTTTGGGGTCGCCCCTAAAGACCCCAGGTTTTTAACAGTTTACAATTTACAATTTACTGAAATGTAAATGTAAACAATCTAGACAGTGAGAACTCAAGAAGTTTGGTCACCAAGTAATAGACAGTGTGAACTCAAGAAGTTTGTTCCCCGAGTAATTACTATAGCTTACTTGGAGTGATGTCCAAACATTCTACAGTCAAACTATCTATAGTTTCTTTGCTTTCAAACTAAGTTAGAATACCATAGATGGTCAGTTGTAAGGCTATAAAAGCCACCTCCCTGTAACTCATTTGAATCAATCTAAGTACTACAAAACAGTTTCTAAAGTTCAGCTTCTCTTCTTTTTCTTTTTTTTTTCTAAATATGCAGAGAGTACTTGAGTCATTCTAACTAAATTCAAGTACTGCTCAAACCTATACAAAAACTATCCATCATAATTCTCCCATAAACTCATCAATAATCCAACAGTGGTAGCAAGAGCAGGTTCGATCTAATCGGACGTTTCACTTCCGCTTACAATCATGGCTAGCAGTAGTCAATCATCCATCACAGTACCAATTTTTTCAGGCGAAAATTATGATTATTGGTCTATAAAAATGAAGACATACTTTGTGTTTCAAGATGTATGGGAAATAGTTGATACTGGTTTCACAAAAACAAGTACATAAAATTTAACCGAGCAAGAACAAGCTAAACAAAATTAAAAGCAACATAAACATGATAAAGCCATGTATACTATTCAGTCAGCAGTTGATGATACTCTTTTCCAACGAATTATGAAAGCTACAATAGCCAAAGATGCATGGATAACATTGAAGGGGGAGTTTCAAGGGAACGATAAGGTTCACACCATTAAATTGCAAACCTACAGAAGAGATTTTGAAAACATCAAGATGAAAGATTCAGAGACAACCAAGAATTTCTATTCAAGAGTAAAAGACATTGTCAATCAAATGAGTACTTATGGAGAAGCTATCACTGATAAAAAGATAGTCGAAAAAATTCTCATAAGTCTCACTGATAAGTATGACCCTATTGTTACATCCATTGAAGAGTCAAAAGATATTACGACTCTTTCGGTGATAGAACTTATGGGTTCTCTAGAAGCATATGAGCAGAGATTGAGAAGGTGACATAAAGCCCCAATCGAAAGAGCATTTCAGACAAAACTCAATGTTAGAAAGTCTAAAGAAAACGGAAAAAATGTTAGAGGAGATAAACCCAATAACAATAATTTGGAAAAAAGAGATACAGAAAAGAAAACGTATCCACCTTGTAAGATTTGCAAAAGAACAAATCACTGAGAAGAAGATTGTCGGTTTAAAGGGAAACCGCAATGTCACAATTGCAAGCGATTTGGCCATATAGAACAATATTGCCGATTGAAGAAAAACTATCAAGCTAATTACCATGAAGAAGAAAAGGAGGAGGCAGCTCAGTTGTTCTATGCTCGTCAAACTTCACCAGCAGAGACAAATGAAGCATGGTACATCTACAGTGGTGCACCAATCATATGATCGGAGAAGAGAGCATTTTCTGCGACATCGACACATCAAAAAATCTCAAATCAGATTGGGAAATGGCGCACTAATTGAAAAAAAAAAGGAAAGGGTACTATTGATGTCCAAACTAAGCACAGTACAAAATTTATCAGAGATGTTTTTCTTGTTCCTAGTCTAAAAGCCAATCTATTGAGTGTTGGCCAAATGGTGGAAAATGGGTACTCTCTGTACTTCACCGATGGATTATGTTTCATATATGATAAAAGGAAAAATAATCAGGTCGTTGCTACAGTTAAAATGGTAAACCGAGATTTTCCGATTCATTGGAGTTGTGTTAACAATACATCCTTGAGAGTAGAAGTTGAAGACTCATGGTTGTGGCATCGGAGATTCGGTCACTTCAATTTTCATGCTCTCAAGATACTTCACCTGAAAAATATGATGAAAGACATGCCTTGTATACAAGAATTTACCGACGTGTGCGAAGGCTGCCAACTTGGGATGCAACATCGTCTATCATTCCCATATGGAAAAGCTGAAAGAGCAACTGCACCATTAGAACTTGTGCATACACATGTTTGTAGTCCGATGAGAACACCGTCACTCGATCAATCCATGTACTTCATTTTTTTCATTGATGATTTTACAAGAATGACTTGGGTTTATTTTCTGCACGAGAGGTCAGAAGTATTTACAATCTTCCAAAAGTTCAAATATTTGGTGGAGAAACAAAGTGGTCACTATCTTAAAGTATTAAGAAGTGATAGGGGTACAGAGTATACTTATAAAGATTTTAAAAAGTTTTGTGAAGATGAAGGAGTAGATCACCAACTAACAGTAGGCTATGCTCCGAAACAAAACGGTATATCGGAGAGGAAAAATAGAACTGTCATGGAGATGGTTGGGTCTATGCTCTACGATAAGGGCATGCCAAAGAAATTTTGGGCAGAAGCTTTTTACACGGCAGTATATTTGCTCAACAGATGTCCGACAAAATCTGTTAGATACAAAACTCCAATTGAAGCCTGGAGCAATAGGAAACCATCAGCAAATCACCTCAAAGTAAGTTGTTAGAGACAAAACTCCAATTGAAGCCTGGAGCAACAGGAAACCATCAGCAAATCACCTCAAAGTATTTGGGTGTATATGCTATATACATATCCCCAAAGAAAAAAGGCATAAGCTTGAAGAAAAATCAGAAAAAGGTATCTTCATGGGATATAGTTCTAAATCCAAAGGGTACCGGGTATATAATCTTCTAACAAAGAAGATCATAATTAGTAGAGATATTGAATTCGACGGGAATTCATCATGGAATTGGGAAACAAATACTGTTACAAGAAGAACTGTGAAGATACCTGAGTCAGAAAAACAAGATGGTGGTGCCGGCAACCAAACTACAACAGCTATAGATTCACCACCACCATCACCAACTCTATCAGTAACTCAGCAGCAATCTCCATCTCCATTAACTCAACAAAAACTAGAATCCTCTCCGGAATCAACACCGGGAAAGGTTAGATCATTGCATGATCTATATGAAACTTGTAATTTTGCAGCCGTTGAACCTGAAAGCTTTGAGGCAGCAGCTAAGCAAGATATATGGGTCAATGCTATGGAAGAAGAGATTAAAACAATCGAGAAAAATCAAACATGGGAGATTGTAGAACTTCCACAAGACAGAGAAGTAATTGGAGTAAAAAGGGTCTACAAGACCAAAACTAATCCAGATGGGTAGATTCAAAAATACAAGGCGAGGCTCGTCGCTAAAGGATTCTCGCAACAACCAGGGATAGATTACAATGAAACATTCGCACCAGTAACTCGACTTGATACAATAAGAGCACTTGTGGCACTTGCAGCTCAAAAGAAATGGAAAATTCATCAGCTAGATGTTAAATCTGCGTTCCTAAACGGCGAGTTAAAGGAAGAAATATATATTGAGCAACCACGGGGTTTCGTCAAGTCATGAGAAGAAGAAAAAGTTTTAAAGGTAAAGAAAGATCTATACGGGCTAAAACAAGCACCGCGAGCGTGGTACAGTCGCATTGACAAATACTTCACCGATTCTGAATTCAGGAGGAGTCCAAATGAACTAACTCTCTACATCAAGACTACAGATTCAGGTTCTATTATTGTTTCGATGTATGTAGATGATCTTATCTACACAGGTAACAACGAGTGTCTACTTCAAGAGTTCAAGGCAGATATGATGAATACATTTGAGATGAGCGACCTTGGGTTAATGCATTATTTTATCGGGATCGAAATAAGTCAAGAAGAAGAAGGCATTTTTATATGTCAGAAGAGATACATCGAAAATCTACTAAAAAGGTTCAAGATGGTTGGATGCAAGACTGTAGCTGCACCATTAGTACCTAACGAGAAATTAATAAAGGAAGATGGGTCAGCAAAGGCATATGCATCGGTTTATAGAAGTCTTATTGGAAGTCTTCTATACCTTACGGCAACAAGACCTGATATCATGTATTCAACAAGTTTACTTTCAAGGTTCATGCAGAACCCAACACAGATACATTTTGGAGCAGCAAAACGGATACTAAGGTATTTGCAAGGAACAAAAGATTACGACATATGGTACAAGCCAACTACAGACACAAAATTATTTGGGTACACAGATAACGACTGGGCTGGTTCAGTCGATGACATGAAAAGCACATCAGGCTATGCATTTTCAATTGGTTCTGGGATATTTTCTTGGACATCCAAAAAGCAAGAAACAGTAGCACTATCATCAACAGAAGCTGAGTATATTTCAGCAGCAGAATCAGCACGCCAAGCAACATGGCTACGAAGAGTATTTGGAGATATGGGTGAGAAGAAAAATCAGGCGACTGAAATATATTGTGACAACAAGTCCGCGATATCAATGACGAAGAATCCAGTTTTTCACAATCGCACAAAACACATACCTATCAAACATCACTTCATTCGAGAGGTAACTGAAGACAAACAAATTGAACTAATCTACTGAAATACTTAGGAACAAATGGCAGACATATTCACAAAGGCGTTACCAAGACCCAAATTCGATTACATGAGAAGTTTACTCGGAGTTGGAAAAAAATGCATTAAGGAGGAGTGTTAAAAGTAATGCATTTTTAATAGCTTACAATTTACAATTTACTGAAATGTAAATGTAAACAATCTAGACAGTAAGAACTCAAGAAGTTTGCTCACCAAATAATAGACAGTGTGAACTCAAGAAGTTTGGTCCCCAAGTAATTACAGTAGCTTAATTGGAGTGATGGCCAAACATTCTATAGTCAAACTATCTATAGTTTCTTTGCTTTCAAACTAATTTAGAAGACCATAGATGGTCAGTTGTAAGCCTATAAAAGCCACCTCCTTGTAAATCATTTGAATCAATCTAAGTACTACAAAACTAGTTTCTAAAGTTCAGCTTCTCTTCTTTGTTTTTCTAAATATGCAGAGAGTACTTGAGTCATTCTAACTAAATTCAAGTACTTCTCAAACCTATACAAAAACTATCCATCAGAATTCTCCCATATACTCATCAATAATCCAACACCAACATTGATCGTTTGCGTGAATTTGTAGCCCCAATCACTACACCATATCCTGGATTTTGCAACATTTCAATTTCGGGGGTGTGCAACGGATATTAGCGTTGCAACATGGAGCAACGCCAATATCCGTTGCACACCTGGAAATACGTTGAGAAAAATAAATATCACTAATTTACTGAAAATAAATTGTTGGAGCAACGGATTTGGAATTATTAAAACGTTCGGCTATAATGGCATTTACATAATATCAGGCATTTTCATGGTTTTTAGTTATCTGGTTTTTTTACCTGACGAGATTGGGGTATACCCAGATTAATTGGGGTATACCCAATAAGACAAAATATGGTCATTTTGAAGTAAAAGAGGTCACCCCTTAACCATATATTTTCTAAATGGCTAATATACCCTTGTTTAATTAACACTAAAAATCTGATTAGGTTAATTAATTGAGTTTAGATTAAAACTTTTCAAATTATGAATTTGACTAATGAATTTTTTGATTGAACTTTGGGAAGTTTTTTGATGAAAAAAATTTGTTTTGAAAACATCTTTTGGAACGGAAATGAAAGCACACTACCCAAACACTTCTAAAGAGGGGATTGCAAAGCTGTTGTATGAAATAATACTCAAAATTAGATCAAAAATCAACACTTTCAGTTCTGAAAGTATGAAAAGTCGGCAAGGTCGACGAATGTAGATCATGCCGACTTTATTTTTTTTTAACACACAAGAGACGACATAAAAAATTTATTAGTCGGCAAGATCATAAAAAAAAAAAACCTGCCGGCTGTTGAAAAAATTTACAGTTTCCATGGTTGTTATGAAAAGTCGGCAAGATTTGCATGTTACATACTTGCCTACCAAAAACACAGAAATCACAATTTTCGATTTTTAACCTAATATAACAATCAAAAAACACAACACAATGATGGGTTTGAGTTTAAACATCTGTTATAGTCTTCTTTTTAGCAAGTAGAGTCTACAATTTTTTTTTGGAAAATCAAAGTTGAAGATTTTTATATGGCTTTGGTTGATGGAAGATGCAGATGAAGAAGAAGAAGAAGAGAAGATTAACAGTTGTTTAGTTTTTTAATTTTAGGGTTAATGAAATTAAGAAATGGGTTTTTTTTAAGATTTAATTAGTTCAAGGGTATTAAAGTAAAATCACCCTTTTATGAAAATGCCGACTAGGTCCCATTAAAATTGGGTATACCCTAATTAATCTGGGTATACCCCAATCTCGCCAGGTTTTTTTAGTCTTCATATTTTTTGTTTTTATTTATCTTTTACACATTTTTTTTTCAGAATTTTTTTTCGCTTCCTCTCTCTTTCTTTTCCAAATCTTTCTTCCCCAGATCGTCTTTCTTCCCCAGATCGAAAATCTCAAAACCTAGAGATTTCTTTTATTTTCGAGAAATCTCAGGAATCAAAAACTTCACTCGTAATCAAAACCCATAGATCCAAATCAAGCCAAGAAATATCGATGGAAAACCTAGAAAATCAATTTTTTTCCTAATATCGAAAATCGATTCGGCTGATAGTTGATTGCTTTGTTGATTTTCAAGAGGTATAAAGCATTATCTACTACTTCTTTTGTTTGATTTTGATTTTTTTGGTTATACTTTAATCTAGTGTTTGACCTAATTCTGATGTTGGAGTCTTATTGCATGTAAATGTTATGATGATTTTCTTTTGTATTATGTAATTTTAAAGTAAGGGGTGTGTTTTGATTTCAATTTTGAATTTGGTTTGGTAATTTAGGTTATTTTCAGTTTGTTGTATAGATTCTGGTGACTTCAATTTAATGTTAAAAGTCCTTCAAAAGTGAATGATTTGCATACTGAGTTGGGTTTATGACTTTGAGGTGGTTTTCATGTTTATTTGCCTTCAGATCTTCAAATATTGATATTTATTTAGTAATTTAGACATGGTTTTCATGTCTATGCTTGCTGTCAACTTCTTAATAATCATGATTGATATTAGAGTTTAGAGGTTTGGTTTGTTACCCATGGATTTCCTCAAGTCCTTCAAAGATTTGAAGAAGCCAACAAGCCAAAGCAAGTGGTAGTCATAGTTATGAAAGAGAACTGGAGGATGTCATAGATAGGCGTATTGTTGATTGTGATCTAAAAATTACAAGAGCTCTTAAGCGCTTGGTGGAAGATGATGCTAAAGCTGCTATTGTCATCTCTATGTCTGAGGTTACCCAGGTAAACACCTTTGGATAAATAAGGACATACATATCATCTTCTCTTGTACATTGGCTAATTTTTATGATACAATTTTTTGTTTCCTTCCAACATATTACAGTCACCTGAGGTGCTTGAGTTATCAAAAAAATTTGCAGAGAAGTTAAAAGAAGTTGCTCATTTATGCTCAAATAGTACAAACATGAAAGTTCCTGCGATTTACACTGGATATTTATAATTATCACCTACATCATTTTTGTTTATACTCATTTGCTTTAAAGAATTCTTAAGTTTTGTCACACATTCATTTTTGGTCTGAATCCAATATAAAAAGGGTATTTGAGTAACATAGGGTTGGATTTTTCTTATTGGTTCTTATAGCACATTACATTGTTTTCCTACTTGACCTCTCTTGGCATTGCATTGAACTTGTGAATGGAGATTTTCTTTTTTTCATACGTGAAAACTAACTGAATGCTTAGAGTTCTTGTCATATTCTTATCAAATGAGATCTTTATCATTATTCTGTTTTTTTTTTCATTGTCAGTAACAACATCCCTCTCCACTTTGGCTAGTGATTTCGCTCCCTCTTTTAAAAATGAGTGCATTTAATCTTAGTATATCGATTGTACTTCCACTTTGGTATTTTTTTCTTATGGAGCGGGATTTTGTGTAAGTTGCGGCATCGTTTCCTTTCACTTTTGTGAATTTGTTGTGGTTTAGAAATGTTGTTTTATGTGAGAGTTCGCTTGAGATGGCTGCCAGTAATAACTAGAAAGCTCTGTTGTAGGAACGTCGGGCCTAAGTGGAACCCCACCAACTTGGTGACTACCCGGAAGATCGTTGCGACAACGATGACCGGTAACCAGAACTACCCTGATGGTGGCTACGGCCATGAGAATAGTAAAGTGACTTTATTTGCGGCTCCGAATACTTTTATGATTTATATTTGCTAAGATTTGCGTTTCTGCATTTTTTTCATTTAGCTCTTGTCTATTTATTCATGTATAGCACTGGCATTACGTTTTCCGTTGTTATACCCTCTTCTAGGCATTCGCTCACCCTTTGCTTTGTTTTCCCCCCTCAGAGTACGAAGAGAAGTTGCAGCAGTAAGCCGGACAGAGCTTACGGAAAGCTCTTACCGCCTGAAAGTTAGTATTTTGTAAGCTTATGATATTGTAAATCACAGGGGTATCTGGATAGTTAGTTTTTGCTTTAGTCCCATGTCCTTTTGGATTTAGTTTGCTGTTGGGATCTTGTAAATGCTCTATGTATTTTGTAAATGAAACTTGGTGGTGCAATGAAGGAAAGGTCTGACCTTTAGGTGTCTAAAGAACCGTATACATGACTCATTTTGCTAACAAATCTAAGACTGCACATGTTCTGTTTATATATTACTACATCTTTAGATTTTCTTTTATTAAGTAATTGCTAGTTTAATTAAGGTAAAACTAGTAGGTGGCGCGAAGTGTTGATCTTCTAATGTTTAAAACTATAAACTATCATTTTGCCGTGTAAAGCTTATGGTACAAGGATGTATATACATTTCTCCACCATGTTAATATCTTTGTTTTTCTTTGCTGTTCGGTTGCATTCCCCATAAAAATCTCCAAGTAGGTTAGAGTCTGCACCACCTTTGAGGAAAGTGATTTCTCGGGATGACAAGAGGTCAGTATCTTTGCTTCACATCCGATAGATTTTTATTCTTCATTTAATTATGTAAATCAGCTTACAAATTTGCTTAAATATTTTTGAAGGACCTTTAGTCCACAGAGAGTCCTAACACGAGAATAGAGAAATTGTGATGAAAGTGAATGTCCTTTGAGGCAGATAAGAGATCACGGTGCTCGTCTCTGTGGTAGTCCAGAAACTAGTGGGGACAAAAATGTTATTCGTACCAGGTTCGATTTGTTAAGCGTTTCTCTTTCATTTTTTATTTTTCTCGTTTTCGTTTTTTATTTCTTTGCGTTTATTTACTGATGATGTCATTGTATCGTTTTAGGAGGCATGCACGTCTTTCTCCTCGAAAGAGAACCAGTCTAGTTACCTATGGGGTACCCTGATTTACAACCACCACCGTTGTCAGTGGCAGGTCACTGATGCGTGTCGTAACCACAACAAATTAATTAATACTTTACTACCTAATTAACAAGTAATATAGGGTAGTCAAGGTCGATCCCACGAGGAGCAAGAGATTCTAGTTGTAAAAGTTGTCACGAAAAGGGGGGATGTAAAGCAAAAGAAAGTAAATAAAGCAATTAAAAGGTAAAGTTGAAATCAATAAGAGAGACAAGATCAAGGAATCCTTCTTCGTTGCAAAACAATGATTAAAGTTATGTTCTTTTCTACTTGTTATTAGTCACAAATTATCACCAACCGTAGGTAAAGCAGCTAGATCAGTGTTAAACCCCTAAATCCCTTGTATCACCGGACACGGAAGTTCTCGACTACCGGATTCTATTTACCAAACCACCTAGAAGTAGATCACTCAAGATGTAATTTAAATAAACGCATTAAGATTTATGAACTTATTAGGTTGATATTAGTAGTTAGACTCTTAGATCAAGGTCTACTTGCTAACGTTGTTTTCACACACAATTGCTCCACGGAATCCCTCCGCAAGGTCTCGTGTTTGCTACTTATGTAAAGAGTCAAGAAACGATTACTTATCTCCTAACTTTCACTAGCTTTAGATCAAATTAACAAATCAATTTAGTTGGCCACCCAAACAATCTATCAATCAATCATGAATGTCTTTAAGATCATTCCTATTAGTAAAAACAATCGATAATTATGTGAAAAACCTCAAAATAGAATTGAAACAAAACTCAAATCATGTATTTAGAACTAAGAATTCATCCTCAATCAATAATAAAATTAGCTACTCATGCTTAAGAGTTCACACAAAGAATAAGAAAAGAAAAGTGTTGTGTGTGTAGAGAGGTGTCAAAAAGATGTAGAAAACTTCTCTATTTATAGGCTTCAATATTCTCCAACTCTTCCAAGGAAAAGAATCCTTTTTCCTTTAGCAATTCAATTTCCAAATTCAAGTCTCTCTCTTCTTCCATCTTCTCTTTCCAAGTTTGAGCCCAATTCTCCATCCAATTCCTAGTCCAAATCTTCACACCCATGAGAGAAGTCCATAGAAAATTCTGGAAATTTTTTGCTCGCCGGAAAACTGGTATTATGGCCGGAATCCGTAGGAAACGTCACCGCCCGGCCGATCGAAAATTTCTCCGTCGATTGGAATATTCGACGGAATATTCCGTCGATCCACCGTTAGGACTAACGGTCAAAAGGGTCAACCGTCACCCACCGTTAGTCAACGGGGTCAAAGGGAGAGGAGAGTCGGACTCGAGTTAGCTTCGACTCGGCTAATCGGGCTTACTCGGTTGAGTCACCGCTTACTCCTACCGACTTGATCTAATTCGACTAACCAGGAATCGGTCATCGAACTCGGTTGGGATCGGTCTTCGGCGGCTACGAGTTGACTCGCCGGTAGGGAAATTTGGCCGAGTTCCGGATGATTACAGGACTTCGCAAGCCAATTTCAGGCTGATTCTTCTACCTGTGCAAATCCTAACATTCATCTATTCAATTCATTCCATTTATCATCAGGGCTTCAATCACCAGCTTCAACCCATTTCCATATCTCTTAATTCTGAAAGATTACAGGGCAACACCCATCTCAAACTCACAGCATTACCTTCTCCGATTCAATAGCAGCAACAGCTTCTCAGACCCATATTCATACCAACAGCAGCTACTGAACTTCCCTGTAATTCCCAGCATATACATCTATTCTTCTCATTACCCTGTTACTGATACTGCAATTCATTCACACTCCCAGCTTCCAGCAACTTCACTCCCTGATATTGTGTTCTTGAGATGGGTTGTAGCATCAACACAAAACACTAGTCTGCAGCTCTATTTCCTCTTCACGACAATTAGCAGTAATCCCTGCTATTTCATAATCTCTGAATACCACCACAAACCCTTTTCTGATTTCTTGCACTTCAATCCTAGTTCCCACTGGCTACAATTCCACCACCAAATCCATCACGCACAGCACACATCCGCAGCTTCTCATCCTTTCAAACAACCTCATACCCATCTCAGATTCATGACCTAAACCCAATTTCTGTCATGTGTTACTTTGCCTCTTCAATCAACGCCACCAACCCATTCTTTGTAACAACAACAGACCCATTTTTTCTCCTCGATCTTCAACTCTGCGTCTCAGCTTCATATCCCTTCTACCAATTACTCGAGTAGCTGCTGTTCATCTTTCTTCCAATCGATCTCTTCTTATTCACTGAGTTCGACGGCAATAGCTCAAAACCCATCTTAGAATCATCTCTCGCTTCTGTCGAACACAACCAAACCCTTATTGCCATCACTAGTACAAAAATCCCTTTTCATCACGGTTTTTTACCGTGACCAAAAGTCTACGGTCACGGTATTTCAATTTTGAGAAACCGTGTCCAAAGCCTGCGAGGCCAAAAGTGTTGCACATTTGGTCACGGTGATTTCCGTGACCAATTTGTGCATTTCACCGTGACCACAATTTCTTTGGTCACGTACTTTTGTTAGACACCGTGACCAATACACACAATTAGACACGGATATCGTTCTATACCGTGACAAGTTCATGTTTTTAAACACGGGAAACTTAACATACACCGTGTCCAAATTTGATCATTGTCACGGACCACATCTCATACCGTGACCAATCAGTGTAATGGTCACGGATCAGGAATACCCACCGTGTCTAGTCCAAGTATCCCCCAATGTTGGCCACAGATTTTTAGATCAATATTGTACCCAGAAAAGTCTTAAAAGCCATAACTAAGAATAAATTGAGTTTTATTGAAAATCAAATATTATATCCATGACATAAATTCTATAAACATATATAGCTTACTGTTAACAAGAATGAACAAGAAAGAATAATGAAATCCCTATTTACAATGCTGGTACCAGTTGTAATGTCCAACTTAGACCACCAAATATCTAATCACAGAGATGGAGACAATTGTGCACACATTCACTCCCAACCTAGGCACTTCCATGTCAGTATTACTGGAAAGCATGCATTGTATTGATCACAGCTTCACAGGTGAGGTTTCTTTATCCAACGAGAAACTCATTGAGATCATAGCAATGAAATACCTCTACGCGAATATAGTTAGTGCGTTTAAGTCTCATAGAGCATTTAAGTATCTGACACCGCATGTGTGGCATCTCCATTAGCAGCTTGGTGTGCCTGAAATTGAATGCTTGCATATCTTTACACTTTTCCAGAAGTTCCTGAAACATAGCCAAATTAGTGTAGTTCACTGTTCTATCAGATTTTTAGATCAAACACTACAGCTAAAATTATGGGTCTGATATATCAACGATAAAATGAAGGAAACAATTTGTTTGTCGTAAGTTCAGCAGCTTCAGCTATAAACGTAATGCTCATACCTGTGCCAGTAGTTTTCCATTGCGGATAACCGTTGTAGGTCTAAATCAGATAGCCAGTTCACAAGTACTGCAGCTCGAACCACCTGAGAAAATACCAAAATTTATTTTAACTGTAATTTGTTTAAGTTCTATCAAACACACCTCAGTTAGGCACCCAAGTTGACTGTTTTATTCATTCTCTGGTCAAGGGTTGGTAGCTATAATCAATTCATCTAACGAGAACTACAACCGTCAATAGAAAGTTGAGTACATTCAACAAAGACGAAGAGACACACAAGTCAAAAGCTCTTCCGAAATACTGGAATAGTTTCACAGAAGCATTCAGAAAACTGGTTTACCTTTATCAGAGGGTATTTCGAGAAGGGAGCATGACCATGGGCCAACTCTAAAGCAGTTTATCCCAAATGACCAGATATCAGCTCTGCAAGGTGTATAAACAAAGAAACTTCACAAGAGTAGATAGTGGTTCTTATAGACATATGAGATAAGGGTTTTCTGTGTATCAGTAGTTTTCATGGAAAAAATCGAGACCTGCCGAGTAAAAACTGTTATACAGTACAGTAAGAGATAAAAAACAGCCACTCACTTGAAATCGTATCCACTTCCCGTCTGCAAAACTTCTAAGCCATCCTGTAAAATATGGGAATGTTTCTAAATTCAATTGTATACAGCAATGAAGAATGAAGAAAGGAAAAAAAAAGGAAGAAATAGAAGATTTTCATTCTGAAAAAACTTGTTAGGAGGAAAAAAAAACTGACGAGCATGCAGTTCCTACAAAAGTATCCCTTGAGCGTTGCCTGTCATCCTTGTCAAATACACAAGCTGAAACACCAAAATCCCCAAGCTTCACTATTCCATCATTGTCAAGCAGTAT
This sequence comes from Papaver armeniacum, assembly GCA_023531295.1. Taxonomy (NCBI): domain Eukaryota; kingdom Viridiplantae; phylum Streptophyta; class Magnoliopsida; order Ranunculales; family Papaveraceae; genus Papaver; species Papaver armeniacum. Next base: position 295,607 of record JAJJWW010000271.1, on the reverse strand, counting down.
GTTTCAAGCCTGCATAGATGCATTCCTTCAATTCAATCAATCGCTCCAAATAAATCACAAAGGGAGCACATATGTATCTGTTTCGCTTCTAGTAAAAAGCAATATGCTTGAACGCGATAAAAAACCTTGACGTCACGATGTATATGCCATATTAATAGTGACAATCCAGCATAATGTACTTACAACATTTAAAGCCATACTATATACGTCACCTCCAGTCTAGTTTAGTTGTGCCTTGCTGAAGCAATCACAATAAACTCTCCAGTGTACCGGAAGGATGAAACTCAAATCAGTAATGCAGGTGGAATATCAATTCAACCAAATTAATTAGAATTATAATTGATCGGAATTGATAAAAATAAGTAGAGTCTAATACAGAACAAGTTACACATCTAAGAGATAAAGAGTGCATTTGAATTGATTTGACTTCCCAAAGAAATTCTACATTCACATTGAGAAATAATATAACAGCTAGCATGAAGACTCCAAACTTCTCATCTTACCGGCAAGATATTCACCTAATGATCCGGGATTAGAAAAACAAACGAACAACAAAGAAAAATCAAAATAGTACATTATAATAAAAATTACCTGATCAAGAACCTCAGTGATGAAATCCCCAGCTACCTCCCTAGACTCGGCAACTCCTCAGCGATCCATTTCCTATTAGTTTCCGTAGTAGTAATGAAACTAGCATGTGTGAAAATCCTACATTCTGAGGTGCAAAATTCTAAATCACGAGACATGAGTACTTCTCCACATTTTGGTAAGTTTTCAGAAGTAAAAAACAAACTGACCTTGGACGGTGGTTAATATTAACAGAAGAAGCATCCAACATGTTATGCATAATATTTTCCAAGCCACTTAAAACAGTACTTGCCGTTAATTGAAATTTTTTTTATCGCTTTTCTTTACCTCACACAAAGTAATTTTGGTTTGTCTCCACAGTTTTTAAGAATTTAATGGTACAGCCATACATGAATATATCCAACATAGATAATGAAAAGGTAAATGAAAAGAAAAAAAGACTTACCAGGGGTTGTTATACCCCCAGCTGGCTACTAGCACATGACCTTCATTGCCCTTGATTCGTGATGCTTATGTACCTTGCAGAAAGTAGAGTAAAGGTCAACATCGTAAGTCTATGATGTCCGTTATATAGACAGAGTGTTACTGCCATAACACATTAAACAAGAAGCGAAGATTGAACTTCAATCATAGTCTTAACTGTAGAATCAAAAAATCAATAAGAAAACACTGAAAAAACTGGAACATCAATGGGAGATGACAGAATATTGATGAACACTTTTTATTCATTTCAAGGAAACCCTTATCTAGCATCAAAATTCTGCTGGTCTTTCGAGCTAGTAAGATATTCTTGCCAAGGCAGTACAATGGATTACAGAACATAAATAACAAGTAAAACAAGATAAGAACTTAATTATATGTGCAAATAGAATGCAGAAATGGAAGTAAACGATTTTGAATCTGCCGTAGCACGACAACTACACACAAAATCCACCCTCCCTTCATCATAACAAGCAGAAGGAGTTACCTGCAACAATAAAGCATGGATGAAAGTTAATCAGATTTATGGGCACATTACCAGCTTGTGAAATTACAAACTGAAAACAAATCTAGCTTCTTCGAAACTGTATGGTTAACATACTGAAACTAGTGGGTCTCTTACCAGCTATCGCTACCATCTTATTGTTCAAAGCTGGGATCAACATATATCCCCTGACCATCATCGCGAAAATAAGAAGTGTCAGAATCGTCGTCCACATAAAGTGAGCTCATATCTACCTCCATATTATCTTCTGGCCGACGATTCTCAGGCATTATCTCATCCTCAGCATTTTCATCGACATCATCGTCATCAATATAGTCATTTAAAGGGCACGATATAACAACAGACCACCTTGGATCTCCTTGATCTTCTACATAAAAAACTTGATTAGCTTGGGCAGCTAAAATGAAAGGATCCTTTTTATGCCCTAATCTGTTGAGGTCAACTAGTGTGTAACCAAGTTCATCAGTTTTGACACCATAACCACTGTGTACCCAATCACACAAGAACACGGGTATCTTTACGCAGTGGTAATCAAGAACCCAAATCTCTTTTATCACTCCATAATAGCGCGATGAAGCAATCTTTGGGTTACTGTCCTTCGCACTAGCAATGTGCATTCCTGACGCCTCTAGGCTAACCCCACAGTTTTGGTTTATGCCTACATCATGACTTTTAGTGCGATACCGGCATCCATTTATGTCATATCCATTGTACTTTACAACTATATGACGCGGGCCCTGTGATATCCACCTAAGATATTTAGAGATTTTCTTCTCCTCTGCTATGATTTCATCTTCGTTTTCCAACTCCTTCTCGACCTACATAGTTAGTTTTTAGATTGGAAATCATGGAACACAGTTACGATGCAAATAGATGTACGTACTAATCAGGGATAGAAAGAGATGCCCAATTAATTAGAACATAGTTAAACTAAATGGATTATTTGTAAAACCACTGAAAATTAAATGAAATGATTACCTTTTTGTTCAACCATCGACGAAACGTTTTATTGTGTTCATTTTGCAGCCATACTTCATTTCTAGCTTTCTTTCCATATTGTTGCTTCAATTCGGACATGTGTTGGCTGGCAGTGAGAAAGAAGTTATTAGTTCCACTGAATACTGTTAATAAACTTGTATGAAATGAAATAGAGGAGGACATACTCTATGTAGGGTTTTACTTCTTCAGTATTGTGTAACACAACGAGGTGGGCTTGGGACAATAATATGCCATCTACCACATCCTCGTGAGCACCTTGTAATGGTTTTCCATCTGATATTATACTTGAACTAGTTCCAGTATACCTTAAAGGAGGAATACCGATTGTTTCCACGCCAGACAACCAATCGGCAGCAAACTCAACAAATTCCTCTAACTCGTTACAATTTACAATACAACCTTCAGCACGATTTTTATTTCGAATGTATCCCTTCAAAATCTTCATGTACCTCTCAAATGGATACATCCATCGAGTAAAAACTGGTCCACACAATTTCACTTCTCTGACTAGATGCACGGTGAGATGAATCATGATGGTAAAGAATGACGGTGGAAAATACTTCTCAAGTAAGCATAATGTCTCCACCAGGTCCCTTTGTATATTATCCAATTCAGAAATATCAATCTCTTTTTTGCATATTGACTTGAAGAAGGATGACAATCTAATGATGGTATTTCTTACGTTCTTTGGAAGAATCGATCTAATTTGTATCGCTTAAGAGTTAACAAAATAATGGTAAAATAACGGTATTAATCTTAAGTTTCTTTTTCTTACCTTCACATCCACCCAGAACACTTTCTCATTGGATCGCTTGACACCTAATTTTCTTAAAGCCTTTGAAACACTGGTGAAGAACAAAAAGATATATATAGTAAAAATTGGATACTGGTTTCACAAATCCTTCAATGGAAATGCCATGAGTTTAAGCATTTCGCCTTTTATGCATACAAAAAAGTTCAAACCCAAAATCAACTTACGTGCTCATTTGCTCCTCTAATTTGTATCTACACTTCTCATCCAACGAATTTAAATAATAAAATACCCCATCGAAAAATACAATTAGTACCCAATGAATTCTACAAAGTGAACATAGAATAAGTTAGTATATGCAAGATATGCCCAATTACCCTAACTCCAATTGTTTTTTTTACTGGATATGCAAATTAAGGTTAAAATCTGAAGAAAACAATATATCTAAATTCGAGATGAATAATGTAATGCATCTTCCGCTTACCCTGTATTACAAGGAATAAATATGTATTTTCGACTCGGCACTGAATCTTTCAGTCTATTTAATACACTTTTCACGAATTCTGTTTTATTGACTGAAAAATGAACTGCTGCTGGATTCATAAATCCGAACTTGTTTTTGCGTGCATCGCCATCCAATTTTTCATACAAAAATCTGGGAACAAATAAAAACACGAGCCAACAGCATACCCTTAGCTAGTCAACAAGAAGCAATTATTTATGAAAGCAACAATCAACAAAGACTTACCGGATGAATAAGACTATAGCATTGTTCGTAAGTTTCTGAGACGTGCAAACAAACTCAATATCTTCTAGTGCCATTTGTATAGGCACATCTACAGTTTGACCAAACACATTGCGATGCAACTCAACTTAGATCGCAACCCTGCTTCTGTACACTTCTTTTGCTCTCTTAAGAAATTCATCAAATGCATCCAATCTCGTTCGCTCCTTGTTGATGGGTGAAAATTACTCCTGCTGAATTTGGTAATTTGGGGTGTGATGAGGAATGAATTTAAACCTACAACAAATGCACTGCGCGGTGAGTGCTTGTAGATTCGAGAGATTAATCTGTGCAAGTCCGGCCTAAACCAAGAAATGGCCGTTCCAGACTTGTTTCGGTCACAAAGTGAAGGAGATGGGGTTGATCTTAGGGAGGGAAGCGAAGAAGGTGTTGAGATTGTGAAGGTGTTGGCTTGCTATGACTTGTGACAGAAAAGTGAGCGGGCTTACGGTTAATGTAAGGAGGCTCTGGATGTTGTTTTTCTGTCTTGTTTTCCTTGCTGCTGTCGTTTGAAAATAGGGCGGAGAACCTATTTATACAAGTCATTGAGCCTCATTCACGTTTCTCGTGGGAAGTGGAGGTAGTGGAATGATGGAGTAGTGGAGTTGTGTGTCGGTAACGCACGACCAGTCTTGCCCACTTCTCCAGTTCATCTCTAACCGTCCATGACTCCCTAACACGTTCTTGTGATGGCGCGTTGCACGCTGCACGCTGTAAACCGCCCGGACCAATACCCCAGTAAGTATCCCCAGTTTGTGACATGATTGATGTCTCTGGAATGTGGATCGTGGGTCCACGAAAGATAGCATGTAATCGCTGAATTGAATAACTGCGTTATTCGTAAAGTCGATACTTGTGCGGTATCGTGTGTATTTTATGCGATGTGCGCATTACAAAGTGGTAAAGTGACGTGTAATGACTGCTCACTAACCAAGTAACTCCCGACCGTGGTTGTATAACCAAGTCGGTGAGGTCGGACGGATGAGATGATGTTTGAGACACTCATCTGCGACCGTTGATGAAATTAGGGTTTTTAAAGAGGTGCGCAAGCATCACTCTTGAGCTTGGTCGAAACCAAGCATGGGAAGGATTTTGGAGAAGACCGACCATACATGCGTGTTGACGGCATGATGGTGTAGGCGCCTGTATTCCGTTCCCCTCATGAAAGCGCGATCTCGGGCCACTCAATTTGACTGGTAAAGAGGAGTGGTCGAGATCGGTTTGCGGCAAAATCCCTTGCCGCAAAGGAGTTGGAAACCGGCGTGATTTCCCTAGTTTGGGCACGCGTTTGAAGCGACCAACATTGGTTGGTTTTGGTCGATCACACTACCGTGTAGGTGGTAGGTTGGTGTTCACACCTATACCGATTATCCCATGAAAACGTGATCTAAGCCATTCAAATCATCCTAGGTGAAGTTGAGCGGTCGAGATCGTTTAGGATTTGGGAGTGTAACTGCACGAGTTTGGGCGTGCGTTTTGGGTTGGCCGAATGATGTGCCTTGGCCGACCGCAAGAGGAGGTAGATGGGCCCACGGTGGTCATCTTTGGTATGACCGGCCTTAGTTAATCCAATCTGTGACCCTCCATTCGTACCGGGAGAAGATGGACGCGCGTGATGACTTGAAACCCTAATTTTGGCTTTCAAAGCCGCTGCGCCATGCTCTTTTTGGGCGGACGGTTTTGTTGTAACCAGCCACGGTTGGCTTTGACCGATTGGCCAAGTGTGTAGGCGGTCACATGGTGATTGTGTCGACATGCTCCGGCCCTTTGAGTCTACATCTACACCCTCCATCTATACCTGCGAAGATGGATGGTTGAGACCGTTTTGCGGCACATGTAATATGCCGCAAACCCTAATTTAGGGTTTTCCGTCCATAATGTTTGGTATGGACGGTTTCTTGGCAAGCAAAGGCCAATGGTCGACCATGTGGGTCGGCCGTGTGTATTCCATACCTGCTTGGGGGTGATGGAATTGATCTGTGGCCATCCAATCATGCTTGTGGAGTTGGATGACTGCGATCGAATCGTATTTGGCAAAGCTAAGGCCGTGTGTATTCCATACCGCTGGGGGTGATGGAATTGATCTGTGGTCATCCAATCATGCTTGTGGAGTTGGATGATCTGCGATCGAATCATATCCTGAGACCGATACAGTCAAGTCCGGATGCTCAATCGGGCTAGTATAACACACCGAGAGGGGCTCAATCGGGCTAGTATAACACACCGAGAGGTCTCGGGCTAGTATAACACACCGAGAATCGGCACATGCGGGTATTTCGTACATGGATTCATTATAGTGCTTGGAGGTTCGTGTTACTCTGTAAGAGTAACACTCGGTCGTCATGCCACACCGATAATGAGTACAGAAATACAAGGCTGATATGACATTCACGAGAAGGGATTGTTGCTACATGCTCCAACCTCGGGAGGAATTTCATGTATTCACGAGAATGGGATTGTTGCTACATGCTCCATTCTTGGTGAATTAAGTGAGGAGTATCCGTCACTTATAAATGGCTTTATCTTTTACAAGATGTCAGCGCATGATTTTTCTGGTTACTTACAAATTTAACCTTAAACAAAAATCCACCATCAACATTAAGTCCCCTGCCTAGCACATAATGGTTACATTATTGTGTGGTAGGCATGAGATGGTGACGGACATATATGAGACAGACGGGATAAAAGGAGTTTACCGGAAGAGTGTTGGCCGACTTGCTAATTTCCCACGCCGTCACGCTTGTATGGAACTTCTGGTGGGGCCGGTTTCTTTCTTTGGGTATTCGAATCAAAAGAGGAAACCAAATAAGGGAGGAATCCTTCTTCTATTGGGATTCTCCTAAATTTTGTCTATAAAAGAGACAAGACCCTTCTCCTTTCCTCACGAATTTTTCTTTGTTGCTTGCTGCTCTCCCGCAACTTTGCTGCTGCCGCTTGCTGCCGGAGTTGTCGCCGGAAACCACCACCGTCCGTTGCTTGGAGTTGCTCCCCGTCCGGCCGTACAAGGTTGGTTTTTTTTTTTTTTTTTTTTTTTTTTTTTTTTTAACGGTCAAACCCTAGTTTTGTTAGGTAAATACCTTTTGTAAGACATATGCATGCTTAGCTTTCTCCACCATTTGGCTTGAATCCGTAGACACAATTCCCATGAATAAAGAAAATTGTGTTGTGATGTATGCGGATGAATGCGGGCCCGCCGTGTATGCCGGAACGTGGGTCTTATCACATATGCTTGACTGAAATTTGTATTGAACTTGAAATTTGTACCAGACTGAAACTTGCACCGGTCTTGAAATCAATGCCAGACTGACTTGAAAGTTATACCGGAGAACTTAAAATCAATACCAGACCGAAACTTGTATGATGTTTGGACCGGCCATTGTGTGAGTTGTGTCTTGCCATGTGTGACGTACAAGTTCTAACTTCTCCTCTTTTATTTCATTGTGGTAGAAAAGAACTTACACGATATGTCTTCTGAAGATAATGCTGGTGCCAAGTCAGGAAGTATTGATAGCTTCAAAGATATGCCGAACATCAATGATGAGTTGTTCACCTTGCCTTTTCCAAATATTAGGAAGCATCCTTCTCATAAGATAGTCTTGCTTTCCGGTTCAGAAAATATGGATGCTGATCCATTCTCTTCTTCCGCACTTGTGATGAGATTTTGCCTCCAGAGAAACGAATATCCACCTTCTCCTATTGACTTCAAGATTTGCCATGCTCCACTGGGTTCTTACGAAGGATGGATGAGACGCATGTTGAGTAATAAGGGCATTAAGGACAATTTGACCAAAGCACAAATTCTCGATGCGGTCATGGCATCTCGCTGCCCCTCGAAATTAGGAAAGACACCGCGGGCTTGATCACCTTCATTTCTCGGTGGCGTATTTTCACTCACACAGCCATATCTAGATGGGGAGAGATGACTATTACTTTGGAGAGTGTGGCCGCATTAATGAACCTGCCTGTTGCCGGAAGTCTTTTTTACGAGCTCTCTGATGCGGAGCAAAGTAATTATGATGCTATACTTCAAAAGGTGGAGGGATTCGAGAGCCTGGACAAGGAGGAGAGAAAGGATGCGAGATGCTTTTATACTTGGTGGGTTTCGAGTGGTCTTCCGCGAGTTGGAAAACGAGCTCGGCGTGATTGCGTTCTGTCTTTATGGCCATCCAGGGATATATTTGATGATGGTTCGGGAAGAAGACCATAAGAGATGAGCTTGTTAAGATTGCTATAAGGTCAAGCAGGCGAAGTTCTTCCTCTAGCTGCATTGTTCCTTGGATCGCTGTATTCTCATCTGGACGCTTTAGCAATGGATATGCACGTTTCTAACGGGTACAAGAGGGTGGAGTCGCACGTTCACTTCGCTTTTCTTCAGGCGCTCTTATGGGAACACTTCAGAAGTTATGCTCCTACTCCTGCACCTTCACTCGTTAACTTGTATGGCGGCTCGAGAATACTCCGATGGAATAAGAAGCGTCCTAAAGCCGGTGCGAAACTTGTGGAGATATTTGACAACATTTCTTCCGTAGATTTTCGTCCATGGGGGCCGATTCACTCCTCCATCATTCAGCCAAAGACCTTTGCTGACGATCCTGGCGTTGTGTTGCGTACCGATGTTAAGACCATGAGATCTGGGGAAATTATTTACATGCGCAGCTGCATTCCAGGATATGTCCCGTCTCTATTCAACGGAGAATTTTCTGTGACTCCGTACAACATTGACAGGGCTGCTCGCCAGATGGGATTTGATCAGGGTGTCCCATTTATCCGTCCACTAGGGGCTCCGGAAGAATCCCTTCCACAAATTCTTGACGCCAATGTGTTCTTAGACCGGGTGAGCCTTCCCTTCTGGCCTATTGGGAGAAACCCAGTGGTGACCGACAGGTATAAAGAATTTTGGGGGAAACAACTGTTGATCTTCCAGAAATTTTCGAAGAGTGTTGTGACGAATTCCCGTAGTGAGCCATCTTCTGACGTCTTGACGAAGCATTTCCGGTTGAAGCCACTTCCATCCAAGCGGACAAGAGCTGAGGGTTGCAGTCCCCAAGTAGGAGAGAGACCTAAGAGGCAAGCATGCGGTCCTAGTAATCCTCAATTCTTCTAATATGCAGGTATTTAAACCTCCTCCCATCGGTTCTTTCATTTCTCCAGTGTAAGTTCTTCTAAAACGATCCTTGTTTTGAATCAGGGAATTTTGAAAGATAATGCCTTCACAAGGTTGGCACGCATTCAAGACGGGAAGGCCGGCGGTACTGGTCATCATGCTGAGAAGTCTGGCGGTACGGACCTTCATGCTGAGAAGTCTGGCGGTACAGACCTTCATGCTGAGAAGTCTGGCGGTATGGACCTTCATGCTGAGAAGTCTGGCGGTACGGACCTTCATGCTTTGAGAGGTCCGGCGGTACGGACCTTCATCTTTGAGAAGTCCAGCGGTACTGCGCTCCTTTTTCGACAATGACAGAGAGATGATGCAAGCTCGGTTGAACAAGGCGCTTTCCTTAGTGATCTTGTCGACGGGGTCGTGACGGAAATCAACACCCAGAGTGAAATAGATGCCGTAAGGAATGCAAGAGAGACGGTGGCCGCTGTAGTTGAGACGGCTCCTCTTGACATCCATCCTGAACAGGCACCGGACCGTATGGCTATTGTGGTGACTTCTTCTGAAAGGCCTCCTGCAACTGACAAGACTCCCGCGGTCGCCGAATTGCCGGTGATGCAGCCTGGGGCTTTGTTCGATCCTCCTTTTACTTGTCCCTTATCCGAGTCACGTGTTGGTTGGTGGATTCGAGCGTGCCGGTTCGGTTTGAAAAGTTGTACACGATAACTGGAAGAAACACGGCCATATTGCTACCACCGCGAAGCTCAGGAGTCGTCTTGCATTGGTCAACCGCGTCCAAGAAGCTTTAGTTTCCATCCGGGGGGATGAGCGCTGCGACCCCAGTGGAACAGTTTCAAGAGGTGATTGAAGATTGGAGGTGCCATCTCGGACGTGTTTGCGCAGATCAGCTTCAATGCTCCCTGGTTCTTCAAAGGGTTCTCCGAGATTCAGGAGCTCCAGAAACTACATGATGAAGTCCCTTCCGCGGACTGTGTTGCTCGTCAGGAAGAAGAGGTTGAGAGGTTGTCTAAAGAGCTGGAGCTGAAGCAGGCCGTGCTTCAAAGGATGAAAGTCTCTCTTGCCCAGAAGGATGAGTTGCTGCTGAAGGACTTCCCCTGAAGTATTTGTGCTATATACTGGCGTTTTCTCTTATATGCTTTTCTTTTTTGAGTGATAGTGAGGGTTTTCTTTGACTTTCGGTTTTGGTTTAATAGGTAATTGAATTGGCTTATTTTGAGATAGTTTTGTGAACAACCCTTTTGAAAGATATTATGTTAAATGAGATTTGCATCTTGGTCATGAAGGATTGCACATATGAAATTGCAAATGTTACGTAAAGGGGAGGTACGAATGGAAACAAACATGGCGTTTGATCACTGAGCCTCTTTCTCTACGTGCGGGATGCTAAGTCCCCAGTGAATTCTAAACTATCTTTCTTGTAAAGTTGTTGAGTAAAACTTACTTGCCTTTTGAAGCCTCACTTATACCAAACCGGAGTAGTCTCTAAGAAAATCCTCTGCAAGCTATCTCTCTGGACCAAGCTTCTCCTGAACAATGCGCTTCAAAGCGTTGCATTCACTGGTGGGGTGATGAAGGAACCGGTGGTAATGACAGTACCTCGGGTCCATTACTTCTTGATCAGTAGGTGGACGCCATACCGGGGGTAGCTCCACCTCTCCATTTCGCACCCACATTTCCAGCAGCTCCAGAATCTCCTCCATTGGGAAGGGGAAATGTAAGTATCTTGAGTTTGGCTTTTCCTGCATTAGCGGGCGTTGTGATGTCTCTCCGTGGCCTTGATGTGGAGGAGGGGATGAAGTCGGAGGATTTGCGAGTGCCATCACATCTGCGGATCGCTTGCCTAGGCAGAGGGACGTGGAAGATGTCGCAATGTCGCTGCTGAGTGACCGAATTGAACGTTCCCATCCTCTGTATTCAGGCATTTCCTGATTGATTTCTCCTTCCTCGAGTATTTCTCCAGTCGGTTGAAAAGTCGACGCGGATTGGACAGTCTTCTGGGCTTCAGTAAGAGTTTTGAGATATAAATCCTCTAGTAGGGCTCCATAGGCTGCAGACTCCCTTTCTTTATCTGGCAGGCATTGTAGTATCCCGGATAAGTTTTTTTTTCTCTGTAGAGTTGCCTCGTGCCTTCGTCGTCAGCTGGACCGTGTTGTCCGTCTCTCCTGAGTCCCCTGTGATAACGTGCTCTTTCTGCATCTCCACCGGTAAAGGTGTGACTCCTGACTGAGGATTCAGCATTTCTTGCACTGCTTGAGTAGATGTCTGCCGATCCTTCTTGTAATTGCGCCGCCATATCATTCAAAAGGCGAAATGTCTCACTCTGCCTTCTGGTGATACCGACTTGATTCGCCAAGACATCCTCCAGCATTCCAGCTACGCTTCCCATGATATCTGAACCGCCTGTAGTTTCCGGATACATTGCGAGATGGAAACTGAAAGATTGAGGATTCAATTTCATGCAACCGATAGATCAATCTCCCACTGTGGTCGCCAATTGTTGATGGGTGAAAATTACTCCTGCTGAATTTGGTAATTTGGGGTGTGATGAGGAATGAATTTAAACCTACAACAAATGCACTTTGCGCGGTGAGTGCTTGTAGATTCGAGAGATTAATGTCTGTGCAAGTCCGGCCTAAACCAAGAAATGGCCGTTCCAGGACTTGTTTCGGTCACAAAGTGAAGGAGATGGGGTTGATCTTAGGGAGGGAAGCGAAGAAGGTGTTGAGATTGTGAAGGTGTTGGCTTGCTATGACTTGTGACAGAAAAGTGAGCGGGCTTACGGTTAATGTAAGGAGGCTCTGGATGTTGTTTTTCTGTCTTGTTTTCCTTGCTGCTGTCGTTTGAAAATGGGGCGGAGAACCTATTTATACAAGTCATTGAGCCTCATTCACGTTTCTCGTGGGAAGTGGAGGTAGTGGAATGATGGAGTAGTGGAGTTGTGTGTCGGTAACGCACGACCGGTCTTGCCCACTTCTCCAGTTCATCTCTAACCGTCCATGACTCCCTAACACGTTCTTGTGATGGCGCGTTGCACGCTGCACGCTGTAAACCGCCAGACCAATACCCCAGTAAGTATCCCCCAGTTTGTGACATGATTGATGTCTGGAATGTGGATCGTGGGTCCACGAAAGATAGCATGTAATGCTGAATTGAATAACTGCGTTATTCAGAAAGTCGATACTTGTGGAGTATCGTGTGTATTTTATGCAGGTACTGCATTACGGTGTGGTAAAGTGACGTGTAATGACTGCTCACTAACCAAGTAACTCCTCGACCGTGGTTGTATAACCAAGCTGGTGAGGTCGGACGGATGAGATGATGTTTGAGACACTCATCTGCGACCGTTGATGAAATTAGGGTTTTTAAAGAGGTGCGCAAGCATCACTCTTCAGCTTGGTCGAAACCAAGCATGGGAAGGATTTTGGAGAAGACCGACCATACATGCGTGTTGACGGCATGATGGTGTAGGCGCCTGTATTCCGTTCCCTCATGAAAGCGCGATCTGGGCCACTCAATTTGACCGGTAAAGAGGAGTGGTCGAGATCGGTTTGCGGCAGAAATCCCTTGCCGCAAAGGAGTTGGAAACCGGCGTGATTTCCCTAGTTTGGGCACGCGTTTCGAAGCGACCAACATTGGTTGGTTTTGGTCGATCACACTACCGTGTAGGTGGTAGGTTGGTGTTCACACCTATACCTGATTATCCCATGAAAACGTGATCTAAGCCATTCAAATCATCCGGTGAAGTTGAGCGGTCGAGATCAGTTTAGGATTTGGGAGTGTAACTGCACGAGTTTGGGCGTGCGTTTTGGGTTGGCCGGGAATGATGTGCCTTGGCCGACCGCAAGAGGAGGTAGATGGGCCCACGGTGGTCATCTTTGGTATGACCGGCCTTAGTTAATCCAATCTGTGACCCTCCATTCGTACCGGAGAAGATGGACGCGCGTGATGACTTGAAACCCTAATTTTGGCTTTCAAAGCCGCGCGGCCATGCTCTTTTGGGCGGACGGTTTTGTTGTAACCAGCCACGGTTGGCTTTGACCGATTGGCCAAGTGTGTAGGCGGTCACATGGTGATTGTGTCGACATGCTCCGGGCCCTTTGAGTCTACATCTACACCCTCCATCTATACCTGCGAAGATGGATGGTTGAGACCGTTTGCGGCACATGTAATATGCCGCAAACCCTAATTTAGGGTTTTCCGTCCATAATGCTTGGTATGGACGGTTTCTTGGCAAGCAAAGGCCAATGGTCGACCATGTGGGTCGGCCGTGTGTATTCCATACCTGCTTGGGGGTGATGGAATTGATCTGTGGCCATCCAATCATGCTTGTGGAGTTGGATGACTGCGATCAGATCGTATTTGGCGAGCTAAGGCCGTGTGTATTCCATACCGCTTGGGGTGATGGAATTGATCCGTGGTCATCCAATCATGCTTGTGGAGTTGGATGACTGCGATCGAATCATATCCGGAGACCGATACAGTCAAGTCCGGATGCTCAATCGGGCTAGTATAACACACCGAGAGGGGCTCAATCGGGCTAGTATAACACACCGAGAGGTCTCGGGCTAGTATAACACACCGAGAATCAGCCTGTACGGGTATTTCGTACATGGATTCATTATAGTGCTTGGAGGTTCGTGTTACTCTGTAAGAGTAACACTCAGTCGTCATGCCACACTGATAATGAGTACTGGAAATACAAGGCTGATATGACATTCACAGGAAGGGATTGTTGCTACATGCTCCAACCTGGAGGAATTTCATGTATTCACAGAATGGGATTGTTGCTACATGCTCCATTCTTGGTGAATTAAGTGAGGAGTATCCGTCACTTATAAATGGCTTTATCTTTTACAAGATGTCAGCGCATGATTTTTCTGGTTACTTACAAATTTAACCTTAAACAAAAATCCACCATCAACACTCCTGCAATAAAAATGTTCAAGTACAAGACGACCAACACCTAAAAGAGATATTAAACAATGCCCTAAATGATTTTATAATTGAAAAGAAATAATGAGATTTAAATACATTTCCGACCAGGACCACCAAGTGTTTTGGCCATTGAACAATACTTTCACGGGCATCATACACAAGTAACAAAATCACCGGATGGACATGGAAGTATTGCGTTTTAATCTCCACAAAGTCCACCGACACACGCAAACAGTCATCACGCATTTTTTTTCCATGAATCATTTTGAGTCGTTGTGAATAACATGTCCCAGCAAACAACCCTATTGATGTTGTCGTACAATTCACACGGATGGCTCTACATGACAAATATTAAAATTATATTTGGAGTTATCTAGTTTCAGATGAGAACGCTATTAGTAGGGTTCTTTAGATTAAGAAACTTACCCTGTTAGTAGGCGGATGAGGTGGTCCTGTTGGTGGCTGCACACGTCATATAATAACATATGAATGTCCTGCATAATCAATTAATATGGTTTGATTTCTAACAAATTAAACAACTCACCTGTGCAACCAATTTTTTTGAGGACAGCATCGAATTAGGTACCTAGATAAATCAAATGAGTAACAATATCAGGATCACTTGATTAACTATGATTTATCACCATATCATAGTAAGGTACAAGATTCCAAACATCCGAGGATAACAAATGTAATAAATAAACCGAATAAAACACTCACTTGGGCGGGCACTTTAAGAGAGGCCGGGATAGATGCAATGTTCAATTCTTGAGACATCTTTCTAGCATCCAGTTTAGAGCTTTTAGCCCCATTATGTCTCTAAAATTTTGATACCCAACGAAAAAACTCATCAATATCAATATATCCTGATTTGCTACTGCAACTCAAATACGACAAAGGTACGCAAGAACAATACTTAAATGTTTAAAGTTCAAATTTGGACAAACCCGAATTTTTTGGGCTTTTCCTTCCGGATCGTGAACAGCTTCCCGCATTTCAGCTAAGTCCTTATCCTCAGCACCCTGAAATAAATTGCAATTCCTTTTCCATTAAGGTGTTCAAGAAAGATTAAACCAGATTAACCCATTCATCCTGGTTCAATATACCACAATTAACTTCATCATAAAAAACATTAACTGGTATTTACTTCTTCACAACTTTCTATGTTCAGCATATTACCTATCCATATTTCTATCTAATTTGAAATATAAACTAAAGAAACAACTCACTGAGGCAGGGACATTTTCTGAGGACAAACATGGATGGTCTGCACCGTATCATATTGGGAATTTCCCAATAATTCTTTGAACTGAAGGAACTGTTGCTGCAATTTTCTCTCTGTATCTAGTGACTGTTCCTTCAATTGTGCTTGGAATTCTTTTCTCAAGTTCTCTTCACTTATTCTTGCTTGCACATCTTTTTCTCTCAATTGCTCTTCCAGTTCTCTGATTTTATTCATATTATCTTTATTTGATGATCCACGCTGTCGAGGAGTGTGAAAATACTGACTATGGGTCACTCTTGTACCTGCGGCCCTTACTCTTCCGCCATGTTCTGCACCCAAAATCTTTACAAGAGCATCTGTATTACCGTCAATTGTACCCTCTTTGATCTGTTTTGAGCAGTGATCCTGTTACAAAACCAAAATTTTGCACACATAAAGAGTTAAACTGGATAGCTACTTATATTTTAAAACAGAACCTGTGTATAATTAAATTGAAGTTTTGTATCTTACAATTTGAGCAGCAACTTCACCAATCTCATCGGTCTTATACTCCCCATTTTCATTTTGGCGTGCAAGTATCCATAATGATTCTCGTGGAGGGGGTGCATCACCTGTCCACTTTCCTTCTCTTTTCTGTACAGCAAATACATTAATATCAGTATGATGATTATGTTGTATAATACTATATTTCATCTAAAAGCTTATGTCGATAGAACACAACAAAATTGAAGTTAGAAACTTTGGAAGCAGATAGTGAACTCAAGTGAAAAACAGAAGAAGAAAAAAATGAGAATGTATACACGAGCTCTCTCAGCAATTAATTGATACATTTAACTTCAAAAAAAAAAAAAAAAAGAAGAACTTATGAATGCAAACCAAATTTTTCCTTTAATCCAGCGTAGGTCCTTCGTCCCATCCTATGCGGATATTTGTGGTGAGCTTGTACCGATTTTCCAATTTCAGACAACTCCTGAAAATTTAAAATGTTTTAGTTCTGTATAGTAACAAAATAATTCTTGACCCCATCTTGTTTAGCTCAATTGACATACCTTGCCTTTCTCGCTCAATCTCCGTTTTACAAACTCTTTCCATTCTCCTTGTTCTACAAAACCTCTTAACTCTGAAGGAACACTCTTGAGCTTTTTTCGGCTTTTTTCGAATGGGGTAACGTGCTTGGCAGCAGTTCGTTTCCTCCATCCTCGCCACAAGTCTGAAAAATGTCTGAGCACATCCTTCCTCTTCGTTTCGTCGACATCAAACTTAAACTGGAGGTAAATACACATCAACAAAGTAATACATATAAAACATTGGTAGGGATTTTACCATTGCGCATTTCATTAATTAATACATACCGTTACGTCCTCCCATAACGTATTCTTCACTACAGTTGGAACTTCTTTCCAACAGGTATACTTCAGTCCAAGACTTGGACCAACTTCACTACCGATGTAACTTGAGAGCAAGGTACCATTCTTACCAGTTGCTTGGTTGTGTTTATCATAAATCACTGTTCGCCTTTCACCATTAGTATCCCTTAATAGCTTTGGTAATCTTGTCTTACCCCGCTTTCCTTTATTTGCATCCGCGTTATCTTCACTTGAAACTTGAGATCAAACAAAACCGAAAAGAAAAATGAATTAATAAGTGTTAGGCGTGGTACAACCTTAAGGAGCTTTATATTGTCAAATTTTTTTGGTCGAATCAACCATGTATACTGCAAGAAAACACTTAAACAACGGGACCCGATTGTTCATTTGTGGGAATCTGACTAGCATTCATTTGTGGGAATCGGCTAGCATTCGCTGTGGGAATCTGAATACTCTTGAAACCCGCCATCAGACTCCGTATCTGAAGTATCCATGAAATGAGCTGCAAGAACACATGATATATAAGCTGCTAGGAGCAACAAATTACAAACATATCCAAGAACAAATAATATCTGAAGTTCAAGATTACTAGTAAAGACAGATTTCTATTTGATTTTAGCATGAAAAACTGTGGTTAACTAATGACAGACCGGCTAGTATTTGTTAAAATGAAGCGCTTTCACTATACCAAATAATATAACCATTCAAGCCATTTAGCAATCAAATGAAGAATTCAACTCAAACTGGTACGAAACTTACCTCCTGCAATGACTTAGAGTATGCACAACGCACTGTCTTCCTTTTCTTCTGTAATTGTGACCAATGCAGAGGTCTCCTAAACACCTGATATCACTAGCCCCTTAGTCAACTTATTCAAATCCTAGAAAAACAACTAAAAGTAAAGGGATGGCGCAACAAATATAAAAGAGAAAAGCAAAACCAAAGGTAAATACAACACATAATATTTTCTTTCTAAATTATTGTAAGTGTGAGAATCAGGCAGTATTCAAACATTTCATCAAGCACCTTGTATGCATTACCCAATTCACCATCCCATTGATCAGAGTAGTATAAGATACCGACTTTGCAGAATGACAACAAAACAAATATAAGAGAAAGCTTTGATTTTAGGAGGAGAATACCTTGTAATCAGCTGTTTACGCTTTCACCTTTCAATATCTTAGTTTCAAGGAAATGGAAGGATTTAGCTTGATTAACTTCAGATAGAGAAAACAACTTGCAGTTGGTTTCATTCGAAACTGTTGCGGTTTCCAACAATGAAATAATGGAGAGAAAATAGGGAGTGGAGTAGTGTTGATCGTGGGAAAACAAAATTGGAGGTAAATTTGAAATGGGTATATCGTAATTGCGGGTATTAAACGGTTCCATCAAAGATCGGACACGATTTAATGTAAGCCGTGTCCAATAAAAAATCTCCGTGAGATCTCATCGATCAATAAAATCTTCGGTGGAATTAATTAGGGATTGATAACAGGGGAGAATGGGTTTTGTTTTCGAATTGAAATTTGGCAACATAAAATCTAGAACTTAGGTTTAGAAACGGCATCTGTTCTTCGAGGCTAAAACTGTATCTCCTCCATCTTTGTGATTTTGATTTGAACTTCGGTCATATCGAAACCAAGATCCAGAATCGTATACCAAGGTGAATACACGTCTCTAGGGATAGATAAACACGTGTTAGGATTGGGCTATTTTCAAAACATTGGATTCGATGATTGGGACACGTATATATATAAAACCGAGTCTATTAAATAATAAGAATCTAGCGTCTCGGCTAAATTTAATGCCGGGACTGAAGATATCGTGAATAGTCCCGGAATTTTATATCCCCGAGACGAACTTAGTTTTGGTCACGTATTTTCATAAAACCGTGACAAGGTCAACCGTGACTAAAACCCCTTATTGTACTAGTGCATCTTCAACAGTATCACCAATCGATTCCAGCAAACCCCATCTGAGCTTTATCGTCTCTTAGTTAAACATCGATCTCAAACCCATTTAAGCCAACAGCGCCAGAACCCATCTGTTGTTCTTCATCGGTTTTTCAATTTCAGCAAACCCTAACTTGCAGCATCAGGTCTTGCCGATTTCTTTCCTGAATGAAAACCCACTTTCTTTCTCGATTAGCAGCAGCAGAAACCACTAGAGCCATCACGATCTGTTCTCTCAATTCTCGACTGCATCTTCCTGAGATTCACAACAGCGGCTCGTTCTTCACAGACCCATCTCCTCAATTACACGAACTCTAATTTCTCGATTAACAGCAGCCATGGCTGTGTTTTTCTTACTTTCAGGTGAAACTAGTGAATGAGCGGAATGAATCTGAGAGATATCTCTCGATTCTAGGGTTGTAATGATTTGGGTGGATATTTGCACCCCAGTGATAAAGACCACCCCACTTATTAGATAAGGGATACCCAGGGATAATTACACCCTCTGATAGATGATAAGGGGTACCCTGATGACAACCCCCTTAGCCTTGACTGGGCTCCATATATCAATCGCCTGTAAAATGACATTTTTTTCCCTTTTGGCTCAAATTGGGTGATTTCTTCTTCTTTTCCTCCGTGCGACTCCAAAGTAGCTATAAAACTCAAAACAAACGTAAAATACATAATTTACAAGAAAAATAACAAAGAAAGCATAAACAATAGATAGTAAATAGGATGTATTCTACACCCTATCAAATTCCCCCACACTTAGACTTTGCTAGTCCTCGAGCAAATCAAACTAAAAACTCACAACTTCAAAGCGTTCAAGCGTCCCAAGCATCCAAAAATTTTTGAGGACATAGAGTTTATGCATGCTAGTAATAAGAAGTTAGAAATACTAAAGAACATATTCTCATTCTTAAATGTTGAGTGGGAAATAACCACACCATAATGAGAGAACGCGTGTTTGAGAAACGATCAATAAGCATTTCGCCTCGACTTCTGCCTCACCAAAAAGGATTTTATGATAATTGCACTCAAAAAAGACGGCTTTTTTATGGGTCACACATGTGTGCAGGTAGGAATGAAGAGAGAATTCCTGCAACACGTTGAATGGTGGGAAGGATAACTTCCGAGATATTTTTAAAAACCCACATCTTTTAATATTTTGAAAAACCATTTTTCTGACGATCTCTAAGAAAGGAAATCAACCATTTATTATTGAGGATGAGATTACTTACTCACCTTCACATCCGATCGCCAATTATGATAACACCACTCTCACGACATCCAATAGAAACGTCTTCCGCTCCTCGTCTTGATCTTCTTGGTCTTCGTCTTCGGTTTCAACTATTAATGATAAACTCTTGATCTTCGTAATTCCTTGACAATTTGTAACTCTTTTACTTTAAAACCTTGTGTTGATGGTGGATTTTCGTTTAAGGTTAAATTTGTAAGTAACCAGAAAATCATGCGCTGACATCTTGCAAAAGATAAAGCCGTTTATAAGTGACGGATACTCCTCACTTAATTCACCAAGAATGGAGCATGTAGCAACAATCCCATTCTGTGAATACATGAAATCCCTCCAGGTTGGAGCATGTAGCAACAATCCCTTCCTGTGAATTTCATATCAGCCTTGTATTTCCTGTACCCATTATCAGTGCGGCATGACGACTGAGTGTTACTTTTGCGAGTAACACGAACCTCCAAGCACTATAATGAATCCATGTACGAAATACCCGTATGTGCCGATTCTCGGTGTGTTATACTAGCCCGAGCCCTCTCGGTGTGTTATACTAGCCCGATTGAGCCCCTCTCGGTGTGTTATACTAGCCCGATTGAGCATCCGGACTTGACTGTATCGGTCTCCGGATATGATACGATCGCAGTCATCCAACTCCACAAGCATGATTGGATGACCACGGATCAATTCCATCACCCCCAAGCGTGTATGGAATACACACGGCCTTAGCTTGCCGGATATGATCGATCGCAGTCATCCAACTCCACAAGCATGATTGGATGACCCACGGATCAATTCCATCACCCCCAAGCGGTATGGAATACACACGGCCTTAGCTTGCCGGATATGATTCGATCGCGTCATCCAACTCCACAAGCATGATTGGATGACCACGGATCAATTCCATCACCCCCAAGCGGGTATGGAATACACACGGCCTTAGCTTGCCGGATATGATCTCGATCGCAGTCATCCAACTCCACAAGCATGATTGGATGACCACAGATCAATTCCATCACCCCAAGCGGTATGGAATACACACGGCCTTAGCTTGCCGGATATGATCGATCGCAGTCATCCAACTCCGCAAGCATGATTGGATGACCACGGATCAATTCCATCACCCCAAGCGGTATGGAATACACACGGCCGACCCGCATGGTCGACCATTGGCCTTTGCTTGCCAAGAAACCGTCCATACCAAGCATTATGGGCGGAAAACCCTAAATTAGGGTTTGCGGCATATTACATATGTCGCAAAACGGTCTCAACCGTCCGTCTTCGCAGGCATAGATGGAGGGTGTAGATGTAGACTCAAAGGGCCCGGAGCATGTCGACACAATCACCATGTGACCGCCTACACGCTTGACCAATCGGTCAAAGCCAACCGTGGTTGGTTACAACAAAACCGTCCGCCCAAAAAAGAGCATGGTCGCGCGGCTTTGAAAGCTAAAATTAGGGTTTCAAGTCATCACGCACGTCCATCTTCTCCGGCACGAATGGAGGGTCACAGATTAGATTGAGCAAGGGTCGGTCACACCAAAGCATGACCACCGTGGGCCCATCTACCTCCTCACGCGGTCGGCCAAGGCTCATCATTCCCGGCCACCCAAAACGCACGCCCAAACTCGTGCGGTTACACCTCCCAAATCCTAAACTGATCTCGACCGCTCAACTTCACCGGATGATTTGAATGGCTTAGATCACGTTTTCATGGGATAATCAGGTATAGGTGTGAACACCAACCTACCACCTACACGGTAGTGTGATCGACCAAAACCAACCAATGTTGGTCGCTTCGAAACGCGTGCCCAAACTAGGGAAATCACGCCGGTTTCCAACTCCTTTGCGGCAAGGGATTTCTGCCGCAAACCGATCTCGACCGCTCCTCTTTACCGGTCAAATTGAGTGGCCCAGATCGGCTTTCATGAGGGAACGAAATACGGACGCCTACACCATCATGCCGTCAACACGCATGTATGGTCGGCCTTCCCAAAATTCTCCCTATGCTTGGTTTTGACCAAGTCAAGAGTGATGCTTGCGCACCTCTTTAAAAAACCTAATTTCATCAACGGTCGCAGATGAGT
This sequence comes from Papaver armeniacum, assembly GCA_023531295.1. Taxonomy (NCBI): domain Eukaryota; kingdom Viridiplantae; phylum Streptophyta; class Magnoliopsida; order Ranunculales; family Papaveraceae; genus Papaver; species Papaver armeniacum. The sequence goes on along the minus strand of JAJJWW010000271.1, from coordinate 273,569 downwards.
GTCTCAAACATCATCTCATCCGTCCGACCTCACCAGCTTGGTTATACAACCCTGGTCGGGAGTTATTTGGTTAGTGAGCAGTCATTACACATCACTTTACCACACCGTAATGCAGTACCTGCATAAAATACACACGATCTTTTGCAAGTATCGACTTTACGAATAACGCAGTTATTCAATTCAAGCATTACATGCTATCTTTCGTGGATCCACGATCCACATTCCAGACATCAATCATGTCACAAACCGGGGGATACTTATCTTTGGTATTGGTCTGGCGGTTTACAGCGTGCAGCGTGCAACGCGCCATCACAAGAACGTGTTAGGGAGTCATGGACGGTTAGAGATGAACTGGAGAAGTGGGCAAGACCGGTCGTATGCTACCGACACACAACTCCACTACTCCATCATTCCACTACCTCCACTTCCCACGAGAAACGTGAATGAGGCTCAATGACTTGTATAAATAGGTTCTCCGCCCTATTTCAAACAACAAGGAAAGACAAGCCAAGACAGAAAAACCAAGTGTTGATACCTGGCCACATCGTCACAAGTCATAAGCAAGCCAACACCTTCACAATCTCAACACCTTCTTCGCTTCCCTCCCTAAGATCAACCCCATCTCCTTCACTTTGTGACCGAAACAAGTCTGGAACGGCCATTTCTTGGTTTAGGCCGGACTTGCACGTATTGATCTCTCGAATCTACAAGCACTCACCGCGCAGTGCATTTGTTGTAGGTTTAAATTCATTCCTCATCACACCCCAAATTACCAAATTCGGCAGGAGTAATTTTCACCCATCAACAATTGGCGACCACAGTGGGAGATTAATCTCTCGGTCGTAAAGTCAATTTCTTCGAAAGTCAATTTAATTTCATCAATCTCAAAAGGGTAGATCTTAGAATCGATTCAATCAAAAAATCATTATGGTGGAATTAAGGTCTGGGTCAGCAATCAATTCTGATGGAGCCGTTGTGGATAACAATCCTGGTGTTGAAGTACCACGGCGGAGCTACCGTGGTCAACACATCTCTGGTGGGCCGTCACTTCTACCACCAAAGCACCAGTGTAGCAATGGATATCCCAAAGTAGGAATAACTCCTCCCATCACCAGAGCCGGAGCACCGCAAATCCCGGCATCTCTTCGAGCGTAACGCCTCCAGTGGTTACCAGAGCAACAACTTTCACTCCTCCATCAGGACGAGGAGCCGGAGACACAAGAGGAAGGCCGCCGTCTAGTACCATTGCAGACTTGATGGAGAAGCAGGAAATTCTTGCTAAAACTCAAACAGATATGGCCGCAACTCAGAAAGAGGTACTCACTTTCCTTAAAACTTTGACTGAACGATTGCCGCAAGATTCACGGCAACCCTTGGAGTCGGCAAGAGATGCATTCAATACACCCGGAGCAGGCGTTTCCGCTCGGACTCACATGGATGAGGAAACTCGTGTTGCTCCTGAGCGCCAAAGGGAGAGAGACCAGCCTTCCAACTTCATTACGCGTGAAGATCTAGAGCGACTTCTCCAAAATCGAGGAAAGGGGGACCGAACGGACGTACACCAACATCAGCCGCCGTACCCTCGGGATGTGCAACGGATTCCTCTACCAAGAGGTTACACCTCTCCCCAGTTCTCCCTCTACGACGGTCTCGGTAATGCTCGTGAACACATTTCTCGATTCTTGGAAGCCTTGGGAGAACATGAATACAATCATGTTTTACGCCTAAAAGAATTCTCAAAATCACTCACGGGAGGGCATACACTGGTATAACAACATTGCGCCCAAGAAGATATCCAATTGAGCGAGATGGTCGGTGCTTTCTACAGAAAGTATTTCTTCGTGTCTGAACAAATCACATTTTCGGACACGGGAAGAATTCTCCAAATGGAACAATGAACATCCCAACGACTTCGTTAAAAGATTCAGAACCCAAGCACTGGATTGTCACGACCCGAATGTCACCGAACGGCAATTGGTGGAATCATGCATCAATGGGATGATACCCATATACCGCGCCCTGTTAGAGAATCTGGGATTTCAAACATTCTCTGAGCTCCACGAAGCTGCAAAGCGTTCAGCAACAACTGCACCGGCACTACTAGAAAGAACCAGAGTTGTTCGAAGTGAAGATTTGCGTGAAAGTCGAGGAAGCAGGCGTCTCACAAACAAACAATACAACACTGGCCCTTCTGTGAGTGTGGTAAGCGGAGGAGAAAAGAGGAAAGCTTCGGTGACAGAACAACAAACCAAGCGAACATCCTCAGCACACAAGACTCCGTCTCGAAAAGGAACAGACAAGAATCCTGCACAAAACACCAAAGACACAGGTTTTCCTTTTCCAATGAATGAAGTGATAGAGCTCCTGGAAGCGTGGATCCAAGACGACGCCGTAAAGCTGCCCCCTATCAGGCGTCCTCCGACCGAGGAAGAGATGGAAGATCCCAGATACTGTTGCTACCACAGGTTCGTCCATCATCCAACCAAAGATTGCAACAGGTTGAAACAGATATTCAGGGAAAAGGTAGAGACAGGGGAACTCCAGCTTGGAAACGAAGGTGTTCACAGAGATCCTCTACCTATCAGGAGCTGCATGATTTCTGGGGACTCTGTTCGCAAGACCGTGCAATCTATGATGGAGCACATGTGTGAAATCTTATATTTCTCCAAAGGACAGCGTCAAGACATGTTCACGGCCCTCAACCACGTTGTATCAGGGAGGCGTTTGCATCCAGTAGCAGCCCAGAAACCCCAGTCTTTCCTGAAAGACATGAGCAACGGAAACTGGGGACTCCTAACCATCACTCGTTTGAGAAACGTTGAGTTTGATAACGCGTTGATCGATACGGCTTCAGAATTTAACATCATTACTGTCAAAACCTTGAGAGCAGAAAAGATCTCAAAGCAAGAAGCTACTCGTCATCCAACTGTGGTCGGGGATTCAGCAGGAGAGCTTAGAGATGCATATGGATACATTGATCTTGAAGTCAAATTGGGTGATGCCTCGACGCAAGCAAAGTTCTACATAGTCAAAGACCATCCCAACTACGACATGATCCTAGGAAGCTCCTGGATGCAGGACAACAAAGCCATACTGGAAGTCTGTCCTCTACCGGTGTCAGTACCTGAGAGAATCTCCAACATGCCCGCTGGACTACCTGATGACCGTCTGCTGCCGCACCAGCAACTTTCCAATATGACACAACTTCCCGGAGAGAGCCTGTCGGCATACACTGAAAGGTTCCGGTCTCAAGTAAGTCTCGTCACACAACCCTCCTTGCAAACTACCGTCTCTCATTCTGACAAGTCCTGGGGACTGGCTTCAACCGACAAACCAACCCCGGCTAGGAGATGTGAATGGGAAGCCGGCCCTTTCAAACGTTTTATCAGGAGCATAGAAGCTGTCTTGGTCAAAGACAACAAGGCCAAGGTCCAAGTGTCCGCACGCTCAAACCCATTCGGAATTGGAGACCTAGTGACAAAGGCGGCCACATTCAATGTTGGAAACATGACGGTGAAGATGACCACTCCACCTGACTCACCCGCCAAAAGAGAAGATGAACCGTACCTGGTAGCAGATGTTATCCTAGGTGGCTACTGCAAGCTCATCAACGCTGATAACCTGGAGGGCATAACAATTCACTCACGATGGCTCAAACCTTACCGAACCTAAGATACGGTGCTACCGCTTTCCAACATCCTCCACACTTTAAAACGCTGTGCTATTTTTTCCAGCGTGTTTCCTTTTACAGTTTCATGTCATGCTTGTAATTCCTCCAAAAATGATTGCAATACTTGCATTCATAGTTAGGGTTCCAATTTTCAATCCTCAATTTAATTGAAGTACTATTTCCATCTGAGAACCTCTCTACCTCTAAAAAACACAAAGCTCTGAGTCGGCCTAAATCAACACACTAGAGCAGAGCAGGAAGGGAAACCCTAAGCAAGTATCTCACGGGATGAAGGAAATAGAACGTGTGCGGAAAATGATTTGAGCCATCTGCCCAGCAAAGCCAGGAAGATATTGCATCACAGGTCCATGGATATTCCATTACGGTATAACTTCTTTTATCACTAAGAATTATGTATGAAGGCGCACCCTTGCGCCTGAGAAGGTTCGGTTACAGTCTTGGCAAAGGATTGTAAAGGAAAGCTTTATTCAAATAATCAAAAGAGAAAAAAAAAAAACCTTGAACTCAGCCGCCACTCGAATACAAGGAAGATGTTCGAGCATGCAGAATATACTTGGAAAGAAAAACAAAACAAAAGAAATTTCAATCATCAAGAGGGTCGGTCTCGCCCACATCGCCGTCAGCTCCGTCACTGTCTCCGGATCTTCCTCAACTTCTGCATCGGGCATCCCCGCCGCAGCAGCAGCAGCGCACTCCATCCCAACATCTTCAGCAGGAGCATCAAAGGGCATAGCAACATCAGGAGCCGCGCAGGTTGCTTCCAAACGTTCAGGCTCGTCTGTATCGGAATCAAGGATTATCACGCCGTCCTGAACCGGGTAATCACACTTGCCTTCACTCAGAGGTTGTTCATGCTCAACCCTCCGCCTCTTCAACCGCGCCGCAAATCTCTCTCTCTGCCCTTGCGCTTACTAGTGTCTGCAGCAGCGTTTCCTCGCGCCTCCGCCGCTCCTCCATGTCAATTGCAAATGAAAGTACACGATACGTCCTCGACAATACGAAGGTGGGAGATAGACATCCCCTGTATAGCACAGCCGACTTCACGAAGAGGAAGATCGATCTTAGCCATCACTTCTCCATGCGCATGGTTTTCGGGCTTGTCAACTTCAAAACTTCTTTCTGGGGAAGCAACAGAATGAGCGTCTACCGCTTCCATGATAATCTGCAGAGAAGAAGAGGTTATGAGCACACAAAAAAAAAAAAAAGAGAGGATCATCAAATCCATTGATCAGTTAATCAGAAAATCAGAGCAGTACCTGAGATACCTGGGATAAAGAATAAACGACCACGTTGAGATGATTCTTTATAATCTCACAAGTCGACAGAATCCCAGAAGGAAGAGAAGTCTCTACTTACCACCTATGAAGGCTACTAATTCGGGATAACAATCAACAAGGCTTATCAAATTCACCTGAGGAAGGCCGTGTATAACTAAGGAAGTACACCTGAAGGAGCGGCAAGCTCATACATGTACAAGAGGAACCAAAGCGACTCACCGGATCAAGTCCTGCTTCCTTCGCATCCTTAATCAAGACCGACCAGTTCCAGGGAAACGCCTGACAATGTGAAACTATCCGGTAAATATGTATTCACTCTAGCTTGGTCATTTCTGTATGTCACCATCTCATGCCTACCACACAATAGTGTAACCATTATGTGCTAGGCAGGGGACTTAATGTTGATGGTGGATTTTCGTTTAAGGTTAAATTTGTAAGTAACCAGAAAAATCATGCGCTGACATCTTGCAAAAGATAAAGCCGTTTATAAGTGACGGATACTCCTCACTTAATTCACCAAGAATGGAGCATGTAGCAACAATCCCATTCAGTGAATACATGAAATCCCTCCAGGTTGGAGCATGTAGCAACAATCCCTTCTGTGAATTTCATATCAGCCTTGTATTTCTGTACCCATTATCGGTGCGGCATGACGACCGAGTGTTACTGTAAGAGTAACACGAACCTCCAAGCACTATAATGAATCCATGTACGAAATACCCGTACAGGCTGATTCTCGGTGTGTTATACTAGCCCGAGCCCTCTCGGTGTGTTATACTAGCCCGATTGAGCCCCTCTCGGTGTGTTATACTAGCCCGATTGAGCATCCGGACTTGACTTATCAGTCTCCGGATATGATCTGATCGCAGTCATCCAACTCCACAAGCATGATTGGATGACCACAGATCAATTCCATCACCCCCAAGCAGGTATGGAATACACACGGCCTTAGCTTGCCGGATATGATCTGATCGCAGTCATCCAACTCCACAAGCATGATTGGATGACCACAGATCAATTCCATCACCCCCAAGCAGGTATGGAATACACACGGCCTTAGCTTGCCGAATATGATCTGATCGCAGTCATCCAACTCCACAAGCATGATTGGATGACCACAGATCAATTCCATCACCCCCCAGCAGGTATGGAATACACACGGCCTTAGCTTGCCAGATATGATCTGATCGCAGTCATCCAACTCCACAAGCATGATTGGATGACCACAGATCAATTCCATCACCCCAAGCGGTATGGAATACACACGGCCTTAGCTTGCCGAGATATGATCGATCGCAGTCATCCAACTCCGAAGCATGATTGGATGACCACGGATCAATTCCATCACCCCAAGCGGTATGGAATACACACGGCCGACCCGCATGGTCGACCATTGGCCTTTGCTTGCCAAGAAACCGTCCATACCAAGCATTATGGGCGGAAAACCCTAAATTAGGGTTTGCGGCATATTACATATGTCGCAAAACGGTCTCAACCGTCCGTCTTCGCAGGCATAGATGGAGGGTGTAGATGTAGACTCAAAGGGCCCGGAGCATGTCGACACAATCACCATGTGACCGCCTACACGCTTGACCAATCGGTCAAAGCCAACCGTGGTTGGTTACAACAAAACCGTCCGCCCAAAAAGAGCATGGTCGCGCGGCTTTGAAAGCTAAAATTAGGGTTTCAAGTCATCACGCGCGTCCATCTTCTCCTAAGACGAATGGAGGGTCACAGATTAGATTGAGCAAGGGTCGGTCACACCAGCATGACCACCGTGGGCCCATCTACCTCCTCACGCGGTCGGCCAAGGCTCATCATTCCGGCCAACCCAAAACGCACGCCCAAACTCGTGCGGTTACACCTCCCAAATCCTAAACTGATCTCGACCGCTCAACTTCACCGGATGATTTGAATGGCTTAGATCACGTTTTCATGGGATAATCAGGTATAGGTGTGAACACCAACCTACCACCTACACGGTAGTGTGATCGACCAAAACCAACCAATGTTGGTCGCTTCGAAACGCGTGCCCAAACTAGGGAAATCACGCTGGTTTCCAACTCCTTTGCGGCAAGGGATTTCTGCCGCAAACCGATCTCGACCGCTCCTCTTTACCGGTCAAATTGAGTGGCCCAGATCGGCTTTCATGAGGGAACGAAATACAGGCGCCTACACCATCATGCCGTCAACACGCATGTATGGTCGGCCTTCCCCAAAATTCTCCCTATGCTTGGTTTTGACCAAGCTGAAGAGTGATGCTTGCGCACCTCTTTAGAAAACCTAATTTCATCAACGGTCGCAGATGAGTGTCTCAAACATCATCTCATCCGTCCGACCTCACCAGACTTGGTTATACAACCCTGGTCGGGAGTTATTTGGTTAGTGAGCAGTCATTACACATCACTTTACCACACCGTAATGCAGTACTGCATAAAATACACACGATCTTGCACAAGTATCGACTTTCGAATAACGCAGTTATTCAATTCACAGATTACATGCTATCTTTCGTGGATCCACGATCCACATTCCAGACATCAATCATGTCACAAACTGGGGATACTTATCTTGGGTATTGGTCTGGCGGTTTACAGCGTGCAGCGTGCAACGCGCCATCACAAGAACGTGTTAGGGAGTCATGGACGGTTAGAGATGAACTGGAGAAGTGGGCAAGACCGGTCGTATGCTACCGACACACAACTCCACTACTCCATCATTCCACTACCTCCACTTCCCACGAGAAACGTGAATGAGGCTCAATGACTTGTATAAATAGGTTCTCCGCCCTATTTCAAACAACAAGGAAAGACAAGCCAAGACAGAAAAACCAAGTGTTGATACCGTCACAAGTCATAAGCAAGCCAACACCTTCACAATCTCAACACCTTCTTCGCTTCCCTCCCTAAGATCAACCCCATCTCCTTCACTTTGTGACCGAAACAAGTCTGGAACGGCCATTTCTTGGTTTAGGCCGGACTTGCACAGATTGATCTCTCGAATCTACAAGCACTCACCGCGCAGTGCATTTGTTGTAGGTTTAAATTCATTCCTCATCACACCCCAAATTACCAAATTCGGCAGGAGTAATTTTCACCCATCAACACCTTGTCGCTTGAAACTTCCTTATAAATTTTCCTTCCCCACGGCTTATAAAAACAAAACAAATATTTCTCTTGTTTTTTTTTTTTTATGAATTTTTTATGATTTTTTTTTTTTTTTTTGAAACATTCACAAGAGAAATAAAATACAAAAAATAAACCATGGCCGTGGGAGAAGTATTTTACCGCTTGATTCTTCACAACTTGTATCGTCTTGAAATCATAAACTTCAAAAATTCTCACCTTTTAATTTTCTTTGCTTTCATGAATAAGTCTTCATACTTGGATATAAAATTACCTCATTGTAGTGTAAGTCTTCAACATATATGTAAAAATCTGCTCTTTGTATGTTGCTTTACTTGAATTTGAAATTTGCTCTTTTTCTCGTTCCGTTGCTTGTAAACCTTGAACTTTTTCCAACTTTCCTTGTAGATTTTGATGTCGCTCCTTGTTGATGATGAATGTGTTTCTATGGATCCGTTGTTGTCGAGGGAGAGAATGGTGCTAACTGCAAATCGAACTACAAGAAGGAGGCTTTCATCTATAGATGTCACCCTTATGATTGACAAAATTAGCACTCAAGAGATCAAAGAGTAGTGCTTCTATTGGTGGGAGGTTGGGTAGCTCACCATTCTACCCGGAATTAACGTATGGTGACACACACTCAAAAGAAGCTCTTTAGTAGATGGAAAAAATTTCTGGTCGGTGCCTCATGATATGAATACGGGTAGTCTCCACTAATGATTGATCAGCAACTCTAATAATGCCCTTCTCCCTGCACCAAATTCGCATCACCGGCATGATTAAATCCATTATTTAACACTCTAACAAGCAAGAAATCCGAATGTAGTTCTCTAACATTTCCAAGTTCAATTATGTCGGTCAAAATCTCTATGTAAACATACCTAGAAGTATGCTAGGGACTCTAAAATCTCTAAAAGTTGAAGGTTTTAAGTAAAAACTTTTTTTTTTTTTTTAAATTTTTTAATTTTTTTTTTTTTTTAAAAAATACATGCTTAACCACTCCCCCACACTTAAACCTTACATTGTCCTCAATGTAATTGAATCCTCCTAGTAAAGTCAAGGTGGGAAATTTTAACATGATATGGAACAAGAAAAAGAAATAACAAAAAGCAAAAAGATAAGAAATACAAAACCGATGGGTTTCCTCCCATTAAGCGCTTGTTTTAAAGTCGACGGCCCGACTTAGCTCTTGCAATATTCACTCCCCATATACTAACAATCGGAAAATTTGAGGATCCACCCATAATACCTGTTTTGCAAACAATAACTCCATATAAATATTAGCACAAGAAAATAATAGTGAAATTATCGCTCGATAGAAATTTCCCCCACACTTATTCTCGTCCACACTCGGATGTGTATAAAGAACATAGAATTTTGGAATTTCCATGTGTTCCTCTTGGCAAACCTGCATAGTGTTAGCATCAAGTGTTTCCAATGGTGGATATTTAGAAACAAAATCATCCAAAAATACTTTCGAAGCACATACATCCAAACCAATAAGAGGTAAAGGAGAAGAATCAATATGCAAAGGGTTAGACAAACCTTGCACGATCTCTTGTATTATAGAATCCTCTTCATCCTTAAAAAATTCAAGTGAATTACTTACCTCTTGTATATCGTGGTCCTCTATTAAACCTTGCAACCATTCTTCGTCGTTTTCTACCTTAACCAAAGTCTTGGCATCATTCAAATCATTGGAAAGTTCAATTGGGTCTTCCACAAAATCAATCAATGTGGTTTCATTCTCTAGCATCATCTCTTCAACATTCTCATCATCGGAATCGGGCCATTCACTAAAATGATTCTCGTCGGTATAAATTGTAAGATCTTATTGTGAGGGTGTCACACCGTTTATAACAATAGGTAAGTCACACCCAATCTCCTCCTTTTGAATAGGCGAAGGATCGTTATTATGATCCGGAGTTGGAATAACTTCCTCATTGTTGCAATACTCATACACTTCCGCGGACTCATACCTTTCCCTAAGAAATTTTTTCCAAGCAATAAATGCATCTTCCTCAAGCTCTTCCTTTTGAATAGGTGATTGATCATTATTAAGATCAAGGCTCAAGTAATCTACACTAGCGTCATCAAAAGTCTCCAAAGGTTGGTTAATTTGTTCGTATAATTTCTCCGAATTCCTTTGAATTTCTCGATGTGATTCTTGCAACTTTTGTTGAAGATCCCCAATCATGGCAGACATCTTATCTGCAAAACTAGAGAATTTCTGATCATAAACAAAACTATCCTCCCATCCTTGTGATTGTCCACTTATATACCCGTCATAAGGTTGTTGATATGTATGAGAATATCCATAAGGTTCTGTAGGAATTTGATCATAGCCAAAAGATTGGTTTTGATTGTATCCTAAGGATGGTTGGAAGTTGTCATAATGTTGAGGTTGAAAACCGTATTAATTGTTGTAATATGCTTGCTCTTGTCCACCATACATGGAAAACCGATACCTGAAATAAGATTCTCAAAAACCAAGTTAGATACGGTATAGAATCTAACAAAGCAAGAATAAAGCAAAAAGAAAAATAAAAACAACTAAAATCGTCCGCTGCTCCCCGGCAACGGCGCCAAAATTTGATGCGTGTCGTAACCACAACAAATTAATTAATACTTTACTACCTAATTAACAAGTAATATAGGGTAGTCAAGGTCGATCCCACGAGGAGCAAGAGATTCTAGTTGTAAAAGTTGTCACGAAAAGGGGGGATGTAAAGAAAAAGAAAGTAAATAAAGCAATTAAAAGGTAAAGTTGAAATCAATAAGAGAGACAAGATCAAGGAATCCTTCTTCGTTGCAAAACAATGATTAAATTTATGTTCTTTTCTACTTGTTATTAGTCACAAATTATCACCAACCGTAGGTAAAGCAGCTAGATCAGTGCTAAACCCCTAAATCCCTTGTATCACTTGGACACGGAAGTTCTCGACTACCGATTCTATTTACCAAACCACCTAGAAGTAGATCACTCAAGATGTAATTTAAATAAACGCATTAAGATTTATGAACTTATTAGGTTGATATTAGTAGTTAGACTCTTAGATCAAGGTCTACTTGCTAACGTTGTTTTCACACACAATTGCTCCACGGAATCCCTCCGCAAGGTCTCGTGTTTGCTACTTATGTAAAGAGTCAAGAAACGATTACTTATCTCCTAACTTTCACTAGATTTAGATCAAATTAACAAATCAATTTAGTTGGCCACCCAAACAATCTATCAATCAATCATGAATGTCTTTAAGATCATTCCTATTAGTAAAAAAATCGATAATTATGTGAAAAACCTCAAAATAGAATTGAAACAAAACTCAAATCATGTATTTAGAACTAGGAATTCATCCTCAATCAATAATAAAATTAGCTACTCATGCTTAAGAGTTCACACAAAGAATAAGAAAAGAAAAGTGTTGTGTGTGTAGAGAGGTGTCAAAAAGATGTAGAAAACTTCTCTATTTATAGGCTTCAATATTCTCCAACTCTTCCAAGGAATAGAATCCTTTTTCCTTTAGCAATTCAATTTCCAAATTCAAGTCTCTCTCTTCTTCCATCTTCTCTTTCCAAGTTTGAGCCCAATTCTCCATCCAATTCCTAGTCCAAATCTTCACACCCATGAGAGAAGTCCATAGAAAATTCTGGAATTTTTTTGCTCGCCGGAAAACTGGTATTATGGCCGGAATCCGGCCGGAAAACGTCACCGCCGGCCGTCTGAAAATTTCTCCGTCAGTGGAATATTCGACGGAATATTCCGCCAGTCCACCGTTAGGACTAACGGTCAAAAGGGTCAACCGTCAGTCCACCGTTAGTCAACAGGGTCAAAGGGAGAGGAGAGTCAGACTCGAGTTAGCTTCTGACTCAGCTAACTGGGCTTACTCAGCTGAGTCAGCTGCTTACTCGGCTGACTTGATCTAATTCAGCTAACCGGAATCGGTCACTGAACTCGGTTGGGATCGGTCTTCGGCGGCTACGAGTTGACTCGCCGGTAGGGAAATTTGGCCGAGTTCCGGATGATTACAGGACTTCGCAAGCCAATTTCAGGCTGATTCTTCTACCTGTGCAAATCCTAACATTCATCTATTCAATTCATTCCATTTATCATCAGGGCTTCAATCACCAGCTTCAACCCATTTCCATATCTCTTAATTCTGAAAGATTACAGGGCAACACCCATCTCAAACTCACAGCATTACCTTCTCCGATTCAATAGCAACAATGACTTCTCGGACCCATATTCATACCAACAAAGAGCTCATCGAACTTCCCGTAATTCCCAGCATATACATCTATTCTTCTCATTACCCTGTTACTGATACTGCAATTCATTCACACTCCCAGCTTCCAGCAACTTCACTCCCTGATATTGTGTTCTTGAGATGGGTTGTAGCATCAACACAAAACACTAGTCTGCAGCTCTATTTCCTCTTCACGACAATTAGCAGTAATCCCTGCTATTTCATAATCTCTGAATACCACCACAAACCCTTTTCTGATTTCTTGCACTTCAATCCTAGTTCCCACTGGCTACAATTCCACCACCAAATCCATCACGCAGCACACAGCCGCAGCTTCTCATCCTTTCAAACAACCTCATACCCATCTCAGATTCATGACCTAAACCCAATTTTTGTCCTGTGTTACTTTGCCTCTTCAATCAACGCCACCAACCCATTCTTTGTAACAACAACAGACCCATTTTTTCTCCTCGATCTTCAACTCTGCGTCTCAGCTTCATATCCCTTCTACCAATTACTCGAGTAGCTGCTGTTCATCTTTCTTCCAATCGATCTCTTTTTATTCACTGAGTTCGACGGCAATAGCTCAAAACCCATCTTAGAATCATCTCTCGCTTCTGTCGAACACAACCAAACCCTTACTGCCATCTTCAACAGTATCACCAATCGATTCCAGCAAACCCCATCTGAGCTTTATCGTCTCTTAGTTAAACATCGATCTCAAACCCATTTAAGCCAACAGCGCTTTAACCCATCTCGTTGTTCTTCATCGGGTTTTCAATTTCAAAGAAACCCTAACTTGCGACATCGAGTCTTGCCGATTTCTTTCCGAATGAAAACCCACTTTCTTTCTCGATTAGCAGCGGCGAAAACCACTAGAGCCATCACGATCTATTCTCTCAATTCTCGACTGCATCTTCCTGAGCTTCACAACAGCGGCTCGTTCTTCACAGACCCATCTCCTCAATTACACGAACTCTAATTTCTCGATTAATGGCAGCCATGGCTGTGTTTTTCTTACTTTCGTGGTGAAACTAGTGAATGAGCGGAATGAATCTGAGAGATATCTCTCGATTCTAGGGTTGTAATGATTTGGGTGGATATTTGCACCCCTGTGATAAAGACCACCCCACTTATTAGATAAGGGATACCCAGGGATAATTACACCCTCTGATAGATGATAAGGGGTACCCTGATGAAAACCCCTAGCCTTGACTGGGCTCCATATATCAATCGCTTTTGTAAAATGACATTTTTTTCCCTTTTGGCTCAAATTGGGTGATTTCTTCTTCTTTTCCTCCGTGCGACTCCAAAGTAGCTATAAAACTCAAAACAAACGTAAAATACATAATTTACAAGAAAAATAACAAAGAAAGCATAAACAATAGATAGTAAATAGGATGTATTCTACACCCTATCAGTCACTCACATCTCCATGCCATGAATTTTGGTCTTTCTAGATGTCAAGTGGTAAATGGAGTCTCTGCAACAGGAAATCTTCACCCTGTTCGAGTAATCTCGGGCAATGAGTGAGAACTTAGTCACTTATTCTCTCATGTATTATCTGTTACATGTACTGTTTTTTAACTTCGGTTCTAGCTTTCGTATTTGTAAAGTAAGATTCAGTTGTGAAGCAGACCTGCTGAAACTTGTGTTGAGTGGATACCATAGCTATAATAACTTGCAAGCACCTTCTTTACTACAATGTTTAATGGTTAAGTAGACACAATCTTCTTAATTCACAGCTAATTTTGATATCAGGCAAGATTATTATATTAATGCAAGTCGTAAACGCATGCTTTGCTATGTTGATTATATTCCTAGTCTTATAATAATGGTTGAATAGAGGAATTTAAAATATACAGATATTTATTTATTTATTAAACTTTTTTTGGTTCTCATTATCTATCTTGATGAATTGTGATGACCAACCATATGTTCATATGAAAAATTGGGTCTTCTAGTTGTTATAAAATGGTATACGAAGGTTCAGAATATATATTCAAGTGCAGAAATCTGCCGGAATTATCGTCGGAATTTATTTTTTTTTCACCTGAAAATGGGTTGCAACGTATATAAGTTTTGCTCAAATTAGAGTAATACGTTGCCTAAATTATTGTAACCGTTGCACAAATTAAGGAATCTGTTGCTCAATAAATGTTGGTAAACTTGTTGACCAACGTTTTCATGCGTTGCAAATTTAATTTTCCCAACGGATTTTTCGCGTTGCACACAAATTTGCTACACCATATTCCCAACGGATATAAGCGTTGGTGAAATTCATTGCAACGCGTATATCCGTCCCAAATTGGATGTTTTGGTGTAGTGAGAATGATTATTTAAAGAAGAAAAATGCTGAAATGAGTGAGGATACAACTTTGATTTGTAACACTGAGTTTCAATCTGTGAAGTAGAAACAATTTGGAGTTTTATTCTTCGGTTCTTCGTGTTTCATCGATTTTGTGTATACTAACTAAATCAAGGGAGAAGATGAAGAAAAAGGTGGTGTTCTAGTGATGGAAATGGTTGTGCGGTCTGTGGCGGTGATGGAAGTAAACGGAGAAGAAGAAAAGATAATTGCAGTCTCTCTCTCCCGAGCAGTAGAGAAATAATGTTATGGAGATGTAATACAGAGATAAAGAGATAAAGTTTTTATGGCTTCCTTGAAAATTGAACCAGACCAAAAACTAGGTTCATCCGTCACAGAGTGGGTCAGTGAACGAGGAATAAAATAATAATAAAAAAATATATTCAACTACCAACTTTGGCACTGCGAGATGTGCTCCGAGATTTTTTTAAATCTTAGACCGTCTTGACTGGTCCACGGTCCGTTGACCGCCATTGAGGGTCGGGGCTGTGGGTCAGAAAAACCTCGTTTTCCACTAGTGGTGCTGATCAAAATTGTGGAGGTGGAATTAGAGATGGTGAAAAGGCTAGAGTACCCAAATATACCTCAAGCTAAAACTTTTCCTACCTATAAGTCCTTTCTCCGAAAGTGATTGTCTATGGAGTGAGTCGAGACAATGCAACTAATCGGTTCACACTTCGTGTGATCGCCTATGGATACGAGATCGAGACAATACAACAACAAAGTATGTTTACTTGATACAAAGGTTCGGACTTAACCAAACACAATAGGATTGCTTATCAATTAAATATGAATTAACGTTTGTGTGATTTACTTTAATTATAATAAACAATTATAATGCGGAAAATAAAAGTAAATGACACAACAAGATTTTGTTAACGAGGAAACCGCAAAAGAAGAAAAACCCCGGGACCTTGTCCAGAATTGAATACTATCAGGATTAAGCCGCTACACAAAATTACACCTAACTTCGCATAGTTGAGACCAAGTAACTAACCCTATAGTTCAGTTAGTTCTGTCTGTATTCCCACGCCTCCGACTTGTGAATAAGTCACTTACTTGGAACAATTCCTTTGGTTCGTATTCCAAACAGTAAAGGAACAACAAATCTGTTTGGTATCAACTATATTCAACCAAGTGATATGAGTCGGACAAAGGCTCTTCTGTTTATCTTAACATAAACTCCTTCGTCGGGTCCTTAGATCTATCTTATGTTCAATCACCCAAAGGTAATCGTTTAAGATTAAGCCAATCAATACCTTTAATCACAAGGAAACGTATTGATGCCGATCTACCACAATGATAAACCGATTATTAATTGGATCCTCTTTTACCGAAACAAGTATTGTGCACGCCAAAGATTATAAAACCCAAGTCAGATCTTCATTATCTTCTTTGTCTTCAAATCTTCTTAAATCTTCAATAAAAACCTTCACACAATCACTTGAATCTCTTGTGATCAATCACGCACACAATGGAGTCTGTTAACAATGGATTATCACAAGATCGTCTTTAGAACTAACAACAGTCTAAAGATCCATGTCAAAACTCTGAACTAGTTTGAGTGAATCTTATATCAGAAGAGAAGATTCTCAAGAATAAACAAACTAGGTGCAATCAGATTTCAACCACCGTTAGTCAATCAAATCAATCGAAAACAAAGATAAACCACAATTATCTAGTTTCCCACCAACGGGCCGCGCTAGAGCTTTTCAATCCCGAAGAAGACTTTAAATTGAGTGGCCGTAAGAGATTTATCCTAATTAGGTTACTCCTAATTAGAGATTTTTGTCTAATTAGAGATTTTTATCTAATTAGAGATTTCTCCTAATTAGAGATTTTTGTCTAATTAGGTTACTCCTAATTGAGTGGCCGTAAGAGATTTCCCGAATAGGCGGCTACACCAGTAACAACAACAAAAGATTAAATCTGTTGTTACGAAGGATTAGTTTGCTAGAAATGAAAACTTCTTGTATATATAGACAAGGAAGTTTGGACACCAAGTAATTTCCAAAACCGAAAATATTCTCAAGATATTCATAAAAGAACAGATTCGTTTTTCATAATTCCTGGAAATGCTTTGTCCAAAAATAACGATCGAAATCTCTCGGAAAATCTAATTAGTAAATGCACATTACTAATTATGTAATTTCCCTACAAAATGAAATTAATAACCTTAATTAAAATATTCTTAACTTACTTATGTTTCGATCCTGGGATTATCTTCCCTTAGCCGTTAAGGAATATCTTTGAACAATTATAGAAATAAACATTCATCGCACGTGTTCAAAGTTTGTCGACTTCTTAACTTTGTAAGTTCTCTTTCACACTTACAACCTTGAAACCGATTTGCCACACTTCCAAACAAGTTTAGAATTGGTTCATCTGACTTTCAGGAACTATGTGATTGATCAAACCAACATTCAATCACAATCATGGGTTTACGGTTCTACCAAAACAAGTTTCGGTTCTACCTCCATGTGAGTACTATGTATAGTCACACTAGCTTCCCAAAAATTCGGTTGACTAGGTACTAGGATCGGTTCCCCACATACATATGGTATCTAACATATATGTGTTGCACATGTCCATAGGATCGGTTCCCCTTTCTGCTATAAACCTTGTTGCACCCCATACAAGGATCGGTTTCCTTTGATGTACTGCACCCCTTACTAGGATCGGTTCCCTTTCCCTTACTAGGATCAGTTCCTTTCCCTTGCAAGGATCGGTTCCCTTTCCCCTACAAGGACCGATTCCCTTTCCCTTACAAGGTCAGACATACGAAATCCGATCATACCACAGGTGATTACTTAAGATCGATTTTACTAATAAAAGTTATACCAATAAATAAGTCAGGCCTTTGTGAACAGTTATACCAAGAACACAATAAGTTGTGAGCGGTTATACTCTATCACACATATTGGTTGTTCATAAGATATGCAACGAATAACAAAACCAATAACACCTGGCAATTTCAATTTCGGTTCAAAAATAAGTTTATGAACTTACTTCCTTAGAACACATGTAAACTTTGTTCCCTAGGATGAAATCCTCACCTCATACCCATACATAATCACAATAGCATTCAAATAAATATGACGATGTCTTTTCTAAAAAAGTTTAATGGTTAAGCAATAAACTTCGTATTGTATTCCTTAATACTATGTCTATCCAGAGTTCAAATATGCTTGGAAGTTATGTTTTTCAATAATCACGACTTGAAAGATACGTTAGGAAATGAATCAGTTCAAGTCAAATATCACTAACCTCAAGTGGAAGGATGATTGTTGTCGTTGTAGCTCATTTCTTCTTCACATCTTCAAGTCTTCGGAATACTTGTAATGGATCATATCCTAATACTTTCAAGATAACCTATACGAAGTTAAACTCTAGTACATAATCAAGCGACTCTTAACATGTGTGTTGATTCACTAAAATATGACAACCAAACTTGACATACCAACGCTTGGTGGGTTCAACCGAGCCATGCTCTAACTGATGGTGTCTGAGTTTGAAGACACTGGAGGTGTGTGCGCTGGTGATGATTGTTTTAAATATGAGAAGTCAGTAGAGGAGTTGATGATTGTAGCAAGGCTTGTTGTTACTTCTAATCATGGAAGTGAGAATTATCGATGATGAAGATGCTAGTGATGTTTCTCTATCGTATACAACAATGAGTATTGCGTCGAGATAGAGTTAAAAAAATAGAAGTGTTTTAGGATGGGTATTTTTCAGTGATAAAGAATGGGATTTAAAAGTTTTACATCAAGAAATAAAAAGTCGTGTGAACTGGGAAGTGGTTTATGGTCAGTAAAGATCGATGAAGTATGTGCCTAAAAAAAGACGTGAATGGTGGTGTTGTAGGGAACAAGGTTTGTTATGGAACACTGAGTGTTGGTTAGTACAGGAAAGAGACTCGAGTTGAACGGAGATGGAAGAAGAGAGATGGTTGTTGATTCAAAGGGTTAGGTTATGGATTCAAAGTAAAAAAAATAGGATCAAATATGATATTTTAGTCTAGAAAAGAGGGACTGGTACTGTTTTGATGGAGTTGAATTCGAATTCAGAGACTTAAAAGAACAAGGAATGTCGGGGGATTATTAAGTTTAAAAGAGAAACAATTCTTGATAGTGAGTGTCGTGGACACGAAAGTGAATAAAAAGTGCTTGTTTAAATGCCCGCAAACATAAATGTGACAATTATGTCACAGCGTTGCAAACATGTTCGAATAGTGTGGAAATTCTGAACAACGTGGCAAATTAGTAACAACAATATAACAAGAAGAGTAGTTAGAGCTTGTGGCAGAAGCGTAATGAAAAGAAATATTGTGAGAGAATCTTGAAAACCAAAGAAGTGTGAAGGTGTCACAACATAAGTGTGACTGAAACAGAGAATAATAAACAACAACAAGGTTGTGAAGAAAGAGATTCACAAAGGGTTTTGTGAGAGTAGACAATAAGAAGAGGTTAAAAAACATATGAGTTGTAGAGCAATCAACAAGAGGTAGGTGTCTTTTCAAAAAAAAAAAAAACAAGAGGTAGGTGAGAGAACCTATGAGTTGTGGAGAACGTCAGAACAATGGAAAGTTGTGATTGTGAAGATAGGGCAACATGTGTAGTTGAGAAGAGAAAAAGGTTTGTGAACTCGTGAAAAGATCATTCGTATAAAGCAGACATCACAATAGTGGGTTGTGACCCTTGTTAAATTAACATGTGAAGAAAAATAAAAATAAAGTAAAAGATGAGCTACACTGCTCAGTGATGAGTTACAAATTACGAGCGAAGTAAGTTTGTACGGAATTCTACCAGTGTAGTAGGAGAAGGGGGGGATTTGACTAGCAAGTTGATAGAGCACAACAATGATGTCTAGCTTGTTAGGTAGTCTTGGTTTAAGGGAGGATGTTGGAAATAATAAACCAAGACAAAGTTTTTATATCAACTGGTATAGTTATTTGGAAGATGGACAATATTAGAAACTGTTAGATATTTGGATGGTGACAATATTTAAAAATTTTGTTTGGTTTAGGAATCTACCGTGTGTAGAGTTAAAAGTTTCTAGAAGAGTTCAATGTTTAAAGTTTGATCATTATTAGGAAAGTGTTTTTGCTTAGTCGTTAAGTTTTTTAAATTATAAATAGGTTGTTAATTCATGAGAATTATTATATTAAAAATTATTATCAATGTAGTCTTTTATTGATTCCGTGTTGATTCTCCTCTATCTTGTTCGATCCTACTGTTGATGGTGGATTTTAGACAAGGGGTAAAATCGTAAAACCCCATGACCTAGTGTTACCCGCAACACATTAACTAAGAGCATTTAACTCAGGTGTAAATAATTAATAGGGGTATTTTTTTCAAAATACCAGATTAAGGTTTTCAACACAGAACCCTAATTCCAAAACCAAGCCGCATACTGCGCACCATGGCAACCATGCCAAACCAAGCCGCATACTGCGCACCATGGCAACCATGCCAAACCAAGCCGCATACTGCGCACCATGGCAACCATGCCAAACCAAGCCGCACTCTGCGCACCATGGAAACCATGCCAAACCAAGCCGCATATCACGCACCATGGCAACCATGCCAAACCAAGCCGCACTCTGCGCACCATGGCAACCATGCCAAACCAAGCCGCACCCTGCGCACCATGGCAACAATGCCATACTTCCAAGCCGCTATGCCTTTGGCCCACGCCAAACATAGCGCCCTAGGTTTGCAAGACTTGCAACTAGGTCAACATGGCCGCACGTGCCATTGGCACATGCCAACACGTGCCGCAAGCCATATTTCCGAGCCGCTATGCCTTTGGCCCACGCCAAACATAGCGCCCTAGGTTAGCAAGACTTGCAACTATGTCAACATGGCCGCACGTGCCATTGGCACATGCCAACACGTGCCGCAAGCCATATTTCTAAGCCGCTATGCCTTGGGCCCACGCCAAACATAGCGCCCTAGGTTTGCAAGACTTGCAACTAGGTCAACATGGCCGCACGTGCCATTGGCACATGCCAACACGTGCCGCAAGCCATATTTCTAAACCGCTATGCCTTTGGCCCACGACCAACATAGCGCCCTAGGTTTGCAAGACTTGCAACTAGGTCAACATGGCCGCACGTGCCATTGGCACATGCCAACACGTGCCGCAAGCCATATTTCCGAGCCGCTATGCCTTTGGCCCACGCCAAACATAGCGCCCTAGGTTTGCAAGACTTGCAACTAGGTCAACATGGCCGCAAGTGCCATTGGAACATGCCAACACGTGCCGCAAGCCATATTTCTAAGCCGCTATGCCTTGGGCCCACACCAAACATAGCGCCCTAGGTTTGCAAGACTTGCAACTAGGTCAACATGGCCGCACATGCCAACACGTGCCGCAAGCCATATTTCTAAACCGCTATGCCTTGGGCCCACGCTAAACATAGCGCCCTAGGTTTGCAAGACTTGCAACTAGGTCAACATGGCCGCACGTGCCATTGGCACATGCCAACACGTGCCGCAAGCCATATTTCCAAGCCGCTATGCCTTTGGCCCACGCCAAACATAGCGCCCTAGGTTTGCCAGACTTGCAACTAGGTCAACATGGCCGCACGTGCCATTGGCACATGCCAACACGTGCCGCAAGCCATATTTCCGAGCCGCTATGCCTTGGCCCACGCCAAACATAGCGCCCTAGGTTTGCAAGACTTGCAACTAGGTCAACATGGCCGCATGTGCCATTGGCACATGCCAACACGTGCCGCAAGCCATATTTCTAAGCCGCTATGCCTTGGGCCCACGCCAAACATAGCGCCCTAGGTTTGCAAGACTTGCAACTAGGTCAACATGGCCGCACGTGCCATTGGCACATGCCAACACGTGCCGCAAGCCATATTTCTAAACCGCTATGCCTTTGGCCCACGACCAACATAGCGCCTAGGTTTGCAAGACTTGCAACTAGGTCAACATGGCCGCACGTGCCATTGGCACATGCCAACACGTGCCGCAAGCCATATTTCCGAGCCGCTATGCCTTTGGCCCATGCCAAACATAGCGCCCTAGGTTTGCAAGACTTGCAACTAGGTCAACATGGCCGCACGTGCCATTGGCACATGCCAACACCCGCCGCAAGCCATATTTCTAAGCCGCTATGCCTTGGGCCCACGCCAAACATAGCGCCCTAGGTTTGCAAGACTTGCAACTAGGTCAACATGGCTGCACGTGCCATTGGCACATGCCAACACGTGCCGCAAGGCATACTTCCAAGCCGCTATGCCTTTGGCCCACGCCAAACATAGCGCCCTAGGCTTGCAAGACTTGCAACTAGGTCAACATGGCCGCACATGCCATTGGCACATGCCAAACACACACGCTGGTAGTCTAACTTGCAAACCGTTCAACCTACCACCAAGGCATTCCGCACATGCCAATGGCACATGCTAAACACACACGCTGGTAGCCTAACTTGCAAATCGTGCAACCTACCACCAAGGCATTCCACACATTCCAAACACACATATTGGTAGCCTAACTTGCAAACCGTACAACCTACCACCAAGGAATTCCGCACATGCCATACACACACGCTGGTAACCTAACTTGCAAACCGTTTAACGTACTACCAAGGCATTCCGCACATGCCACACGCGCCACTAGCAGCGCCACTTGCACTCAAGATGCAACCAACACTCGAGACATCGACACAAACTGGGGGATGCTTCTTTAGGGTTTTGGTTTGGCGGTCACAGCATGCAGCGTACACTACGCTCACATTAAGAAAGCGTGAAAAGGAATAAAGCGGTCAAATAAATGAGGAAATAATGGTGAAAACATTTTCACCCATAAACACCTTGCGGTTACCACCTCCTCTCATTATTTCACCCTTTACTCTCTTCCTTCATGAGGCCAGGGTACGTTTTAATCTCGACTTGTATAATTAGGTCTTACCTATTTCCACCGGACAACAAGTCTCGGTCAGGAGAAAAATACTACACTCTCGTAAAGGCAACTTTGCAAGCTCTCCCAAAAAGCTTTCATCTCTTGCAAGCTTCCTAAGCTTTCACTTTCCGATACAAGTCGAGACGCTACTCTCCCGCACTATTCGGTCTCAACACCTTTCTTTGCTTCCTCCCCAAATCAACCCTTCTCCTCCACTTTGTGACCGAAGCAAGTCTGGAACGGCCATTTCTTGGTTTAGGCCGGACTTATACAGATTGATCTCTCGAATCTATAAAGTGCTCACGTGCAGCACATTTGTTTAGGTTTTGAACCAGTTTCTCACTCACCTACCGAATTTACCGAAATCGGCAGAAACAATTTTTACCCATAAATAATTGGCGACCACAGTGGGAGGATTGATCTATCCGTTACAATACCAACTCCGACTCCTGATTTCGTTTCCCGAACGTCAAATCCCAACATGGTGGAACTCAAACCGGAGTGGCTGCCGAGAACACCAAGACGAACGCACCCCGATGTTAGCGTCTCTCCCAATAACATTGTTACTTCACCAGTGACAACAACAACATCGAATGCACTCCCTTAAGTGTAACACCGCCTATCACTGTGGCTGCAGCCACCGCCTCCTCTAGCGTCTCCGCACAACCCTCTAATCATGGAAACGAGAATATCTCTTCGGTGTCACGCCCCAAATCACCGGATAGGGCTGCCACCGCGACCCCGAATGCTTCTTCCAAAGCATGGCGCTCCGACAACTAAGGCTCCAATTACCCCGCCGACGGGACGAGAGACCTGAGGGACCAGAGGAAGTCGCCCTTACGTCACCATCGCCGATTTGATGGAACGACAGAGACGCTCGCGAGCCCAGTGACGACATGGTTTCAACACAAAAGGAGGTGCTCACCTTTCTCAAAACCCTGACAGAGCGACTACCCCGTGAGTCGCATCCTCCAGAGACGCCTAGAAGCATCTCCAACAACCCTGACGCTGGCACCTCGGCAGGGCATGCCTCCACGGATGAAGAAACTCGCACTAGAGTCCCATTGGAGAGAAATCAACCACCAAATTTCGTAACGAGAGAAGATTTGGAACAACTCCTACGTGACCGAATCAAGCATGATGAGTTCGATGTACATCATCACCAACCCCCTTACCCGTCCAAAATACGTAGAATCCCTCTCCCAAGGGGGGTACTCTTCCCCTCAATTTACCCCGTATGATGGTACCGGAATGCACGCGAACATGTTTCTCGTTTCGGAATCCTTGGGTGAACATGAATATAATCACGTTCTTCGTTTAAGGGAATTTTCAAAATCACTTACCGGAAGGGCGTATACATGGTACAACAAAGATCCCACCGAACAAAGCATTCCCAACTCGGAGTAGCATGGTCACCGCGTTTTACAGGAAGTATTTCTTCGTGTCTGAACAAGTTACCTTTTCAGACCTAGGGAGAATGTACCAGTGGGATAACGAACATCCGAATGATTTCGTCAAAAGTTTCAGGGTTCAAGCACTCGACTGTCACGACCCAAACGTGACCGAGCAACAATTGGTAAACGCATGCATCAATGGTATGGTCCCGATCTACCGCGCCCTGCTAGAAAACTTGCGTTTCCAAACATTCTCCGAACTCCATGAGGCACCTGACGATCTGCAACAACAAAGACCAAAGATTACCGGAAAGGACTAGGCCAACTCGAACTGAAGACGCACGTGAAACTCGCGGGAGTAGGCGCCTCATCAGCAAACAATTTAATGTCGGCTCATCCTCCGTGAACATAGTGAATGAAACAGGAAAAAGGAAAGCCGCAACTACGAGCCACCAGCCGAAACGTGAAGCGCCGGCGCAACGAGAGCCCTCGCAACGGAAGATCGCCACTAAAACTCTTGTGCAGCATCGTGAGGCCGAAGGAAATATCCTTGATTTCCCATTCCCCAACGAGGAGGTGATTGACCTCCTAGAAGCCTGGGTTCAAGATGATGTCATCAGACTGCCACCGCCTAGACGTCCACCAACTGAGGCTGAGATGGCAAACCCCAAATACTGCCATTACCACAGGTTCGTTCACCACCCGACTAGCGATTGCAACAGATTAAAGCATATTTTCAAGGAAAGGATAGAAGCAGGAGAACTCCAACTAGGAGACGAAAGAGTGCATCGAGACCCACTCCCAATAAGAAACTGCGGTTCCTATGGGGACTCCGTTCACGAGACTGTGCAATCCATGATGCGACATATATGCGAAATTCTCTATCTCTCCAAGGTTCAGCGCTAAGATATTTTCGCAGTTCTCAATCGTGTTGTATCCGGCAAACGGCTTTTTCTCCCCTCGGAATCCACGCCAAGGGCTCAAGCTTCCCAAACAAGCGAAGCGGAGAACTAGGGACTGCTGACCACGTCCCGTCTAAGAGGTACTGAACTTGAAAACACGCTCATCGACACGACCTCTGACCACAACATCATCACTTTCAAGAAACTAAAGGCAGCCGGATTTACAAAGCAAGACGCTACCTATTTCCCGTATGTGATTAAGAGCTTGAGAGGAGAGGCTTTGAACGCACATGGCTACATCAACCTAGAGATCTAGATGGGAGATGCTATAACGCACAACAAGTTCCACATTGTCAAAGAACTAGATCATGACATGATTTTGGGACGCTTATGGGCGCTCGACAACAAGGCAAAACTGGGCGTACACCCTCTGCCGACATCCCTGCCCGAAGGGATTCCCAACAAATCGTCCCACGGGTTATCACATCAACGAGCTATTAAAGGAAACCAAGCGTCCGAAGACGACCCGTTGGCGCTAGCCCATGATTTTCAAATGCAAGTAAGTCTGACCGAGCAACCTTTTCTGCAACCGACCTTTTCTTCCCCCATTCTGTCATGGGGACTCGGCGCAACGACCGGCACGAACGCTGTCAAAAAATGTGAATGGGGAGATGGACCATTCGAACACTTTGCAAGAAGCTTGGAAGCTTCTGGCGAAACCAACGAAGCCAAGGCTCAAATGGTTACACGACGTCTGAACCCGTTTTCAATCGGAGATGTAGTGGTTAAGGAAAGCTCGTTTCAAGTTGGGAGGATGACAAAAATATGGATTTGCCCGAGGAAGGTGAAGGCGAGCTGTACCTGGTTGCGGATACCCTTTTGGGAGGATATTGCAAGCTCATCAATACCGACACACCTGAAGGCGTGATAGTTTACTCGCGATGGCTCAAGGAATCCAATCCCTAAAATGCTGTATTTCCCAATCACTCCCCTTTTCAGTACTTCCTTTGAATCATTCCTCTTAATAGCTATACTTCCCCAGGATGAATACACCGTTTGTATTTTTTCCCTGGAGACCTACCCTTTTGTCAAAAAAAATAAAAATAAAAAAAAACTCAAAAATAAAATAAATATATCTCTTCCCGAGCGAATCCTTCAGATATCAGAGAAATATATATGAAGCAAAAGGTTTACTGATGAAGAAGAAGGGAAAGATGTGTTTATAAAAAAAAGAAGGGAAAAACATCAGGGAACTAAGCAGCTAACAGAAAAACAAAAGGAGGAACTAGCCCTCGAAGGATGGAGCGCAAGTCCCTTCGGGCAAAGCTATCTTCAGGTATTTCCCCCAGCAATCCTTCGGGCAACAAAGGTTCCACTCAGCGGTTTTAGCAGCGGCGACCTCAACATCCCATCCCGAAGCAGCCACAGCAGCAGCAGTGTCCTCCCCGACAACTATTCCAGCATACGCCACCATGACGCCTCCGTTTGTTGATTCATCCACATTAAAATCGAGAATCATGGCGTTCTCCTTCGCGTCCACTGAACCCAAGGGAGTCCGAACATGCACCTGTTCTTCGTGGGGATAGGTGGGAGGGAGGTCCTTAATAATTTCATTAGCTTCATGGAACAAAGATTCAACCCCGACCGATACCTCCTCAAGAGAAGAAGATCGATCTCCACCGATTCTGAAGTGCTTTTCCAAAAGGTTAAAGGCACTGCTGCCTCTCGGGAAGATCCCATCATACACTGCAAGAAATGGAAAGATGATCAAGTTCCATCCTGTCTACACGCATATAAAAAAGAGGATGGCGAAAAAAAAAAAAAAAAAAAAAAAAAGAAGAAGAAAACGCACCAGAAGCAAAGCAAAGGAAAAGGGGAATCAACAAGAAGAACCCTTTTCTCAAACGAGGAGACGATGCTATTATTTTTTGGATATGAATACGGAACCTTAAAAAGGGAAAGGAAGCAATGAGAGACATAACTCTTCCAGATTTTAGCATGAATAATGCCCTAATTGAAGCCGCACGTGAAGGAAAGCAAGATAAGGAAACTTTGCTATCGGAAGAAACTCCCTCCTTGTTTACATCGGTCTCACCAGCTAGCACACTCAGTTAGCCAGCACACGCCATTTCCCAAGTCACGCCTGCAAGCATGGTTTCCAAGTTGGACCGGCCCCACCAACTGCGCCGACTTCCCAATGCCGCCCAAGTCACGCCTGCAAGCATGGTTTCCAAGATTAGACCGACCTCCCAATGGTCGCCCAAGTCACGCCTGCAAGCATGGTTTCCAAGATTAGACCGACCTCTCAATGGTCGCCCAAGACACGCCTGCAAGCATGGTTTCCAAGATTAGACCGGCCCCACCAATTGCGCCAACTTCCCAACGTCGCCAAAGCTGCACCGGGCCCACCAATTGTGCCAGCCTCCCGATTTGTGCAAAACTACAAGAGGCAAAGATTCGAATTCCTATTTATAAAAGGTCAGACAAGCCTCCTTCAATTTTCTTTACGGTTTGTTGTTAATAGTTTGTCACCATCTTATGCTTACCTCGCAACAAAGCCCCTGTTCCGAGCTAAGCAGGGGACTTAATGTTGATGGTGGATTTTAGACAAGGGGTAAAATCGTAAAACCCCATGACCTAGTGTTACCCGCAACACATTAACTAAGAGCATTTAACTCAGGTGTAAATAATTAATAGGGTATTTTTTCAAAATACCAGAGGGTTTTCAAATACGAACCCTAATTCCAAAACCAAGCCGCATCTTTGCGCACCATGGCAACCATGCCAAACCAAGCCGCATACATCGCACCATGGAAACCATGCCAAACCAAGACGCATACTTCGCGACCATGGCAACCATGCCAAACCAAGCCGCACTCGCGCACCATGGAAACCATGCCAAACCAAGCCGCATACTGCGCACCATGGCAACCATGCCAAACCAAGCCGCACTCTGCGCACCATGGCAACCATGCCAAACCAAGCCGCATACATCGCACCATGGCAACCATGCCAAACCAAGCCGCACTCTGCGCACCATGGCAACCATGCCAAACCAAGCCGCATACTGCGCACCATGGCAACCATGCCAAACTAAGCCGCACTCTGCGCACATGGCAACCATGCCAAACCAAGCCGCACCCCCGCGCACCATGGCAACAACGCCATACTTCCAAGCCGCTATGCCTTTGGCCCACGCAAAACATAGTGATGTGGTTTTGAAAGTTGTAGTAAAGTGGTAGTAAGGTTGTCGTTCCTCTCAGACTTGTAAAGATTTAGTTTCAGAAAACTCTAAAAACAAGGAAAATATTTACACAAGTTTGTCACAATATATCGAGAGATACTGAGACTCAGGATTCCACCAATTCTTATACTCATGTGGTTCAACTGTTAATTCTAGACAATTATAGCTTATAAAATATTGACTCTTTCTTTGCCAAAAATAGATTTTTAGAAGATTGACTGTACATCACTAGCATGACGCATCAAAAGCACTTAGACCAAGCATACATCATCATACGACATCACAATCAATTAAGAAAAATCTTAAATCAATTTAGAATAGTGCAAAAGTCATAAAAGAATTAATTAGAATTACCACATGCGAAAAGAATGGCTTCCTCCATTGTCCCAAAGTGTTGGGGTTTAGCTCCTCATGTTATTCACGTGCTCAAAATAGGTGTTCATAGCTCAAAAGGGTGAAAAACAAGAGAAAACTAACAAAGCAAACAGTTTGCAACGCCGCAGGGCGTTACAAACAGTTGTTACAATAGGTGCGAACTCACAGAAATAAGTCTCATTTTATAAACTATATTACTTGGTTCTACTTGTTGAACAATGATAGCTTTCGCGATCGTTTCCCTGTCAAGTCAATGTTCTTCGTGTTCTAGGGTTCTAGCAAAAGAAGCAGCAACAATTTCTGCAGCTCCGATTACTTCTCCTCTCTCCGCCTCCGTTCGGTCCCCCAAGGTCTCGACCCCCCTGCTCGACCTCCCAGCTGCCCTTTTATACACAACAGGCGCCGAAAATCTTTCCATATCTCCTTTTTCTTTCAACCCAAGTCACCGGACTTTATTCATTCCCTTTTTACCTCACGTACCTTCCTTGAATTTTTACGCGTCACCTGAGCTGTCACAACTCTCCCAAAGATAGAAATAAGTCACAACAAGAGGATATTCTTCCAAAGCCACCACGTATCTTCCAAATATAAACCGAAACTTCCCGTAACTTTCATAGCCCCTGTTTTGTCGAGAACTAATGCTAATCCTCTCCTGTTTCGATTTAATTTCTATTACCATCCCTGTTTCATCAGACCAGGCCCAAACTAATTAATACCCGCGATAAACTCCATGATATTCTCTCCCAAAACACAAAACAGAGAACCCGATATGATTCTCCCCCTGTTAAAAGAAATCTGGATTATCCAGCCCAAGTTTCTTGATTTAATCAAGCATACCAGGCCTGTTTACTCCAATCAAGTCCGTACCAATGATCTTCTCCGATTGAATCTCCTAAAAAGTTCGCCAGAAATCGAACCCTAAACCTGTTCACGCTGTAACATATTTCCCGCCTAAAAGAGATTTCAAACGGTAGGGATGAGTGCCCCTTATCCATTCCCTGGGGTGCGAATAGCAAGTGGTCGCCCCTTAGTAATTGAGGTGCCCCTTATCCAAATGAGGGGTCCGAATAGTAATTTTCTCCCACGAGCACAAATACCACTTTTCGAGCCAATTTTTCCGCAAAAGCTTATTTCTCCAAAAACACCTACAAAGACATAAAATGCCAAAATAAGCGCAAAATCGAGTACTAACATTACAAAGAATTGAGACTAATATAGACACATAAATGCGTCTATCAAATACCCCCAAACTTATTATTTGCTAGTCCTCGAGCAAATCAAATCTTGAAAATAAAATCCTAACTCACTGTCGCAGGCATCGTCGATTGCATTTAGCGTATGCAACAAGCCTTTAAACCCCTAGGTGGCCCTAGTGGCCGAGTTATAGTCTCGGGAGGGTTTACAAGAGATATACCCACAAAACCTTCACACTCCAGACCTTAGCTATTTACGCAGAACCTTGGAAGGCACTAAAGAATCTCCTTGGTTGGCATACTTATTGACTACAGGAGGAAGTACCCTGATGCGAAATTCAAATTGCTGTACACGAGTTTGCACTCAGCATACTAAAATTCATATATAAGTCACAAAGCTCTACTCAGATAGTCACACTATGGACATCAATACCCGGAGTCAAAACTAATCACATGGATAGATCAAGAAGATGGCTATAAAGAAAAACATAGATGGTTTTGATGTTTACTAAGTAATCGATGTTTCCCATATCTGTCTGAAGGCCTCCACCAAAATGAACCTATCCTAATGGACTGAGATACTAGTCTAACTAATATCAACACAACTAGCATATACAAGGGAACCAGTGGTCGACAATCCTAATTCTAGATCAACACATCTGGCATATACAAGGGAACCAGCAGTCGATTTATTCACTGAACATTAATATTTTTTTTTTATTTAACTGCATGATTAGATCTTTTGGATCCAAGCGCATGCTTCTTGTCAGCAGATTACATGATAGTTCCCGTGGATCCTGCATTCCACGCTTGTTTAGGCGACGGAGACAGGGAAAACACACACATATTGCTATTCCCAAGTGTTAATTTTATTCCGTTTGGTCTAATTGGTCTAGTCTTTTTTTTTTTTTTTTTTTTTTGTATCTCAATCACTCTAATTCACCCTAGCATTGGTAACAACTTGAATCGTGGGACCCACCTAATCACTTAGAGAAACATAGTTTAAAAACAAAATAAAATAAAAACAGAAGTGAAAAGGACTCAACGAGATTGGTGAAACTATCATGTTATTTCTAACACCTGAGCTATGTGCTTTTATGAATAGACTCTTTAGATGTTGCCATCTAATCAGATTGGTTCCTCAACTCCTACAACCAAAATGCTTCCATCCACTTAGATTGGTTAGTGCCATCCTTAATAAGCATAAATTTCTAGGCTCGGAGTTTAACAATGCAACTAAAACGTTTTTCCCATACCCCAAACTTAAATCTAACATTGTCCTCAATGTTCTAAAGATAAAATTAAAAGCATGAACAAGGAGAAACTGTTACCATTTGAAGTAAAAGAGTTAAGGAAAGATATTACCGTGTCGCATGAATATTGGGTTACCTCCCAAGAAGTGCTAAGTTTAATGTCTTCAGCCAGACTAAGAAAGGATTAGTCACCTCATAGAATCATAAAGTAATAGCCGAAATTTCTGTGGGTCATCAAAACCAAATACAGCTATCACAAGTAAAAGGAATCTGCAACATGCCAAGAAAATTAACAAATAATGCACACCCTTGTCTAGTTTCCTGTTTAAGACAACTACATCTAGCTGTGGTTCAGGTTCAGGTTCTATGACTGGGTCCAAATAAAATATTTTCATGTGCTGGAATTCCTCAAAGCTAAGGTCCGGTTTAGGTATTAGAGTCTTAAAATACTCAAGTAAAAACTTAGAAGCACATAATAATAACCTAAATAACTGTGGGTCCTTAAAGTCAATCAGTTTTGACTCACACAATTGACCATGATGAAACTGGCGGTCAATCTTAAGCAAATGTGTCGATACTAATTTCCTAAAGTACTTAGGTTTAGTCTCAAAACTAAATAATGGACACATCTGAAACTTATACGTTCCCACTGGTTGAAAAATATCTGGTGGGAAAACAAAATCAATCTGGGTATCATAGCCTGGGCTAACCACATCAACCAGAGGATGGGTTTCTAATAACTGAACTTCCTTATGGACATCACTAGATTCAGGAAAACGTGTATGAAGATAATCTTGTAAAATGGTTGAGGCACAAATGTCAAGTCCCAAGTGAGGGACTTTTCTAAGAGTTAAGGCACATGGAGAATGATAATCACCCCCAAACTTAGAGTTTTCAGTGTCTCTAGAAAGACTAGTCACAACTTCCATAATTTCAAGGTCATCTGATTCTTGAAAATGGTCAATTGATTCATCTAAGTCGGGTTCATCCTCACTCATCTCTACGAGTTCATTTTCTTTTTCTAAGTCTGTTGTTTCTAAATCGCTAGACTCAAAATATACCCGTTCCTCTAAACCATAATCGGCTTCGTAATCATTAGGAAAAACTACATCGTCTAAAACGGTGGTCTCTCTAGTCAAATCCTCGTCCTTTTGAATAGGTGAATAATTATTAAAATTATTTGGATTCGAACTAGAAATAATATTATCGTTGTTAAGCTCAATTGGAGTAACAAATTCCTGATCACTATGCCTACTCATTTCAAATTCTTCATCAACACTATCCTCATCATAATCATCATTGTAATAACATGAAAATGGTCGAACCTCATCTAAAGTAGTGTTACCAATTCTAACCTCGTCATCTTGATTATGCAAATAACTATCTTCATTTTCAAAGGTACTATTGGAAACACTATATTGGAAATTAAAACTATCTTGAGCATTTCTTTCCTGGGCCTCTAACAACATTTTCTAAGTCGACTCACATGACTTCCTGATTTCATCTAGGAAAGAAGGTTCACACGTTGAATTGCTTTCGTCCAAAACTAAGTTATTCATTGCATCTGAACTACGTGTTGACTCAAGTAACTTTTGTGTTGACTCAGCTAACTTACATGCGGACTCTAGTAGAGAGGAATTTTGCTCGTATGACCTGTGGGTGTATGAATAGTAATTGGGCTCATCATGGTATGAGCCATAACCTTGAAAAGGCTGATGTTCCCAACCACTATTCACACTATGGTCAAAGTAGTAACGTCCATTTTGAAACTCAGTCGGATATTCGTTGTATTGGCTATTATTATACCAGTTCGACATTCTATTCGCAGGGGTGTGAGTTGTCACACAGAATAAAACCCACTGACAGGGGATTCGTGGGTGGATAGAGTCTTACCTCCCGTACCAGACGGGCGATGAACCGTTGAAGTCGACTCAGGCCACCGACTCCGGTGTCAGTGTACGAACCCGAGGGGCCGAGACAGTATCGTAACTGTCGTCCTTCCCTGCAAACAGTTTATATTTAACTTTTAACCCTTCCTTAGGGTTTAAAAAAAAATAATGTCCAAGTCCAAAAGAAAAATAAAGTCCAAAAAGTGTCCGAAAATAAAAAGAAAAATTACAAAAAATACAACCCTATTTACAGTTTCTAAAAATAAAACAAAATAATTATATACAAAATCTTCTTCTTCACTCCTTTTGGATTCCTCTTTTATTTCCTTCTTTGGCGATGCTTTCCTTTTATAGCCCTTTTTCTTTCCTTGTAGCTTCGCTCCAAATCTGAAAAGAATTGAAAAATACAAGGCGTAAAAGAGAACAAAAATAATAAAAATAAACCTAAAACAAATCTAAATACAAGTCCGCGTCGGCGGCGCCAAAAATTGATGTGGTTTTGAAAGTTGTAGTAAAGTGGTAGTAAGGTTGTCGTTCCTCTCAGACTTGTAAAGATTTAGTTTCAGAAAACTCTAAAAACAAGGAAAATATTTACACAAGTTTGTCACAATATATCGAGAGATACTGAGACTCAGGATTCCACCAATTCTTATACTCATGTGGTTCAACTGTTAATTCTAGACAATTATAGCTTATAAAATATTGACTCTTTCTTTGCCAAAAATAGATTTTTAGAAGATTGACTGTACATCACTAGCATGACGCATCAAAAGCACTTAGACCAAGCATACATCATCATACGACATCACAATCAATTAAGAAAAATCTTAAATCAATTTAGAATAGTGCAAAAGTCATAAAAGAATTAATTAGAATTACCACATGCGAAAAGAATGGCTTCCTCCATTGTCCCGTGTTGGGGTTTAGCTCCTCATGTTATTCACGTGCTCAAAATAGGTGTTCATAGCTCAAAAGGGTGAAAAACAAGAGAAAACTAACAAAGCAAACAGTTTGCAACGCTGCAGAGGCGTTACAAACAGCTGTTACAATAGGTGCGAATCACTTACAGAAATAAGTCCGCCTTATAAACTATATTACGGTTCTCCGTCATTGAACAGCGATAGCTTTCTCACGATCTGTTCCCTGTGCGTCAATGTTCTTCGTGTTCTAGGGTTCTAGCAGCAGCAGCAACAATTTCTGCAGCTCTGATTACTTCTCCTCTCTGCCTCCGTTCGGTCCCCCAAAGTCTCGACCCCCCTGCTCGACCTCCCAGCTGCCCTTTTATACACAACAGGCGCCGAAAATCTTTCCATATCTCCTTTTTCTTTCAACCCAAGTCACCGGACTTTATTCATTCCCTTTTTACCTCACGTACCTTTCTTGAATTTTTACGCGTCACCTGAGCTGTCACAACTCTCCCAAAGATAGAAATAAGTCACAACAAGAGGATATTCTTCCAAAGCCACCACGTATCTTCCAAATATAAACCGAAACTTCCCGTAACTTTCATAGCCCCTGTTTTGTCGAAAACTAATGCTAATCCTCTCCTGTTTCGATTTAATTTCTATTACCATCCCTGTTTCATTAGACCAGGCCCAAACTAATTAATACCCGCGATAAACTCCATGATATTCTCTCCCAAAACACAAAACAGAGAACCCGATATGATTCTCCCCCTGTTAAAAGAAATCTGGATTATCCAGCCCAAGTTTCTTGATTTAATCAAGCATACCAGGCCTGTTTACTCCAATCAAGTCCGTACCAATGATCTTCTCCGATTGAATCTCCTAAAAAGTTCGCCAGAAATCGAACCCTAAACCTGTTCACGCTGTAACATATTTCCCGCCAAAAAGAGATTTCAAACGGTAGGGATGAGTGCCCCTTATCCATTCCCTGGGGTGCGAATAGCAAGTGGTCGCCCCTTAGTAATTGAGGTGCCCCTTATCCAAATGAGGGGTCCGAATAGTAATTTTCTCCCACGAGCACAAATACCACTTTTCGAGCCAATTTTTCCGCAAAAGCTTATTTCTCCAAAAACACCTACAAAGACATAAAATGCCAAAATAAGCGCAAAATCGAGTACTAACATTACAAAGAATTGAGACTAATATAGACACATAAATGCGTCTATCACATAGCGCCCTAGGTTTACAAGACTTGCAACAAGGTCAACATGGCCGCACGTGCCATTGGCACATGCCAACACGTGCCGCAAGCCATATTTCCGAGCCGCTATGCCTTTGGCCCACGCAAAACATAGCGCCCTAGGTTTGCAAGACTTGCAACTAGGTCAACATGGCCGCACGTGCCATTGGCACATGCCAACACGTGCCGCAAGCCATATTTCTAAGCCGCTATGCCTTGGGCCCACGCCAAACATAGCGCCCTAGGTTTGCAAGACTTGCAACTAGGTCAACATGGCCGCACGTGCCATTGGCACATGCCAACACGTGCCATTGGCACATGCCAACACGTGCCAAGCCATATTTCTAAACCGCTATGCCTTTGGCCCACGACCAACATAGCGCCCTAGGTTTGCAAGACTTGCAACTAGGTCAACATGGCCGCATGTGCCATTGGCACATGCCAACACGTGCCGCAAGCCATATTTCCGAGCCGCTATGCCTTTGGCCCACGCCAAACATAGCGCCCTAGGTTTGCAAGACTTGCAACTAGGTCAACATGGCCGCACGTGCCATTGGCACATGCCAACACGTGCCACAAGCTATATTTCTAAGCCGCTATGCCTTGGGCCCACGCCAAACATAGCGCCCTAGGTTTGCAAGACTTGCAACTAGGTCAACATGGACGCACATGCCATTGGCACATGCCAACACGTGCCGCAAGCCATATTTCTAAACCGCTATGCCTTGGGCCCACGCCAAACATAGCGCCCTAGGTTTGCAAGACTTGCAACTAGGTCAACATGGCCGCACGTGCCATTGGCACATGCCAACACGTGCCGCAAGCCATATTTCCAAGCCGCTATGCCTTTGGCCCACGCCAAACATAGCGCCCTATGTTTGCAAGACTTGCAACTAGGTCAACATGGCCGCACGTGCCATTGGCACATGCCAACACGTGCCGCAAGCCATATTTCCGAGCCGCTATGCCTTTGGCCCACGCCAAACATAGCGCCCTAGGTTTGCAAGACTTGCAACTAGGTCAACATGGCCGCACGTGCCATTGCACATGCCAACACGTGCCATTGCACATGCCATACTTCCGATATTTCTAAGCCGCTATGCCTTTGGCCCACGCAAAACATAGCGCCCTAGGTTTGCAAGACTTGCAACTAGGTCAACATGGCCGCACGTGCCATTGGCACATGCCAACACGTGCCGCAAGCCATATTTCTAAACCGCTATGCCTTTGGCCCACGACCAACATAGCGCCCTAGGTTTGCAAGACTTGCAACTAGGTCAACATGGCCGCACGTGCCATTGGCACATGCCAACACGTGCCGCAAGCCATATTTCCGAGCCGCTATGCCTTTGACCCACGCCAAACATAGCGCCCTAGGTTTGCAAGACTTGCAACTAGGTCAACATGGCCGCACGTGCCATTGGCACATGCCAACACGTCCGCAAGCCATATTTCTAAGCCGCTATGCCTTGGGCCCACGCCAAACATAGCGTCCTAGGTTTGCAAGACTTGCAACTAGGTCAACATGGCCGCGACGTGCCATTGGCACATGCCAACACGTGCCGCAAGCCATATTTCTAAACCGCTATGCCTTGGGCCCACGCCAAACATAGCGCCCTAGGTTTGCAAGACTTGCAACTAGGTCAACATGGCTGCACGTGCCATTGGCACATGCCAACACGTGCCGCAAGCCATATTTCTAAGCCGCTATGCCTTGGGCCCACGCCAAACATAGCGCCCTAGGTTTGCAAGACTTGCAACTAGGTCAACATGGCCGCACGTGCCGCAAGCCATATTTCTAAACCGCTATGCCTTTGGCCCACGACCAACATAGCGCCCTAGGTTTGCAAGACTTGCAACTAGGTCAACATGGCCGCACGTGCCATTGGCACATGCCAACACGTGCCGCAAGCCATATTTCCGAGCCGCTATGCCTTTGGCCCACGCCAAACATAGCGCCCTAGGTTTGCAAGACTTGCAACTAGGTCAACATGGCCGCACGTGCCATTGGCACATGCCAACACGTGCCGCAAGCCATATATCTAAGCCGCTATGCCTTGGGCCCACGCCAAACATAGCGCCCTAGGTTTGCAAGACTTGCAACTAGGTCAACATGGCCGCACGTGCCATTGGCACATGCCAACACGTGCCGCAAGCCATATTTCTAAGCCGCTATGCCTTGGGCCCACGCCAAACATAGCGCCCTAGGTTTGCAAGACTTGCAACTAGGTCAACATGGCCGCACGTGCCGCAAGCCATACTTCCAAGCCGCTATGCCTTTGGCCCACGCCAAACATAGCGCCCTAGGCTTGCAAGACTTGCAACTAGGTCAACATGTCCGCACATGCCATTGGCACATGCCAAACACACACGCTGGTAGCCTAACTTGCAAACCGTTCAACCTACCACCAAGGCATTCCGCACATGCCAATGGCACATGCTAAACACACACGCTGGTAGCCTAACTTGCAAACCGTGCAACCTACCACCAAGGCATTCCACACGTGCCAAACACACACACTGGTAGCCTAACTTGCAAACCGTGCAACCTACCACCAAGGCATTCCGCACATGCCATTGGCACATGCCAAACACACACGCTGGTAACCTAACTTACAAACGGTGCAACCTACTACCAAGGCATTCCGCACATGCCACACGCGCCACTAGCAGCGCCACTTGCACTCAAGATACAACCAACACTCGAGACATCGACACAAACTGGGGGATTCTTCTTTAGGGTTTTGGTTTGGCGGTCACAGCATGCGGTACGCTCACATTAAGAAAGCGTGAAAAGGAATAAAGCGGTCAAATAAATGAGGAAATAATGGTGAAAACATTTTCACCCATAAACACCTTGCGGTTACCACCTCCTCTCATTATTTCACCCTTTACTCTCTTCCTTCATGAGGCCAGGGCACGTTTTAATCTCGACTTGTATAAATAGGTCTTACCTATTTCCACCGGACAACAAGTCTCGGTCGGGAGAAAAATACTACACTCTCGTAAAGGAAACTTTGCAAGCTCTCCCAAAAAGCTTTCATCTCTTGCAAGCTTCCTAAGCTTTCACTTTCGATACA
Source organism: Papaver armeniacum (assembly GCA_023531295.1). Taxonomy (NCBI): domain Eukaryota; kingdom Viridiplantae; phylum Streptophyta; class Magnoliopsida; order Ranunculales; family Papaveraceae; genus Papaver; species Papaver armeniacum. Next base: position 235,473 of record JAJJWW010000271.1, on the reverse strand, counting down.
AGTCGAGACGCTTACTCTCCTGCACTATTCTGGTCTCAACACCTTTCTTTGCTTCCCTCCCCAAATCAACCCTTCTCCTCCACTTTGTGACCGAAGCAAGTCTGGAACGGCCATTTCTTGGTTTAGGCCGGACTTGTACAGATTGATATCTCAAATCTATAAAGTGCTCACGTGCAGCACATTTGTTTAGGGTTTGAACCAGTTTCTCACTCACCTACCGAATTTACCGAAATCGGCAGAAACAATTTTTACCCATAAACACCTACAAAAATAAAATTAAATTAAAAATTCACTAAACCCACCGGCACATTACTATAAGTTTATCTACTAGTTTACGGAATACAAAATTCATTGGATATTAAATTGGACACATATAAAATGCCAAACACAAAATCCGCCGTCTACCGATAGATCAAATTCTGCGTATCCAATCCACAGCTCACCATTTACAATGGGCAGGGGCTAACTACAGCCAGACTAGGGCTGGCTTAAGCCACCCCTAAAAGCCCAAAAAGCTTGTTTTCCACTGCCTATTTTAATTGGGCTGCTAAAATTAAGCCCAAATAGTAGGCTTAAGCCACCCCCAAGTTAAATTTCCAGCTCCGCCACTGACAATGGGATATACTGATTTGAGTGGTTTTCCTTGGATGCTACTCTATAGGTACACTTGAAGTCGCTATATATCGTGTTGCATGTGACAGGATATTTCTACGAAGTAACGGATTCTTATAATCTTTAGGAAAAATTGCAAAACGATCATACTATTAAGACCCGATTTACAAAACAGTCATACTGTTACAAACTATTAACAAAATGGTCATACTTTCGTTAAATAGAGAGTTAAGTGGTGACTCACAGTTAAATATGTTAGTGAAATTACCTACATATCCTTCATATTTATCCCTCCATATATAATTCCAAATTCTTCCTTCATTATAGTGTTGTTGACGGTGGTGCTACGTGTAAGTGGTGGTGCCACCGCTCACATATCGGTACATCGCATTCAGGATTGTTAGAACGCATTCAGGTTCATTAGAACGCATTCACCCCAAGGGTTCACCGCTTCCCCTCTAGGGTTTAGCGAAGATTATTAAGCTTCCACCACCACCACCACCACCACCACCACTGTTTCATCACCACCACATCAACCAATTAGTTAAATGAAGAAGGTATTTTAGGGGAGGGCATTATGGGAAAAGTTAACACCGTTTTATTAAAAAGTGTTAAATCGGATGGAAGTGTGACCATTTTGTAAACGAAATACAAAAGTATGATCATTTTGTGAACGAATTACAAAAAGTATGACCGTTCTGTAATTGGCCCTAATCTTTACTACTAAATAATTGAAAAAATAGACTTAAACTAGTCTTTCAAAGATAAATAGTTATAGTATTTGTGTGTATAAATGAAGCAGCATGTTCAATCATTTATTGACATAGAGATTCTCTGTTGTAAATTATAAATCAGAATTAGTTATACTGGTATTGACTCTTAACAGAGATTTATAAGATCACGATCTAATACTTACTATTTAGGTACATATTTTATTTCATAGTGATGAAGTTTCTTCGTTGTCGGTTCCGTTTTGCAAGGCTTAAACCTGCAATACAAACAACAAGTTGGATTTCTTTTTTGATGCAAACAACAAGTTAGAATATCAAAGTGCATTTTTATTTATTTTTCTCGATACAATTTGCATTTGTTTTAAAAATAAGCAAATACAAGACTACTGATTATCCTTGGTACACAAATAAACCTAGCAATATTTTTAGCACTTGTAACATGTTGGGCACTGATGAGACACCAACTCTATAAATTGATTTCCAAAAAGATAAAAAGAACAAACAGAAAACATACACAAAAAGATATACTGAGCCAATAGTTAGTTAATCTTTTTAGCGAATATGTCGATAACCAAAGGAAGATCTCCTGGGTTCGTAGCAGCCTCTCATCTCCTTGTATTGGTTATTTGCCTGTCTTTTTGTAAAAGTAAGTTTAACTTGTAGCATTTTTTGTTCAACTTGTAACAATTTTTATTCGGTATTTGAATTTTTAGACCTACCAATATTGTTGAACTTATAATTTTCTAACCTGTTTCCTTGCATATGTATAAATCTGTAGATATAGCATCCACATGGTGGGAGAATGTATGCTATACTGGTGAAATATACGTAGAGAGAATCTTTAACCCCGCAAATACCTGCGATTTCTGCACAAACCGGTGTTCAAGTCAATGTTCGGGTATGGGAGGATTGGTGGTCAAAAATCCGTGCACAAAGCATTCGGTTCCACTCAATTTGTGAATTGTCGGTGTTGTTGTAGGCTACCTTCATCTCCCCCAATCCCAGTGCCTGCTCCCGCAACCCCACCTTTGATTTTTCCTTCCGCAACAACTTGAATATATGTACGTCTCGGACAAAAATATATAAAGATTGAGGATACAGATCCACAACTTGAGTCGATGAAAAGTTTATGTGAGACGAGATGTAACGCGAAGGCCTTACAAGTGTACGGGATGAGTGCTTTGGACATTTTAATGGTCAACAGGCTGATTATACTTGGTTCGAGCAAAGTGTTGTTGTGTAACACCGTCCCCACCACCGCCACCACCACCACCACCACCGCCACCACCGCCACCTCCACCACCACCGCCACCACCGCCGCCACCACCGTCACCTTCTAATATTTGTCAACTATCTTCAGCTCAATATTTTGAACTTCGTGGATCTTGTGGTGATTGTCAAGTCAACTCAAAACAATATGCTCGGTGTTGGGTGGTTCGGTAGAAAGATCAAGATGCACATCACAACTTTTATTATTTTCGGGTCCATGCCAATGTTGCTGCAATACACCTCCTCCACCTCCATGCATCCCCAGTCCCTAGTGTGGTTGCATGATCTCAAATCCAAAGTTATACGTTCATTACACTAATTATTTCTCGACGAGATCTCATCGAGTAATTACCAATGTTTGATGTCCGTATTACGAGTCATGAGTATCCATCGTTTGTTCGGTCTCGTCCTTTTGTCTTACTTCGCCAAGTTTTTATTCATAAATAAGTCTCGCTTGATCCGTTTAATGCTTTAGTCGAGCTTCAACGTTATGGACAATGTGGTTGTAGTTTTTATTCTATGCACTTCGGGATTTATTGTTAAAGTTTGATTGAGAAAGTTATATTTTTAATTCATAAGAAAAGTCAAATATTGAAATTTTAGCTTAGGATCCTCTCTCTTACGGTTGTGATTTTGGGCTACCATTTCCTAAGTGATCACATACTTGAATTGTCGGCATGTTATTATTTTAGTGAACTGTTTCATTTGATGCTTCATGATTCCTTTGATGTTAACTAGTATTTATATACTGACTTAATGGCTTTTCTCAAATTTATGTTGGACATTGAGTGAAAGATGTCATTAACGCTTGTTAATTGAGATCTTACTCTCTCCATTGCCATTTCAATTGCAGACACATTTTTGGCTACCATTTCCAAAGTGATCACATACGATTGTCGGCATGTGAAACCCGAAGTATATAATTCAATTTAGTAAAGTTTTTGATATGATACTTCATGATTTTTCCTTGATGTTAACTAGTATTTATATACAAACTTAATTGCTTCTTCTCAAATTTATGTTTGACAATTATTGCAAGATGTCATTATTAACTCTTCTTTATAAACTGAGATCTTACTCTCTCCATTACCATTTCAGCCGAGGACACATTCCATCAATCATTATCCATATGAATATATGATTATATTACGGTGAGTATATTCGATTATATTACGGTGAGTATATTCGATTACAATATATGAATATTACGGTGAGTATATTCGATTATATGAAGAAACTGAGACGAAGAGAAACTAGGAAGAAGATATGATTATATTACGGTGAGTATATTCGATTACAGTATATGAATATATATATTTACATACGTGCAATAACTCTCCATATTATGGAACGATAACTTGGGTAACCTAGAACCTAGAAAGGAAATTCTCCTAACAAAGAAACAAATATATGGAAACAGGGATAATCACTAATTAAGATACATAATATCTCATCAATATTCTTGATATTCTCCAACACTCCCCCTCAAGTTGGTGCGTAAATATTCATTGAGCCCAACTTGCCTAGTATCTCCTCAAATGCAAATGGAAAGTCCTTTTGTGAAAATGTCTGCTAACTGTTGAGCACTCGGAACAAATGGGGTACATATAACATTATTTTTCAATTTTTCTCTAACAAAGTGGCAGTCTACCTCTATATGTTTTGTTCGCTCATGAAACACGGGATTAGAGGCAATATGTGCAACAGCTTGATTGTCACAAAACAATTTAGTTGGATGAGGCGAAGCAAAACCCAAATCACGTAACAAAGCACGAAGCCCAATAATTTCACACGTCGTTAACGCCATAGCTCGGTATTCAGCTTCCGCACTAGACCATGCAACAACATTCTGTTTCTTGCTTCTCCATGTTACCAAATTTCCGCCAACAAACGTACAATATCCAGTAGTAGACTTCCGATACACCGGACATCCAGCCCAATCTGCATCTGTGTACGCGGAAATAGGTATCGAACAATGACCAGAGATGGAACGTTGTCCATTTTTACGCATCCATAAGCCTCTTCCCGGAGAGCCTTTCAAGTATTGCAAAATTCGGTTAACTGCATTCATATGATTTACTGTTGGCGCATGCATAAACCTGCTTACAAGGTGTTTATGGGTGAAAATCGTTTCTGCTGATTTCGGTAATTTCGGTGGGTGAGTGAGAAACTGATTCAAACACTAAACAAATGTGCTGCACGTGAGCACTTTATAGGTTCGAGAGATCGATCTGTACAAGTCCGGCCTAAACCAAGAAATGGCCGCGTCCGGACTTGCTTCGGTCACAAAGTGGAGGAGAAGGGTTGATTTGGGGAGGGAAGCAAAGAAAGGTGTTGAGGAGAGTAGTATCTCGACTTGTATCGTAAAGTGAAAGCTTAGGAAGCTTGCAAGAGATGGAAGCTTTTGAGAGAGCTTGCAAAGTTGCCTTTCGAGAGTGTAAGTGTAGTATATTTCTCCCGACCGAGACTTGTTGTCCGGGTGGAAATAGGTAAGACCTATTTATACAAGTCGAGATTGAAACGTACCCTAGCCTCATGAAGGAAGAGAGTAAAGGGTGAAATAATGGGAGGTGGTGGTAACCGCATGGTTTAATGGGCGAAAACGTTTTTCACCATTATTTCCTCTTTTATTTGACCGATTTATTCCTTTTCACGCTTTCTTAATGTGAGCGTAGTGTACGCTGCATGCTGTGACCGCCAAACCAAAACCCTAAAGAAGCATCCCCCAGTTTGTGTCGATGTCTCGAGTTTTGGTTGCATCTTGAGTGCAAGTGGCGCTGCTAGTGGCGCGTGTGGCATGTGCGGAATGCCTTGGTGGTAAGTTGCACGGTTTGCAAGTTAGGTTACCGAGGCGTGTGGGTTTGGCATATGCCAATGGCATGTGCGGAATGCCCTGGTGGTAGGTTGCACGGTTTGCAAGTTAGGCTACCAGCGTGTGTGTTTGGCATGTGCCAATGGCATGTGCGGAATGCCTTGGTGGTAGGTTGCACGGTTTGCAAGTTAGGCTACCAACGTGTGTGTTTGGCATGTGCCAATGGCATGTGAGGAATGCCTTGGTGGTAGGTTGCACGGTTTGCAAGTTAGGCTACCAGTGTGTGTGTTTGGCATGTGCCAATGGCATGCGCGGAATGCCTTGTTGACCTAGTTGCAAGTCTTGCAAACCTAGGGCGCTATGTTGGGCGTGGGCCAAAGGCATAGCGGTTTGGAAATATGGCTTGCGGCACGTGTTGGCATGTGCCAATGGCACGTGCGGCCATGTTGACCTAGTTGCAAGTCTTGCAAGCCTAGGGCGCTATGTTTGGCGTGGGCCAAAGGCATAGCGGCTTAAAAATATGGCTTGCGGCACGTGTTGGCATGTGCCAATGGCACGTGCGGCCATGTTGACCTAGTTGCAAGTCTTGCAAACCTAGGGCGCTATGTTTGGCGTGGGCCCAAGGCATAGCGGCTTAGAAATATGGCTTGCGGCACGTGTTGGCATGTGCCAATGGCACGTGCGGCCATGTTGACCTAGTTGCAAGTCTTGCAAACCTAGGGCGCGATGTTTGGGTGTGGGCCAAAGGCATAGCGGCTTTGAAATATGGCTTGCGACATGTTTTGGCATGTGCCAATGGCACGTGCGGCCATGTTGACCTAGTTGCAAGTCTTGCAAACCCGGGGCGCGATGTTTGGGCGTGGGCCAAAGGCATAGCGGCTTGGAAATATGGCTTGCGACACGTTTTGGCATGTGCCAATGGCACGTGCGGCCATGTTGACCTAGTTGCAAGTCTTGCAAACCTAGGGCGCGATGTTTGGGCATGGGCCAAAGGCATAGCGGCTTAGAAATATGGCTTGCGGCACGTGGTGGCATGTGCCAATGGCACGTGCGGCCATGTTGACCTAGTTGCAAGTCTTGCAACCCTAGGCGCTATGTTTGGCGTGGGCCAAAGGCATAGCGGCTTGGAATTTGGCGTTGTTGCCATGGTGCGCAGGGCTTGGTTTGGCATGGTTGCCATGGTGCGCAGAGTGCGGCTTGGTTTGGCATGGTTGCCATGGTGCGCAGAGTGCGGCTTGGTTTGGTATGGTTGCCATGGTGCGCAGAGTGCGGCTTGGTTTGGTATGGTTGCCATGGTGCGCAGAGTGCGGCTTGGTTTGGCATGGCTGCCATGGTGCGCAGAGTGCGACTTGGTTTGGCATGGTTGCCATGGTGCGCAGAGTGCGGCTTGGTTTGGCATTGTTGCCATGGTGCGCAGTATGCGGCTTGGTTTGGCATTGTTGCCATGGTGCGCAGTATGCGGCTTGGTTTGGCATTGTTGCCATGGTGCGCAGTATGCGCCTTGGTTTGGCATTGTTGCCATGGTGTGCAGTATGCGGCTTGGTTTGGCATGGTTGCCATGGTGCGCAAGAGATGCGCTTGGTTTGGCATTGTTGCCATGGTGCGCAATATGCGGCTTGGTTTGGCATGGTTGCCATGGTGCAAAGATGCGGCTTGGTTTGGCATTGTTGCCATGGTGCGCAGATGCGGCTTGGTTTGGCATTGTTGCCATGGTGCGCAAACATGCGGCTTGGTTTGGCATTGTTGGCATGGTGAGCAAGATGCGGCTTGGTTTTGAAATTAGGGTTAAATCTGAAAACCCTAATCTGGGTATTTTGAAAAAATACCCTATTAATTATTTACACTCGAGTTAAATGCTCTTAGTTAATGTGTTGCGGGTAACACTAGGTCATGGGGTTTTACGATTTTACCCCTTGTCTAAAAACCACCATCAACATTAAGTCCCCTGCTTAGCTCGGAACAGGGGCTTTGTTGCGAGGTAAGCATAAGATGGTGACAAACTATTAACGGCAAAACGTAAAGAAAATTGAAAGGAGGCTCGTCTGACCTTTTAAATGGGATTTGGAATCCTTGCCTCTGGTCGTTTTGCACAAGTCAGGAGGCTGGCACAATTGGTGGGGCCGGTCCAATCTTGGAAACCATGCTTGCAGGCGTGACTTGGGCGGCATTTGAGAAGTCGCAATTGGTGGGGCCGGTCTCTTACACGCGCGATTTTGATAAAAAGGAAATCCTTCCCTATTTCAAAATCTTTCACGCATATATATATATATATATATATAAAGCCCCTTTTTCCCCATTCTGCGCTTTATTCTTTCTTCTTTTCATACTAGCGGCAAAGAGAGACCGGCTTCCAGGTATGTCTTCGAGTACTCTTCTTTCTCTATATATTTTTTTTTTTACATAGGTATAAACCTTAAAAGTAGGCGCTTCCACAATCTTTGCATATGATTCCTTGGCGTGCCTCTGAAGAAAATACTGCGTGTGTATTTCGAACCCGTAGAGAACCCTGTATGGATCCCGAAGAAGAAAACTGTGTATATGTTCCATATGACTTCGAACCCGCAGGAAATATTGTATATATGATTTTGCTTTTTGAAAGAAGTATCACGCGCGTAGTTTTGGACCAATAGAAAAATGCTCCATATATATTTTTGAACCCGAAGAAGGATACTTGTAGACACACTTGTACCGTATAGAATGCCGCGTATATAGTTTCGAACTCAAGAAAAATACTCGTATATAGTCTTGAACCCGAATAAAATACCGTGTATATAGTCTTGAACCCGAATAAAATACGTGTATATAGTCTTGAAACCGAATTTGTTGGGTACGATTATGTGTCGGGAGATAACTTCGTCTTTCTCCATTTGTTTTGTGCAGATATCTTATTACCAAATTGTTATGAAGGAATTCGATAAGATGTTACTGAACCACATTTCACTTCGTCGAAGGATGCTCATAATTCCAAACCGAACACGGATGATGAATTCTTCACTAGAGCCCTCGCCCACTCGGAAGAATCACCCGGGTTTCGTGCCAATTTTGCTAACCGGTGGTGAGGATGACAGAAGACACGTTCGGTTCGCCCGAGAGCACCATTCGGTTTTGTCTTCATAAAGGGGTATATTCCTCTTCCAAAATTGACTTTAGGATGTGTCAAAGTCCATTGCGTTCTTTTGACAGATGGGTTGAGTTCATGGTGAGCGAGGAGCGTATAAATACCATCTTGACTCAAGCGCAGTCATTGATGCTTTGTCAAGACTTTAGTAAATCTTCGATTAGGAAGGACATCCTGTGCTTAGTTGCTTTCATCTCCGTGATGGTTTTCGGACACCCATACAATCATATGTAGATGGGGTGAGATAACTTTCTCCTTGGAGAGTGTGGCTCTCTTCTTTGAATCTTCCAAGAATCGGGAATCTCGTAATCCAATTATCGAAAGTGAGGCGAAGATGCGGGATGACCTGCCGCTAAGTTGGGGGATTTCGCTCGGAAAGACTCCATTGCGAAGTCGAAGGACTCTGCCAGGAAAGAGGATGAAAGGTGCCCTTACGGTTGGTGGATATCTCAATGGTTTCCTGGACGAGTTGGAGCCTGAACAGAAAAGCAAAATGATCTTCATGTCGCAAAGATTTTTGGCTCTCTGGTTGTCTAGAGACATTTTTGATGACGGTTCTGCAAGAAGGGAATAAGACCAGAGTTGTTGTCGATTCTTTGTGAAATTGGCAAAGGGTGAAGTTCTTCCCATTGGCAAGCTGTTCCTTGGTTCCCTGTATGTGCATCTAGATCACCTGGTTGCGAACATGCGAGTTTCGAATGGTTTCATGAAAGTGGATTCATATGTGCACGTTGCTTTTCTGCAAGTCTGGCTATGGGAGCACTTTGAGAAGTATGCTCCGAAACCGTTGCCTTCGCTTCCCGTGAGTTGGGGTGGCTCCCGAATTCTTCGATGGGTGAACAGGCGTCCAAGAGTTGGCGTGAGCTTGGTTAGCTTTCTTGATAAGTTGCATGAAATCAATTTTCGTCCATGGGGGCCAGTCCATAGTTCAGTGACTCAAATTGGCACTTTTGCTTCTGCTCCGCTCATGTCTTTGTCTTCTGATGACGATTTGAGCGTTGGTGAAAACCTGTTCATTCAAAGCTGCTTGCCCGGTTATATGCCGTCTTTCTTCGTGGGGTCTTTCCAGGATAGTCGCTTACAATATTGACCGTCTTTGCTCGTCACATGGGTTTCGATCAAGGTGTGCCTCTCGTTACCTGCCGGGTGATCCCTAAGGATTCGTTGCGTGTCGCCCTTGACGCCAGTGTCCTTAAGCCGGGGTATCCGTCTTTCCTTTTTCAAATGGGAAGAGTAACTTCGACGACCTTCGGCTATAATGAGTTTTGGTGCGACGAGTTTACTATGATCCGAGATTTGTGAATAACGTGGTGGAAAACGTTCGTTGCAAACCTTCTCCAGCAGTTCTGAAGGAGTATCCAATGTTGAGAGATCCCAAGCGAAAGTTGCCTAGCAATTCGGAAAGCCCCCAGGCCAAGGAACGGAGAACGAAGAATCGTGCTGGCGGGTTCCGGACGGTTTCGCAAGATCCTCCCACGGCTCTTGTATCTTTCAGTTCTTCCAATAACCAGGTATGTGGCGCCTCTTCATGGGTTTGTCTCAAAACACACGTAAATTTCGGCTGAGAATATGTGTCTTACATCCTTCAGGGCTTCGGTAGTGTTAACGCTTTCGCTGCCCTTGCACGTTGCCAGGAGACGGCAGTTTCTTCAAGGAATTCCAGCGGCACTGAGCCTACTCATAGCGGTGATGAGTCAGAGAAAGAATAAAGGTCAACAAGCGAGAGTGATTCCTCTGGCAGCACTGGTTCTTCTTCGGGAAGCGGTTCGGTGAGTTTCGCGCTTCTTTCTTTCTTCTTCTTCCGTTTCTTCTTTTGAAAAATGTCTAACTCAAGTTTGCGGGAGGAATCCGGTTCGGAGGATGATTCTGGGATGGAGTCACACGAAAACTTGCCTTTGGTGACCACCGCCGGTGACTTGGAGATGGGAGTTAGCCAATTGCCGGGCGCAAACGTGGTTCAGACGGTGGATGATTCTCTGATGGTTGTTGCCGTAGACATGGAAGAAAACCTTTTGCGAGTCGTGAGGCCACTTGCAGGCGCCATTTTTGATCCCCCGTACTTGGTTCCTCATCCAGGTCATGTGCTGGTTGGCGGTTTTAGCGTGCCGGCTAAGCATGAGGCGTTGTACACCAGAATCTGGGAGAAGCACGGACATATGGCTACAACCAAGAAAGTCACTAGTCGATTCGCGCTGGTTAAGCGTGTGGAAGAGGCTTTGTCTTCCATCGAGGATATGCGTGAGGTGACTGGTCACACCGTTTCTGAAGACGTTATTGCCGACTGGGAGCACCATCGCGACGTGTGCGTGGAAAAGGAGTTCAACACTTCGTGGTTTGTCGAAGGCCTTGCTTTGAGATCCAAAAGTTGAAAGATGCGATGAATCGAAAGCCCTTCCGCCGAGGAGATCGCCCGACAGAAGATGGAACTCGAAAAGCTTTCCAAGATGTTGACTATGAAAAGAGCGGCTCTTGAAGACGCAAAGCTGACTTTCTCCAAGAAGAGCAGACTTCTGTTGGATGATTTTCCTTGAACGTTTCTCTGTTAAACTTTCATTTAGGTTCTTTTTTTTTTTTTTTTTTTTGAAAGACATATTGGATGTCTGGTTCAAAACTTAACCTTTGATAGATAGTCGGTAGCTTTTTAGGGTGTTGGATTATTTCCGGGATGAATGGTTTTGATAATATAACTCGATTATGTTTTGGGAAAGGAATATTGCTTTTATGAAAGTGTGTGCTAGCAATAGGCACAAGACGCAATAATATGGCGGTTTTATTAAGAACCTAAAAAAAAGATCGTATATCTTGCCCAATCTAAATTTACTCACTTGCAAACACGCTCTTTCCAAGTAAAAGGCGGCTTTGCCGGTAGCAAGCGGGCTTCTTTGGTAGCAAGGCGGGCTTTGGCTGGTAGTATCGTCGCTTAGTCCCCAATCCCAATTGCTGGTAGCGTCTTCAGCGAGTCCCCAGTTTTCTGGTGTAGTTTTAACAACTGATAACCGGGTTGTCTGGCAGTTGGGTCGGACTGAGTCGCAAGTCCCCAATCGCTGGTGGCATCTTCAACGAGTCCCCAGTTTTCTCGTGTAGTTTTTTGCAATCGTAACCGAGTCGCTTTGTAGTTGAGTCGGATCGAGTTGCCTTGCCCTACCATCTTGACATCTGGGTCGAAAAACGAGATCGACAGTCTGACATTATAGCCGATAGATCAATCCTCCCGCTGTGGTCGCCAATTGTTTATGGGTGAAAATCGTTTCTGCTGATTTCGGTAATTTCGGTGGGTGAGTGAGAAACTGATTCAAACCCTAAACAAATGTGCTGCACGGGAGCACTTTATAGGTTCGAGAGATCGATCTGTACAAGTCCGGCCTAAACCAAGAAATGGCCGTTCCAGACTTGCTTCGGTCACAAAGTGGAGGAGAAGGGTTGATTTGGGGAGGGAAGCAAAGAAAGGTGTTGAGGAGAGTAGTATCTCGACTTGTATCGAGAAGTGAAAGCTTAGGAAGCTTGCAAGAGATGGAAGCTTTTGAGAGAGCTTGCAAAGTTGCCTTTCTGAGAGTGTAAGTGTAGTATATTTCTCCTGACCGAGACTTGTTGTCTGGTGGAAATAGGTAAGACCTATTTATACAAGTCGAGATTGAAACGTACCCTGGCCTCATGAAGGAAGAGAGTAAAGGGTGAAATAATGGGAGGAGGTGGTAACCGCATGGTTTAATGGGCGAAAACGTTTTTCACCATTATTTCCTCTTTTATTTGACCGATTTATTCCTTTTCACGCTTTCTTAATGTGAGCGTAGTGTACGCCGCATCTTCAGTGACCGCCAAACCAAAACCCTAAAGAAGCATCCCCCAATTTGTGTCGATGTCTCGAGTGTTGGTTGCATCTTGAGTGCAAGTGGCGCTGCTAGTGGCGCGTGTGGCATGTGCCAATGGCATGTGCGGAATGCCTTGGTGGTAAGTTGCACGGTTTGCAAGTTAGGTTACCAGCGTGTGGGTTTGGCATATGCCAATGGCATGTGCGGAATGCCCTGGTGGTAGGTTGCACGGTTTGCAAGTTAGGCTACCAGCGTGTGTGTTTGGCATGTGCCAATGGCATGTGCGGAATGCCTTGGTGGTAGGTTGCACGGTTTGCAAGTTAGGCTACCAAATAGCGTGTGTGTTGGCATGTGCCAATGGCATGTGCGGAATGCCTTGGTGGTAGGTTGCACGGTTTGCAAGTTAGGCTACCAGTGTGTGTGTTTGGCATGTGCCAATGGCATGCGCGGAATGCCTTGTTGACCTAGTTGGAAGTCTTGCAAACCTAGGGCGCTATGTTGGGCGTGGGCCAAAGGCATAGCGGTTTGGAAATATGGCTTGCGGCATGTGTTGGCATGTGCTAATGGCACGTGCGGCCATGTTTACCTAGTTGCAAGTCTTGCAAGCCTAGGGCGCTATGTTTGGCGTGGGCCAAAGGCATAGCGGCTTAGAAATATGGCTTGCGGCACGTGTTGGCATGTGCCAATGGCACGTGCGGCCATGTTGACCTAGTTGCAAGTCTTGCAAACCTAGGGCGCTATGTTTGGCATGGGCCCAAGGCATAGCGGCTTAGAAATATGGCTTGCGGCACGTGTTGGCATGTGCCAATGGCACGTGCGGCCATGTTGACCTAGTTGCAAGTCTTGCAAACCTAGGGCGCGATGTTTGGGCGTGGGCCAAAGGCATAGCGGCTTGGAAATATGGCTTGCGACACGTTTTGGCATGTGCCAATGGCACGTGCGGTCATGTTGACCTAGTTTCAAGTCTTGCAAACCTAGGGCGCGATGTTTGGGCGTGGGCCAAAGGCATAGCGGTTTGGAAATATGGCTTGCGACACGTTTTGGCATGTGCCAATGGCACGTGCGGCCATGTTGACCTAGTTGCAAGTCTTGCAAACCTAGGGCGCGATGTTTGGCGTGGGCCAAAGGCATAGCGGCTTAGAAATATGGCTTGCGGCACGTGGTGGCATGTGCCAATGGCACGTGCGGCCATGTTGACCTAGTTGCAAGTCTTGCAAACCTAGGGCGCTATGTTTGGCGTGGGCCAAAGGCATAGCGGCTTGGAATTAGGCGTTGTTGCCATGGTGCGCAGGGTGCGGCTTGGTTTGGCATGGTTGCCATGGTGCGCAGAGTGCGGCTTGGTTTGGCATGGTTGCCATGGTGCGCAGAGTGCGACTTGGTTTGGTATGGCTGCCATGGTGCGCAGAGTGCGGCTTGGTTTGGCATGGCTGCCATGGTGCGCAGAGTGCGGCTTGGTTTGGCATGGTTGCCATGGTGCGCAGTATGCGGCTTGGTTTGGCATTGTTACCATGGTGCGCAGTATGCGGCTTGGTTTGGCATTGTTTCCATGGTGCGCATTATGCGGCTTGGTTTGGCATTGTTGCCATGGTGCGCCGAGATGCGGCTTGGTTTGGCATTGTTGCCATGGTGCGCGATATGCGGCTTGGTTTGGCATGGTTGCCATGGTGCGCGATATGCGGCTTGGTTTGGCATTGTTGCCATGGTGCGCAATATGCGGCTTGGTTTGGCATGGTTGCCATGGTACGCAAAGATGCGGCTTGGTTTGGCATTGTTGCCATGGTGCGCGATATGCGGCTTGGTTTGGCATTGTTGCCATGGTGCGCGACATGCGGCTTGGTTTGGCATTGTTGCCATGGTGCGCATATGCGGCTTGGTTTTGAAATTAGGGTTACGTGTTGAAAACCTAATCTGGTATTTTGAAAAAATACCCCTATTAATTATTTACACCTGAGTTAAATGCTCTTAGTTAATGTGTTGCGGGTAACACTAGGTCATGGGGTTTTACGATTTTACCCCTTGTCTAAAAACCACCATCAACACAAGGCTAACAGCATAAAATATATCCGGTCTTGTAATGGTAAGATATATAAGTTTACCTACTAACCTTTTAAATTGACCACTATCAGAAAGTAATTCACCATCTTCATCAAGCTTTGCTTGGCTATCAATGGGTGTTTTTGATGGTTTTACACCCAAGTTACCTGTTTCTTTCAATAAATCCAATGAATATTTTCTTTGGTTTAGAAAAATACCTCTTTTTGAGCGGGCGATTTCAATGCCAAGGAAATACTTCAAAGTTCCCAAATCCTTGATAGCGAATTTATTGTGCAAGAGAGACTTTAGTTTTGCAATACCAGCGTAATCATCACCGGTTATCACTATATCGTCTACATAAACTAAGACAATAGTTTTACCCGACGTACCTCCTTTAACAAATAATGTTGGATCCGCAGAACTTTCTTTGAATCCATTTTCCTTGAGGACAGTACTAAGCTTTGCATACCAAGCTCTTGGTGATTGCTTTAGCCCATATATTGCCTTCTTAAGTTTACACACAGCTCCTATTTTTCCTTCTTCCGGGTGGCCAGGTGGAATACTCATATAAACTTCTTCTTCAAGATCTCCATGTAGAAATGCATTTTTACATCCATTTGAAAAGTTTCATTCACCGCTGATGGTGGTTTTTGAAAGGGGTAAAATCAGAAACCTCATGACCTAGTGTTACCCGCAACACATTAACTAAGAGCATTTAACTCGTGTAAATAACCGCAGGGGTATTTTTTCAAATACCAGATTAGGTTTTCAAATACGTAACCCTAATTCCAAAATAACCGCACCCTCACTAGTGGAAAATGCAAGTTAAACCACCTGCAAGACAAGAGGTAATTTTTCAAAAACGACCGTGTCACTGGGGTTTTTTCCAAAACGACTGTCTCACATTGATATCTTTAAAAATACGACTTCCGCTAACAAATAATTGATAACACCGACATTCACAAAGGGTTTCTAAAGTTTTAAATTAGAAAAATATAAATGTTAATTGCCCGTTTTGAGAAGTAGTTTATATGGGTCAATACTTTTAAAAGTATGATTCGTTCAATCCCCCGACTAAACTTTCATCCTGCATTTTTTAGGTTAACATTCTTGAGTTTCAAAAAACCAAAGATTTAAGCCCGATTGTGGTTAAATCAACAACTCCGTCAAAGACTAAAAACATAATTCCCAAAAAGGTGATTATTTAGCTATCCATATATTCCAAAGAATATAAGGATAAAAGAAGACCACGACGTACCATTACAAGTATAAGTGTTGCAAGCATTCAAGCATATAGAAGACAAAATAAGAAAATTCAAGCATTCAACAGAGATATTACCCCGATCTCCATCCACTACTCGTCGTCATCTAAAGATGTTGAAGAAAGAAGGTTGATTCATGGATGCAACAAACACATATGGATCTTCATAAGCATTCACCTTTAGGCCTATGATCTCTTGGGAGATTCTAATACAAGATTCCAATGCTTTCTAGTCTCATCCGCAATAAAAGACTTGGGCAACTTTGAGAAGCATGGATGAAGGGTTCATCAACTCTTTAGAGCTTCTCTTAAACTTTTCAAGTTGACGAACCTCGATTTTGTCTCTCGATCCACATATGATCCTATTGTTTTGTCTTCGACTTTGACTTTATCATCGCCCACCAAGTTGGTATCTTTGGCACTTGCTCTAAAGCTTCGGTGAAGGCATCCATGGTCACTCCACTGCTGGTAGTCATATACAGGTCAAGCCGCCTCATTGTATAAAAATGACCGAATACGCCTACAGAAACCTGTCTTGAAGGAAGGACCAAGTACGAGCCTATGAAAATCAAGCCATGGAGTGCCTAGAAGTTGATCTCTTAACCAGAATGTAATCATGACAGGTTACTTCACACGACATGACATTATATGGTCAAAATGGTAAAGAACCGTTCAGACAAAGTTAAGGATTCTACTTACTTTCCCATTCAAGATTTTCATCCGAATGTCTCAATACCCAAAGACGAACTTTGTTGATGCTGTAAGGAAGTTAACTCGGTATGGTTTTCCTTGTGAATTAAAGCGGTTCGACCTTCGTGAAACCTCACCGTGCAATGCTATCTTTCCATGACACTTATAAGACTTTGCTTACCCTCAGAATGAACTCCATCCAATGGCGCGCTCCTTCATCGACTTATTGTGCAATAGACCCTTCAATATAGTTTTTGTTCACCATAAACTTGTAGGTTCTCATCATCCCACATGCAATTAGTAACACAATTATATATGTAAGGTATACATAAGTTCATAAAGTAATAAAAAAACTGAAGGATCAACAATTAAAGAAGTATACCTCTCAAAAGGGTACATCCACCTAAATTGAACTTTCTTCCACAAGATGAGTCATCGTAAAAAAAGCTTCTATGGAAGTACATCTCAAACACACATAAAGACTCCACAACACGTTCGCATTAGACGAAGTGCTTCACGATCAATAACCTTCAAAGAACTTTGAAAACAATGACAATTGATTTATTGCCTCACGCAAAAGCTTTTCTTTGAAACAAGATATTAGAAAATTGGCATCAAACCTCTGCATAAGCATGTGGTAGTCTGGGACTTCAAACACTTAAATTGTAACTCTTCATATCCACTTTCTTTTCCAGCTTCCACTATAACCAATAGGAACTTTCACTTTGCTAAAAGTTTTACAAATTAGTTCTCTTTCATTCTTACAAACAATAAGGAGTGGGGCGTTCTACCATTTGTTTCCGTCAACCACAAGTGCGTTTTAAGTTCAAAGAGCCTAAACCTTATGCGCTACCGATCCCCATCCTGCTTATCCTCAGTGGTTCAGAAAGTCCAAACATGTTCTCAAAGAAAGTTCTTTTCTACATGCATCACATCCACATTATGACGAAGTTGCGTAAAACTATCCATTTGAAAAAGTTTCCGATAAGCGTTGCTATAAAATCTCATTGGGCTATCTTTTCATCGGTTTCTTCATTGGCTATAAACAAAAAACATCCAATAATAAGAAACAATCCAAACTTATTGTTCTAATTAACCATTGATGGTGGTTTTTAGACAAGGGTAAAATCGTAAAACCCCATGACCTAGTGTTACCCTATCACTATTTGACACAACACATTAACTAAGAGCATTTAACTCAGTGTAAATAATTAATAGGGTATTTTTTCAAAATACCCAGTTAGGGTTTCAACCATTTAACAGAGAACCCTAATTCCAAAATCAAGCCGCACAAAGCAACTTATCAAAAGCATATTAAGCGCCATGGCAACAATGCCAAACCAAGCCCCATAAAATATTAAAACAAATATTAGAAAGAGATGTTATTTGCGCACCATGGCAAGATTAGTCAATGCCAAATCAAGCCGCACTTCTTGTTTCGAGTTTTCTGCGCACCATGGCACAATGCCAAACCAAGCCGCATTTTTATTTTTTTTTTATAAAACAACGCGCACCATGGCAACAATGCCAAAACAAGCAAGCACAATGCCAAACCAAGCGCACCATGGCAACAATGCCAAATCAAGCCGCATCTTCGCGACAATGTGAGTGGCAAACCAAACTGCCGCACACCATGGCAACAATGCACCATGGCAAAGCAATGCCAAATCAAGCCGCACCAAAGATCACTGCACAATGGCAACAATGCCAAACCAAGCCGTATCTTCGCACCATGGCAACAATGCCAAAACAAGCGAGACCACTCACACCATGGCAACAATGCCAAATCAAGCCGCATATCGCGCACTGTGGCAACAATGCCAAACCAAGCCGCACCCGCGCACCATGGCAACAATGCCAAACCAAGCCGCATATCTGCGCACCATGGCAGCAATGCCAAATCAAGCCGCACCTGCGCACCATGGCAACAATGCCAAACCAAGCCGCATATCGCACCCATGGCAACAATGCCAAAACAAGCCGCACCCTCGCGCACCATGGCAACAATGCCAAATCAAGCCGCATATCGCACACCAGGGCAACAATGCCAAACCAAGCCGCACCCTGCGCACCATGGCAACAATGCCAAACCAAGCCGCATATCGCGCACCATGGCAACAATGCCAAACTAAGCCGCACCACGCACACCATGGCAACAATGCCAAACCAAGCCGCATATCGCGCACCATGGCAACAATGCCAAACCAAGCCGCACCGCGCACCATGGCAACAATGCCAAATCTCCAAGCCGCTATGCCTTTGGCCCACGCCAAACATAGCGCCCTAGGCTTGCAAGACTTGCAACTAGGTCAACATGGCCGCACGTGCCATTGGCACATGCCAACACGTGTCGCAAGCCATATTTCCAAGCCGCTATGCCTTTGGCCCACGCCAAAAATAGCGCCCTAGGTTTGCAAGACTTGCAACTAGGTCATCATGGCCGCACGTGCCATTGGCACATGCCAACACGTGCCGCAAGCCATATTTCTAAGCCGCTATGCCTTTGGCCCACGCAAAACATAGCGCCCTAGGCTTGCAAGACTTGTAACAAGGTCAACATGGCCGCACGTGCCATTGGCACATGCCCACACGTGTCGCGAGCCATGTTTCCAAGCTGCTATGCCTTTGGCCCACGCTAAACATAGCGCCCTAGGATTGCAAGACTTGCAACTAGGTCAACATGGCCGCACGTGCCATTGGCACATGCCAACACGTGTCGCAAGCCATATTTCCAAGCCACTATGCCTTTGGCCCTCGCAAAACATAGCGCCCTAGGCTTGCAAGACTTGTAACAAGGTCAACATGGCCGCACGTGCCATTGGCACATGTCCACACGTGTCGCGAGCCATATTTCCAAGCTGTTATGCCTTTGGCCCACGCCAAACATAGCGCCCTAGGCTTGCAAGACTTGCAACTAGGTCAACATGGCCGCACGTGCCATTGGCACATGCCAACACGTGCCGCAAGCCATATTTCTAAGTCGCTATTCCTTTGGCCCACGCCAAACATAGCGCCCTAGGCTTGCAAGACTTGCAACTAGGTCAACATGGCCGCACGTGCCATTGGCACATGCCAACACGTGCCGCAAGCCATATTTCTAAGCCGATATGCCTTTGGCCCACGCCAAACATAGCGCCCTAGGTTTGCAAGACTTAAAACTAGGTCAACATGGCCGCACGTGCCATTGGCACATGCCAACACGTGCCGCAAGCCATATTTCTAAGCCACTATGCCTTTGACCCACGCCAAACATAGCGCCCTAGGCTTGCAAGACTTGCAACTAGGTCAACATGGCCGCACGTGCCATTGGCACATGCCAACACGTGCCGCAAGCCATATTTCTAAGCCGCTATGCCTTTGGCCCACGCCAAACATAGCGCCCTAGGCATGCAAGACTTGCAACTAGGTCAACATGGACGCACGTGCCATTGGCACATGCCAACACGTGCCGCAAGCCATATTTCTAAGCCGCTATGCCTTTGGCCCACGCCAAACATATCGCCCTAGATTTGCAAGACTTGCAACTAGGTCAACATGGCCGCACGTGCCATTGGCACATGCCAACCCGTGCCGCAAGCCATATTTCTAAGCCGCTATGCCTTTGGCCCACGACCAACATAGCGCCCTAGGTTTGCAAGACTTGCAACTAGCCGCATGTGCCATTGGCACATGCCAACACGTGCCGCAAGCCATATTTCCAAGCCGCTATGCCTTTGGCCCACGTCCAACATAGCGCCCTAGGTTTGCAAGACTTGCAACTAGGTCAACATGGCCGCATGTGCCATTGGCACATGCCAACACGTGCCGCAAGCCATACTTCCAAGCCGCTATGCCTTTGGCCCACGCCAAACATAGTGCCCTAGGCTTGCAAGACTTGCAACTAGGTCAACATGGCCGCACATGCCATTGGCACATGCCAAATACACACACTGGTAGCCTAACTTGCAAACCGTGCAACCTACCACCAAGGCATTCCGCACATGCCATTGGCACATGCCAAACACACACGCTGGTAGCCCAACTTGCAAACCGTGCAACCTACCACCAAGGCATTCCGCACATGCCATTGGCACATGCTAAATACACACACTGGTAGCCTAACTTGCAAACCGTGCAACCTACCACCAAGGCATTCCGCACATGCCATTGGCAGATGCCAAATACACACACTGGTAGCCTAACTTGCAAACCGTGCAACCTACCACCAAGGCATTCCGCACATTCCATTGGCACATGCCAAACACACACGCTGGTAATGTAACTTGCAAACCGTGCAACCTACCACCAAGGCATTCCGCACATGCCAAACAGACACGCTGGTAACCTAACTTGCAAACCGTGCAACCTACCACCAAGGCATTCCGCACATGCCATTGGCACATGCCACACGCGCCATTAGCAGCGCCACTTGCACTCAAGATGCAACCAACACTCGAGACATCGACACAAACCGGGGATGCTTCTTTAGGGTTTTGGTTTGGCGGTCACAAGATGCGGCGTACACTACGCTCACATTAAGAAAGCGTGAAAAGGAATAAAGCGGTCAAATAAAAGAGGAAATAATGGTGAAAAACGTTTTCACCCATTAAACCATGCGGTTACCACCTCCTCCCATTATTTCACCCTTTACTCTCTTCCGTCATGAGGCCAAGGGTACGTTTCAATCTCGACTTGTATAAATAGGTCTTACCTATTTCCACCAGACAACAAGTCTCGGTCAGGAGAAATATACTACACTTACACTCTCAGAAAGACAACTTTGCAAGCTCTCCCAAAAAAGCTTTCATCTCTTGCAAGCTTCCTAAGCTTTCACTTTCTGATACAAGTCGAGATACTAATCTCCTCAACACCTTTCTTTGCTTCCCTCCCCAAATCAACCCTTCTCCTCTACTTTGTGACCGAAGCAAGTCTGGGAACGGCCATTTCTTGGTTTAGGCCGGACTTGTACAGATTGATCTCTCGAATCTATAAAGTGCTCACGTGCAGCACATTTGTTTAGGGTTTGAACCAGTTTCTCACTCACCTACCGAATTTACCGAAATCGGCAGAGACGATTTTTACCCATAAACAACTGCTAAAGAGATTAGAACTCTAAATGTATTCATTTTTGCAACAGGGGCAAATGTTTCCTTATAGTCTTCGCCGTACGTTTGTGTGAATCCTTTAGCGACAAGTCTCGCCTTATATCGCTCTATGGTCCCATCACTCTTGTACTTTATTTTATATATCCAACGGCAACCAACAACCTTTTTACCTCGCGGTAGCTGAACTATATCATAAGTTTCATTCTCATGAAGTGCTTGTAGTTCTTGTTTCGTCGCTTTCCTCCAAACTGGACTTTCATTTGCTTCCTTGAAGTTCTTTGGCTCTTCCTCCCTGGACAAGGAAGTAAGAAAGGTTAGATAAGATTGTGAAACATTATTATACGTGAGACACTCTTGAATAGGATATGTTGTAGCATGATATGTATAAAAATCCTTTAATTTTTCTGGAGCCTTGATTTCTCTGGTTAACTTTCTTAGGCTTGGTTCCGTAGCATGAGTAGTTGTACTACTGTCCACACATGGTTGTGGATTCAAAAATCTGGCAGCTCTTTTCGTAGTATGAGTAGTATTGGTGTTGTCCACACATGGGGATTTTCTTGGATTTGGTTCCCTGGCATGAGTTGTTGTAGTACTGTCCGTGCATGGTGGAGTTAAGATGCTGTCCACACATGTTGGTGCAGGTGATATGTCTTGAATGGGCATGGATTGACACTGGTTGGTGGAGTTTGAGCTTCATCGTTGGCAGCTGGATTAGTAGCAGTGGTGTCTGCACATGTCGACAAAGCTGGTGCTTCATGTTCGGTAATGATCATTCCTCCAGGTTCATTATTTTTGGTTCCTTCATTCCAACTGGGAACCATTATTTCAGGGTGTACTATCGGTACAGATGTTGTCTCTGACTCTCTAGTTTTCTTTGGTACAGGTGAAACTAAATCCCATGAAGACTCCCCCTCGGATCGATTCCCATGATTATCTTTGAGTTGAAAATAAGGATCAGATTCATCAAATCGCACGTCTCTAGAGATAATAATTTTGCGAGCCGCCACATTATAGCATACATATCCCTTCTTGGTTGAAGAATACCCGAAAATACGCATTTCACGAGAGCGCGCATCCAATTTATCTCTTTGAGTTGCCTGCAAATGAACATAACAAACACACCCAAACACTCGCAAATGTGATAGGTCAATCTTGCGATTTTTTAACACTTCTAATGGAGACTTAAAATCAAGAATCCTAGTTGGAAGTCGATTAATTAGATATGTAGCAGCCAAAACACCATGAGACCAATATTTTTTAGGAACATTCATTTGAAGCATTATAGCTCGAGTTGTTACTAAGATATGCCGATTTTTTATTTCGGCAACACCATTTTGTTGCGGTGTTCCTACGCAACTTGTTTGATGTATAATTCCATGGTCACTAAGATATTTCGGCAAAAGACCCTTGCAATATTCAGTTCCATTATCGGTTCTAAAAGTTTTAACCTCTGCACCAAATTGATTAGTTATCATGTTATAAAAAACTTGGAAAGTAGAAAACATATCAGCTTTTGATTTTAACATATACATCCAAGTACTACGAGAAAAATCATCAATAAATATAACAAAATACTTATAACCATCATATGATTCAGTAGGTGAAGACCATAAATCCGAATGAATAAGTTCAAACGACTTGGTGGATACAGATAAAGAATTATTAAACGGCAATCTAGTTTGCTTAGAAAATTGGCAAACATCACATATACCAGTTTTTATTGAACTAGAAGGAAAAAGATGTGTTAAAATACGATCTGATGGATGCCCAAGACGTTTATGCATAATATGATTTTGAATCAAATTGGCGGTATGACATGCTTTACTAGTAGGATTGAATAAGTAAAGCCCGTTATAATATATTCCCTCACCAATCGTCCTCTTGGTTTTTCGATCCTGAAATATAACAGAAGTAGGTGAGAAAATAACATTACAATTTAAAGATCTTGTAATTTTTCCGACCGATAACAATTGAACCAGAAAGGACGGGACAACGAGAACATCAGAAGTGGAACTCTCGGGAAAGAAGTTAATTTTTCCACTTCCTAGCACAGGCACAGTTGAACCGTTAGCCATGGACACATCATGTTTCCCAGTGTTTGGAATAAAATCATATACATCAGTTGAGTTATTAGCCATGTGATCAGTGGCTCCTGAATCAATTATCCATGCATTAATTTTAGACATTAAGGAAGCAAGAAAGGCATGAAAATTACCTGAAGTGTAGGTAGAAGATGAAGGATCAGAATCAGAAGGAGCAGACTTACTCATTTGCTGTAGTAGAAGTTTCGCCAAATCATTTATTGAAAATGAACCATCTCGCTACGGTGCATGATCTTTTCTATTTTTATCGTAATTATTCTTAAGGTGAGGATGTAAGATCCAACAACGCTCGACAAAGATGTCCTAGTTCTCTTACAATGATCACAAAAAAAAATCTTCTTGTTTTTATTTTTATAATTTTGCTTACCTCTATCCGCACCTGAGAAACTTGGCTTGTCCTCTTTCTTGACAAGGAGAGCACTTGTTTCCCTATTTTCAAAAGAATTGCTGGAACTCATTGATTTCTTACGGGTTTCTTCTCGCTGAATCGTAGCACAAACACTCGATAAAGTAGGAATATTAGAATTCATCAGAACATTACTTTTGAGATTTTCATATTCCGTTTTCAAACTATTGAGCAATGAAAATATTTTATCTTCTTCTGCCCTTTTTAGAAGAACTTTTGCATCAATTGTGTGTGGACGATACATATCAAGTTCATCCCACATTCTTTTCAGATTTCCATGATGTTCAGTAAAAGATTTTTCACCTTGAGTCGCCATAGCAATTTCACTGTTCAATTCAAATACACGAGCTGCATTATTTTGATTACCATAAAATTCTTCTACAGCTTCCCACAATTCTTTGGCTGAATTGGAAAAAGTAAATATTTCAGCAATAAAGGCTTCCATAGAATTAAGAAGCCAAGATCTAACATTTTGATCATCAGAAATCCATTCCTCATATTTCGATTCTTCTTTAGATGGAGGGCAGATTGTGTTTCCATTGATGAAACCCAACTTTTTCTTTCCACCAAGAGACAAAGTCACTATTCGTGACCAAAGAAGATAATTATTATTACTAACCAACATGGATGATAATCTCCCGCTAGTGTTAATTTCACTCCCAGACATTTTTAGTTGAAGCTTTTCAACCAAAAAAAAAAAAAAAAGAATTGAGTGAAAAAAAAAACACTCACAAAACAGGATCGAGTCCTGCTCGCGATACCATGAAGAAACTGAGACGAAGAGAAACTAGGAAGAAGATATGATTATATTACGGTGAGTATATTCGATTACAATATATTAATATATATATTTACATGCAGGCAATAACTCTCCATATTATGGAACGATAACTTGGGTAACCTAGAACCTAGAAAGGAAATTCTCCTAACGATAAACAAATATATGGAAACAGGATAATCACTAATTAAGATACATAATATCTCATCAATATTCTTGATATTCTCCAACACATAGGCATCATTCAGAAGTATTTGTGGTGATAACAATGAGGCGTTAAGGAGGTACTTGGTCGTAAGGGTGCATGGACCATCTCAAAAGTCAATGGTTGAACTATTCTATTTCCAACCAGAAATTTAATTAAGATTTATTTCTAGAAAAATAAATTTAGATGTTATATATATATATATATATATGTGTGCCAAGTATCGATTCATTGGCACATCTGTTCCTCCGGTTATAGAGCAAAAGTAATTAGAGCTTCTCCAATGGAATGTATGTGAAGATAAATGTCTAAGTCCACATAGGGTAGACATTCATTTTTCCTAAAATTCATCTCCAACCCTAACTTCTTAAATCAATGTGAAGATGACATGGCTTCACTTTTGTTAGACAATGTCAAGGTGAATGTCGAGTTTTAGACATTCAACTTGACAATGTCAAGCTATTCTAGTAAGCTTTTGCTTACCTAAATTAATCCCAATATATTAAATAACTATTTTTAACTTTAAAAAATCTAAAAACTACTAAAAATAATATTTACATTTAATCCACAAAACATCACAAACAACACCATTGGAGATGAACTATTTTTCCTTCCTAAACTTAAGGAAAAAATGGAATGAGGATGTCTTGTTTATGTTGCCACCTAGGAAACACACACAACCACCATTGGAGAAGCTCTTAGTATTTAAATGTCTAAAATCATGGTTCCACAACGCTTCTTCTTAGTCGAGATTTCCTGCTGGTTAATTTTAGCATCATGTGCGGCTGCGTTCGGGGAGGTAAAGCCAGGTTGCCAAGCAAAATGCGGAAATATTAGCATTCCTTACCCTTTTGGTATAACCCCTGGAGGTGAAGATGATAGTCGAGGAGAAGCGGGAGGGTGCTCCATTCAAGGAGTTGGATATGGCTTTAACGTCAACTGTAATACTTCTTACGACCCTCCAAAACCCTTCATTGGCACAGGTTACCTTGATATTGTAAGTATATCAGAAACCCAAATTCGCACTAAGAGCGTGGTGGCTAGATTATGTTACAACATAGATGGCGATTTGGTGCTAAATCGAACGCAAACCTTGTTTAAACTGTGGAATACTCCATTTACGTTCTCAAACACATCAAATAGGTTATTTGTGATTGGGTGCAGCACGGTAGGTTTCAACTATGGTTTGGATCTGCTTGACAAAATGTATTCAAGCCAATGTCTTTCTATGTGTGGCAGTAGGGAAGATGTGCATGAAGGATCTTGCAATGGCAATGGGTGCTGCCAGAGTACCATTCAACACGGGATGAAAAGTATTATCACAAGGGTGTTTAGGGGTGATAACACTACTAATACCACCTTTTTTCCTTTGATCCACTAGTTTATGCTTTCGTAGCCGAACATGAGCAGTTCACATTTCAAGCGTCCGATCTTTTAAACATAAATAAAGCACTAGATACATCGGTCTTTCTTGATTGGGCTATAGGTAACAAGACATGTGAAGAAGCACAAAAGACCCGACCACTTTTGCGTGCGGCTAAACAGTCATTGTTATAATGTAGACAACAATCCTGGGTACCGCTGCACTTGCTTTGAAGGTTACAAGGGGAACGCTTATCTCAGTCATGGATGCCAAGGTATATATATTTCTATATATCCATGATGAATAATGGTTCATCAAAATTAATTACCATCTTATATATTTAATTACCATCTTATATATATATGGCTAAAATTTATAAATATGCTCGTAACTCAACAGACGTGAATGAGTGTGAGGATCAAGACAATCCCTGCGATGGTATCTGCATCAATACAAATGGAAGCTTCAATTGTACTTGTCCAGCTGGCAGCCATGGTGATGGGAGGAAAAACGGACGAGGTTGCACCAGCGATGCTGTCCCGAGACCGAAAGAACAATTTCCAGTGATAATAAAAGTTACTCTAGGTACCATATCCCTTGTTATTTACAAAAAGATATATACTGGAATAAGGGATTTGCGTAGCTGCAATTCTCCATAGGTTCTTGCTTTCTTCAATACTATATGCAGCTGCGATATATTCAACGGATCCAGAATACTAACTATTATGAATTACACTTTTTATGCAGGTATCGGTTTGGCGCTATTGTTTCTAGTTATTGCAAGTTCTTGGATATATTTGATTATAAGAAAAAAAAGGTTAATCGAACTGAAAGAGAAATTTTTCCAACAAAATGGTGGGCTGCTATTAAGCCAACAACTATCGTCAGATGAAGGTGGTCCATAGACTTCAAAGATCTTTACAGCAGATGAGCTAAAATTAGCTACCAAAAACTATGATGAGAGTCTTATCCTGGGAAAAGGAGGCTATGGAACCGTTTACAAAGGAACCTTGCGTGATGGTCGGATAGTCGCCATTAAGAAGTCCAAAATGGTTGATCGTAGAGTCGATTGAGCAATTCATAAATGAAGTTGTTATTCTAACTCGGATTAACCATCGAAATGTGGTGAAACTCCTAGGTTGTTGTTTAGAAACTGAAGTTCCTCTGCTAGTCTATGAATACGTTCCTAATGGCACCCTCTTCCAACATATTCATTCGAACAGTGGGGTGCCTTCGCTTTCTTGGGAAAGCCGCTTGAGAATTGTTGTTGAAACAGCCGGTGCACTTACTTATTTACACTCATCGGCTTCAATACCCATTATTCATAGAGATGTCAAGTCTCCCAACATACTTTTAGACGAAAATTACACCGCAAAAGTAGCAGACTTTGGAGCGTCAGTGATTCCTCTCGGACCAAACAGAATTATCGACACTGGGTGCTGGGGACATTAGGATATCCGGATCCCGAATATTTCAACACAAGCCAACTCACAGAGAAGAGCGACGTTTATAGGTTTGGCATAGTTCTTGTAGAGCTCTTGACAGCAGAAATGCCCATTTCTCCAGAGAGATCCGAAAAGCAAAAATGTCTTGCTCCCTAATTCATTTCGTTCGTGCAAGAAAATAAATTGTTCAAACTTCTTGATGCTCGAGTACTCAACGAGGGGAATCCAAAACAAGTCATTGCAGTTGCAAAGCTTGCGAGAAAGATGCCTTAGCTTGAAGGGTGAAGAGAGGCCAACGATGAGACAAGTAACTATAGAGCTGGAAAGTTTGAGAGGGACAGGCAAACAAGCTTGGTCTCTTGAACCAAACCACGTAAAGAAGTCGAGCTCACAGTTTGAACCCAAAGACCTCTATAGCATACCATTAACCGGCTCAATAGCTGGTGGTTCTGGGAAATATAGTTCATATACAGGTGACTCTGCCCAATATAGTATGAATCCAGATACCATTGTCCAGATGAACATGCCTCGATGATTGTTTAATTTATGCATCTGTGTTGGGTTTTTTAGATTGTTGGTTGTACTATGAGTATCACTTTTGTGTTAGCTTCCAAATTTATTGTCCATCCTTTTGTAACTTTAAGGAATAATGTGTATCTTCAAAGAGAGTGAAAACCGAAATTCGATACTAACTCTGTTTATGTAAAAATGTTATTATCACTTTTTCATTATTCAAAGGAATAATGTATTGTCCTCTAAAATTCACGTTTAACCGTAAATGTTTATTTTAGTCCGACAAGAAGCTGAAACAATCTAAAGTATGCACTGCAGCACTGTATGTTACAAACAGGTTTAGTTCCTTACTTTTTAAGGTTTCATAAATCTTGTTCTATGCATGTGGGGTAGGAATTATGAATCATGTGGGGTAGAAATAGTAAATAAAAAAAATCCGGCAACGCAATGAAAACAGAATGTATAACAAGGAAATGACATGACAATCACATATCCAAAATCCAAATGATCTAAAAGCTTGTCACTATGTTAAGCTACATTATTTTAAAGAGAATGTTGCTAAAGTTTCGTAAATACTGTTAATTGATGATCCTTCACTTGTAAACCCTTTTAACTTTAGTAAACAATCAGTGAGAACATTACTGACTGCATTACAAGCACCGTCTACTGCTTCTTTATTTGGATGTGGTTAGCTGATTGTGAATAGTGTTGGAATCTTGCAACAATGAACAACACGTTAGATGTATCAAAAATAATATGTAAAGAACTAATGCGAAACAACTCTACCAAAATAACTTGACGAGGGAAGAATCACAGGTTCAACAAGTTGTCCTTAACACATTAGTTCGCGGGTATATTCGAGTTGAGTAATGCTAAACCTCTCACAGCGAAGATGTGTCCAGGATAAGACTGCCCGATATAACTTAAGTTAGCACAATGCAAGTTACCCTCTCTTCGAACTCAGCAACGAGGATGGATGTAAAATCTTATGGAGAAACCCTAGAATAAAAAAAGAATTTTTCGGTGTGTTGAAAACATATTTTCGAGTTGTATTTATAGGATGAACTAATTTCCTAAAGAAAAACTCGCCAAAAATAAATCCGTGTAGAAAAGGGACTTGCCCACCCGCTCCACCCACGTTTTACAATTCATACATAAGTGTATGATTATATAGTGGAGCTCCTCTTTAGTTTTCCACAATGTGGGACTAAAGGTTCCACTTCATTCACCCAAAAATGAGTGAGTATCCTTAGACCCTTAGGTCATTAGATCAAACCACACCAAGACCATAAAACCTTTAAATTAAAACTCATTTTCTCCAACAATCCCCCACATGAATGAAATCTCGGAAAACGAAAAAATCAGAGTAAGGAAAATACCATTTAGGCAAAGGTGTCCATGAGGTCTTGAACCCTTACTTAGTGAGAAGTTACCGGAACTACTAGCTAAACAGTGAACCTAGTCTTGAACTGATAGCGTTGGTGGAATTCGTGACAACAACCACACATGATATTCTCCTGGTGTTGCTAAGTTCGTGACGTTTTGTCCAATTTGGCCCTGGACATATCCTGTTTCTCAGAATGCTCTAGAGAATTGGCTCAATTATCATAGGAAGCGGCCCCTCTTCCACATTCAGATAGGTGAGTTCCATCAAGATTGTTTACTGCTACACCCCACTTCAATCTTAAATTGAAACTATGGAACTCATTAAGACTTATTTAAAAGTCACCCTCCACATGCAGTCACACTATCACATCAACACCATATATAGGGAAGGGACAGAGAATGAAATTCTCTGATAGTGTTTACCTTTACCCACCATGAATTAGTTGTCTCATTCGAAACCTTGATCTTGGAATCTCCATTCAGCAAGGTTGAGTATCCTTCATGTCAAGTTTAATTATTGAGCCTAATCCCCATCCCCCTCGAAGCTTTACTAACTGTCAGCTATTCGGAGTTCCTTTGCCTGGGGACTTTCCGAGTTGCCAGGAAACTTTCGCTTGGGATCTCTCAACATTGGATACTTCTTCAAAACTGCTGGGGAAGGTTTACAATGAACATTCTCCACCACGTTATTTACGAAATCTTGGATCATAGTGAATTCATCGTACCAGAACTCATTATAGCCAAAAGTCGTCGAAGTTACTCTTCCCGTCTGAAAGAAGGGAAGGCGGATACCCGACTCAAGGGCACTGGTATTGAGGGCGGCATGCAATGAATCCTTAGGAACCACCAGCTGGTAAGCAAGAGGAACCCCTTGATCGAAACCCATGTGACGAGCAGCACTATCAATATTGTAAGAAGTTATTCGGAAAGACCCCATGAAGAAAGACGGCATATAACCGGACATGCAGCTTTGAATAAACAAGTTTTCACCAACACTCAAGTTGCCGTCAGAAGATAAAGACATGATCGGAGCAGAAACAAAGGTGTCAATTTGAGTCACCGACCTATGGACCGTGCTCCCATGGGCGAAAACTGATTTCATGCGACTTATCGAGAAGACTAACCAAGCTCATGCCAACTCTTGGACACTTGTTCACCCATCGAAGAATTCGGGAGCCACCCCAACTCGCGGGAATCGAAGGCAACGGTTTCGGAGCATACTTCTCAAAGTGCTCCCATAGCCAGGCTTGCAGAAAAGCAACATGCACATATGAATCCACTTTCATGAAACCATTCGAAACTCGCATGTTCGCAACTAGGTGATACAGATGCACATACAGGGAACCAAGGAATAGCTTGCCAATGCGAAGAACTTCACCTTTTGCTAACTTCAAAGCAATCACTAGCAACTCTGGTTTTATTTCCTTCTTGCCGAACCGTCATCAAAAATGTCTCTAGACAACCGAGAGAGCCAAAAATGCCGCAACATGAAGATCATCGCTTTTCGTTTAGGTTCCAGCTCGTCCGGAAACCATTGAGATATCCACCAGCTGTAAAAGCACCTTTCATCCTCTTTCCGTACAGAATCCTTCGACTTCGCAGTGGAGTCTTTTCGAGCGTAATCTCCCATCTTAGCGGCAAGGTCTTCCCGCATCTTCTCCCCACCTTCAGACAATCAAATATTAAGATTACTAGTTACCGGAAGATTCAGCAAGAGAGCCACACTCTCCAAGGAGAAAGTTATTTCACCCCATCTACATATGATCGTATGGGTGTCCGAACACCATCCGGAGATGAAAGCAACCAAGCCCGGGATATCCTTCGTTGATGGTGGTTTTTAGACAAGGGGTAAAATCGTAAAACCCCATGACCTAGTGTTACCCGCAACACATTAACTAAGAGCATTTAACTCGGTGTAAATAATTAATAGGGGTATTTTTTCAAAATACCGGATTAGGGTTTTCAACACAAAACCCTAATTTCAAAACCAAGCCGCATCTCACGCACCATGGCAACAATGCAAACCAAGCCGCATGTCATGCACCATGGCAACAATGCCAAACCAAGCCGCATATCACGCACCATGGCAACAATGCCAAACCAAGCCGCATGTCTTTGCACCATGGCAACCATGCCAAACCAAGCCGCATACTGCGCACCATGGCAACAATGCCAAACCAAGCCGCATACTGCGCACCATGGCAACCATGCCAAACCAAGCCGCATACTGCACACCATGGCAACAATGCCAAACCAAGCCGCATACTGCGCACCATGGCAACAATGCCAAACCAAGCCGCATATTGCGCACCATGGCAACAATGCCAAACCAAGCCGCATACTGCGCACCATGGCAACCATGCCAAACCAAGCCGCACTCTGCGCACCATGGCAACCATGCCAAACCAAGCCGCACTCTGCGCACCATGGCAACCATACCAAACCAAGCCGCACTCTGCGCACCATGGCAACCATGCCAAACCAAGTCGCACTCTGCGCACCATGGCAACCATACCAAACCAAGCCGCACTCTGCGCACCATGGCAACCATGCCAAACCAAGCCGCACTCTGCGCACCATGGCAACAACGCCAAATTCCAAGCCGCTATGCCTTAGGCCCACGCCAAACATAGCGCCATAGGTTTGCAAGACTTGCAACTAGGTCAATATGGCCGCACGTGCCATTGGCACATGCCACCACGTGCCGCAAGCCATATTTCTAAGCCGCTATGCCTTTGGCCCATGCCCAAACATCGCGCCCTAGGTTTGCAATACTTGCAACTAGGTCAACATGGCCGCACGTGCCATTGGCACATGCCAAAACGTGTCGCAAGCCATATTTCCAAGCCGCTATGCCTTTGGACCACGCCCAAACATCGCGCCCTAGGTTTGCAAGACTTGCACCTAGGTCAACATGGCCGCACGTACCATTGGCACATGCCAAAATGTGTCGCAAGCCATATTTCCAAGCCGCTATGCCTTTGGCCCACGCCCAAACATCGCGCCCTAGGTTTGCAAGACTTGCAACTAGGTCAACATGGCCGCACGTGCCATTGGCACATGCCAAAACGTGTCGCAAGCCATATTTCCAAGCCGCTATGCCTTTGGCCCACGCCCAAACATCGCGCCCTAGGTTTGCAAGACTTGCAACTAGGTCAACATGGCCGCACGTGCCATTGGCACATGCCAAAACGTGTCGCAAGCCATATTTCCAAGTCGCTATGACTTTGGCCCATGCCCAACATAGCGCCCAAGGTTTGCAAGACTTGCAGCTAGGTCAACATGGTCACACGTGCCATTGGCAAATGCCAACACATGCCGCAAGCCATATTTCTAAGCCGCTATGCCTTGGGCCCACGCCAAACATAGCGCCCTAGGTTTGCAAGACTTGCAACTAGGTCAACATGGCCGCACGTGCCATTGGCTCATGCCAAAACATGTCGCAAGCCATATTTCCAAGTCGCTATGACTTTGGCCCACGCCCAACATAGCGCCCTAGGCTTGCAAGACTTGCAACTAGGTCAACATGGCCGCACGTGCCATTGGCACATGCCAACACGTGCCGCAAGCCATATTTCTAAGCCGCTATGCCTTTGGCCCACGCCAAACATAGCGCCCTAGGCTTGCAAGACTTGCAACTAGGTCAACATGGCCGCACGTGCCATTGGCACATGCCAACACGTGCCGCAAGCCATATTTCCAAACCGCTATGCCTTTGGCCCACGCCCAACATAGCGCCCTAGGTTTGCAAGACTTGCAACTAGGTCAACATGGACGCACGTGCCATTGGCACATGCCAAACACACACGCTGGTAGCCTAACTGGCAAACCGTGCAACCTACCACCAAGGCATTCCACGCATGCCATTGGCACATGCCAAACACACACACTGGTAACCTAACTTGCAAACCATGCAACCTACCACCAAGGCATTCCGCACATGCCAAACACACACGCTGGTAGCCTAACTTACAAAACCGTGCAACCTACCACCAAGGCATTCCTTACATGCCATTGGCACATGCCAAACACACACGCTGGTAGCCTAACTTGCAAACCGTGTAACCTACCACCAGGGCATTCCGCACATGCCATTGGCATATGCCAAACCCACACGCTGGTAACCTAACTTTCAAACCGTGCAACTTACCACCAGGGCATTCCGCACATGCCATTGGCACATGCCACACGCGTCACTAGCAGCGCCACTTGTACTCAAGATGCAACCAACACTCGAGACATCGACACAAACTGGGGGATGCTTCTTTAGGGTTTTGGTTTGGCGGTCACAGCATGCAGCGTACACTACGCTCACATTGAGAAAGCGTGAAAAGGAATATAGCGGTCAAATAAAAGAGGAAATAATGGTGAAAAACGTTTTCGCCCATTAAACCATGCGGTTACCACCTCCTCCCATTATTTCACCCTTTACTCTCTTCCTTCATGAGGCCAGGGTACGTTTCAATCTCGACTTGTATAAATAGGTCTTACCTATTTCCACCAGACAACAAGTCTCGGTCAGGAGAAATATACTACACTTACACTCTCAGAAAGGCAACTTTGCAAGCTCTCTCAAAAGCTTCCATCTCTTGCAAGCTTCCAAAGCTTTCACTTTCTGATACAAGTCGAGATACTACTCTCCTCAACACCTTTCTTTGCTTCCCTCCCCAAATCAACCCTTCTCCTCCACTTTGTGACCGAAGCAAGTCCGGAACGGCCATTTCTTGGTTTAGGCCGGACTTGTACAGATCGATCTCTCGAACCTATAAAGTGCTCACGTGCAAGACATTTGTTTAGGGTTTGAATCGGTTCTCACTCACCCACCGAAATTACCGAAATCAGCGAAACGATTTTCACCCATAAACAATTGGCAACCACAATGGGAGGATTGATCTATCGGCTATAATGTCGACTGTCGATCTCGTTTTTCGACCCGGATGTCAAGATGGTAGGGGAAGGCAACTCGATCCGACTCAACTACCGGGCGACTCGGTTACCGATTCAAAAAAACTACACGAAAAACCTGGGACTCGTTGAAGATGCCACCAGCGATTGGGGTCTTGCGACTCGGTCCGACCTAATCGCCGGACAACCCGGTTATCGCTTGTTAAAACTACACCGTAAAAATCGGGGACTCGCCAAGACGCTACCGGCAATTGGGATTGGGGACTAATCGACGATACTACCAAAGAAAAGCCCCCTTGCTACCAAAGAAAGACGCCTTTTACTTGGAAAGAGGCGTGTTTGCAAGTGAGTAAATTTAGATTGGGCAAGATATACGATCTGACCTTTTTTTTTTTAGGTTCTTAATAAAACCGCCATACTATTGCGTCTTGTGCCTATTGCTAGCACACACTTTCATAAAAGCAGATTCCTTTCCCAAAACATAATCGAGTTATATTATCAAAACCATTCATCCCGGAAATAATCCAACACCCTAAAAAGCTACCACTATCTATCAAAGGTTAAGTTTTGAACCAGACATCCAATATGTCTTTCAAAAAAAAAAAAAAAAAAAGAACCTAAATGAAAGTTTAACAGAGAAACGTTCAAGGAAAATCATCCAACAGAAGTATGCTCTTCTTGGAGAAAGTCAGCTTTGCGTCTTCAAGAGCCGCTCTTTTCATAGTCAACATCTTGGAAAGCTTTTCGAGTTCCATCTTCTGTCGGGCGATCTCCTCGGCGGAAGGGCTTTCGATTAATGCATCTTTCAACTTTTGGATCTCAAAGAAGGCCTTCGACAAACCACGAAGTGTTGAACTCCTTTCCACGCACACGTCGCGATGGTGCTCCCGGTCGGTAATAACGTCTTCGAAAACGGTGTGACCAAATCACCTCACGCATATCCTCGATGGAAGACAAAGCCTCTTCCACACGCTTAACCAGCGCGAATCGACTAGTGACTTTCTTGGTTTTAGCCATATGTCCTTGATTCTCCCAGTTCTCGTGTACAACGCCTCATGCTTAGCCTAAGACGCTAAAACCGCCAACCAAAGACATGACCTGGATGAGGAACCAAGTACGGGGATCAAAAATGGCGCCCGCAAGTGGCCTCACGACTCGCAAAGGGTTTTCTTCCATGTCTACGGCAACAACCATCGAGAATCATCCACCGTCCGAACCACGTTTGCGCCCGGCAATTGGCTAACTCCCATCTCCAAGTCACCTCGGCGGTGGTCACCAAAGGCAAGTTTTCGTGTGACTCCATCCCAGAATCATCCTCCGAACCGTTCCTCCCGCAAACTTGAGTTAGACATTTTTCAAAAGAAGAAACGGAAGAAGAAGAAAGAAAGAAGCGCGAAACTCACCGAACCGCTTCCCCAAGAAGAACCAGTCTTTGCCAGAGGAATCACTCTCGCTTGTTGAACTTTCTTCTTTCTCCGACTCATCACCGCTATGAGTAGGCTCGGTCTGCTGAATTCCTTGAAGAAACTGCCGTCTTCCGGCAACGTGCAAGGGCAGCGAAAGCGTTAACACTACCGAAGCCCTAAAGGAAGCAAGACACATATTCTCAGCCGAAATTTACGTGTGTTTTGAGACAAACCCATGAAGAGGCGACACATACCTGGTTATTGGAAGAACTGAAAGATACAAGAGCCGTGGGAGGATCTTGCGAAACCGTCCGGAACCCGCCAAAGATGATTCTTCGTTCTCCGTTCCTTGGCACGGGGGCTTTCCGAATTGCTAGGCAACTTTCGCTTGGGATCTCTCAACATTGGATACTCCTTCAGAACTGCTGGAGAAGGTTTGCAACGAACGCTTTCCACCACGTTATTCACAAAATCTCGGATCATAGTAAACTCGTCGCACCAAAACTCATTATAGCCGAAGGTCGTCGAAGTTACTCTTCCCATTTGAAAAAAAGAAAGACGGATACCCGGCTTAAGGACACTGGCGTCAAGGGCGACACGCAACGAATTCTTAGGGATCACCTACGGTAAACGAGAGGCACCCCTTGATCGAAACCCATGTGACGAAAGCACGGTCAATATTGTAAGCGGCTATCTCGGAAAGACCCCACGAAGAAAGACGGCATATAACCGCAAGACAGCGGCTTTGAATGAACAGGGTTTTCACCAACGCTCAAATCGTCATCAAGACAAAGACATGAGCGGAGCGAAGCAAAAGTGCCAATTTGAGTCACCGAACTATGGACTGGCCCCCATGGACGAAAATTGATTTCATGCAACTTATCAAGAAAGCTAACCAAGCTCACGCCAACTCTTGGACGCCTATTCACCCATCGAAGAATTCGGGAGCCACCCCAACTCACGGGAAGCGAAGGCAACGGTTTCGGAGCATACTTCTCAAAGTGCTCCCATAGCCAGACTTGCAGAAAAGCAACGTGCACATATGAATCCACTTTTATGAAACCATTCGAAACTCGCATGTTCGCAACCAGGTGATCCAGATGCACATACAGGGAACCAAGGAACAGCTTGCCAATGGGAAGAACTTCACCCTTTGCCAATTTCAAACCAATCGCCAACAACTCTGGTCTTATTCCCTTCTTGCCGAACCGTCATCAAAAATGTCTCTAGACAACCGAGAGAGCCAAAAATGCTGCGACATGAAGATCACCGCTTTTGCTCAGGCTCCAACTCGTCCTAAACCATTGAGATATCCACCAACCGTAAGGGCACCTTTCATCCTCTTTCCGGCAGAGTCCTTCGACTTTGCAATGGAGTCTTTCCGAGCGAAATCCCCAACTTAGCGGCCAGGTCATCCCGCATCTTCGCCTCACTTTCGAGATAATTGGATTACGAGATTCCCGATTCTGGAAGATTCAAAGAAGAGAGCCACACTCTCCAAGGAGAAAGTTATCTCACCCCATCTACATATGATTGTATGGGTGTCCGAACACCATCTGCGCAGATGAAAGCAACTAAGCCCGGGATGTCCTTCCTAATCAAGATTTATCAAGTCTTGACAACATCAATGACTGCGCTTGAGTCAAGATGGTATTTATACGCTCCTCGCTCACCATGAACTCAACCCATCCGTCAAAAGAACGCAATGGACTTTGACACATCCTAAAGTCAATGTTGGAAGAGGAATATACCCCTTTATGAAGACAAAACCGAATGGTGCTCTCTCGGGCGAACCGAACGTGTCTTCCCGTCATCCTCACCACCGGTTAGCAAAATTGGCACGAAACACAGGTGATTCTTCCGAAGCGGGGCGAGGGCTCTAGTGAAGAATTCATCATCCGTGTTCGGTTTGGAATTATGAGCATCCTTCGACGAAGTGAAATGTGGTTCAGGTAACATCTTATCGAATTCCTTCATAACAATTTGGTAATAAGATATCTGCACAAAACAAATGGAGAAAGACGAAGTTATCTCCGTGACACATAATCGTACCCAACAAATTCGGTTTCAAGACTATATACACGTATTTTATTCGGGTTCAAGACTATATACACGGTATTTTATTCGGGTTCAAGACTATGTATGCAGTATTTTTTCTTCGGGTTCGAAACTATATACGCGGCATTCTATACGGGTACAAGTGTGTCTACAGTATCCTTCTTCGGGTTCAAAAATATATATGGAGCATTTTTCTATTGGTCCAAAACTACGCGCGTGATACTTCTTTCAAAAAGCAAAATCATATATACAATATTTCCTGCGGGTTCGAAGTCATATGGAACATATACACAGTATTCTTCTTCGGGATCCATACAGGGTTCTCTACGGGTTCGAAATACACACGCAGTATTTTCTTCAGAGGCACGCCAAGGAATCATATGCAAAGATTGTGGAAGTGCCTACTTTTAAGGTTTATACCTATGTAAAAAAAAAAATATATAGAGAAAGAAGAGTACTCGAAGACATACCTGGAAGCCGGTCTCTTTTTGCCGCTAGTATGAAAAGAAGAAAGAATAAAGTGCAGAATGGGGAAAAAGGGGCTTTATATATATAGGCGTGAAAGATTTTGAAATAGGGAAGGATTTCCTTTTTACCAAAATCGCGCGTGTAAGAGACCGGCCCCACCAATTGCGACTTCTCAAATGCCGCCCAAGTCACGCCTGCAAGCATGGTTTCCAAGATTGGACCGGCCCCACCAATTGCGACCTCCCAATGCCGCCCAAGTCACGCCCGCAAGCATGGTTTCCAAGGTTGGGCCAAGCCCCACCAATTGCGACTTCTCAAATGCCACCCAAGTCACGCCTGCAAGCATGGTTTCCAAGATTGGACCGGCCCCACCAATTGCGACCTCCCAATGCCGCCCAAGTCACGCCCGCAAGCATGGTTTCCAAGGTTGGACCGGCCCCACCAATTGCGACTTCTCAAATGCCGCCCAAGTCACGCCTGCAAGCATGGTTTCCAAGATTGGACCGGCCCCACCAATTGCGACCTCCCAATGCCGCCCAAGTCACGCCCGCAAGCATGGTTTCCAAGGTTGGACCGGCCCCACCAATTGCGAGTTCTCAAATGCCGCCCAAGTCACGCCTGCAAGCATGGTTTCCAAGATTGGACCGGCCCCACCAATTGCGACCTCCCAATGCCGCCCAAGTCACGCCCGCAAGCATGGTTTCCAAAGTTGGACCGGCCCCACCAAATTGCGCCGGTCCCACCAGCTAGCCCAATCAGTTTCCCAACTCACGCTAACTTCCCAAATCGCCGCTAAGCCGCACGGGCCCACCAATTGTGCCAACCTCGACTTGTGCAAAACGACCCCGAGGCAAGGATTCCAAATCCCATTTAAAAGGTCGACGAGCCTCCTTTCAATTTTCTTTACGGTTTGCTTAGTTAATAGTTTGTCACCATCTTATGCTTACCTCGCAACAAAGCCCCCTGTTCCGAGCTAAGCGGGGACTTAATGTTGATGGTGGTTTTTAGACAAGGGGTAAAATCGTAAAACCCCATGACCTAATGTTACCCGCAACACATTAACTAAGAGCATTTAACTCGTGTGTAAATAATTAATAGGGGTATTTTTTCAAAATACCGTTAGGGTTTTCAACACGTAACCCTAATTTCAAAACCAAGCCGCATACTGCGCACCATGGCAACAATGCCAAACCAAGCCGCATGCTGCGCACCATGGCAACAATGCCAAACCAAGCCGCATACTGGGCACCATGGCAACAATGCCAAACCAAGCCGCATGTTGCGCACCATGGCAACCATGCCAAACCAAGCCGCATCTTTAGCGCACCATGGCAACAATGCCAAACCAAGCCGCATATCATGCGCACCATGGCAACCATGCCAAACCAAGCCGCATATCTGCGCACCATGGCAACAATGCCAAACCAAGCCGCATCTATCACAGCACCATGGCAACAATGCCAAACCAAGCCGCATATCACATCCGCACCATGGCAACAATGCCAAACCAAGCCGCATACTGCGCACCATGGCAACAATGCCAAACCAAGCCGCACTCTGCGCACCATGGCAACCATGCCAAACCAAGCCGCACTCTGCGCACCATGGCAGCCATGCCAAACCAAGCCGCACTCTGCGCACCATGGCAACCATACCAAACCAAGCCGCACTCTGCGCACCATGGCAACCATGCCAAACCAAGCCGCACTCTGCGCACCATGGCAACCA
Source organism: Papaver armeniacum (assembly GCA_023531295.1). Taxonomy (NCBI): domain Eukaryota; kingdom Viridiplantae; phylum Streptophyta; class Magnoliopsida; order Ranunculales; family Papaveraceae; genus Papaver; species Papaver armeniacum. Next base: position 195,290 of record JAJJWW010000271.1, on the reverse strand, counting down.
TGCCAAACCAAGCCGTACCCTGCGAACCATGGCAACAACGCCAAATTCCAAGCCGCTATTCCTTTGGCCCACGCCAAACATAGCGCCATAGGTTTGCAAGACTTGCAACTAGGTCAACATGGCCGCACGTGCCATTGGCATATGCCACCACGTGCCGCAAGCCATATTTCTAAGCCGCTATGCCTTTGGCCCACGCCCAAACATCGCGCCCTAGGTTTTCAAGACTTGCCACTAGGTCAACATGGCCGCACGTGCCATTGGCACATGCCAAAACGTGTCGCAAGCCATATTTCCAAGCCGCTATGCCTTTGGCCCACGCCCAAACATCGCGCCTTAGGTTTGCAAGACTTGCAACTAGGTCAACATGGCCGCACGTGCCATTGGCACATGCCACCACGTGCCGTAAGCCATATTTCTAAGCCGCTATGCCTTTGGCCCACGTCCAAACATCGCGCCCTAGGTTTGCAAGACTTGCAACTAGGTCAACATGGCCGCACGTGCCATTGGCACATGCCAAAACGTGTCACAAGCCATATTTCCAAGCCGCTATGCCTTTGGCCCACGCCCAAACATCGCGCCCTAGGTTTGCAAGACTTGCAACTAGATCAACATGGCCGCACGTGCCATTGGCACATGCCAAAACGTGTCGCAAGCCATATTTCCAAGCCGCTATGCCTTTGGCCCACTCCCAAACATCGCGCCCTAGGTTTGCAAGACTTGCAACTAGGTCAACATGGCCGCACGTGCCATTGGCACATGCCAAAACGTGTCGCAAGCCATATTTCCAAGTCGCTATGACTTTGGCCCATGCCCAACATAGCGCCCTAGGTTTGCAAGACTTGCAGCTAGGTCAACATGGCCGCACGTGCCATTGGCACATGCCAACACGTGCCGCAGGCCATATTTCTAAGCCGCTATGCCTTTGGCTCATGCCAAACATAGCGCCCTAGGCTTGCAAAACTTGCAACTAGGTCAACATGGCCGCACGTGCCATTGGCACATGCCAACACGTGCCGCAAGCCATATTTCCAAACCGCTATGCCTTTGGCCCATGCCCAACATAGCGCCCTAGGTTTGCAAGACTTGCAACTAGGTCAACATGGCCGCACATGCCATTGGAACATGCCAAACACACACGCTGGTAGCCTATCTGGCAAACCGTGCAACCTACCACCAAGGAATTCCGCGCATGCCATTGGCACATGCCAAACACACACACTGGTAGCCTAACTTGCAAACCGTGCAACCTACCACCAAGGCATTCCGCACATGCCATTGGCACATGCCAAACACACACGCTGGTAGCCTAACTTGCAAAACCGTGCAACTTACCACCAAGGCATTCCGCACATGCCATGCCAAACACACACGCTGGTAGCCTAACTTGCAAACCGTGCAACCTACCACCAGGGCATTCCGCACATGCCATTGGCATATGCCAAACCCACACGCTGGTAACCTAACTTGCAAACCGTGCAACTTACCACCAAGGCATTCCGCACATGCCATTGGCACATGCCACACGCGCCACTAGCAGCGCCACTTGCACTCAAGATGCAACCAACACTCGAGACATCGACACAAACGGGGATGCTTCTTTAGGGTTTTGGTTTTGCGGTCACAAAGATGCAGCGTACACTACGCTCACATTAAGAAAGAGTGAAAAGTAATAAAGCGGTCAAATAAAAGAGGAAATAATGGTGAAAAACGTTTTCGCCCATTAAACCATGCGGTTACCACCTCCTCCCATTATTTCACCCTTTACTCTCTTCCTTCATGAGGCCAGGGTACGTTTCAATCTCGACTTGTATAAATAGGTCTTACCTATTTCCACCGGACAACAAGTCTCGGTCGGAGAAATATACTACACTTACACTCTCGAAAGGCAACTTTGCAAGCTCTCTCAAAAGCTTCCATCTCTTGCAAGCTTCCTAAGCTTTCACTTTCGATACAAGTCGAGATACTACTCTCCTCAACACCTTTCTTTGCTTCCCTCCCCAAATCAACCCTTCTCCTCCACTTTGTGACCGAAGCAAGTCCGGAACGGCCATTTCTTGGTTTAGGCTAGGACTTGTACAGGTCCGATCTCTCGAACCTATAAATTGCTCACGTGCAGCACATTTGTTTAGGGTTTGAATCAGTTTCTCACTCACCCACCGAAATTACCGAAATCAGCAGAAACGATTTTCACCCATAAACACCTTCCTAATCTGGAGATTTACTGAAGCTCTGACAGCATCAATAATCTGCGCTCGAGTCAAGTTGTTATTTATGTGCTCCCTACTCACCATGAACTCAACCCATCTATCAAAAGAACGAAATAGGCTTTGACACATCCTGAAATCAATGTTGGAAGAAGAATATACCCCTTTATGAAGACAGAACCGTATGGTGTTCTCTGGGCGAACTGAACGTGTCTTCTTTTCATCTTTACCACCGGTTAACAAAATTGGCACGAAACCTGGGTGATTCTTCGGAGCAGGGGCGAGGGGTCTAGAAAAGAATTCATCATCCGTGTTTGGTTTGGAACTATGAACATCCTTCGATGAGGCGATATTTTGTTCAGGTAACATCTTGTCGGATTTCTTCATAACAACTTAGTAACGAGATATCTACACACGGAGAAAGACGAAATTATCTCCCTGACACATAACCGTACCCAACAAAAAAAAAGAGAGGGTGTATTCTCTACGGGTTCAAAACTGCACACGCAAGATTTTTCTTCGAGGTTCAAAAATTATATACGCAGATTTTCTACGGGCTCGAATGCGTCTATGGTATCCTTCTTCGGGTTCAAAATTATATATGGAGCATTTTTCTACGGGTTCAAAACTGCCCGCGCAGTATTTTCTTCAAGTCCGAAATTCATATATGCAATATTTCCTATGGGTTCGAAGTCATATGAAGCACATATACAGTATTCTCTACGGGTTCGAAAATGCACACGCATTATCCTCTTCAGGGTTCAAAAAATTATATACGCAGTATTTTATACGGGCTCAAGTGCGTCTGCAGTATCCTTCTTTGGGTTCAAGACTATATACGCGGTATTTTCTACGGGCTCGAATGCGTCTATGGTATCCTTCTTCGGGTTCAAAATTATATATGGAGCGTTTTTCTACGGGTTCGAATCATATATACAGTATTTCCCTTTGGGTGCATATATACAATATTTTCTACAAGAAGCACGCCAAGAAATCATATGCGCAATATCATTGCAAGGATTATAAAAACGCCTACTTTTAGGGTTTGCACCTACATGAAAAGGGAATAAAGAGAAGTACTGGAAGACATACCTGGAAACCGGTTTTTCTTTATGACTCTGCCGCTAGTATGAAAAGATGAAAGAACAAAGATGATAGAAAGGGATTTTATATATATAGGCGTGGAGATTCTGAAATAGGGAAGGATTTACCTATACCAAAAATCGTGCATATAAGGAACGGGCCCACAAGGGCGCCCAACTTCCCAACGTTGCCCAAGTAGCACCGGTCCCACCAATTGCGCCCGACTTTCCAACGTCGCCCAAGTTGCACCGGTCCCACCAATTACGCCCAACTTCCCAACACCGCCCAAGTCACGCCAGCTAGCACGATCAGCTACCCACTTTGCGCCGGTCCCGCCAGCTAGCGCGATTAGCTTCCCACTTTGCGCCGGTCCCGCCAGATAGCACGCTCAGTTTCCCAACTCGTGTCAACTTCTCAATGCCGCCCATCTTCCTACCTCTCAATGACGCTGACTTCCCAATTGTGCCAGCCTCCCGATTTGCGCAAAACTGCCAGAGGCAAGGATTCCAAATCCTATTTATAAAAAGGTCATACAAGCCTCTTCAATTCTCTTTACGATTTGCTGTTGATACTTTGTCACCATCTTATGCTTACCTCGCAACAAAGCTCCTGTTCCGAGCTAAGCAGGGGATTTAATGTTGATGGTGGATTTTAAACAAAGGGTAAAATCGTAAAACCCCAAATAACCTAATGTCACCGATGACACATTTATTAGAACATTTAATGCATGTAGTCGGTAATTAATAGGGGGTATTTTTTTCAAATTAGGGTTACAACGAACAAAACCCTAATTCCCCTCCGTGCCAATGGCAAATCATGCCAGCCACACCTAGCCCAAGCTAGCCGCGACATGCCAAACGCACTCTGCCTTGGCCCTAGCTATGCTAGTCACACCAAACGCGCCAAAGCATGCCAACCATGCTAGCCGCACCTCCGTGCTAATCGCAAATCATGCCAGCCATACCTAGCCCAAGCTATCCGCACCTCTGTGCCAATGGCAAATCATGCCAGCCACACCAAACGCGCCAAACCATGCCAACCATGCTAGCCGCACCTCCGTGCCAATGGAAAATCATGCCAGCCCACCAAACGCGCCAAAGCATGCCAACCATGCTAGCCGTACCTCCGTGCCAATGGCAAATCATGCCACCACACCCTAGCCCAAGCTAGCCGCACCTCCGTGACAATGGAAAATCATGCCAGCCACACCAAACGCGCCAAAGCATGCCAACCATGCTATCCGCACCTCTGTGCCAATGGAAAATCATGCCAGCCATACCAAACGCGCCAAAGCGTGCCAACCATGCTAGCCGCACCTCCGTGCCAATGGCAAATCATGCCAGCCACACCTAGCCCAAGCTAGCCACGCCATGCCAAACACACTCTGCATTGTCCCTAGCTACGCTGGTCACGCCACGCTAAGCCAAACACCCTTACCTTGGCCCTAGCCGCGTCATGCAAAAGTAGCGCCCGCACCTAGGCTTGCAAACCGTGCAACCTAGGCCAAATTGGCAACGCAAGCCATTGGCACATGCCAACACGCTCGCTGGTAGCTTTTCTCACCAGGGCGTGGCCCTAATGGCCGAGCATGCCATTGGCACATGCCAACACACTCGCTGGTATCTTTTCTCACCAGGGCGTGGCCCTAATGGCCGAGCATGCCATTGGCACATGCCAACTCGCTCGGGGTAGATTTTCTCACCGGGCGTGGCCCTAATGGCCGAGCATGCCATTGGCACATGCCAACACGCTCGCTGGTAGCTTTTCCTACCAGGCCGTGACCAAATTGGCCACGCATGTCATTGGCACATGTCATTGGCTCGCTGGTAGCTTTTCCTACCAGGCCGTGACCCAAATTGGCCACGCATGTCATTGGCACATGCCAACACGCTCGCTGGTAGCTTTTCCTACCAGGTCGTGACCCAAATTGGCCACGCATGCTAGTGGCACATGCCAACACGCATCGGCCGGTAGCTTTTCCTACTGTGTCGTGACCTAAATTGGCCATGCATGCCATTGGCACATGCCAACACGCATCGCCGGTAGCTTTTCTTACTGGACCATGGCCCTAATGGCCGAGCATGCCATTGGCACATGCCAACATGCATCGCTGGTAGCTTTTCTTACCAGGACGTAGCCCTAATGGCCATGCGTGCTATTGACACATGCCAAACACGCACGCTGGTAGCCTAACTTGCAAGCCGTGCAACCTAGGCCAACTTGGCCATACGTGCCATTGACACATGCCAAAACCCACGCTGGTAGCCTAACTTGCAAACCGTGCAACCTACCACCAAGGCATTCGCACACGCCATTGGCACATGCCAAACACGCCACTAGCAGCTCTGGCATTGCCACTAACACTCAACTTACAACCTACCACCAAGGCATTCTGGACATGCCATTGGCACATGCCACACACGCCACTAGCAGCTCTAGCATTGCCACTTGCACTCAAGGTGCAACCCGCAACAAAGGCATTTTGTACATGTCATTGGCACATGCCACACGCGCCACTAGCAGCGCCACTTGCACTCAAGGTGCAACCAACACTCGAGACATAAACACAAACTGGGGGATGCTTTCCAGGGTCTTGGTTTGGCGGTCACAGCATGCAGCGTACACTACGCTCACATTAAGAAAGCGTGAATAGGAATACATCGGTCAAATAAATGAGGAAATAATGGTGAAAACATTTTCACCCATAAACACCATGCGGTTACCACCTCCTCCCATTATTTCACCCTTTACTCTCTTCCTTCATGAGGCCATGGTACGTTTCAATCTCGACTTGTATAAATAGGTCTTACCTATTTCCACCAGACACAAGTCTCGGTCAGGAGAAAAATACAACACTCTCAGAAAAGGCAACTTTGCAAGCTCTCCAAAAAGCTTTCATCTCTTGCAAGCTTCCGAAGCTTTCACTTTCTGATACAAGTCGAGACACTACTCTCCTGCACTATTCTCGGTCTCAACACCTTTCTTTGCTTCCCTCCCCAAATCAACCCTTTTCCTCCACTTTGTGACCGAAGCAAGTCCGGAACCATTTCTTGGTTTAGGCCGGACTTGTACATGATTGATCTCTCGAATCTAGAAAGTGCTCACGTGCAGCACATTTGTTTAGGGTTTAAACCAGTTTCTCACTCACCTACCGAATTTACCAAAATCGGCGGAAACGATTTTTACCCATAAACACAAGGATTAGGGAGAAACCAGTGTGCAAGATGGTGTTAATGTACGGATAGTTAGTTATGGGTATGTTTTATAAGAGGAGGAATGCATGTCTAGGTTGGGAAGATGGAGATTTAGTGCCTACGGCTAAAAAGTTCATTAGAAAGATGTTAAAGCCGATTGTGATTTCAAATTAGAGGGCTTTGTGGCCGGTAAATTATACGAAGTAACAAGTATCCGCAACACAATATTTATTGTAGATCTTGTTCAGAAAACATGTAGTTGTATCCAGTGGCAGTTCAGGGGATTTCCTTGTCAACATGCCGTTTGTGCTCTTAAGATGATAAGACCCAATTGGGCAGAGTAAGTCTAATACATCACTAACACTTTTTCTATTTTTCTATGCTTGTAGTTATTAATTAATCTTTTTTGTTGGACAGATATTGTAGTAGTTTCTACACTATTGACAACTTCAGAACTACTTATGAACCCACAATTGCACCTTTACTGGGTCCTGATGACTGGGAAGAGGTATGTTTTCCAAATTGCCTCTTTTATTCCCTTACAAAATTAATGCATTATTCAGTGTCTGTATTCTAAGCTCTATCTATTCACTTTTTGTCTATTGTTCATGTGCATTAAAAAATCTATGTTTTAACATATATTGTTCCTCTTTTCTAAAGCCAACCATTGTGATCAATGCTCCGATACTCATGAGGAAACCAGGACGGCCTAGAGTGAATATGAGGATGAGCTACGATGAACCACAAACTGAGAAGAAACCTAGGGCCTATAGCAAGTGCAAACAAACTGGTCACAACAAAACTACTTGTGAGGGTGGCGCAGTTGGTTCTAATCCGAAGGCAAAGAGACTTAAAACTGAGGTAGATGGTCAGACCTTCACAAGCATTAACTATAATCATGGTCAAAGCAGCACTGGAAAACGTAAGAAGAGTGACAACAACAACATTAATTTTGCTGAATCTTCACAATCTTGGAGGATCACTATCAAAGACTAAAAAGGCCAAAAAAGCTACTTTACTTTAGTATTTGATTAATGGGGAAAGCGTTTATCATTAGTTTCAGTTTTTTATTTTAGTAAGAAATTCGTAAGACTTCTGTTTGCTTTCATGTTTTATTTGGTTGTTTTAAGCTTTCTATTAGAGGGTCTTGGGGAGTTTTTTTCCGCTTTTTCTCGATCAAGCCCTCCTTTAGGAATTAGGTTTTGTATTTTTCTTATCTCATGATTTAGTATATTTATATTAAAACTACTTGTTTTAGAATGTGTTTATCTACTTTTATTTAGATTTTGGGGTAGAATTTCAACTGAGTTCGGTTCATAAACAATCCTAAGGTTCTTTAAGAGATTTACAACACGAAGAAGAAGACGTAATGACTAAGAACATGTTGGTTTTCTTAATGTTCGAGATTACTTTATAAAATTGAATTTAGGGGTCTTGTGGTCTTTTTTTGCCTAACACTTTTAACACGTGGACAAAAAGACTCATGTTGTTATGTAAGGAAAAAAACAGGATGGAGGATGGACTAAAAGGTGGTTTTAATATTTTCCAAAGTTGGCAATGTAACTGGACAGAAATATAAATATTTTAAAAAAAATGGGGGCATATCAATAAATGACCCTTTATTTTTCACAGTCAGACCGGCTCGATCGTTCTACCATGGCTGTTTTAGAGCATTATTTTGCACGTTTTAAGGTCAAAGTATTTTGATGGGTCTGATGGTTCTCATGCTCCCTCCCACTGCGGAGGTCGGGGTTCGAACCCTTGTAATTGCTAAAATTCCTAAATGAATGAGGTTTAGAAGTAGTCTAGGGACCACTGTACCAAGCTATCAAAAAAAAAAGGTCAAAGTATTAACCTTGGTTCACAATTCTAGTTTTCTTAATATTTTGTTGTTTGGGACAACCAAACTAGGGTTGTAATGTTAATAATTAGTTGTTCCATTTCTATTAGAGGAGCGATCCCTTGACAGGGGCAGTTTTTACAGGTTTTGACAGGCCCATCTTGTCCGTTAAATGGAGATGTAACAACGGTGTAGATTATCCTTTGATTTTGAAGGTTTCCCGGGTTGAACTAGACCCATTTAGCACCGGAAGTTTTGTTTTCTCTTCTCCCATCTCCTTTATTACTCTTTCTTTTTCTTCCAGCAATCGCTATTAAAAATTAATCAAAAAAAAAAAAAAGGTCTTAACTGAGCGATTTAAGTCTCTTCTCTTTTATTCGTATCTACCAAGGATTAAATATGTAAAAATTCAGAAGTTCATTATGCATCATCGAAACCATGAAACCCTAGAAATCAAAATTAAGATCACTTGGCTTCCACCTCTTGATTCTTCCAACTTTAGCAAATTCATTCTTCAGAAACTCATTAGATGAAGAAGATTAAAAGAAATGGACTCCTAGAGCTTGCGTAATTGAAAGTCTCATAGATTAGTGCTATCTAATTTTTATCTTCTCTTTTATTACGTATTTTATGGTTTTTTTTTTTTTTTTTCTGTTTGTTAACAAGGAAGGGAAAAGTCATTGAAATATAGAAAGTATGTTAAGAAATGGAGATTTTTGTATGTATCGTGGAAGAACATGTCATGGAACAACATAGGATGCTAAGAAGATTGGGAACTTTTTTGCCATGGAAAAACGAGAAGAGAAGAACGCACTAAATGGGTATGTTCAACCCGGATAACCCACAAAATCAAAATATAATCTAAGCCATTGTTACATCTCCATTTAACGGATAAGATGGGCCTGTCAAAACCTGTAAACATAGCCCGGATCCTTCCTCTTTCTATTAATCACCGATCAAATAAAACATACATACTTTTTTTTTCCACCAAATTGGTTAAAAAGACCAAAATCAACAAATCCACCAAATTGGTTAAAAAGACCAAAATCAACAAATCCTGGGCGAAAAAGACATCTACATTTTGATATTGTTTAAATGGACAAAAATACAAAAATAACCAGGATGTAAATAGTGTCATCCTACCCATTCTTTTTCTTTTTTTAATTTACATCAGGATGCATCCAGTTTCATCCTTACTAATTTTTAAGTTTAAGTCAGGATGTATCCAGTTTCATCCTTGCTATTTTTTTTTGTCCATTTCACCCATACTAATTTTTACTCGTCCATTTGAACCAGGTTTTAAAAATATTTGGACAAATGACCCATTTTCCGTTGTTTTTTTTTTTTTTTTTTTTTTTTTCTTCTTTTGTTTCCATGAGTTTTGAATGGTTGGAAGTGTGAATCACCATTAACCATTAGCTTAATTTTGTGCTTTGTGGTAACAGTAACGGAGTATATCAAGTATGATAAAAATAATTTTCACCGGTTGGCAATTCGTGAAATCTGCAATTGTCATCTTGTTTAGTCGTGATAATTGTAATTTTTCACCCATTATACTTGCAATTATGGATGATGAAATTTGTAGCTATCACATATTTGAGAACTATAATTATCGTTGCATGGTGAAATTCGTACTTATCACAGATTTGATAACTATAAGGGCCAATTACAGAATGGTCATACTTTTTGTAATTTGTTCACAAAATGATCATACTTTTGTATTTCGTTTACAAAATGGTCACACTTCCATCCGATTTAACACTTTTGAATAAAACGGTGTTAACTTTTCATATAATACCCTCCTCATTTAACTAATTGGTTGATGTGGTGGTGATGAACCGGTGGTGGTGGTGGCGGAAGCTTAAGAATCTTCGCTAAACCCTTGAGGGGAAGTGATGAACCCTTTGGGTGAATGCGGTGTAACGATCTTGAATGCGTTCTAACGATATGTAAGCGGCGGCACCACCACCTACAAATAGTACCACCCTCAAAAAAACAATAATGAAGGCAAAATTTGAAATTATGTATGGAGGGATAAATAGGAAAGATATGTAGGTAGTTTCATTAACATATTTAACTGTGTGTCACCACTTAACTCTCTATTTAACTGAAGTATGACTATTTTGTTAATAGTTTGTAACAATATGACTGTTTTGTAAATTGGGTCTTAATAGTATGATTGTTTTGCAATTTTCCTAACTATAATTATCACAGTATTCACAAAAAAAAAAAAAAAAATAACCCATCACATTTTATGCATCGATGTATCTTCTCTATATGGTGTGTTTACTGAAGTGTCAAAATTGTGAAAATTTTAATGAGTTGTACAAAGCAATTGCAACACAACTAAAGACTTTCGCCTCATGGCTATGCTAATACTAAGTAAAATAAGAAAGTCCGTTCTTAAACAATTGCTTAAAAATAAGAAAAGAAGATTATAATCTTGACGGGGCTTAGTAAACGGATTCAGTATAACTAACGGTAAAATTTGCTTAAAAGGTGGCAACCGAAAGCACACTGTACACAAAGCATAAAATATGGTAACAAATTTCATTCACCCGATTTTTTTTTTAAATATTTATATTAATAATTTGTAACTAATTAAGGTTAAATGTGAAAAATTTAAATTCAATGTAGACTACTAATCTTAACCTTAGATCTTGTATTTTGGGTTACACATATATAAAATCTTAATGATGGATTTATAGAAGAGAGAGGAACCAAACTTGGGTTACTCAGAAATTTCCACATAACTAATGAATCCCTACGTATTACAGGAGGTTTTCACCCGCCTAAAAATTAGTTCGGTGTTGCCTGAAGTAAATGTTAGGGATGTGGCTCAACCAAGCCATAAGCATTAGTCCCCGTGGAATTAGTGGAGTGCTAGGTGGACACTCATATCAAGTCGTCGATTCAATGCAATGGGATTTATTCTAACAGTTGAGAATTTGGGCTACCATTTCCTAAGTGATCACATATTAAATTGTCAGTATGTTAACTAGTATTTATATACAGATCAGTGACCTCTATCAAATTTATGTTGGACATTTAGTGAAAGATGTCATCAACGCTTCTTAATTGACATCTTACTCTCTCAATTGCCACTTCAGCTGCAGCTACATTTATGGTTACCATTTCCTAAGTGATCAAATACTGAATTGTCAGCATGTGAAAAGTGTTTTTCTTTAGTAAAGAATGTGACATAAGCTGCTGCTAGTTCTACTCGAGACGAAAAGCGTTTTTCTTTAGTAAAGAATGTGTTTGATATGATCCTTCATGATTTCCTTGATGTTACATAGTATACGGCTTAATTGCTTTTTCTCAAAATTATGTTTGACAATTAGTGCAAGATGTCATTATTAACTCTTCTTAATTAGTTGAGATCTTACTCTCTCCATTACCATTTCAGCCGAGGACACATTCCATCAATTATTATCCATAGGCATCAGAAGTATTTGTCGTGATAACATGATTGAATATTTTTTGACACAATAATGAGGGGTTAAGGAGGTACTTGGTCATAAGGGTGCATGGACTATCTCAAAAGTCTATGGGGTTGCAATTGAACTATTCTATTTTCAACCAGAAATTTAATTAAGATTGTATTTCTAGCAAAACAAATTTAGATGTTATATATATATGTGCCAAGTATCGATTCATTGGCACATCTGTTCCTCCTGAGTTATAGAGCAAAAGTAATTAATATTTACATGTCTAAAATCATGGTTCCACAGCGCTTCTTCTTAGTCGAGATTTCCTGCTGGTTAATTTTAGCATCATGTGCGGCTGCGTTCGGGGAGGTAAAGCCAGGTTGCCAAGCAAAATGCGGAAATATTAGCATTCCTTACCCTTTTGGTATAACCCCTGGAGGTGAAGATGATAGTCGAGGAGAAGCGGGAGGGTGCTCCATTCAAGGAGTTGGATATGGCTTTAACGTCAACTGTAATACTTCTTACGACCCTCCAAAGCCCTTCATTGGCACAGGTTACCTTGATATTGTAAGTATATCAGAAACCCAAATTCGCACTAAGAGCGTGGTGGCTAGATTATGTTACAACATAGATGGCGATTTGGTGCTAAATCGAACGCAAACCTGGTTTAAACTGTGGAATACTCCATTTACGTTCTCAAACACATCAAATAGGTTATTTGTGATTGGGTGCAGCACGGGAGGTTTCAACTATGGTTTGGATCTGCTTGACAAAATGTATTCAAGCCAATGTCTTTCTATGTGTAGCAGTAGGGAAGATGTGCATGAAGGATCTTGCAATGGCAATGGGTGCTGCCAGAGTACCATTCAACACGGGCTGAAAAGTATTATCACAAGGGTGTTTAGGGGTGATAACACTACTAATACCACCTTTTTATCCTTTGATCCTTGCAGTTATGCTTTCGTGGCTGAACATGATCAGTTCACATTTCAAGCGTCCGATCTTTTAAGCATAAATAAAGCACTAGATACATCAGTCGTTCTTGATTGGGCTATAGGTAACAAGACATGTGAAGAAGCACAGAAAGACCCGACCACTTTTGCGTGCCAGCTAAACAGTCATTGTTATAATGTAGACAACAATCCTGGGTACCGCTGCACTTGCCTTCAAGGTTACAAGGGGAACGCTTATCTCAGTCCTGGATGCCAAGGTATATATATTTCTATATATCCATGATGAATAATGGTTCATCTAAATTAATTACCATCTTATATATTTAATTACCATCTTATATATATATGGCTAAAATTTATAAATATGCTCGTAACTCAACAGACGTGAATGAGTGTGAGGATCAAGACAATCCCTGCGATGGTATCTGCATCAATACAAATGGAAGCTTCAATTGTACTTGTCCAGCTGGCAGCCATGGTGATGGGAGGAAAAACGGACGAGGTTGCACCAGCGATGCTGTCCCGAGACCGAAAGAACAATTTCCAGTGATAATAAAAGTTACTCTAGGTACCATCTCCCTTGTTATTTACAAAAAGATATATACTGGAATAAGGGATTTGCGTAGCTGCAATTCTCCATAGGTTCTTGCTTTCTTCAATACTATATGTAGCTGCGATATATTCAACGGATCCAGAATACTAACTATTATGAATAACACTTTCTATGCAGGTATCGGGTTGGCGCTATTGTTTCTAGTTATCGCAAGTTCTTGGATATATTTGATTATAAGAAAAAAAAGGTTAATTGAACTGAAAGAGA